>JACJUM010002279.1:8255767-8318413 GCA_020976665.1 Heortia vitessoides | reverse complement strand
ATCATTCGAGCATTTTCTACAGATTTGTTGCCACGCTAGAACTCGTATTCCTAAATATACCGATATTTCATGTTTTTCTTTGTGTGGTAATAAGCGATACCAAAGAAAACAAATAATGAGGATAAAACAATTGAATGACTGTTTTCAAAACTGAAATGTACCCTGCTAAATGAAATTATAAATTTGATTTTGAAGTTCTTAACTACAGAGGAGATATTTGAGATCATGTGTTCAGTACGATAAAACGCTAATTTTATATGTAAGGACTTAATATTAATTATTATTGACCGTCGGAAATTACATCTTTGCACATCTGTAGAAATCTGCTTATTTGCTGTGCTTCTAGTTTTGTTTTTGTGAAGCTTCTATACAATATATATAGAGCTTTAGCGTTAATAATAAACAAAATACCTGCGTATTTTCACTTAGTTTTGCTTTTGTAATATTAGTAGGTTTATATTTTCAAAAGAAACTGCCTTATATTTAGGTTCAATGAGGCTGACTTATCCTTATGGATAAAGTTACTTTTTTTTTATGAGTTTAAAAACGTTAAGTTAAAACTCGGTTTATAAAATTATGTAACATATATAAGTTTAAAATGTGATAGTTCAAAGTATCAAATGCAAAGAGTATGTTTGCTTAATAGAGAGCCTTCGACCGCACTCGCTGTTTGTAGTCACTGAAATGTGCAATTGCAAGGCATATAATTGCAGGGCACGTGTGAAATATTAGGAAAGATTATTATTTGCAATGTTGCCTAAAAGGATCGGATAACGGTTTTAATTTAAGACTGTTATATTAGAACCGTTTATATTAATTATCAAGATTTATTTAGGATTACAGTGCATATACTTGCAACAATTAGTTTTTAGCGTAGGATATAATTCACTGGATAATATTTTTTTTAAATAAAGTTTTTATATTAATATTTTAAGGGCTACATTAGCACTATTTTGCTTGTCCAGTCTCTTGCTCGCATGCATCCATTGAAAGAAAAATACATTAAGGAAAAAATCGACATCCTTTCTTCAATGAAAATTAAAAGTCTTCTAATTTTTGTGTTTATTTTAATATTTGCCTATTTTTATATACCTTTTGCTTATATATTTGCCTATTTTTATACATATATAAAAGCAAGTCGACAAACAAGCATGCAGTCCGCGTGATAGTAAGCTCATAATATGACACGGATATCATTACCGTTTTGCCAACCGTGTGACTTGAGGATATTATGTCACATTATCCAGTAATTTCACTGCCTCTCTCACCCTTCAAGCCGGAACACAGCAATACTAATTAGCGGTATAAATAGTTTAGTTACTTTACTAAATTAACACACATTTATATAGTATCTTACTAGCTGGAAAGTAGATAAAAAGAACAATAAATTTACCTAACCTTTAGGATAGTTATTGAGAATAACTCATTTTTTTACTTACTGTGAGTTTATATCGACCGCCAGGGGTCTGGTGAGGAAACTTAAAAAATGTTTTTGAGAAATCGATATGAGAACCTACGGCCTAAAACTAAATGATATTAGTACACAAATTTATTTTGTCGACGATTCTATTATGAGATGTCAAGTTTTGAAAACTAACGGAGGTACTTCGTACAATACATAATACATTGTTTGCAATTATTTTGAATAAATATCGTTTGCTGAGATATTAATGACTATCTGTGCCCGCGACTTCGTTCGCGTGGTTGTCGGAAACTATCGAGATTATTTTCTGATTACTCATGTTGGTGTATGTTATTGTATAATTGTGAATAAGATTTTTTTTAAATAATACCTATTTAAAAAAATGTTTTTAAAATAAATGGGTCAAAGTACTTCGGTATTAATTATATTTTTACTTTTGTTTAAAATAAAGCACGCTGTATTCATCCGTTCCGTAGAGAGCCAACCACGCGTCTGAGCCGCGCGGCATGGTACCTCGCAAAGATACACTCGCGAGTGGTAGTGGCAAGCACGGCGGCGGCGCGAGGCCTACCTCCCCCTCTTCCGCCGCCGCGCGGTCTGCTTGCACATTATAATGGTAGCAAGCCTTCTTTGACAAATAATGTTATTATGAGTAAATCTTGGGAGATAGTCATATAATGTCGCGGACTTTTTTTTATTATTAAAAAGGAATAATCCTTTTATACATAGTTTTAGAATAACTTAAACTGTTTATGCAGCGTATGCGACAAAAGACCTCAAATGTGAATAATTTTCCCCGTTTTTGCAACATTTCTCACTGACCCTTCGCTCCTATTGGTCTCAGCGTAATGTTATATAGCCTAAAGCCTTCCTCTATAAATGGACTATTCAACAAAAACGAATTATTCAAATCGGATCAGTGGAGCCTGAGATTAGCGCGTTTACAAACAAACAAACAAACTCTTCCGCTTTATAATATTAGTATCGATATATGAAAAGATTCAATCATTCTGAATAAATATTGATTGCTGAGATATTGATGATACATTTAATTCTGAAAATGTATTTATCGCTAAATTAAAAAATTACGATGTCGAAGCTTAAGGAAGCTTGGCATCACATGAATGGTAATGGAATGAATATTATTAGCAGATATGCCGTCCTTTGAAACCAAATAAAAGTTATTGATTTAAAACATTTTATCATAAACATGGACACTTTCATGCTTCAATATATTTATTTGGGCGATATTTTTCTATCTCGTCTAGATTCAGTGAAATATTTATTTTTCAAGAAATCTAAAAATGAGGTTTTTTATGTTTCCATGTACACAAAAACTGGATTCAATTAGTATTAAAAGAAAGGAGGGAAGATACATAAGTGATGGTTATAGAAATACCTACATGTGCGCAAGTGTAGGTTCTTGGTAGGCACTACCATTTCGTTTTGCTGTCATGGTAAAGCAATTCAGTGTCAAATATATTGGTATGTCTTACAGATAGTACACATTCTATGTACATAACTTAATTTTAGTATTTTACAAAAGAGTGTCGAAATTTGTAGTACCACAAGAGCTGTTATGTATTAAAATCGATAATATCTCTTTTCGTTCAAAAAGCTCTTGGATGGATGCATCATCATGCATAATTAGAAGTATATATTGTTTATATACATTTAGACTTATGTCTGAAAATTTTGGAGGTGTATCTTAAAAATTTCTGAGGAGCTTGAAAGTTTTTAACATAAAAGTTTTTAGCTTGAAATAATAAGAAACTCTCAGCTACTGCTGCTTGCCGATTTCTATTGGTAGATTAATGAATAAACCCTAAAGGAAAAAAAGGCACTTAATCACAGTAAAAAAAGCCTTTTTACTTAAAAACGTGAACGTGTTACTTTATAACATGTGTTACTACAATAATATTGTTTTTTAATTAAAATTAACTGTAAAATTCTATGATTAGAAAATAATAAATAATGTTAAAAAATATTAAGGAGGGAAATATTTTTTTTTTGAAGACCAGCGTTATTACATCTTACAATAAAGTAACTTAAACCATTTCAGAGTAGGCATTGTTAAAGAAAAGACCCTTATCCTTATGTCTTACCAAGAAAATCCAGGATATACTCTATCCTAAGCGACTTTAAGGATATCAATTAGTTGGAGTAAGACAATCTTCATCATTAAGCAACTGTGGTTGCCAGTACTAGAGCCTCGGTTGTTTCTGCACAGGAATACAAACGGAGGTCCGCACTCCGCGACAGCTACACGGAGACCGAAGTGAGCTTGCTGCGAGCAGCATCAGCCGCGTCTGTCGCCAGCGGTGCCACCGACCGTAGTGGGAACACTGACAACTGCGTCGAGGAGTATGTCTGCGACGTGCCCTTCGCTGGTGAGTGTTTAACCAATATATCGTTAAAAGAGAATATCCCATAGGTTTAATATGTACCTGGAGGTGTTGCAAACCAATTTGTGGTGGTGAATACCGGTCTTCGTTTAGGGTACTTTAAGGGATGAAAAAAAACTAAGGTCGATCCTCAGGTCTCGAGGTTGAATTTTTGTCAATTTAACGATTTCTCGAGGGTTTATAGTTTGCGTCGTTCTCTAACTATCTCGTGTGTAGTATCTGAACTTAATTGCCTGCATCATATTATGGCGAGAGGTGCTTGAAGATGTTTATTTAAAATCCCGTTTCGATAATAATTTTCATGTTGATATACTTGTCTCTTTGAAAACGATATTATCAGATAATATCTTTTAAGATTTTTTGTTTCTAATATACCTGTGAACCAAATCATCGTTTTTTATTGAATGCCATGATTCGTACTACTAACTATACCAGTTATTCTTGTCTATCTTTCGGATCCTTTTGTAGCTGTGAAATTTGTTTCGTGTAATTTTCGAGTAAAATCACGTAAGCTCTAGCTGCATTAATTTATTTTTATTGTTGCTTTTTAGACTTAATTGCATTAAAGCAAATTACCTAATATCTACTAAATCACCAATTTGAAATTATTGTTATTAATTACTAGCAACTCTTAAAGTTAAATCCACTCTAATTATTTATTAGACCTTAATACGTCCCTAGTTCTTTACTCTACATTTTTAAGAGAGTTTCAGCTTCTCTTTGTATCAACAATCTATGATTATTTATTAAACAAAGGATATCTAGTGAAATTCTACACAAACCTTGATCTAGGCTATGTTAAACAACCTGCGATTGTGTGTACATACCTATGGAAATGAGACGATTACGGTCGCCGTTCAGAATTTATTATGTTAAGTGAGTCTTGGATGCTCCCTTATTTACATATGACATAGCGCATGTTAACGATCCTTTCTGGCGCAAATTCAGTTCCTTATTATAAGTAATTGTATTACTCGATCGACGGATGCGGCAGCGATACTAAAATATCAAGGAGCAGCTGAACCTAATGTACGCCGATAATCGCTTAGAAACGGGTGTCTATTTTGTATTACGATAAGTTGTCGCGTTGTGCATGTCGAATTCTGTCGCCCACTAGTGATAAGTTCGCACCTCAACTTGAATAGAAGGTCTTCAAAACCTGTACATATACTGGAACTTGCGGTGAACAGTAAATCAACGTATTATCTAACTGTTCTTCTGTCTCTACTATATAAAAATGTATTTGAGTATTCTATTTGTGATTCCTCTGTTGTCTGCTGTCTGTATCACACTTGCTTTACGCGACTTATCTCGGACATAGGGCAGTGTATGAAATATTGGGTCAATTGAGTATTTTAATGGACTTTGAGAATAAATCTCAAATTTTAGTCAAATTCTATTATAAATTTGTTATTTAATAAGTATTAATTAGACACTCCATTCCACGTTTATGAGCAGAGGATGGTGTAAACAATTTCAATTGAAACTTATTAGATTGTAGGTACATTGCCTCTTTTCATTAAAGCCGTTAAACATCAGACCGCTTTTTTTATAAACCCATTGCAGTGTATGACCGGCCGATTGGATCCCCGATTTTTTGTTTGCCTCGCAAACACAGCAACACTGCACGCGCCAACGGGTTGCCAGACTATAAACAAAGAGCAACGAAAAAACCTACAGCGTTTTAACAAAATTCCGACGTTCAAATCGGACATTTTATTTGTGCTTTTAAGAGGTATTTGGGCGTGCGTTGCTTGGTTTAATTGGCGAATTTAACAGAGCGTCACAGACAGACTGTTAGGTATATGATATATATTTGATTTTATATTCGGTTTTACAAGTTCATTATTACACAATGAGTATTGCCTGTATTCTTAAATTATTATGAGTATTTTTATGTGTTACCTCGTAAATTACTTGATATTAGATGATTAGATGTAATAACCATTTGTTTTATCGTAACAGGTGATTGATGCGTCGAGTCGGTCGATTTTTCATACGGAGTAGAAACGAATATTGTAAAAGAAATGTATATAAAGTATTTTGTGAAATTAACAGCTTGAAATAGGTTCTTTTAAGAAAATATGAAATTTTGCCAGCAATTGCCTTTTTGCATGGCGGCAATCGCAGAGCATAGCCTCGCGACGGAGATGCTGCCCATCCCCGCCCAACTTTGCATTTGAGCTACACTTTTTCGGGTGCATATACTTACCATTTATCAGTTTTAGTATCTTTGTCGCCTCTTACGACTTCTAGTGCTGTCCTTGGTGTCGTAAAAGGCCACCAAAACCGACAGATGGCACTATATCCAACCGAAACAGGGTTGCTCAAATGCACTGGGTGAGATTGGGCAGCAGTATCCCCATGCGAAAGTTGCGCTCTGCAATTACTAACACGCTTATTCAGCGCGGCAATTATGGGCAAGGGACTCTTGGGGAGGCCTATTTCCAACAGTGGACTTCCAATTTCTGATATGATGATGACTGTGATTCTATAAAAATATAAACAATCACGACCTACTGCGAAATCTATATCTACTGCGAAACGAAGTCCTACATTTTTAACAGTCAATTCCTTACATATACCCATTTTTCTTCTATAATTAATTCTTTTACGTAACGTAATAAATAAATGTTACGTGTTACTTCGTGCTCCTTCACCAATATAAATAACAAGCTTCTATTACGAAAGAGGTATTCGATTTCCATCAGCCTGTGCCTTCGACGGCCTATTTACCGGCGACCAGCCAATTACGTTTTTCATATGCAATCAATCTATAGTAACTAACATTAATAGGGGTTTGTGTAATAACCGAATAACGCAACGGTACATACTCTAGGTACTATGTATAATTTTTTATTTTATTTTTAATTCCACCAGGTGGAACGATTGGATGATTGAAGTTTAAAATAAAGAGTTCTAGACATGAATTTACACACCCGAATTATTCACTTATAGAGGACATAGATAAAATCTAGAAATACATTTGGAACGAATATATTCTAATATTATAAAGTTGAGAATGTCTGTTTGCCATGCCATCTATAACTATTCACGTAGTGCGAAACGGCGTAAGTAGCAATCAATAAAGATCAAAGTCCAATTGCAAGACGTGAAATACGTGAAATTTGGCCCTTATTTGCTAATGCTGTATACGGGGTATTGCACTATCAGCGACGTTGTGGACAATTTGAACCCTAAGAAAGGTCATCGATTACATATAAAACTGTAAAAAGGCACTATTACCGCAGTCGCAGGTAGAATTTAAACTTTATTCTAAATAATACCGCTTCATACAAAATTAAGAAGATTGTTTTTGTAGGATCGCAGGAAGTAGTTTTCTAACCAAACCCTAGCAGTTGTCTGTTTGGTAAACCATGGGTCTTTGCCCGCTTAGGGTGTTCCCTTTGCCACTACGCCATCGAGACAATCAGAATTATTAGGAACTTGTCGTTGCCTGCGGCTTCGCTTACGTGGAGTCGATTGTTTACGGAACTACTAGTTCTCTAATGGTCTGCTCATGAATAACTTCAATCAGATTTTGTTAATCTTCAGATTCTAAATGCCCCAACAGCTTAGAGTTCATTTTAGTTATGAAAATATGCCTATAGAGTCGTGGTAGAGTAAGGTTAGTTAAAGCCTCTCACTTAAAGGTGTAATTGGGCAATACCTTCCAAATGTCCCGAGAATCAACAACAGCGAGCCACGTAGCGCAGCTTTTGAAATACCAACGCTTCCTATTAATATATACGCCATATTGCAATATAACCTTTACCACCTTATAATAAAATACTTTTTGCAACTCGATAAACGAACTAATGGACCACAGTACGTCGTAACAACAAATAAAACAGTACGTGAAATAAAAGCCAAGAACTAATGGCGACCTCCAAGAGAATACGAGAAGTAATAATCTAATAGTAATACGAGAAAGAATGCCAGCGAGCATGGAATATCGCCTACGCAAGTGTTTCAATCTACTATTATATATAACTAACATTATTTTATAGCTTTTCATTCGCGATTTTATCTGCGTTAATCGCTTTCCTATTAAAATTATTGATCAAAGGTAATCAATGTCCTTCTCCAGAGTTCAAGGTATCCTCATGCCCAATCTACTGAATAAGTAGCTACTTAAAAACAGACACACATCCTTACGTATCTATAATATTACTAATGATGGTCAAGAGGTAAACAGTTTTTAAACGTTTATGCCATATCCGTTTACGCCACCTACAAGCTTGTAAGAGTTTCGTTTAACTTCTTAATATTTTCTCCTCATATGTATAGTTTTTCTCACTCAAGGAAGATATGGAAAGTTTTGATAGCTCTTTATATAATTCTTTGGACTGTGATTTATTTAACTTGTTCTAGTTTAGTCAGCTAAGTTGAAGTTTAACTTCATATTAGGGTAACGTAACAATACTTATTATAGATACGTCCTCGTATATTTGATAATATACTATAAAAATATATTCTTGCAGTCAACAAATCATAATCTTTTTCAACTTAAACATGTTTGTGGGTGAGTGTACACAATCAATTCTGACCCGAACATTGTAGGGTACAATTAAACTTAAATTACTTACGCCTCGGAATAATGAGATAGATGTGATTAGCGTGTTAACTATAACATACAAATAATAAAATGCTGCTATATGTGTTATGTAAATGTGAATAAAAAAATAGATATAAGTTAGGGTTATCTTCTCTAATTGAACATTTATCTAATAAATGAAATTTCGTTCATAACGAATACTGTAGATATGAAAGTACCTTAATAACCAAGTAATTGTGAAACTAACTTATTTTCACGACACTGAATTATGACTTATTGCACTTTCAGTTTTATGAAACATGTTTAACGCCATCTTAAAATCTTAAGAACATATAGTGATAGTAAAATTTTGTAGTTTCAAATTGATTTTGGTATATAACTTAATAACATAGTAATTATTATTTTGTGTTTTTATCAATATTAAAGGAAACTGACCAATTTGAAGACATTTTAAGGATAGGTCTATTACCTAACAACGTTAAACCGGTGCTCGTGTTTGAAAATATATATATATGTAACATCTTTTGTTAATATTACCGGAGGATACAAGTCAAATATAATAGGATTTAAATAAATGAAATGAATCGTTGAATGAAAATGGCTCACTAGTCCTCCTCTTTAGCACATTGTTTTAACTGTCCCAAACGACGGACACTCGGTCCGGCCTCGGTCCCAGAGAGGCATCCTCGAGTGATAGCCGTCGGCCCGACTCCGATCCCGCGAGGTACGCGGCCACGGACGGCAATAAGGCCGGTAATTACTCGCAGAACACTCCTGTAGTGCTGGAGTCAACGGATACCGTAGTCGACAGTAGGACACCCGCTGTTTTATATACGCTTCCCCAAGGATGATTTATTTTTGCTCATAATTGCCTCGCTGTTCAGACATAGTAGAAATTACAAAGTGCGTAGGAATGATGCCTATCTCCGCCCAGTTGCATTTAAACTAAACTTTTTTGGATGGATGTATAGCCATTTGTTGATTCTGGTATATACATCATTTGTTGTTTCTTATTAAACCTGGCTGTACTGAACTGGAGTAGTTTTTTTTTATTAGATCAGGTCGATAAATAAGCATACCGTCCGCGTTATAGTCGCTGCTGCTTATAAATGCTCGTTATGTAATAAAGATATCACTAACGCGTTGCCAACCTTCTGACTTGAGGATATTATGGACACAGCAATGCGAATAATGCTATTTGGCCGTAGAAGTAGGTGAGAGTGAGGTACCAACAGAGACAACCTTTTGTATGAGGTCTACCTCATGAAGCTCTTTTTACGCAGCCAGTACGCTGCGGCACATTTTAGTGCTCAACGTATAAACCGTAGAACAATCCGAAGGCACGCACTACCTTCGAAATGTCAGTGTTATTAGAGCTACATGGTTATTTATTCTCTGCCACCATTCATAGGTGTGATTGCACTTTTTGCGCTTCGGTTCGTGTCGGTGATTACGGTGCGTTTCGACACGCGGACTTATTGACATAGTTACTAGACAGAGAAGGGCTCTCGTCACGACTCGGGTGTAAAAAGGTTGGAATCTAATGTTATTGCCTGTCGTTAACGTTGAGTAATAGGAGGAGAGAACTTAGATGATATCAACCTGTATTCTGCATTGAGCAAGCATGTGCACAACTGTTAATTGCTTTAACACAAACCTTTGTGTTTGACAAAAATTTTTACAAAACTAGATTTTCCGCCGGTGATTCTGACTGCATCGACATGCCAAAACTTTTCTGGGATTTAAAGTTGTTAATGTTGAAGCTATGCAGATGTAAAATTTTTTTGTATGAACAATTACTTTTTATACCATTGATATACACGAGCGACTCGCCCTTAATTAGCTTTGGACATATGCACCGCGTTATTTTTCGTTTTTCATCTGCAAGTAAATTCAGACAGACAGACGCGGCATTAGCTTTATTTTATAATATGCGTTATAGTCGTAGCAAATTATATACTAGTATATAATGTATAGCGAAAAATTACAATATTAAGGAATACTAAATGACTATAAAACTTTTTAACTTATAACTTTATGGCTTTTGACATAATTTTTCGTCGTTTGATAGGGAACGTGATAGACAGAAATGAAATATATATATATATATATACTACCGGATAATATATATATATATATATATATATATATATATTTCTATGTAGAATTCCCTCCAAATATGCTCCGAAAATGCACTACAACTGAGCAAGATCTAAAATCAAAATATTTTGGTTTGCGTTATTGTTTGCATATACTTCGTAATCTATATATAACATAGCATAACATTTATATACTTTATACAGGTAGACCTTGTTTGTTGTCCATTTGTAATCCATTAAATATTGACTTCAATAAAATGTATGTTAACTGTGTCACTTTGAATATCGTGACAGCCTTGTAAAGTAATTGAAATTATACTTCAGAAGGAAAATATGTTATGTTTATGGATTCCCCATACAAATATTATAAAATCGAAAATGTGTTTGTCGGTATATTACGCTTTCATGAAAGAACCACATAATTGATTTTGTTGAATAGTAGGCAAGTCAAAGGATATTTTTGATTGGAATAATGGAAAGTTCTTTTTACAACGAAAAGTCCACGTCTACAGACTAAGAAACTAGTCGTACTCCGTGTACAACTTGAAAAAGCTAGACGGTGTCTACGACATTGTCAGTTTAGATACTGCCGTTAAGATAATTGATTAATCAGTGTAAAAAATAGGGAATTATATTAATATGCAACCCTCCACTAGACAACCAGTGGTGTATCCCTGCTTCAACGTATCAATTAGTCTTCACACATTTTTTTGTACCTACTAAAAAAATGTGTTCTCATAATAAGAAATATTTAATAAATTTTGTTGTATACAAAATTGTTGATGCCGTTGATCCCGTAGCATCCTGGTCCTAGCAATTACAAACACGACTGAAAAATAACCATACAATTGTGTGCAGTAATTCTAGAGTTAATACCGTGAGGTACCGGCAGAGTAGAATAGTGCCTCCTACTGCACTAGGTGTAGAGGCGACTAAGGTACCAGAACCGACAGATGACGGAGTATCCAACCGAAATAGTGCAGCTTATATGCACAGGGCGGTAATGGGCAGCAGCATCCTTGCTCTGCGCTCAGTTTCGCTCTGCGTGTGCCATCACGCTTGCCCAGCGAGGCAATTATAGGCAAAAAACCTCGAAAAATTCACGCGTGAAACATTTATTTATTTATTATTAATATAATTATACGGGTTAATAGGGATACTATTACCCAACTATGAAGTTGTAACAAAAAATAAATTTTATTTATTATTAATGATTGGACGTTGCCGACAAGTACGTCAAAGTCCGGGAGACATAAGGAGTGCGGTAAGTGCATAAAATTTACATCAGTTGAAGGACGAAAGAGGGAATGAAGGTACATAATAATGTAACATAATATCTTAAATCACAAATTCGCCAACGCGATAGTGATATCCTTGATAATACGAGTGTTTATAGGACAAGCTGACGCTTACTATTGTTTGTCGACTTAGTCAGATAAAATAAAAACGTGACCTCTAGATTCTTATGTTCTTTTAGGGATGTAGATTCTTATGTCATCTATAGTATGAATGTGGATTTCATTAGTTTTGTTTCAATATTTTTGTTATTAGGGTAATGAAAAAAGCCTTAAATGAGGTATATATGAGTTTGCGTTTGAATGATTGCTCTTGATAAAACGAATATGAGTGGTGGCCACACTGTATCACACTGTATGTCAGTGTGGTATAGTGTTTCCACGGTCTATTTTAATTATACCGCTCCGATAATGAAATTCCTGAGCAAGGGAAGCGATGCAGACCGCAAGACTGAAGCTGCGGGTTTCCTCATGCTTATAGAACTTGACCTGAGGACCAGTTAGTGCATGCACATTGTTTTGGCTAATTTCTGAATATTATATAATATTTAATAATATTAGGAATATTGAAGAGAAGATGGTCAAAACACCTCCTTTCTTGGAGGGGGCACTATGTCCAGCAGTGGACTTCAAACTCGAAATCATGGTTGAAAAAATGGAATCCAATTTTAAAACTTGTGAGTTTTCTTAGTGCTGTGTATTCTGAAGTAAGTCCCCTCTATACTGAAATAGATGAAAGAGACATTTAAGAACGTGAAAATGGTTGGTAAATTTGTATTGTTCCCATGCTGCGCTCACGCTTACGTTAAATCATGCATTAATGACTGGTATAAAAATAGCTTGACCACATGCGATGGGCGATGGGTGCTCAGGGGTGCCATGATCGACTGCAAATGGGTGCTTATGTATAAAACTATATTGTTTTTTTAGTTCAATGCGCTAAACTTAATTTAGTAATAATAATACTTTTTTTGGCGGATTTATTTGGAAAAACATCATGACAGTTGTTAGGCATTGACATTCTCAAGAGAATTCCCTTATTTTTAGCCTATACATACTTATTAGAAATTTAGCCTAAAATTGTCACGCTAAGCGACGCTGTTTTGGATGTTTTTTTTATAGGACATAGTATTTTAATAAAATCCTAGTGTGCAAGTATGGCATGCTTATGCTTATTTATATAACAAATTCTATTGCACATACATATATAAATAAAAAGTTTAAATATATGTGTTTAATTAACATAATTATATACATAAAACACATATAGTAATGTATTTTGTAAATCTTTATATACCTATATAATGATATGTATAATAACCGCAGGTTTGAGAACGTATAAAATTCGTAATACGCAAACTTCGTTTACATCATCGTCGATGACTCCCGGAAAAGCACTCCGGGGCTTAAATGCCACCGGTACACTGCTTTATATTATTTAAAACTCTATTAATTCCTTGAAGAAGGGTTTTGATGGATTTGCTGATTTAGTCACACAGCCTCTGATTCCGGTTTAGTCACACAACATTAGAAAGATGCTTGATTTAAAACGTATTTATCAGTATATTATGATTAACTATTGAACTAGGAACTTAGCGGATTCAATAAAATAGTAAAACTAAAAAGCAAATTCAAACGTCCGCATTCTTATATCATAATAAATTGTTTCATTTAGTCTCCCACCACCTTGATGCAGACAATTAAACTTGTCTTTGATCCTTTAAATGCCATACCAACCCTGTCTGTTCTAAAAAAAGAAAAGTTAGTGGCGTGCCTATTCGGTGGTGCAAAAAGACAACAATACACGTGCAATGCTCAAAACCTGCTTATAGCGTCGCATGCGCAGTACCAGTACACGAGTACTATAGTTAGGGAGGGGACATTAGTAAATCTATCGATCTATGTTTTTTATATAATACAATCAACACTCCGATGTGACAAATAATCCTATTAAAATTATAACCGCGAGTGTTTATTATTCTTTCACGCGAAGCCTAGTGTATGGATTTTAGAAAAACTTCACTATAAAATAGCTCAAACTTTAGAATAATACTAACACTTTGTTTTATAGAGATAATAGCAGTAAGTTATTTGCAAACAGGCTATAATCTCTAAAGTTATCCCTTCCCAGGTCTCAACAGTAGACTAAGTCACGGTCGACGGCTAGTGGGAAATAAAATAGTAATAACAACACAATAGTCTAATTATTTGACCCTAATAGATTCTAATATCTAGTAGAATCTATTAGGGTCAAATAATTAGATCTCTGTATGAAAATAAAAAAAACAAAAATTGGACTAGTATGTCTTGTACGATGCACCTGAATAAATATAAAATTGAGGTCGTTGTTCAATTTTAAATTATAGTAATTTATATGAAGCTAAATAGGATTAGCTAAATTGAAGTTGGTAATAAGAGGTTTTCTTCGTAAACAGTATCAAAATAAAGATATATATTACACTCAACAATGTTTCTAAATTGACTTGATTCCCTGATAAGTCATTTCAGCACTTGTGTTACGGATTTCAGACAACAGAGTAATTCCAAATATAATACTTTAATATATATTATAACACCTAGGCATAAAATAGACCCAAATATTCATCACAAAAATATTTGTCCTGGTCGAGGATCGAACCCTTGGCCAATAAGTTACGGAGTATCGTATTCGTCATCGGGCCCATCAAAATCTCCCTATGGAGTACTCTCATGTATCAGTATTACGCTTCCTTTTTGTAATAAGTAAAACATATTAGAAAATGTTGAACGTTAAAAACAATTAGGTAAACCTTTTTAGAAAAGGCCAAATGGAACGCAATTTACCTACCTTTCTTACCGAGAGCCTGTTATCACCTGGATTAAGTAATTTCTCCCGTAGTTATGTACTCGGTTCCCAACGTAGAACGACCATCCTCAACTGTTTAACTATGTATGACTATCACATAGAATCGTCTGAAGACTTTATTTCTGTTTCTCTTACTCCATGTTAAGAACACACGACAAATTTCAATACTGATAATATTCAACGCCCAACACTAAATCTCTTTATTGCAAAAAGCGCAAGTAGAGCTGCGCGGGCGCCAGGCCCGCCGCGCCGCCGCCGGCCACCTCCTTTATTTTATTTTGTTTCTTTCCTGTTTTCCTCCATTTGTCCCCGACTGCCAGTATAAAATCTTATACCAAAAAGGATATATGGTTTTTAACATTATTTTTAGTAAAAAAATAAGACAATGTAGGTAAGTGGGTGATTGTAGATATGTATCGAGTATCTAAAGGTTACAGTAACACAATCGACTTTCGTTTTCACAATTAAAGCCGTAAAGTTTTGATTTTATTTGAGGTCGAGGGTTTTATTGGTGTAATTTTGTCGTAAGTATTGGGTTACTCAGAAAAGGATATAGGTCACTTTATTATTGGTATGTGCGATGTGTTTTATTGTGATTATCAAAGATAATAAAAGTGATTATCAAATTGAGAAGTTCTGATATTGGGTATTGTTTGAACATATGTACGTTTATAATAAAACTATGATTATCGAAAAAAACACACACAAACAAACAAACTAGTTCGATTCCCACCCGGACTAACATTTATATGACAAACATAGGTTTGTTTGTTTGTTCTACGTCCCGGTGTTTATATATTTGTATTCAAGTGTTATATTTGTAATTCTTTTGTTGTCTGATGTCTGTAACACAAGTGCTTTAAGCATCTTATCTCGGAATCAGATCAATATATGAGATGTGAATTTATTTCTTACAGCTTTCTTGATGATTTTATGTGTGCCGTCGAAGGCAACTTAGCGAGAAGGGTGCTGTTTCTTAAGTATATACCGCCATGTATCTTGTATATTAGTTGCTTCTTACAAAGCCTGGCAGGAAGGGAGGTGCTATTTTAGTCTCTTGTTCCCTACGACAACTGTACTAATTTACAATGCAATGGATGTTTTACCGTTTTAGGACACACATTTTGGTCAATACGAATCAATAAAACAATAATATTGTTTGTAAAGCTATTAAACTTAATTATCTATCAAACAGTACACATTGCGGTTTAGCTATAGCAACACCAATACCGTACGGTCGGCCATGCGGTTTGTTCGTAATCGACATGGCTGGCTTCATAATTACTGTCTATTGCTATTTGCGTTTCGTTACGCACAACAATGGGCCATTTTGGCACCACATTCGGAAGCTATTCATTGCGGTTTTTAGACAATATTACATTTGTATGAATGGGTTGTTCGTTTAAATTCTATAGTTATGAAATTTTTATAGTATGTTGTTGTGTAATTGTGTTAAGTCTAGTATTCAGGTGGGCAGAATCGTTCAGGTTCACTCAATGCAAAAATTTCAGCTTTTACTGTGTTTTGCATTGACATATCTCCTATGTTAGTTTACAAGCATATACAAGACGCGCGTTATATCACAAGGATATCACTAGCGCGTTTGTCGCGTCACATTACCCAGTAATTTTACTGCCTCTCTCACCCTTCAAACGAGAACAATACAAACACTGCTAGGCGGTAGAAATATGTGAGAGTGAGTTACCTATGCAGACAACATTTTGTATGAGGTCTACCTTATGTATAACTACTATATAATTATTGTCGCCTTTTACCTAGTGAGGACGATCCTCAAGTTTGCTGTGATTAAGAGAACATTGTCTGATAAATAATTAGGCGCAGATGCAAACACGACTTTACCCCTGTCATCATATGGTTTATTTAACGCTTCCTTGTTATGTTTCTGAATAATTGCGCGTCTTTCGTTCCGTCTAGACGTTGGTGTCTGGAATCTTTACTCTACAAATAACAATGCAACGTCCAAAATGTTTATGTTTATTCGCGCGCGATGAAATGCATTGATATTAAAACGAATAACAGCGTTTAAACAAATGATGTACGATAACGAGCAGTTGAAGTTATCATTATCGCAGTTCTTTACTGGCTTTTGCAAATATTTTTACTGTTTGTGGTTAAAAGATGGTGCTCGATGCTATCAGTGTGTATTTAATGTTTCAAGAGATGGATGGAATTGATTTTGTTATTTCTCTGTAACTGGGGTCAACCATGTTTGCTGACTCATGAGATCATGTTCGAACCGAAAAAAAAAGTCCGAATTTATATAGACTAATGCAGAATATACCGAATATGTTATATATATCATTTCTGACACTTGTGCATAGCTATAAATATTTTCATTTACATTAAATATTTGCCGTGTGGTAGCGGCATAGTAGAATAGTACTTCCCACTGTACCAGGTGTAGTAAGAGGCGACTAAGGTACTAGAACCGACAGATGGCGGTATATCCATCCGAAACAGTGCAGTTAAAATGCACACGGGGACGGGCTGCTGCATCCCAATCGCGAAAGGTGCGCTCTGCGGTTGTCAACACGTTTGCCCAGCGCAGCAATTCTGGGCAAAATCTTACTTTCTTGGAGAGGCTATGTCCAGCAGTGGACTTTCAATAGCTGGTATGATGATAATGACATTAAATTTTTATTCTTCAGACAAGCTATATTTTCTCATTACAATTTAAATCATTTTTGATGCGGTTTTAACATTATATCCATTGTATATGTATAATACTGCCAAGTACCCTACTTAGCCACAAAGCATAAAGTTATAATACAAGAGGTTTAGTACAAGAAATCTGATCTAGCCTTTGGATCTCAACAAAAGCATTAACCGGCGGCAGTCCCGTTTTCCTTCACGCTCGTCATTGTTGCCGGCGACGCGGCGATGACGCGGCGGCGACGCGACGTCAGGGCGCCTTTGTAGGTCGCTTCCTCTTGCGAAGGGTCATGCGATTGAGTCACCAGGCTAAAGCAGGGCTGTTCCAGAACACACTTTCCATTTTATTTTTGTAAGGTAATCATTCAGCTCTCATATAATTTTGACAAATATCAGATGTATCCAAAAAATCTTGTTTAATGTACTCTTCAAGTAAGTTCATAGATTATTTCATTCCTGCCGTTGAAAGTCCACCGCTGGTCAAGCGTGTAGGCAATCGCAGAGCGAAGCTTTCGCGACAAGGATTCTGCTGCCCATCCCCACGCTGTGCATTTGAGCTGCTCTGTTTCAGATGGAAATACTGCTATCTGACGTTTCTTTTACCTCAATAGCCTCTTACGACAACTGGTGCAATGGGAGGTACTATTCTACCTCCCATGGTACCTCATTTCTTGTTGTAAACTTAAACGGGGACAGCGTTTGGGTACTTAAAATAGGAGTATAATATTTAACAACAAGCAAAGCTTTAATTTGTCTGGCTCTATACTCCAAAATAGTAATAAATAAATTCAGACAACATCTTATACGTTGACCTGACCCCATAATAAGTAGCTTTAAGGACTTATGTAGCGGTTATCAGACAACTGAATAATATAATAGTTAACTACATATTTTTTAATAGACAGAGCATACACAAATCTTTGCCCAGAATGTGAATTGAACCCTCTACTCTTGGCGCATAAGATAGGGACTCTACATAGTGCGTCATGGGGCCCATCAATTGTAATGTAACAAACAATACTAGTTATAGATTAGAGAGATAGCGATACATCATGTGTTTAACAGCCGTAGGACGTTCACTGTTGACCTTAGAACTATCCAGGTGATTCCCAAGATAATTAAACATTAGGGATTTTTGTCTATCGTCTTAGTCACTAGTTTTTGTACCTAATTACCACGGCAAGTATTGTGGATATTGCAGAGTGTAGTTTACATGACCAATTTAGGTTATGCTGTATTTAGGATCTGGTGGTTCTAGTTGGTACCTCTGTCGTCATTTACAACAGTTAGAATGTGGTGAAGAGGGAGATATCCAACTAGTTTGGCTCTTTATTCTGTCCTGCGGCACGTCAACGTTAAATTTACTTTACTTTTTTGTCCAATATTAGTTAGTGCATCTCGATCGAGAACTGACTAAATCTGGTTCAGTCTAAAAAAGGCACTTTTTCGATGTTTGTTCTGAAACGAGCTCTTAGCCATTATGCCATACAATCTATCTACTTATTTAAACAATATTCCCTATATGTATATTCACAATGTCTCTATATTATTCTCTAAATTAGATTTGAATACGTAGTACCTGCCAATTTACTTATACAAAAGTCAACAGCGGCCCATAAAAACGTCTCATTAGGAAGCTTTTATTTTTTTTAGGACACTGTTTATCACTGAAACTAGCGTTGGAAATTTGGTCGTCCACACGTCGGCCTCGCGTCCTCACTTGCGCAGGAGTGGGCGCAGTACGTTGACACCATGCTTGTTTTATTGATCCAAATCGATCGGGCGATCCATGAATTTAGAACGGTCTATTTAGGAACGGACCGCCTCAAATTAATTGTAGCCTGGACCATTTCTAATTTGGACGTGTTACGGCGTCCAACTTTAATTGCGGTGTCGTAAATTTTTATAATGAACCAGGATTTGTGAGGGCGGGTGTTGACCCTGTTAAGGAATAGATTATGAGTATTAATTATTTCTTGCTAGAATAGTAACAATTTCTTTTTTTAATCTAAATGAAATTTATGAAATTTATTTTATTTTAATATGCTTAATATTTTGTAATAAATTAAACTGTTGAAAATCAAATTTTCAAATGTTATCAGTGTTTTTTAATCACACATGACAAATTCAGGCAACAAGGCAGGCAACAAGGCAGTAGGAAGTGTACAATTTCTTGTCATGAAGCCCTTGGCCCTTCTGTGTTACATTTTACCTGCCCCTTCCTATCACCTAAAAATACATTAGTTTCACGGTGGATAAACATAAAAATACGTTAAAATTTAGACAAGCGCTCTACAAACAGAGAACTGTTCACAAAGCTACCGTTTGAAATCGACTGGGTTATACCTGCGCCGGCGCATAGCATGCCGAGCCCTACTGTCAGTTGCTCTTACGTATTGATCGAAGCCACGCGTTTGTTGCATGTAAATCTTTATTGATCGTTTAAATAGATCTTTTAAGTGATTTTGTGAAGTTGTTATCTAAACAGTGTTCTTATCAAATTATTTAAACAGTGATCGGTTTGTTACTGTGATTGTTTTGAATTTGTCGTCTTCTTTAAAAGGTTCGTATATTATACATTATCTAACGATTAATTATCATTTTAGATTAATAGTGATAGTGGTTTGTGTAACTTTGGTAAACATTTATCTATCGATGGTTTCTAACTCTTAAATAGTAAATTAATTTATGCCGTGACATAGTATTTATCAAATCTGCGCGTACTTCAAATTCATCACAATTTGACTCATCGATTCGGATGTCACTTGATGATTCAGGATAAGCTGTTTAATCGTCACGGTGTTTTCAACTTTTGTTATTGTTTATTGCATAATATCAACTATATTAGTCTTTTACGTAATCAGTTTATTGTTTACAATTATTTATTAGGTTCACATCACTATCGGTAAAGGTCATGCTGTATCTTCAATCTTTGACTTATGCATTTCATTATTACATGCCAGTAATAAAATCTATCTTAGAAATGTACGCGTACCTGGTTTTTGTAATAATAATAAAAAATTAACTGAGTAAAGCTGAGTTATTAGAGAAAAGCTGCTGTAAGCGATAAGGGATATAAAGAGACGAAAAATCTTGAACGCGGTTTATCGCTGAGAGATTTCTAAGTAGAGATAACTTGTTTCGAAGTTATCGTTAAGTTGCCATTAAAATATCGTTACGGTATTATGGCTTCTGTGCTGCAGATGTTTAGGGTTTTCTTTAAACAATGGGATACACCAGAGGGAGATATTTATGTTCACTTGTATCAAGTAACTCAGTTATTATCCCCAACTTTTTATTGTTGAAAAATTTCAATATTTTTTAATTAGAAACATGATGCTTATGATAACGTAACTGTATAATATGTCTCCTTGACGGTATGTTTAGGTCTAGAGCCAAACCTGTATGATGAAATCAAATTACGTCTATCTAAGTAAAAACATAATTATTATTCAGTCGAACGAACTCATCGTATCACGTGTGAATGTTCAATAATAATGTTTGTAGACGGACGGACGCGTGTATGTGTTTATTAAAATACTTATATAATTTCGTCAACACATCATTACAGACCACGTAATTTTGTTTTATGATCACCTTTATTTATAAGTTAAGTGGTCTCTTTCATTACAAAGTACTTTGCTGTCCTAGTAATGTAGGATTAGTTAATAAATTATAATCCAAACTGGTATTAAGAATCCGAATGTGTTTATCTGTGTATCAATTTCTTACGACTAAACTAAACTGTCTATAGTCTGGATTGTCGTTTATCACTAGGCAGGGTTTTCTCGTAGAATCAAATTATAAAATGTACTTTAGCTAAACTATTACTATAATATGCTATGAATGTAGTGAAGTAATATTTTTATTTTATAAATTTCCCAACTACCCTTGCTAGTTTGGATTCCTATTTTGCGTCACAGATCACACGCGGCTGATAACACGCGTGTCGCGTTGTAGATTGGATAATAGGATACAGTTTACAAAATCTACAATGAATATTCTGTGTTAAATATGCGTTTGTAAGACACAAATTATTCGCACATTACGTGAGTAGAGATTGGTGCTCGCCTTTGTATATTGGCAGTCTACGAAGACGAGAGAGAGCAGTCAAAGTTCTAGGTAGTTTGACATGATTCAGGCATTAAGTTGTCGGCCAGCAACTGTAAGATGTGGACGTATACTGATTACTTTCTATTTAATTCAACCGCCATCGATCCCGTCCGTGACGATTTAATTTTATATCGGTTCCTACAGGAATTTAAAAGGCGGCACGGCAAAGCGCCTGTGATTCCTTTGGTGTTGCAAATGCCCATGAGCGACGCTGATTACTTTACCATCAGGTAAATCGTTGGCTCGTTTGTTCCTAAATAGATAAAAAACATCCTGGAACAAGTCTTGTCTATGTCCTCCTCTCCTCCAACCGTTCATATACCAAGTCTCTGCAAACAAGGTCGAGATAAACATACATACTTATTTGTTATATTAGTATGATTCGTTTTACTATCTGGCAGCTAAACTTAGGTCTGTGTTCCGATTGTCTTTTTGATAAGGACATAGGGATAGGGATCAGCGAAACGGAACGATCCGATTTAATATTGGACGTGTGGTCACATAAATCGTGAATCACTATTTATTCAAGAATGTTTTCTGAAGCAGCCCACTCTGTTTTCTTTACTATGTCCACTCAGCTAAACCAATCCTTACGAAGGTGCATGATTTTTTAAATCTTCATGTTGTGTTTAATTTTTGGACAAACAATATTCCTTATATCACGTTTGGTGGAGTATTTATTATGATAACTTTTATTCCTTCATGAACCAAGACATAAAGTGCATCTTTAATAATAATAAGTTTGAAACGATTAATGCCTTTATTCGATGTAAAATACGAAGATTATGATAATGAAAGTCTTAAAAGTTTTGATTTATTTTATTAATGGTTTGATCGTGTCTCACACAAGTTATTTCCTTATTTATATATTATTTCTATACGATTCGTTCACTTCGTTATTGCATTATAATTTATTTTTTCATTTAGTTGTGTATTTCCTTGTTCTTATATGGTTACTTTTTCAAAGTATGGTGGTGTTAAATAAAGGGGATAAAAGCTCTTACCGCTTCAATGTCCAGACAAATCTACAAAACTGTTTCAGATATTAGCCGGAAAAAGCGGAGAGACAGATTTTTCTTATTGTCCCATATTATTTATTCAATACATATTTTCTAATATGCAGTTCTATATAATATTTCATATTACATTATATAAATACCATTAGATTCGTAAAATGTCCAAAGCCAATTATGATGCCTTAGGTACATAGGAACATAGGAAACTTAGGTACATAGGAAACATTTGATTTTATATGAATAGAATTTGAGTCCATTTATCTGATATCCCAGAGCAATTTCCTAGCAAAACGAATCTGTGATTGTTGAAGCAAATTGTAGATGGTCCATATTGCTATGTCTTCCTCATTTCTTCACTTTTACTCTTACCCTGCTTTCTATGTGATGAATGGTTGCCTTGTTGAGTGTTTTTTATAAAATTATAAGAGTTTCTGGCACTCGAATGGTACCGGATGGCGTAGATTAATCTTGGGATGCTGTTCCGAAGTTAGCAAAAAACGTTACTTGAAGGTACAAGATAAATTAATTTTTAACTGTATGCGGTATTTTTATATTATTATTTGATAATAATGTGCTTTTTAATTTACAATACAAAAATATCATTAATACTGTTTTTAATGCTTATGCAATTCCGAATCGTAGTATATATTAATTTTTGTGTTCAAAGATTAAGCTTCGATTTATACATTATACCTACTTATATGCACATAAACAAAGAAGCATTCAATACAAAGATATATTATTTAATTAACAAATAAACAGTAAAATATATTAAAAAAAATTGCATTTAAGTTCCCTTCTCCTTTTTCTGCTTTTATAAAGTTTTCTGATTGAGATATCAAAATGAAATGAGATATCAAATTGGGTAAGTGGAGATATTTTAAATGCTTAGTAACCTAATTTTTACGCTACACAGAAATGTGTTTTCCCAATATGAATAATAGCAAAATATAAAGAGATAAATATAGGGTATAATTCAGTATTTAATATTTTAACGATGAAGTGTTTCCCGATTAATAAGGTAGCTACCATATGTTTCCTAACCGACTTTCTAGATGTTACACCATATTTACATTATATCCTACGTGCTAGGAATGAAGCAACGGTCTTTATCAGGATTTCGCCAGCGGATGCGCTCGCGCATCCTAACCCCACACTTTATATTAATGCGCTATGGTCTATTTTCGCTTGGCATATCAAGCGCGGTTTGGTGTACCGCCAGGTATCAAACAAACAACGGAGGATGTGCGCATGAGTAGTTCTAATTTTAAAAATTGGTCAAGCGTGTGTTGCATTTTTCGTCCTCGTGGAAACAGTTACAGTTCTAGAATGAAGGTTGTATAAATTTCAAGCTTTATTATTATTTGTTTATACATTCAATGTTATTTTTATAATTTTGCATGTTCACTAGGCATTTGTTTCTTAGGTGACGCCTTATGAATGGGCACTACTCATGTATATAAGAAAACTGGTGAACTAAAATAAGAAATATTATTTTTTATTAGGAACTCAATTAAGTGTTATTCAGTGTTTCCTGAATAATTTCAGATAACAGATGTTTTATTTGTGTAATGCTATTGTTACCTAATGTTATATTCTGATAGGCATATCTCTTATAATCAAAGAATTATTTTAAATCTACACCTTAATAGATTACATAATAACGAAATTTATTGCCAATTGGTAAAGATGGTAAGAAAATGTAATACAGGAGCATACAATCATGACACTGGTGTTATCTATGTTAATAAAAATGGTAGTTACTGAGACATATCTTATCTTGATGTACATTTTTAATCTGTATGTTTTTATATCTGTTGCGTGATATACGTTAGAGATGACATTGGTAACATATGTGTATTTGACGAAATCGTTCGAACCACCGAGTCGGCCATGTCTTACAAATGGCTGATGAAAGATGAAACTGCGGCGCCTTTGAAGCAATTTGCTTCTGTACTTTGACGAGCATGAGAATTGGTTTAATTGCTGTTGTAAGGGCTTCTAATAGTAATTAATTTGACTTTCTGCTAAACACTATAGTACGCTTATGGGAACTTTGTAGTGATGCAATGCTGACTTGTTAGTTTTGTTATTAGGCAGTTTTGTTAAATTGATCGGAAACTATTTAGATGTATAGCATTGAATAGCATTATTGCATTTTCTATATTATTTATACTGTCCCAATATGAAACATTTACAAGTAAGTTTATAATTTCAATACGTGTCCATTTTCAAGTAATACGGACACAAAGTTGCAAATTCTTACATCATAATAATTTCCATCTAATGTAAAAAAGTTTTATTGGCGTGCTATATGAACTACTATTTACATATTTATTATGAACTAGCCCGCGACTTCGTCCGCGTGCAGTAGTTTCTTTGGGCACCACACCTTTTTACTTTAACTTATATAAACTTTGAATGTTATATTTATTTTAAGCTTCTAGCTCTAACAATAGCGATATTTCCATACAAATTTTATACCCCCTTTCGACCCTTACAACTCTTACTACTCTAATGCCGAATGAAAAAGTAGCCTATGTCCTTTTCAAGGCTTTTTCTTAGACTATCTGTGTAACAAATTTCATTTAAATCGGTTCAGTACCTACTTTGGGCGTGATTAGGTAACAGACAGAGTTACTTTCGTATTTATAATATTAGCAAGGATTGTGCGTTTATCACATTATATTGCTGAGATATGAGGAACAAAATTTTATGTATTTTTTTTTCAAGAGTTAGAAAGTTCTTTGTATGACCTTAAAAGCATCAAATACCAATTATTTTTAATCAGAAAAACATGAAAGATGTAGCATTTGTTTTGTACTATCATAAATAGAACAGTTTAAATAAATGCAGTAGTTAATACCAAACTATTTGCAAACTTGTAATATGAACTTGTTATTTTATAACACCCATTCAAGGGTTGCGTGGAAAGTCTCGCCCTGGGCGTTAAGGCCGTAAGGTAAATCGTATGTACTAGTATAACATAAATAACATTGTTATAGTATTGAATGTAGTTTATGGTGTATAATAAAGAATCTATATATTAATACGTAAACCGTTTAAGTTAGAGAATAAAGCTTATCGTGCATCAAGTATTTTTTTTATATAATATCTACTAGAAATTAACTAAAACGAATATGAGATTCACTACTGTTTTAAAATGACACAACATAAGCTCATAAAAAGTAAACTAAGGTAATATAATTCGAACTTTTATTGAGTTATTGTCGAATTTGGAAAGAATTAGTAATAATAAGCATTGATAAAGCGATCATCAGCGAGACAACCCGCACATTTCAAATTCATTTTAATACATATATTTTTCATCGCGATCTCACAGACAGAAAGTAGGCCAAGCCCTCCCCTTCACACAATCTATCACAATTCGTTGAATAGGACGATAAAATGTGTTAAGCACGACCGTTTTATTGTTATCTCTCATGATTCAACGTCAGTGCTGCATCGCCAACTTTATTAGACCTCTCGGTGGTTCACAACAATACAATATAGGCAATGTTACCATTGCGTGTATTAAAGGCTAGGGGTCCTAGTCCGCTGGTTGGTGTCGACCTCCAGAAACCATGTTCGTCGCATTATGTGATATCATCTCGATGGACGTACAGGTCGCGACCTTCAGTTCGATACAGTTGTAACACGGGATTCGTTATGCGAGATGACAGCGTGAAAATTGTTACAATGAAAGCTGCGTGATTCGTACAATTGTAATATAAATATCACCCGAACAGATCTTTTGTGTGCGACCTTGTCTGTTTGAGTATGACTGTATTTGTTTTAAATTTATCTTTTTGAATGATTAAGCTTGAGATGCCATTTTAAATTACCGATAAATCTGGGAAATAAATGTGGTAGTAAATTAAGTTATGTTGGTCAATAAGAATATCAATTTATAAAGTAAGATAGTAGGTAAGTAGTTAAGTATGCTTATTTTTATAATGATCCTCACTAACAGCGGTAAAACGTCCACTGCTAGAGATATGAAAGGGGGGATTTTGCCCTCAATTACCGCGCTGAGCAATCCGCAGAGCGGTACTCCTGTTTCACTGAAGCTACGCTGTTTTTGGTAGATATACCGCCATATATTGGTTCCAGTACTTCAGGCACCTCTAACAACCCCTTGTACCAAGGGTAAGGGAGGTAATATTCTACGTTGTAAATCTTAAAATATAAAGTACAAGTTTCCTTAATAAGTATGTCTAAAGACGTGTTGCGACATTACCATCAAAGCAAGATAAATTAGTTTTTTTTTTATTAGCATTAAATATAAAAAATGTATGCCATTCCGTTCTGCTGCTACCGCCGCTTTAACGTAGATCTATGTCCGGTGATCTTTGTTTGATTCTTTTTTGCTGGTATCTATTTACAATCCTTTATTAGGCCATTATGCCTTAGAAGGGCACCATTTGTTTCCCTTGTTTTAACCAGTACCTTTTCACTTAGAACCACCATATTTATGTCGCGGTTTGCCGTTTAATTCTCGACTCTGACTCTATATATTAAGGTTCGCTTTGTAATATGTACCGGATGGTCTATTATCATTGTTAATTTTAGCGATGTAATCCTCCGCCAGTTGGTTGATTGCAACAATTAATAGCAATTGGTCGGAATTCGTTTGACTTCCTACTCTAGTGTGTCTGTAATTGACAGTTTGAACTTTTGAATTGTAAAATGCCGTAAAATTACTCTATAATTGAGTCTTCAACTATAATATTTGGTAAAGTTTTGGATTCTATTTTAACCACGCATGTTTATGGTTACATGGTAAATAATAAGTAATAATTTAACAATGATTGTTTTCTTTTTGGAATTAGTTTATGTAAATAATTTGTATAATCTTGTTAATAAGCGTCAATAAGTTGACAATAGTTTTGGTTGTATTACATTTAACTTATTAAGGTCAGATTGTTTAATAACGTGGAAGCGACGCAAGGATTTTTTGTAGAGCTTTTAATTAGATTGTATAATTATCTACTGTCACTATTTATGTATTATGTAAGGATCTGTGAATCTTTTTGTGTTTTTTATAGGAAACGTACACAAACCGATAAAATGATTAAATATAAATATAGACAAATATTAAAATAAACATACAACTGAAAATTAAGTTATTTCCGGTTTAATTTTAAACTCTCGGTACTAACCTGCTCCGTCCACGTGGCTTTCATAAACATTAACAATCAAGATGTATTGAATTAGTCATTACACGGAATTTTTTAGTTGCCCAAATACCGAAGAGTACCATACAAGCCATGTGTAAATTAAAAAGAGGCTCGGCTCTATACAAACTCCGCAGTCTAATATTGATTAGTACATACATGTACCTGCTATTGTTAATTCACGCTAACCTCACTTCTAATTAACGTTTGTTGTCGTTGTTTTATGACGCAAATATTATAAAAAACGGTTATAGAGTATTACCTGATAATGGATTTTACATTTAAAGGGTACATACGTTAAGATATATTTTATATATAAATATATACATATTTTACTTGGGGAGGCCTATGTCCAGCAGTAGACGTCTTATAGCATACATGATGATGATGATGATACAGGTAAAGAACAGGGAATATTATTTATTAATATTAGAATAATATTTTTAAGAAGAGTCAGTTTTGTTTGATTTTACCAAATAAATGCCGCGCTGGGCAAAAGTGTTGGCAATTGTAGAGCACTGTTTTCGCTGTTTGGGTATGATGTAAGGGATTCGTCATAAATATTGTTTTTGTTAATACTCTAAAGGGATATCCGCTTTGTGAGGTAGCGCATGTGCAAGACTAACTTTCGGATATAGTATACCGCACCTATTCAAGATTCGGCCTAGGCTATACGCCAGGCATGTATTTCTCTAACAACTTTTGGAATTAACTCAGGTCGAAAAGAGACAGCCGGCCTTACTCCTGATGACCTTCGCCAAGCGGGAGATATTAACAAATTATTATGCAGGTTGATCTTGTTGCAATAACGATGGCATATGGTCAAGTTAATACACGCATATACTACTTAATACCAAGATATGCTTAGTACTAATGCTTAATAATATTTAATGTTTAATTTTTATCTTAACTTATATGTCCTATTAAAGTTATTGCGGTTTGACTGTAAGTATAACTCGTAATAAATTATTTAAAACACGATAATAAGATTTCCATTCAAGTTTATTTCATAAATAAACTAACTAAATTTAATATTTATTGTTAAAACTCCTTATAATTCATATCAGCTTAGTATAAATGAATAAGTTGCTTATTTTTATTTTATTTTTTTATTCATTTAATCCCTTATATTCTAATTATATATATAAACATAACAGTGAGATTACAAATCCATAGACACATACACAAATATACGCATACATATACTTACACAAACATAAAATAATTACCTAAACTTACGTAAGTTATGCTTATGTTAAAAAAACAAACACAAAGGAAGATATTAAAAATCTAAACATCAGTACCTAATATCATTTTTTGTGATAACTCAAGCATTCAATGTATCGGCCAAGACGCAAGAAAAGTAAATAAACGCAAAATATTTTACTTTAGAATTAGTAATGGTCAAACCAATGTCCTCTTTGAAAGAATGCTGTAACAAAAATGATTCCCAGGACAATATCCGAAGAAATCCTGTGTTTAAAATTGTTTGTAATGAATTTAGAATATGGTTTTCTTATCCACAACTCAGGTACCCATTTTTAGTCATACTTTCCTTATAATTAATTATGTGCACATACTGATTTTGCTTGTGCTAATTTCTCAGAACAGACAGGACGTAGGATCAGCGTTTGATATAATATACTGAGTTATAACTGACATTAGTTGTTACTCATTAACATCTAGCATTCAGTGGAAAATGAGACCAAATTGGCCAAGCCAAGGTTGTTTCTAAATTGTAAATTAGTTTGCTTAAATGTTTACATTTGCATCTAAACGTTTACAAGTCAATTTCGTATTCGAAGTGGATCGGTAATATATATAAATGCAACTTGGCGATTAATATTTAATATATATTATAAAGGTAGACCTCATACAGGACGTCGGCATTGGTACCTCACCTCTCATCTATTTCTATCGCTAAACAGCTGTATTGGAGGCAGTGAAATTACTTGGTAGTGTGACATAGTATCTTTAACTCAAAAGGTTTGCTTAACTTTATTCAAGTAGGCCCATTTGAAGCACTTTTAAATCGTTAATGAAATAATAATAAGAAAGGTAATAATAATAACATTTATATTTCCAATGAGGAGCTGATTATATGCATCATTATCATTATATCAGCCATTAGAAGGCCACTGCTGGACAAAGGGCTATCCAAGAAACGAGGTTTTTTCGCCGCAACTTTCACGACGAAGATGCCGCTACCCATCCCCGCCCTATACATTTGAGCTGTGCATTTAAACAGTGTTGTTTCGGATGGATATACCGCCATCTGTCGGTTCTGGTACCTTAGTCGCCGCTTACGACACCTGGTGCAGTGCGGAGAGGTACTATTCTACTCTGCCTATACCCCACGGCAATTTATTATATGCATATCTATGGGTAATACAGACGAACCTGATTACCCAAGGGATAACAAAAGTCATCTAACACATAGATAATTTAATTACCCTACCTCAAATTAGTCTTTCAGCTCTAAGCGAGTCTTAAGACTAAGTTTACTTCAGGTTCATTACGTGACCCACCAAAAAAGAACCTGCAAGAAAAACGAATGTCGATAGAGAATCCATCGACAACTACCTTGGCGCTAATGAAACCCCTACCGGCGTCGGCGCCATCAAACCATTGTGTTAATGCTTAGCGTTATCGTTGGCTTAATCTTTAAGCAATAGTAAGCTTTGAAGATAAGCTTTTTTAACATATTTCTTAATTTTATTCAGAGGCAATGTTGTCATACTGGCATGGCATTGCATTAAAAACTACGATTTTACCTTGTACATTACGCATTCCCTACACACAATAAGAAAAATTCTATCGTTTGAATAAGACGGACATTAAAGAACTTCTCTCTTTATTGAAAACTACTATTTTCTCGCGTATTATTTTTGATACGTTACTTATTGTTGAAAAAAGGGGTATAATTGGATTGTTAAACTATTTTTAGACGTCTCGTATAACGAGAAAAGCTTTATAGCTATACAGCATCGGCATCAAGCCGCATAATTATTTACAAGTGTTTTGGGCAGTTTGAGGATAGCATGATTTCGAACCTCGTCGACAGGTCCACTCGAATCAGTGGCCAGTCACTGTCTGCCCGTGTTTAACGTATGACAAAGACGCACATAAACAAAGCCTATTCAAAATTCTCCGGTGTACTCGTAGGCAGCTACCATCGTTTATTATGCAAATGCCTGTCCGGCAGCGACGTGAAGTCGCGTGTGCGCAAGCCGTTTACGTTTACGTTGACTAGCTCTAATTGTCAATCTAACGTGACGATGAGGTTTAAAAAATGCACAGTGACTCAGACCTTGTATGTAATGAGACTGTCTTAGATCTGCGTTACGTAAGTAGTGACACTGTCTTGTACGTCAAAGATCGTGGGTTCGATCTGCACCCAAGACAAGTATTTATGAATGTTTTTGTTTGTTCTGTGCCTGGATGTTAAATATGTATTTTGTCATTATATTTGTGATTTCTCCCGTAACGAGTGCTTCAAGCAACTTATCTCTGGGTTAGGTCAGTATATGAAGTTGTGTGAATTATTAAAGATAACGACCCAAACGTAAACATTATATGGTATACTTGAATGAGAAAAGGTTGCCTGCGCAGGCACCATTCTAGTTTCTGCCGCCAAGCACCAGTGCTTTCATTGTTGCCATTGTAACAAGCCTATTAATCTTATATTTGATTTGGTACCAGCATCCGCAAGGTGTAACGATTGGTGCATTGGTGTAACGATTTTCTGCAATACCTTATTAGTTTCTGTCATGACTTCTACCTATAAATATTACATTCGGTTCTCGTTAGTAGTACGTTTGATGTCACGTAAAACAGTGGATGTTGATATGCAACCTTTATGTCCACTGGATGACCTCCACTGCTGAACATAGCAGTAGATGTCATCCAGTAAAGCCCCCAAGATTCTATTTATAAGGTAGACTTCTATTCGCACTGGGCAGGTGTGGTGGTAATTGCAGATTCTACTGTTTATATACCGGTCCTGATTCATTTATTCTACCGGTTCCGATACCTCATTGATACCGAGTAGGCTACTATACTATACCGCTAGGTACCCTAAGTCAACTTATCTTCCTAAAAGTAAGGCTATAATAATATTCTACTGCGGAAAATTTCACGATAGCTCTCTGATATTTGATTGCCTGTTACAATCGCCCAAGAGGCACCAAAAGTGGTGAACATCAGGCACGCATGCGCCATGCTAATAAGGCGCGCACGTTTGACCCGTTAGGGTCCAGGATAAATAGGGCTGGCGTTTTCATAAATAGGATGTGTGAAAATTATGTGGGTTTATGAGGTACTTAGGTATCAACACATTTCTAAAATTAAACAAATGTGCTTATTATGCAACTAAATTATACTAGTGTTAGACTTTTTATAATATTTGAATAGTAGTATTTTTAGGCAGGTAATTTTTCAAACTTGGCCGAAACTTTAATTCAATACTTTGCATCTAGTACAAGTTCACTAAACAATGGTTATCGACAATTAATGCTTTTGACAATACAAGAGCTCTCAAAAATAATTATTATTTGAAGCGTGAGAGAGTGTTCTTGTATACTACGTACTGTGTATTTAAAATAATTTTATTCTTATCATTGTAATGTTTAACGTATGTTTCACATTGGATACAACCCTACGCCCAATTATAACGATAACGGTTGTCCTGCGCCTGCGCACGCCTCTGACCTTAAATCCCGAAACTGCACCATATTAATATCATGACTTAGTTCGATGTAATTCCATATCTGGTTTTTTAATAATATCCGTGTAGATTGTGGTTATATTTTACCAAAACTAATGTATTCGTTATTGATGGATCAATGTATAAATTATTCTAGAGTCCTGGTTCAGGCATTTCATTAAAATCATCGGTATTTTTACAAAATACGTGCTTTTAATTTTTTTCAATGTTTCTTACTTGCACAATTTTTTTATGTTTCCAGGCGTACGCCTAAAGTTTCTGGCCATATTAATAGGAGAATGACACCTTCCAACCCAAATTTAAGGTCACTGAATTTATCTGAGTATTATGATAGAGTACCATCACAGAACATAGTAAATTGGTATCTCTTCTTCCAATCTATTCTGGCTTTTAATAGTACGTTTCTTTCGTCAGGTATGACATCCCCATTGAGATTGTTACTCTTAAACTAAAGTAATATCTATAACCCAATTTTATTTTTTTTACAAATTTGGGTGCGGTGTCTCCAACGCATTATCTTCAGCGCTTATCTCGCTGTAGTATAATTAAGCTATTAAATATTCCTGGAAATAACCCCTTCTTATCAATGTAGACTTATCTAACCCTTCGTGACAGCTTTTTGTACAGTTTTTTATTTAAAAATTCGTCTCCTAAGAATTTATGTCGCTTTAATTTTATAACAACTTTTTCTGTTCTATGATTTGGGCAAAGGTAGGTAGTCCTGTTATCAAATATTTACCTAAAATTATATTTTATTGTGTTTTAATAGGAAAATTTAATCAAAGTTATTGCTAATTGATCTAAATTCAATGTAACTAAAGCGTAATTTTCTATATTTTTATGAACTTTTTAGTATTTACAATTTTAGTTAAAATAAGGAATTCATTCTTTATTAACTATTTATTTTGAGTTTCTATATTGTAACTTTTTGAATAATTATAACTTTTGTAATTTTTCGTAATATGATATTTTGATTTCAACATTATAAACCCATCTCTCCATAAGACTTACGTCCCACAGACTCTTCACAACAAACGGCAACTTCGTAGGCTGTCCCAGTAGGAAGCCGGACCACCAACAGTTGCATCATTAAAATAATATATGCTATCATGTATCTGGTCTAAGTGACTCTTCATATGGTCATAAGGGATCGTTGACATGATCCACAATGCCGCCCACCGTTCTAGAACCAGTCGATTGTAATGTAACAAATGTATTTGACTATACAGTTTTCAGTTATGGTAACCCATTCGTTTATCATCATCATATCAGCCATTGGAAGTCCACTGTTCGGCATAGGTCTCCCTAGGACAGGGGGAATTCGTCTGAATTAGTCCATAATAGCCGCGCTGGTTAAGCGTGTACGAAATCGCAAAGCGGGGATTCTGCTGCCCATCCTCACTCTGTAGATTAAAGTTACACTGTTTCGGGTGGATATACCGCCGTCTCTCAGTTCTGTTGACTTAGTCGCCTCTTACGACATTTAGTACTGGGGGATATCTCATTAAGTTTAGTAAATCACTGAGAGAATATAATATAACATAATAGTGAAAACATAATAAAATAAACAAACAGGGGATTCCTATTTGAACCGTGTCCTCTTTCACAATGACATTAGAGTTGAACAAAGGTAACAGTAAACTTTTATAGGCATTACAAAAACCGAGTCGTTTAACACAAACAAACAAAACGATGGACGATGGATGGGGAACATAAAATTCCGGGATAGCGGACACGTGATGGCGTGTTTTTTAAAACTCGTCCCATACTGGTCCCGATTATTTACACTAAAATAAATCAATGTTAAGATCGATCCAGACCCTTTTTTTCTGGTGTTGACTGCACTTTGGTTTGGTAATATGCATTATGTTTTGACAATATGCCGGTGTGTTGGTGACTTTTGAGGTCGTAAAATTTTCATAAATATAATGACTTATTTTATGTATATTTGTTTTGGTTACAGTTGAAAAGTTTTATGACTGGCTTATAAAAATGGTTTATATATCTGTTAATCGTCTCCTTTTACTTTATAATATTAATACATTTACTTATTCACGTCTTATTGTTATTTATTTTTCTTTCATATTAGCTCTAGTCCATTCCATATAGGAGTAGTATTTACACGCACTTATTATCAATTTCTTTCTTTTTTCCTCGATTGTATAATCTGATGTTAACTAAGTAATAAGACGAGAACTTGGACCTAAGTACAATGCACGCTCTCCAGCCAATGTTACTCGTCACATATCGCATCGTTTCTGATAGCTGATTAAAAGTGTTGCCAGAATCAACAATATCAATCAATAATGGTTTTCAAATGAGTATGGTAGCAAATTTTTGATTATGCCTATAATAATAAGTTTAATATCAAAAATATTCAATCATGATATATAAAATAATAGTACATAAACTTAGGTAACTAACTATAGTTTGAGGTCCCGTCAGTTCTGGATGGTGCATACGTTCATAGATATATTTTGTACCTTGCTGCACACTGATAGATTTCATATTTGACTCTTTCTAGCTTTATTTTCACTAACTATACCAAAACGCCTGTGATTAGGCAGAAAAATAGGTTTTGTTTTTAGGTCAACTCTCCCCTGTTTTATGCTAAAAGTTGTTGTTATAAAAAAATATAATGTCGCGATTGCTAAAGGTATTATTTAAAATTAGTGCCTTATCGGCAGTGTTTACTTAGTAGCTAGTAGGTAATTTAAACAGTTTCTTTTAAGTATTTAAACGTGTCTTGTTTACAATTTGTTTATCGAACGACGCGATTATCATTTTCTATGTTACTCTATTTAACCGCATAGTCTTTTCGTTTCGACACCTTGTCACTCAATGAATTGACCAATATAAAGAGAGCTATATTCTCCCCATAAATGATCATAAAGAAATATCTTGTGTAACTGGCAGCTCATTTATTGACTGGTATTATCCGATCCCTATACCGCAAGATTTGTCTCTGCGTGGTGGGGCCTATTGATACTGGTTGCATAGAATTTAGAAAACCAATTTGTCTGTCTGTCAACTGGGGATAAATATAGAGTCCTTGGCGTCTTCATGTAAATCGATTTTAGTTAACGTATCGTCGATTCTAAACTTGGAGCTAATTAACTCAGAAATAATTTTCTACTTTTCAATCTTGAAAAGAACCGCTAATGAACATTTTAATTTTTTTTTTTTAACTATTTGGTTTGTATATAAATAAAGTGTTTTTAGTGACATGATTGTTATTACAATTGTTGCCGTCTAACATCGTTTATTTATTAAAATTCCTGCCAATATGAATAAACCAAGTAACATATGATGAATTTAAAATATATTTGGATTTACATAACTGTCGCCAGCTACATCGTGATAGCATTATAAATTGTTAAGTTGAGTTGTTACTCTTTATTCAATAGCACGCCTACTCCATTCTTGATTGCCTTGCAAGGTTAGACTAGCTCGTACTATAATAAATTTCATTAAACACTCGTTTACACGGCCATTAAAACAAACGCCGTTTCGAATTTTATGGTTACCAAACGTTACAAAGGAATTTTGTGGCTCCCTTAACAGTTATCACTGCCAGATGTTACTTCCCTGACGAAAAAAATAAACGACTTTAAATTCGATCGCTGACGGAGAAATCCTCAAGTGCGACCTTGAACGTGACAAAACGCCAGGATTCGAAATTTAAAAATAATTTTAAATTTAGAACACAAGTTTCCGCGGTGCTACACTAACGGCCTGTTTAAATTTAGAACGCGTTCTATTCCCGACCGGTGAACTCCCGGCCGATGGCTTCTTATTGTTTTTGCCAGCCAGTCACACCCGCATTTTGATTACTCTTTGGGAAGATTCCTCTACAATCAATTTTTAAAAGATAGGTTTCTTCTTTTACTGTTAAGTTATTTTGTAGACTAAATGACCATGATCTGACATTACTTATCCAAATTTTATTTTATTTCTGTGATTTCTAATTCTGTGACCAGTATGATATCATTTATTTTAACAGAAAACATTATTTATGACGTCTAGTTCACGTCTGAGCAAACACAAGAAGTTTATGTAAGCGATACCCAGAGAAAACATTGTTAGAGTGTTCGGTTTCATTTTTGACACATCTTGACGCGAACCAAACGCGGGCAATCATTAGCTACTAACTAGAGCAGCTGTGTGCTGTGTGAGCGCACCAAGGGTATGTTAAGAGTAATATTATGTGATATAAAACAATAATGATAATAGTAATGATATAGAAATAACAGTATTATACTTAGTACGAATCTTTCACAATAAAATTAAATAAAATAAAACGTACTAAATTGAAATTAACATAATGAGTTTTCAAAGCAATAGGATTAAAGAAAATGAATATTGCGTAACTATTTAAAAATAAATGTAAATGGATTTGTATGCCACCCACGTGCTGAGCCTTTAAAGATAATTTTCTGAACTACGATCCCTGAGAAGTTCTACGAAAAAGAAAGACAAGGTATCTTTTTGTTTAAATTAACACTGTTCATTAGGTGCAAGGTTTACCTTAGTTTAGTGTTTAATTATTTTATTGACTTAACATATATGTTACATCGTGTTATCGGATATTGCTTATTTTTATTAATTTAGGAAGAACTTTATTATTTAAAAAATAATAAAAATCTAGATCTGCCATCTTGAAGATTAGTCGGAATAAGCAAACAGTAATGCTGTTTTTGACTTTTCAAACATATGCTATATGTTTTGCTTGTCTAATATATACATGAAGGGTCTATATTCAAAAGGGCCTACTACTTAGTATATAAGAATATTATTGTTATCAAGAACATTAGCGTCGGAACCACAAAAAGTAGTAAGTGATTGATGTGTTACAAAAATATACGTGATTGAATATTCAATTAAGATCATGATCATTATTATTTTTGTTATTATTGAATGTCGTAACTATTAAAAAAACCTTTACTCTCCGTTAAGTGACATATTCCATAATTAAATGCATTATGTTTTTTATGTTTGGAGAAAATAAACAAAGTTACACAATCCGCACCCTCTTTTAATCTTCGTTTTATACTTATTGTGTTCTCATTTGTTTCTTTTTTCTTTAAAGGTTGATGACCTGTGTGGATTTAGATAAAATGAGTGCGAGTGAGTGTTGAGTGAGTTGGTTGTCATAAATGGTTTTTTGTGAGCTCTGAGTGGTCCTGCCCCACGATTCCGGACTACGCAGCTGAAGGCCTAATGGGTAGGTATTTTTATAATTCGTTAATTTTAAATATAAATTTCGACAAGTTTAAAACGATATGTTACGCTAAATCGTACTGTAAATCGTTTAACTAGCTGCCCGACGTCGCAGCGTGTTGCCATATAACCTAAAACCTCGTTATAATAGATCTGTCAAATTGATAAAGAAATAGCCTATTTGTGAGACTTTTATGGTGAAGTGAAGTTTAAGGTCACCTTCCCAACAGTTGATATTTCAATAAGTATCCTAAACTTATGTTGAACTTTGGCATTGGCTGTATTTATAGCTCTTAAAAACCTACCAATCCGGATTAGGCCCGGTTCATGACCCAAGCTCTTCATTCACCTATAAAGAAGGCATATAGGGCTCTGCACTGGGGAAGTTAAGAAATGATTTGATGTTATAACTGTTATTATATATACTGATTATATATATGTTTTCTTAGAGTAGTTTGTTCAAATAAATAAAGACAATTTAATACAAGGAGATGCGCACAACCTTTTCGTTATTCTCTACCTCCACGCCAATAGTATATACCTTTATTCAACGCTTTAAGTAACCTTAATTTAAGACCGAACGATTGGTGTGTTGTTACGCCCGTCCATTTCTCAGCACGAAATCTCCCGATCCGTTACTCCGTTGCGATTTAAAAAGACACAGGCAATTACGTAAATTGACGTTTCACGCATTAATGCGTACGTATTTTTGTTATTTTATCTGTGCTCAGGTTACGTTTCAATTTACATAACTTTATTAGTAAATGCTCTTGGCATTCGCAACGATATAGCCAGAAGTAAAATTGGATTAAACTCAAGCGTGCGTTTTGTGAAATTGTCCCCAAAATTTGGCCAAATCGAGACCGACCCCATAAACTTCGTGTGGAGATACAATCGCATACTAAAGTGTAAAATTGTATAGGCATTGTTTGCTCCAGTATAATCAAAACGGATGTCGCAAGAAAAAAAATCTTCTTACTCTCACAATAGAATTAATTTTTCTTTGTACACACTCTGCATTATGTTACCAGGTAGAATTTATTTAAAAATAAACTTACTGTATGGTTTTAAAGTTCTTTTTTCGATGCGCTATTGGGTGTGCGAGCTACTGTCATAGCTATTCATTACTTTCACACAATGCGTTTCATGGTCTATGCATATACGTTTACGGTCCTTTATTGCAGCAATGTTATTGGAGACTGTTATAATCTTAATGGGATCGAGTGTGTACGTGAGGTGAATTTGTGTTTTTTCTAAGGGAAAGGTGTTTTATTCGAATTGTTTCGGTAACAATAGGCTGAATCGGGAGGATGAAATTAATGTCTATTTAAGCATAGTTTAAGCAGTCAAGTATAGTTTAAGCAGTCCCTTCTTCTTTTCGACACAATAAACCTGAAACACCATTATTTTGATGGTAGTGTTATAATCAAAATTGTTAATTATTAGTTGTTGTTTCAATTTATTTCTTTATATTTTGATTATACATGATTTACTAACTTCTGTAGAATAACTTTTTGTCAGATGCAAGTTTATTATATATTTCTATTTATAACAAATTCCAATTGGTTATAATGGGTTGTTATAGTGTGTTTGAGTTGAAAATATACATACATACTCTTAATATTACTAAGATGGATATTAGTGAATACTGGGAAAACTTTGACTGATATTCTCGCTCTTATTAAGCAATTATTCGAAAATATTGTTACCGATTAACCAATAATTCACACAACATCTCATACATTCTGACTCCGAGATACCAGAATCTGACAAGACTAGAATCACAATTATAATGCCTAAATAAATATATTTATATATAAATCACTTAGACATAGAACAAACACAAATATTCGTCATATAAACTTTTGTACTGGATCGGTATCGTATCCAAGCAACAATACCGAATGTGCCAATACATATTTATTGAAAAATCTCCATCAATTTGTAACTCATTGCACGATGTCTGAATTTAACTATCAATCTCTAGCCGTAAATACAGATTTCAGTACACCAAGTTCTCATGTCAACTAACAGTTGGACTTAATCAGCATTACATCATTGATATAAAAACGGAGCCCACAGATATGGTTAAAGGCCATAAATCAGTAGACAGTGAACTTCCGACAGTGGAGAGCACACCGGATACCTGCAGTTCCGGCCCAATCGTCCTCTTTGTGGCTTTTGTGCTATCTTAAATAAGAGCTAACAATGACACTTGTTGGGTTTGTATTTCACCAGCCAACCGTCCTGGATTTAAACTGGATAAACAGTACACAATACAGTGCTTTTGCCCATTTGGAATAAATGGAACCTCGAGAGTTAAAAATATGTTTATTTAATAGGATAGGCACTTTAAAATCAACAAAATAAATACGATACCAAAAAAAAACTAGTCTGCAGGCATCAGACGGGTCTTAAAATTAAGTTTGCCGTAGGTTCATTTCGGGAGTCATCAGAAAAGAACCTGCGAGAAAAACTGTGACTGCAGCCTCTAGATAGACACTCGTGTCATCACACACACTCGTGTCGCTAACCTTGTGAACTGAAGATACGTTGTCACATTTACTTAGTCATTCCACAATGTAATCCACAAATGCATTGCGAACGCTGCTATTTAGCGGTAGAATTAGGTGAGAGTGTGGTACCAATGCAGACGACGAGCAGGCGATGTATGTAAGAGGTGAACTCTTACAAATATCCTCTGCTCGTCGTCTGGTGACGGTAAAAGTTGCATCAACAAGTTGTTAGTATCGTTGGAACCGTTATCAGCATTGGCGCTAACAAACCATCGTCTTAAAAGTTAATAATCACTGCATAGTTTAAAACAAAGTCACTTTTCAAAGTCAAGTTTTATCCTTATTGCATCCGTGCAATCCCGAGATGGTAGCTAGTATTGATATATAGCAATTTGTTAGTCTTAAAGTTACGCATCTTTTGCGACGGTTGGTATCCACGGACATGCATTGGTCCCAATAATTGTGCCCCTGTGAGGATAGTAAAATAAATGACTGATAGGTTTTCTGTGTGAAACCTTATTTCTTTATTTTGCGGAACGAAAGTAACAATAGTACCTTCTTCAGGTGTATTGAATACTTGAAACGAGTGGGTATTTTTTTATTGTAAAAGCCTTCACATAATAATTGGATCTTTTGGATGTTTGTTAAGGCATAGAAAAAATATTCTTTGTGCTTATACAACAATAGTGAGTAGGTACTCATAGTTTGGTTAACGGCTCCTTGAGTCAATTGTTTAGCTTTACAAATCTGATTTGATTCTAGATTTTAATAAAATTTTAATATTATTTTTTAACGTTAAATACTTGACCATTTTATATATAAATTAGATTTGATGTTTACTTTATAAGGTGTTCTTTGATGACAAAGAACTATTATTTACTTATGCTATGTTAATATAAGGAACGGACGATGCTTTTAATTTTACATATTTCTAACATTTACCCGTTTTGTAAGTAACAATAAAATTACCTTTTTTAACGGCTTCAAAACGCGGTTTATTTCACTTTTTGTATCGTTTTTGAAAGAAAAGTTGTAAAGCCGTTGAAAAGTTATTAAGTATTATGTTATATTCAGTATTATTTAGTATTTTTCAAGCCAGAACGGCAAAACAGATCTGTATGAAATTTGCTAACATAGTTTATTATCTCGAGTAGCATATAGGCAACGTTCTTTTATCTCGAAATAAAATCTATTAAATAATAGATCCCTGTCGAATTCAGAAATTAGTTTATTCGTTGCTCGATACTTTATGAATAAGTGTCATATTATTTAAATATTAATAATTAAGTAATTCGTAATTCTGAGAAAACATATTATACATAAGTAACCTTGTATTGTCTTGTCTTGTTTTCTATGAGTATTTCGTTTAAGTGAAAAATATTTATTTCAAAAGTTATTTATACATTGGAATCACACATACATAATACTTCTTCATTGTAGTCGAAGTGTTAATGTACTAACCTTGTCAGCAGATTATGTCGACCCACATACTCAGATAAGGCGTTAATGACAACAATACAGTCCACCAACAGTCCACTCGCATTAGACACACCCTAACACTAACGTCATAAGAGTTAAAATAATTTAACTCTATTTGAAACTTCTGTGTAGTGCTGTGTACGCAATATATAGTTGAATAACTCTCGTGCTAAACGCTTTCCAAACGATCTTCTGGGCCATACTGTTAAGGGCCTTTGTTAAATTTTTTACCAAAGAAAGTCAATTTTACATATTTTTTGTTTGCTCACATTTCACGCGTTCGAGAAGTAGCTAATAGAAAGTGTTTTTTGTCCCCTAAAAAGTGCTTGATCATTTCAAATAATTTTGTTCGTAAATCGAGCTTGATTAATCTAAACAAATAAATAAATAAAGTTCACTTGTCTGGACATAAAGTTACAGACCGTAACTTTATGTCCAAATTAGACTTTTTTCTCACTAATTAATCACGAAAGTATGTAGGTACATAATTTTATCAAAAAGGAATAAAAAATGTCAGCTTGTCGGACTGATCAACGATATTTTGACAAGACTTTCACTGGCTAAAAAAAACTTAATTCCTACAAACTGACGCGTATACATAAAGAGTTTAAGTGTTAAATGCTATTTGTCTGTTTTAGTGTGTTAATACATAAATATTTATCAACATTTACGCGTACACTATTAATGATTAAACTCTTTTTTAAAGACTTTTCAGCAGCTTTCATATTGACAAAGATAGATGTTGTGTATTTCTTTATTCAACAGTGCTTCTCTACTATTCAGTTCCAGAGCAAGGTTAAGTAATTTAGACAGTCACTGAACGCAAAATAACCTGCTAGTTTTGATTATCTAACTCTACGCATGTCAGGATAGTAAGCTTGCGATCGTTAAGTTAAGCAACCTATTCTAAGGCTGGTAATGTGATAGGTGACAGAAGCACGGAACTTCTGCCAGCTGTGCTTGCATTGCTTAAATACTCACTATTTTTAATGACCCATCGTTGTGGGTTTCATGCTCCTTATTAATTTAAAAGTCTTGGTCATGGTATCGTAAACGGCTGGACCGTCGTTGCAAATTTTTGTTTGTTCTGTTTTTATGTAACCTTAGCGTTTCTGACAATTTAAACTTACAATGACATTTACTAGACGTTTGGCATAACTGCCAGTTATTTGATAAAAATATTACAATTATAATTTAACATTTATAATACAGGATACATAAAACAGGGCTGTCTTTGTGGTCAGCTATTAAGAAATAGTTATGTACTAGTATTTAATAGCGATTTTGCTCCATGTTGCGCTACCCAACAAAAACGTTGTAAAACGCCGCTTTACCACTCGTAAATCCTTCAGTGAAGTGAATTAACAACAAGTAAAAGAGATAAGGATCGGCCAGCCTAAGACCTATTGTTGCAGGATTAAAGAGACCATAACGATGAAATGTTGAGAGTACAATAGAGTGTTGTAAGTTGACTCCAAAAGGAAAAAGGTTTTATTTTTTTCATCAGCGACGCATCCTATTATTTCATCCTAACACGCATGTTAACTATAGTTATTCCATTACATATTAAAAAAAAGAAATGTACCTTTTAGGCTTAGATTAGAAAAATTTTAGTCTTAATCGTAGTGCGCAAGTGCAACTTAGCAACATGTCTGCTTTAAAATGACGATTAATTAATTTTAAGGTTAATTTTCTAGCAGAATTGACACTTGATTTTATTTGAATTAGGTTTACACTTGTATAACAAACTAAGTAACGTATAGTCAAATTATAGACTCATATGTTTGTGTCTAAACTCCGAGCGTTTGTTTCTGTTATTATAAAACTAAATAGATAATTTGCTATATATCTTCTTTTATATATAGATATATATATATATATATATAAAAGGAGAAGCTGTCTGACTTCGCGGCTGAATTGCAGCTGAACTGAGCTATGCTGTTTTGGGTGGACTTTGTCATTTTATATTTGTCGGTTGTGCTGCATCTAACGTTTCTTACGTCAGTTGGTGTAGAAGCACTTTACTCCAAAGCATTAAAGTTATATTATAATGTACATTTATTAAGTTTCATTGCTATATGAGAGTTATTAATTTAAAACTTTGTAGAAAGCTATTAATTATTAATTACTGATTACATTACGTAGGTTAATTCAAGTTTTGATTAAGCCCGCGGCAGGGAAATTACAAATGAAAATAAAATAAAGAATATTTTCACAAATAAATCGGCTGTGATTGTTTTTAAAAACTAATATGAAACCTCTGCTCACGAGTGTTATGTAAACCTATATTGAATGATAAGGAAAGAATTGAATGCAACCTGCGAATATAGCTAGTGCAAGGTCAACAGGTGCCTTGCGGGTTGGTGCATCGACTCCTACTGCGTTTCCATTGTTGTCGCATTGTGTTTTAGTATCAAAATATATTGCATTAGTGATTAGATTAGTTGGAAGTTTTAAGGAGATTACTCGGATCGTGTTTTATTTAGTATTTGTTTATTGTATTATTAGTCATTTGGAATTGTGGAGTTTTTTCCTAAATCTGCCAGTGAGGTTTGCAATTGCATAAGAAATTAAAACTTAATATATATTTCGATCACTGTTTTTTCATTTGATCAGTTCAGTGATTTCCGAAGACACCCAGTTTCCATTGGAATATTATACTATGATATGCAATCTGCATTAACATTTTTAAAATTTCTGACCTGTCTTTTATTTAAATGCATTTGTTCATTCATTTAAATATTATCAATTTACTTGAAATAACATTTACTAGTTATTGCATTAAAGAGTTACAATTAATTAATTTATGTATTATAGGTACACTTACAGTTTACTGTAAAGTATGTAGGTATAATATTAACTAGACGGTAACCTAGGAGATGTGTGCGCGACATATCTTATGTATTTTTTTATTATTATCAAACAAGACGTAAATAATTAATTTAGTATAAATCAATACGTTAATCTATCTAAATTTTGCGTGTATTATATAAGAATGATGAATAATGAACTGACATCGAAGAAAATCCTTAATTTACTTCTTTCTTATTATAATATCAGTTTTGAATTACGGTAGCCGGTGATGTATTCCGAGGTTCTACCGTCGAGGCCGCTAAAGAAAACACCTTAGCACTAAATTTACAGACGCAATGGTAACGAAAACCTCTTGTTTAACTTGATTAAAATCATTTATGAATTTTAATGACGTATAAAAGTTATAAAGTAAATTTTAATTTTAAAACATTTGGTGCACGAACGTGTGTCAATCGTGTCGTGTGTCAATGGAGTTGCGATCTTGCAGAGTCATCGAACCCTTTGTCCACTCTTTATGGCAACTATAATTTTATCGCAGGCCCTTTGTACACTGTTAAGGCTTGGAACCTTCAAAATGTCGGTTTTGGCATCAAAAATGGGTTATTTATTGCTATATTTACGTACGCTTCGTTTACATAATAAAGTGTTTGGTACTTTAAGGACTCGTGCGATAAATCGATTCGACATCTCATATAATGAGATACATAAGTCAGGCCACAGTGCTAAACTTTTTGCAATTTCTTTGATAAATATTTTGTGAGGATAACTTTTAAATCTACTGTTTTATTTTAATTTTTAACTGAACTTCTTGGCTTAAAATGTTTGTGCTATATATATTCATTAAAAAATATTATTTCCATATAATCTAAATATTTTACAAACTCATACCGCATTTTATACATTGACCTATATTTTACTAAAAATTAAACAATTATATTGATTCATCAACCATATATATGTATTATTTCTAAACACTCTGAAATTTAGTACGATTAAGATTAAGACATTCTGGTTTTTGTTAAAAATCATGCTGGATTTCTTCTAGGTCTTTTTTGATTACCCAAACAGAAACAGAATACAAAAATACTTCACACGTAAAGTTGCTATCAAGGTCGGAATGTGTATAAAAAAATTGAATCAGTTACGAAACTGAGTTACTCTCGTGTGAGTGACTCACAGGTGAATCAGCGGGATTCACTCCTAATGCTGAGGGAAATCTATATCGATTTATGAACTAGTTATTGCAACTTTATTTATGTCTCAAAACTGACATTTTTATAAACAAAATACTAAAAAGCTAAAAGACAATATTAAATATTTCTTACATATACTTTTTGGTCACTTGTCTCTATCTTGAAGAAAATGCATTGAAAATGATTTGTCACGAACTTTTTCTTAACAATAAATAAGATCGTAGGAACTTCAAAACTAGAACTTCATTCAAATCCAATAATTTTATAACGTTACGTTACAAAACATTGTTTTTCACTTATCACTGAGTGGCGTCATTGTTTACTATGACTTATTACAAGAGACATTTTTACAAAAAATCACACGTCATTTCTTCGACAACCGTCAGTATTTTCCTCAAGAAAAGAACAAAAAATTATCATGTTCAAATAGTTGTCATATAAACAAAAAACTTATGCTATTTAACGTGTATTTTGTAAACACGTGATGTACCATAAACCGTTGTGAATTATTTCTTTAATATCCTGTATTTCACATTATTTATTAATAATTAGCTGTGCCCGCGACTTCGTCCGCGTGGAATAGTTTTTTTTGGATACCACACCTCTTTACCTTAACTTATATAAACTTTGAATGTCATGTTTATTTATATCGAATGAATAAAAATAGCGATATTTCCATACAACTTTTTATCCCCCTTTTTGACCCCTTACAACCCTTATTTCGAATTAAAAATAATCTATACCCTTTCTCAGGGTCTAAAAATTGTCTGTGCCAAATTTTGTCAAAATCGGTTAAGAGTTTTAAGCGGGAAAGCGTAACAGACAGACAGACAGACAGAGTTGCTTTCACATTTATGATATTAGCAAGGATTACTTCATCGAATTATTCCAAAAAACACTTTCAGTAATATAAATACGAAGTTATGTTTGTCTGTCTACAACCAAGCAACGTAACCAGCGATGATTCGAATTAAATAAGGCATATACACATTGCAATCTTTCCATACAAATTCTATTTTAAATAAATGAATTCTATTCTATTTTAAAATTTAAGTAAAAGTTCGTCAACCATTGATGTCCAATACACAATTGAATAATGTGTCATACTGACAGCCACGGAATACTCTTTTGCACAAGAAATGACAGGTTTCATACTCGTACATGACTTTCAAAGGAACGCATAACTGTTTGATCATTTCATGTATGGCCCGATAGCGCAAATAGTTATGATCATATCTTGTGCGCCTAAAGTCGTAGGTTCGATCGCCACCCAGGGTATATATAATATATATGATGATGTTTGTATTTATCAAGTATCAGGGTGTTAAATATATGTATTTAAGTAGTATATTTGTGATTCCTCTATTGTCTATTGTCCGTAACACAAGTGCTTTAAGCTACTTATCACTCATGCATTGATCTGATCTCGTGATACGAGTTGTTGCAAAAAAAGGTAATATATTATTTATGTACATATATTCTACTGTGAAGGAGAGTGAGAAAATATAATAAAAATAGAGATATCAATTATATTTCATGCGTAACGCAAACTTGTAAGGAGTTCTACATTCTTGATCTGATTTAAAGTTAGACCTAGTTTTTAATTTATCATTGTCATATCAAATCAGCTGTAGGACGTCTACTGGATATAGGCCTTCCCAAGAGATTTCCAGCATGCTTCTACATCTAAAAAAACCTATTGGATGCAGATCTTATGCAGCAACAATGCTGGTGATGCTTGAATCAATGCTACGGATCTGGTGAATTATTTTATTTGATATCTTACAATATATCCTTTCTAGAAATAATGTACCAGGATCATTAATCATTCCTTATATTTTCTTAAACGATGTGAACTGATACATTTGTATTCGTTGTAACAATATTTTCATATGAGTTTTATTGTTTTATTGGCTAAAATGCAACACATGTAAATATGTCAACTCATTATAAACTCTAATGTGTAACGGATAAAATTCACTATCAATAAAAAATATTTACAGAATGTCATAGAATAATCCATTGCTGTTTATACAGGTTCTTATCCAACTCAATCTACGGATTTAATTCAAACACTAAAAAAAGGACTTTCAACTTGATATATCTACATAAGTCCCTGCACACCGTTTATTGACGTAGCCCTTGAAATAACCTCGACACGATTTGAAAAAAAAAATGCTTTGATATGACACAGAATAAAACGTAACAGACATGTGCACTGACATTTTTTTAATAAAACCCCAAACCACACAGGAACTCTCAGGTTTCACTGTTCCAAACCTAATAGCTTAATTTCCATTAGGAGCAGCACAAAAAAATTTGTACTGTAATAGTATGAGATTAAGGCTGTAAATAGGCCCAGCATGCTTGTTAACATTTTACGTAACAAAATTTTGTCGTTTTGTATGAATTTAACGGTATAGGGTTACTGTTTCTTGTCAATATTGTTTTTAAAAGCTTCGAGTCATTCAATTCACTTTGAGTTTTAACCGTATTGATATAATAATTATGTAAGTGTATGTCTACCTTTGTCATTATGCGTATCGATGGCTTGAACTTTATCGGACGCCACAGGAAGACACATCTAATGAATTCACGCGGATAAATGAGGTAAACTTATAGTATATTAATTTATCAGCTAACACTATACCCTTCATCATCTGACATCGCTGGGCTGCTAGATTGGCAATTACACAGCACAGCTTTCGAGATGCGGATGCTACTGCCCGTCTCCGCCCTGTGCATTTAAACTACACTGATTCGGATGGATACACCGCCATCTATCGGTTCCGGTACCTTAGTCGCCTCTTACGACACCTAGTACAGAGGGAGGTACTATTCTACTCAGCCCTAGGTTTTCTAAAATTTCTATTATTTTAGCCTTCAGGTTTTAGGTCCTATTTAAGCTATACTTCTTAGGACAAGCAACGTGCTCTTATATCTATTATAGAGTTAAAAGTTACGTAACAATCAAATGAAGTTTATCTATATATATATATAATAAGATGCTAACTGACTGGCTGACCGACAGACATTTTAAAGCAAGACCTAAGTAATAAGGTCAGAAAAAATCAGTATTACATAGCTTTATAACCTTACTCTAAGACCAATAACAGCAGAGCATGAATAACGCTAAGTTTGGCCTACAAGTTAACGCGAATGGACCTGAGGGGGCTGCTAGTCTTATGATAACTTTGTTTGAATGTAACATAACATTTATCATCATCATATCATCGGTAGCACGTCCACTGATGGACATTAGGTCCATTAAAGTTTCCCAAAAACACAAATTGAGAATGGCTCGGATCCATAGCAATCCCTGATATTGTTTCTTGTAAAAAGCTTGCCTTGATACAATGGTGGTTTCTCATAATCCAGTCAAGCAGTCACTATCATGCCCTTTTAACCGCCATATAGGCGGTTCCCAGAATCGTAATCTGATGAGATTAAATAAATATGTCCTTGGCATTGCAAGCCACATGTTTTAAACCCTCCAGACAAATTTAATCGTAACCATGTGTAACATATATTTAGATTTAGTCCACCAAATAACTATCTATTGGTTAAAATTTGAATCTCGCCTTTCAAACTGCTATCTATTTTAAATGGCTTTTATATTTAATAAAAGCGGTTTGTTTGTTATAGCTAATAAATATCTCTCGATTCATTCTCAGCCATAAAAAACCAATTTTATCACAGTAATTACCATGTAATAGATAGCTTCATGAAAATTGAGTCAACGTTTTATCATATGTATGCGATATCAGATAGATTCAGTTACGGTGTGGCAAGCCTTGTTAGTTTCTGTATGTCTGATCTGATCGCACGTCTGGATTGATGCGCTGTCATATATATCTTTGTTGCATCCTTAATTTTTAAATGTGCGTTGATTTCATTCTAGAATTTGACTCTAGTAAATATTATAATTGTAGTTCTAAGCTTCTCTGAAAAGTGATGCCAGTAACAAAAATAAAACACCTATTGCGACCATAGAATCTATATATCTATCAATAGATCATAGCAGACCCTGGTGCCCGTTGTCTTGCCATAGTATATTTATTTTACTTGCGTTTTTGCTCGTGTTGTTCTGCTCTTCGGAGTTATCCACTTTTCTGTTGTATTGACATGATCATCATCATACCAGCCATTGGAAGTTAACTGCTGAACATAGGCCTCTCAAAGAAAGGAGGTTTTGCACATAATAGCCGCATGGGCAATGGCAGAGCGCAGCTTTTGCGACGGGAAAGCTGCTGTCCGTCCCCGCCCTGTGAGCTGCACTGTTTCAGATGGATTTACCGCCATTTTTCGATTCTGGTACCTTAGTCGCCTCCTACTATACCTAGTATAATAGGAGGTACTGCTCTCCCGTTAATTTAGTGTTGGATGACTGTATAGTTAGGACTCCGACCGCGTGGATTTATTTTAATCACGTCACGCGGGATCTTTCCCGGAAACATATTAACCTTTATTCATTTCCAAAGGTAATGCTATCTACATACCAATTTTTCTTCAAATTAGACCCCAGGCTAAACTGTAAAAGGGTAACAAAACGACGGATATGCTTTAGAATTTGTAACAATAATTGTGCTATGTAGGATCTATCATCAATAAATTCCATTCAAACAAACGTTATTACTCGTAATAGTTTCTTAAAAAATAAATTAACAAGTCTTATTTGTTGGCAAACTCAATTAGATTTCTGTGTAATGTTAACGCTAATATGAGAAGATAAATGTAATAAATATCATGAACTATGTAATAACATTTCTTGTGAATAGCTATAAATAAATGTGGAACATATAATAAAAACACATTAATAACACAAAAGCTAAGACTATTAAAATAATAAAATGAATGCTACACCACACAAACGTGTTGACCGATCAATTTATTACAAAATGTAATTTAAAAAAGTGTATGCAACAGAAACTGGCTAGTTCAGGTGGATTAAGTCAACGACGCGGTTGATAAATGGGCCCCATGGCCGCTTGTGTTTTGATATGTAAATCAACCATTCAGCCGTCGAGTCTGGCTAGTATTGCCAGGTGTAATAAAGATTTAAAATTATTTATTGTTATATTCTGATAATCTTCATGACATTATTCCTTGGAAGGGTTTGAAAGTTGTAAATAAAGTAATTTGGCTGTACATTAATTTTTATTTTTTTCTGAAATCAAAAGTAACAATTTGTCATCAATATTGGTTATGCGTGAATTAATATTAAACAGTCTCACTGAGAAACACTCACACAGACAACAAATTTCTTGCTAAGTTTGAATTAATAAAACAAAAAGGGTAATATCAAAATATATTCCACCAAAATATTTATTAATTTGTATTTATTTGTTAATTATTAAATTTACCAAATGTATACTAAAATCATCCTACTGTAGTGTATAAGATAAAAGACAGGAAAAGTCAAGCAGAAACCGCGCGACCGTCTCTAACTTTAATGTGTGTAAAAATTTTAATATAAAAATAATAATTATCATTTATATTGGACCATAAAAATAAATCTAGATCTAGCAACCCTAACAGGTTAATCTATGCATCTTTAAACGGGGATACTGATAAGCATTAGTTTGTAATTAATCCTCCAGCCAATTTGGTATTATCATGAGTGCGCAATTAAATTGTTACTGCGATCATAAGGACTTGTGAAAGTGCAATTAATGTCTATAAAAAGATTCGTTATACGTATCATTACTTAAGGGTCTAGTTATAATGAGCATACATTTAAAATTTTAATTGCCGTATTGTGATTAAGACCACCTTTTATGCTAATCATTGAAACATTATATTGTAATTATCACGTTAGTACCTTATTTTAATAAAGTGGAATTTCTCACGTAATTTGGTATGCAAACTTTGCACTATTTTAAGAATATTTTGCAACTTTGCAAGTAGATATAAAAATTTATATAGAGAAGAGTAATTTAGAGATTACAACACTAAATTAATTAGTCAGAATAGTTTGCTTGTGTTTGTTTTAAATAATTTTATATACTTTTGAAAGCTTCAAATATAACTCAAAGCCTTGCAAATAAAATTGAATTTTACGACTGCAGATTAATAATGTTTACATTACAGACAAAGATTGCAGACGTTAATGTTGTTTATGTGCAAATAAAATACATGTATTTGCTTATGTTAAATTATATGACACCATATTAACAAAAGAAAACAATTTAACGTTTGAAATATAACAGGATTTATTTATTAGTTCGCGTAATATGAGGTTTTATATCCGAGTTTATCAGATAAGTAACAAGACACTCCCAAATGTAGAGATAGCAGTGCCAAAATTCGCGGGCACACCAAAAGAGATAAGCTAACGTTTAGCAGACCTGGCATCCTTCATCAAAACAGTCTCTGTCCGGGACATAACAACAACGCACTATTCAAACACTAAAGTAGCTTTAAAATAATTTAGTGCCCCGGGACCCTTCATCCGGCGTAGTTCCATTCCCAATCTTGTGCCTCGTCAATAAGATTTACAACATGGTCCTGCAATTGTCTTCATGAATAAATTGATGCAGATTAATAAAGTGGTCTGCGATAAGTGACGTAGCTCGCACGGTCTTATCAATATTGTTTCATTCGCGAGTCGAATCGACAGTTCCGAAGCGGCTGCACGAACGATCGCATCGACACGACCATTCGTCTCATCAATACCTTCTTTAAGGTCTCGTGCACTGTCTACACGCGTGAACACACTTAATTCATCAATAAAAGTGACATTTCGATTTACGAAACCAACCGGTTGTGCCATGATAAAGTGAGTTATGGAAATGTGCCGTGTGAATAGAATTTTTAGTTGCATGAACATGCTGTAGATTGGTGTTTCTTGAAATATAACTGACTAATGCAGAGATGACGGCGGTGAAATGTGTTGGAATGCTCAATAACCGCCACACTGATGGGGAATTGTGAGTGATTTTGTCTATCATCTATGGTTTGTGTTTGACATGGTTTTTCTTCGGTGTGTCATTTTGCACTGTAGCATTAGATTACTCATCTTTTTCAACAGTAGACGTGAGTTTCCTCTATGTTTATCAAATTGGTTTTCTCACACATGGATAAATTTAAGGTCATGGAAATGAACTCATTGGCTATATTAACGAGTAACGTAATGTTTAATAAGCTGTCATGTATTTCTAAAAGAGCATTTTATTTGCATCACTTGTGGTTTTACTAGAAATACACCGGTGACAGCGCCTGTTTCTTGAAATTCGTAATTGTACGTCTATTTTTTCCAAGATTCTCAGGTATATATCATTACATTAAGATACGAGTATTTACCAGTTCTGTTAACATTTTGCAATGTAATGAATAAAATAATAATTGGTATTGCAATGTAAGGAATCAATAATACATTATTATGTTACAATTATGAAGTATTTATTTAAAATTTCCTCAATGCTTATCATTTTAGTATGAAATTCGGTTATTATCACATGTAGTCATGTCACAGGATACCTTTAAATCAATTACTTTTAATTATTGATGCGAGCAAAAAAACAAATATATTAATTATATTTTACAACAAATCGATCATCACACTATTACTTTCACTTTATTTTATCCGATCACACCGCTAGGTGTGGTTAGGTGTTTGCTGTAGATACATTTTTTGAGATTATTAAAAAATATATGGTAATGTATATATTATTACTTATATTAAAAAAAACTTACGATAATACTACGGTACGTTACGGTACGGTACTGAGCGTACGTGAAAACATGTATTTGTGTATACACAACATCTAAATTTAGGTTTATTGTCATGTTTAATGTTTAATATCGATAGAATAATTGGATTGAATTGGTTTTAGTTGACCTATCACCTTATTCATAACATTTAACATTAGGTCCTCAGTGATTACATCAAGTAACCAACAACAGGGTAAAGAGAATCGTTAGAGGGTGACAATGGTCTATTGTCTGGCGTTTGTAATAACAGCTACATTGTTTTGATATTCAACTATAAAAGTATTGTGCATATATAAACATTAATTATTGTTTTGTTTAGGTCCATCTAGGCTTAAATTAATTTATTTAGTTCATCTATTTTATTTCATTCTATATTTAATCTGATGAGTAGAGTAGTACCTTAGTGTCAGTTGTAGCTAATGACGACTGGTGTAATGGAACCGATGGACTGTATACTTATCCGAAACAGAATAAGTAAAATATATATCGCAACCCTAAATGAAGACTGTAATAACTCAAAATTATTACCCACAATTCTAGAAACATTGGCATTAAGCAAACAATCATGGATTGCTTGTCTCAAATAATGCGATAATTTACGTAATTTTTTTCAAGGTCTACATAAAGTTTTCAGTTCCAATATATCAGAACTACCTCGCAAAGCTAGTAAAATGTTTTCATAACGTAACGAATTTTGGAGCAGCCTTGTCCAGCAGTGAACTTTCTCTTCTGATCATTTATTTATTATAGTCTTTATCTTTAATCTAGTTATTACAGATTAAATTAAAAATATGAATGAATAAGAGCGTATTAAAAAAATGAAGAAACTGTAACTCTTATAATGATCTTGATTATAGCAATAAATATTGTATATATCGTTAGTTTAAGAATGTACATCTGTATTTTTCACATTACATACTGAACTGTTTTCTCTGTGTGCACAATTGTGTCTTGTTCCGTACAAGGTCAAATGTATCTTCATGATTTAGGATATATTGTATTTTTTTTCTTAATTTGTCTAGGTGAACGTAATTTTATATTAGAGTTGCATAAAAACAGGTTGTAAGGGCACTAAAATAATCTTATTAGATTTTAATATCTGTAGGTCCATGATCCATTAACAAGTAAATAGCGCTTTAAGTCTTCCTATAACTCCTACATTCGGCACAATTCAATTATTTTGCAAAAGTACTTATATATATTTTTATAAACTTGTTGTAAGTAGGCTTCTATTTTCATCATAAATGTGTATCTGTATCTATTTGTTTATTAAGTTTTTACGCTTTAGACGGTATACTGAGTGTGCTGCTGAGTTTATTTACCACTTTTCAAGTATCTTTCGCTAAAACTATTTAGTTTGATAAAATAAAATTTTTGAAGTCCTATCTGTTGGCCTCTAGATAGGGTATCTATGAATAGATTTGACACGTATGGGTTTGACGAAAGAAAAACCCTTTAATGCGGTTCATAGAATACATCTACTTAACAAGTTACAACATTATACTTCTTATAGTTTTTAAAAAAGTGGCTGTCACTTGCTGATAGGCAGACAGACATGACGCATCCATTAGGGTTTAGTTTTTTTGGCTATTGAACCCTAAAATGAACTAGATTAGTGTTGGAAATAGAAGATTGTTAAGAATTTTTTTTATGCAAACAACTTAGATCATCACCGATATCGAAGCATTAAGTAATTTTATAAGCATTATTCCTGAAATATGAATTTGCAAATTACTTTGAATAGATACCTCTCTCACCAGTTTCTACGCCACTGTAATTGCTATATTCCCTGTTTCAACTGTGACCGAGGTAGTGACATTACTGGGTAATTCTAGAAGGAGATGCATTACCCAGTAATTTTACCCAGTACTTTAAATAAATTATCAAATCGTAATGCTTTGGCGGCATCCTTACCATATCTTCATATTTTAACAAACATACACCATTCCGGATATTGAAGACTATCATTAAGACGTCCGCGTCATCGCAAAGATATAGCTAACGTTTTTTCACAATTGTGGCCATGATATATTATATTATATTACCCAGTAATTTAATTTCTTACACTTCTGGAAACACCTATTTGAAAACTACATTGACATAGATGACTTGCGTATGAGTTTTGTTTCTAGTAGGTACTGATAATGTCTTTGAGTACTAACTTAGAATAAGTATTATTGTCATAAGAAACGTCCATCCAACAGCACCCATCTTGTTGTACATACACACGACTAATGTGTGTATGTAACACATGCTAAAACAATTGAAGCCTATAACTGTAATGTTCCGCAAATAATGTAATTTGCGGATAGCTACGGATAAATTGGCCCGAATTGTTTGGCATGCGCCTGCGCACGGTGGTCTCGTTTGTTTTAATACGCAGTCGTTTATTTTCAGCGGTTGAAATGTTAACGGATTGAAAGGTGGTTAAATGAACATATGTTTTACTTGTATTTAAGTGATTGTTTTAGTAATAGTGAGAGATTCCGGCCATGTTGAAGTTATTAGGTTTAGCCTACATAGGTACTTGTAGTTTTAATAAGATTTTGAAACATGCAAATCTTTATAGAGAGCGTATGATTTTTTGTTTTGCAAAAAAGAAAGGAAAATACATTCATTGGACTTAAAACTGCACAACTGAAAACGCGAGGACTAAGACATGAAAAAAAATAGTAAACAGACATAAATTAAGTTAATCGGATAGTGTCTGAAGGATTCGCCTACATTTATTAGGTATCACTAAAAAAAAATAAACGACATAAAATTCTAATAGAGAAAAAGCTCATACAAATAGGTATTAATAGAATCGATATGACTCAGATAAGGTCGCTATCACTAGCTAATTATTTAAATGAAATAATATGCCAAGCACAGTTCTTTTAGAACTATAATAAGTAAAAAATACAATAATGTTTTTCCAGAAATAGAAGTTACTGATATGCCCATGATATGCATGACTTAATAATAATGCAATTGTCACCTATTAGCTATGTGCGCAACTGTGGTGACGCGTAGCGTTTACAACATTTGCGGAAGCTGTAAAATAATAAAAATTTAAATATTGTTAGTTTTCCTTGCAAATATAAATAAAAGCAAAGATTTAAATAGTACTGTTGACGTTATTTGAGTACAATTATTCAATAGTTTTACTGTAAAATGAATATAATGATAAAAACAAGGTTTAAAACTATTACACATAATATTAGTTTCTAACCGCAAACTGAGATAAAAGGCAATAAATTAGTATTAGCCGAGCATGTAAGTAATGTGAAAGAACTGCGACATAATGGCGAGAGCTATTTAATACGAAACCACTTAATTCATCAGTACAGTAGCTTTACCAGGCCAAAATACTAAATTGGCAGTTGCAGAAGTTAAATCATGTAATATTAATTGAAATATTCTTGAAACTGTGGTCCTATGAACATCAAATAATACACTCAATGCTGAAAATGCCAGTTTTCATTTTCATAAAAAATGGGAAGGCGGTTTTTCGTAGAAACTTTAAACTTTTTACTTTTTTCTCTCGTTACCAAGAACTCGAAGTTATTAAATGTCACACCCGCAAGATCTAAGAGTTGTTGATCTTCTTTTATTGATAATATACAAAAAAATTCATGACCATGTTGATGTTCCTTATATGTTTTTTGGTCCGTTTAACAGCTTTTGTCTTTATTCTTTGAAGTATTTGTTGCTATGACTCTCGAAATAGATGCAATATCTTCTTGGATTTCAGCATCATTCTGATCATTATAGATTGCATGTAAATGTGGTTTCTTTTAATATCAACTCAGAAAACATCTGGGCTTGGCATCCTTTATGGGTTGGGGTTGAATAAATTCAATCATAGGACGCTTAATGTAAAATATAAAATTTATATTTACTATTCAGGCCTTTATTTTTGCAGTTAACAACGCAACAACAGTCATGGCCCATTTCTTTGCTTTGATTTTGTACTGCAATCAACACTTTAGACATCTGATCATCCGCATTTGTTTCCAATTTCTGTCGTGTTGTGCGATGCGGTCGTTATCTGTCCGCCACTACTCGCTTTGCACATAGCCAATAGTGATAATAAATATTCATATTGGCTGAAATTTATTATTCGTTTCAGCATGGGTCATATTAGCCATTTTAAAGTGCCTAAAAAGAGTATTAAAACAGCAGAGCTTCGGTTGAACAAGTGAACTTTATTTTATAGACAAAAAAGTTAACAAACAGATAACATATTGATATATTTATGGTTACATCAAATAGCACCAGAGGGCGCTAATAATATATCTATTTATTTTGATATTAATATCTGACAAAGAGCTATGAAGGGAGCAATGCTCGGAGCCTGTTAGCGCCACAGAATCAGGAATGATGAAATCTGTAAACGAACCAAAGATACCACATAGCCCAGCGGATTAGCAAGTTGAACTGGCAATGGTTTGGGTATATAGCAAGAATTGAGGGCTGCAGGAGCCTAGGTTCTGAAATGGAGACCACTCACCAAAACCGCACCACTGTACGGTCACCCACATGGTCGACAGACGATCTGACCAAATCTGCAGGATCTCGCTGGAAGCTGCTCGCACTTAGTCGGTTCTATTGAAAATTACTTGAGAGATCTATGTCAAGCGGTGAACGTCCTACGACAGATATGGTGATGATGAACCTTTTTCTGATGTGTGAGGTTGTGAATAATTTCAGTTCATTTTTATCATTATCATATCAGCTGTTGGAAGCCACTGTTGAACATGGGCCTCCTCAAAAATGGGGGCATTTTGCTCATATTTGCCGCGTTGGTCAAGCGTGTTTTCAATCGTAGCTTCGCAAGAAGAATGTTATGGATGGATACAGTCATCTGTCGGTTCTGGTATATTAGTCGTCTCTTACGACACCTGGTATAGGGGGAAGTACTATTCTATTCTGCCGGTACCAGGCATATATTTCATATACATGTAGTGAGTTTTAAGCTATTTGTATTTATTATGTCAGATTCAACGTTCAACTTCATCGTAATCTTGAACTATTATTTTTTATGAGCAGCTGTTAAGTTGAATTCAAGCATGTCTTAAGACAGTTAAGTTTCCCAAGTCAATAATGTTTGTATTGTTGTCAAGCCGTCGACCATCTTTAACTTCAGTGTAAGAGCATGTCATTTTATTTGCGTATTTACCTACCAGGTTCAGCAATAAATCTTTTGCTATAAATATATTTTTATGTCTGTATGATAACATTGACAAATCTCTATCTTTATTGATATAATATTCAATATTTAGGTAAAGGAATGTGTTTGATAATATAATAACTACCGCTGTTGTATCAGAAAAAAAAATTCTCGGGCGCTCAACTTTAAATTCCTGTCAAAAACGTTCCGCCCACCTTGAATGTCATAAGTCATTAACAAGTTTGAGTTTATTTTTTACTGTATCTACTTAACAAGTAGGATAGTTAATATTTGTAATAAGTTTAGTATACGTGTACTACCGATGAACTTAAGAAAATCTTCCATTATTTCTCAAGCAAATTTAAACTCAATATCTCAATTTATAGATTCATATTAGAGGAGAGATTTGTATACGTTAATATATTGGCATGTATAAAATGTAGATCCTATGATTACGAGTAATAAATATTGTACCAATTAAAGCAAACGTCAAGTAGCCGTTTAAGAATAGAGCGCGCGCTGAACGTTGATGTAGAGATATTGCAGTTTTATTATAAAGATAAAGTGCAGAAATATAATTAATGAATGGATCTGAATTTCCTGTTGTCACGATAACACGTGAACTGTTAGATCGATTTTGGTAATTAGTTCTTGTGTTTGTTATTGTCCAAAAATTGTTATAAATGAAAACGTTAAAAATTTGTGAAAACAATTGCAAATGTAGGAAAACTTAATAATTATTATAACCTATTCTAGTGTAATTTATAAAGTTGTAACTGTCACTTGATTGATAGACAGCACAACGTTTGACAGGTCAGCTAGTGGCATAATAATGCTAATTGTTCAACTAGATTTTATTTTATCGATCAGTTGTCTAATCAATTGATACAAAACTATGAAAAAATCTCAATCAATCGACCTTACCATTCAAACGACAGAGATCACTATCACACCCAGACTCAAACTAATTAAATAAACTATTTTTCTTACACAGGTAGAATGAGTCACAAATGTTTTATCGTAGTAACTTGATAAAGATTACATAAAAATAATGTAAATAGCAAGATAGAGGCACCGCAATATAAATACTGACGTATTTCTATTAGTAATAATCTCAACATAATTGTATTCGAGGTCGCGCGTGTTGCCAGCGTAAAGACCATAATAAATAGTGATTACTGTCCAATCACGGCCCGCTTTCCAACGTGAGCTGTGAACCTTGCAGCTATGGTGTTCACACAATGTTATGTCTATTGCATCATCGTCCGTCATTTACATCGTTTCAATTTCATCATCATTTAAAAATATATTAATTATAAAAAAATGTGTTAATAGCTACTTAAATCTTACTAAATTGAAACGTAAAGATGTTTGCACCTTTTCACAGGAGAGCGGGTGAAAATTCACAGTTAAGTTTGGTACTTAGCTGTCTCATAATACTCCCAACTATAGTATTATCTATACTATAGTTGGGAAAAATACCCCTGTCTTGGGGATACCTATGTCCAGCAGTGGACTTCCAATGGCTGATGTGATGATGATATCTAGTTTTAATATATAAAATGCTGTTTATCAAAACATGTATATAAATGTACAGCATGTAACGGTTTGGAAAACGATTTTTGGATAGGATCATGATTTGGGCGAATATTAATATTGATGGACAGAAACTAGTTTTCTCGAGAAATTTAATCCTAATGCTTTTGATGGGCCCGATGGCGTAGATAGCAGTGATCCTGTCTTGTGCGCCAAGGGTCGTGACTTCGATCCACACCTAGAACATATATTTATATGATAAATTTTCTGCCAGGAAAACTTCTCTGCCAGGATCCCATATCAGGTTGTCTTTACTTTAATCAAAATCTGTCGCCAAACTTAGAGCATTGCATTCTAATCAAGCTTGATTTTTGGAAAGCCGACTAGATAATAATAATGACTAATTAATTAATTATATCTTTAAACAAATTCTAATTTAATCCAGTTCAGGCACTTACGAATACTAGCCAACAATCGAAATAAATTATCCTCAATAAAATCATAAATTTTGTAACGTTTTAATAAAAAGTCCATTAAAAAGTGGCAGTAAATTAATTTTCCGCTTATCTAACAGCCTCGCTCCCTAACCGGTTCATTTTGTACTCTAACGCTCACCTTGGCACCGATGCCGTGCGTTTTTACTTTTGTGCCATTAATATTAAGGTTGAAATTAAATAAATGCAACATGACCTACTAGTGAAATATGTGTAAGTGCCTATGTTGTGCTCGTGAGCTTTTTGACCTTTCTTGTATTGTATTACTTGTTGCGTTTTTTTGTTAAATTCTTCTAATTTTCAACTTATATCCCACTGGGATTTTTATCTCATGGGGTCAAAAGTAAGCGTATGACACTCCTTAGAGTTTTTTTTTATACCACACAACATTTCACACATTAACCTGGCACCTTCGTAAGTTGCTTAAAACACTTGTGTTACCGGACAACAGAGGAATCACAAATATACTACTCAAATATCTATATATATATATATATTAAACACACAGAAAAAATACAAATATCATCATATAAATATTTGCTCTGGATGGGAATCGTACCCACGACCCATAGCGCACCAAATACGATCAATACTGTCTGCGCCATCAGGCCCATCATAGTCATTTATAGAGTTAATTTTGCCGAATTTAATGAAAATCGGTCCACCGGTTAAAACGTTATCGTTACGTATCAAATTAGTGTGGATTGCCTCTGACAGACAAGTATATAGCTTGCGTGATATTATGGGCCACCGTAGCCAGTGTTTTCCAACATTTTATAGACGAGGGACAATTTGCTTTTTTTCTGTTAGCAAGGACAACCGAAATTTTCGATCTGAAAACAAAAACTTATTAGTATTTAATAGCATTTTTAGTAGAAAGCCAAGTTAGTAAATTTTGAATCAATGTAATTGTCTTTGACTTGCATCTTCTGCAACTGTCCAGATCCTGGGACGTATATTATTGCACAAACCCGCACTAGGCAACTTAAAAAATTTCGCCGCCCTAATATTGATTACCGTAGACCATAGGTTGAGAACCTCTGCTATAGATCCTCGTCCCGTTTGATCTTCTGGCCTGAGAATATTATATTATATTATCAAGTAATCTCAATCTCACTGTCTCTTTCCCCCTTTGCACACAAAAAGAGATGCAAGCACTGTTGGTCGATGGTAAAAACATGTGAGGTCTATGCAAACTATTGCAAGGGTATTTTATGTTATTAATTATCAAGCAAAGTTTTATCCTTACTAATATTATAAATGTGAAAGTAGCTCTGCCTGTCTGTCTGTTTGTTACGCTTTCCCGCTTAAACCTCTCAACCGATTTTCATAAAATTTGACCCTGAGAAAGGACTTGCCTATTAATTTGAAATAAAAGTTGTAAGGGGTCGAAAAGGGGGATGAAAAGTTTTGTGGAAGTATCGCTATTTTTAGAGCTAGAAACTTGAAACATATTTTTCAGGCCATTCATTCGATATAAATAAACATGACATTCAAAGTTATTATAAGTTAAGTAAAAGAGGTATGGTACCCAAAAAAACTATTCCACGCGGACTAAGTCGCGGGCGCAGCTAGTTAGTTATATTACGAATATCAACAGTGATAACTAACTCTTGGTACGCTGCTCCGCTTGGATTGATGACGACTGGCATAAGGAATTCGGTATAAGAAACATGTAATGATGAATAAAATAACATTATGATATATTTTTAAAATAACATAGGAGTTTTTAGATATTTGGTAACGTCAATCATAGGCGTACTTTTTTTTGAATGTCAAAATGAGCTTTAACAACAACCTCATCCAGCCATTGAAAATCCACTGCAAATAGATAAAGATAATTCAGATTTTAAAAATGGTTTTATATTATGTAGATATGATTTAACAAAATGTTTATTTTGTCCTCAGGCCTCTTCAAAGGCTCAACGACGACGCTAGACGGGATAGGTCTGCGGCCGATGCCAGCAGAACGGCCAAAGACGCTGCGCAAGCTAAAGTCAGTATACGACGCATCACCCACCGAGCCGCCAACGGTGACCGCCTCTAACATAGCCAGCAATGGACAGGCGACAGAGCGAATCAACGGCGTGGAGGACGAGGTGCGCCGGCGCAGTAACACAACCAGCTCGAACCAAAGTGCGGACAAGTCGCTGTCGATACTCAGTCCTTTTGATGAACAGGTGAGCAATTACAATA
>JACJUM010002279.1:8032029-8255757 GCA_020976665.1 Heortia vitessoides | reverse complement strand
AACCAGTTGCGTAGACGTGTCCAAGCAAAACAAACGGACTGCTCGTTTTATTTTTAATAAAACGTATGATTTGATTAACAAAAGTTCAAGAACGTATATTACGAAATTTTATCCATACATAATATTTTGTCTTATTGAATATCAATTATGTTGTATTCTATGCAGTTTCGGATCATGAATAAAATATGAGGCCACATTGGTCAAAGGTAATAATACTATGCACGTCTAGTTGGTTTTATGGATGCAATGAAGCGTACGATCCAGGCAATCAGAAGCTTGTGAAGAGGACATCCTCACCATTAACGTGTCGCAGGGAGTTACTGTGCTAGGGCGTTGCCATGACACACGACTTAGGCATTTTATTTGATCAGACAAACGTGATTGCAGTTTATTGGATGGGGTTAAGTGTCGCTTTGAACGTGTGCAAGGAATTTGTGAACGCATTGTGCATTTAGCTGTAATTCAACGATGTTGAAAGGGCTTAAAGATTGAAAGAAAAAAATATCTTTATTAGGCATCGGCTTTCTGCCTGTGACTTCGTCCGCGTGGATTTCGCTTAATGAAGTGCCACAGGAACTTCTCGGGGATCTAGTTCAAAGTTCAAATATTTTACCCGAGTGTTCAAGGAATCCACGTACCTAGTTTCATCCAAATTTGTTCACCAGTTTAGCCGGGAAAGCGTAAAAATCAGACAGAATGTGGATGTGAACAAATCCATATTTGTTATATTAAGTGATCTAGTAATTACTATCTTTTTTATTATTTAATTATTTTTTTTATTAAAATTTTTGTTTGGTACATCTGCAATTGAAAACTATGTTTATTATGCCAGTTACAGGCCATATGCCCATTACGTGGAATACCATTATAAATGGTCACGCACTAAAAGGCCTTAATAAACATCAGGTGCACGTTGCACCTTTTATTATTGTGCATTACGACCGTTGAATTAATTTGAAAGAGGATATCCCTTCACCGCAACGAGTGCTGACAATATAATCCTGCCCAGTTTCATGCCACTAGGTGATATGGCCGTTACAGAACCAGTCCAATAACCATTGACGGGAGAAAGTTTATTGTTTTAAAATTTGTAATTTAATATTACAAGTAGTTAGTAAAAGTATTATTAATATGATAGTAAATGTCACTAACTATTAAATATAGTTATAATATTATTTTATAGTTACTTACTGCAGAGAAATGGCAGTTTATTATAGATTATAATGGTGACCGAAATGTAAATATACCATTCAAATTAATAAGATAAATATCTTCGTCGAAACAACAAATATATATCAAGTAGCAGCGAGGCGTGGATGTAAATCAGAAAAATAATTGCGCCATAGCACAAAGCGGGACCCAATTAAAAACAAAGGTGTACAACATCACAATGGGGAAAAAGGCAAAAGTGACACTCGTAACTTTTCACACTTCAGAGGTGCAAAACTAAAGAGATGATGCAACGAAAAAAGACAGCGAGCGTGAAATTTTAATTAACGCACTATAACCGGCGCACAAAAGCAAAATAATTACAGTGTCAACCATCTAATTTGACGAGCACCATTCGGAAACGAAAATAATGGGCGCGCTGCAAGTAGCGTATTCAGGTTTCACTCAATAGTATGATGTTTCGCTGAGTGAGCCCGAATGGTTGCGGGGGGACTAGTGTGTGTACTACTAATGGAATTCGAATGCACAAGTATGTTGATTCAAAGTTTCTAGGTGATGACTATTTACTTACCAATAGTTTCATTATTTGTTTCATTTGTGTTTACGACATTGCTGAGATAGCGCTCACTTTTCAATACAATAGGAACACTAGGAAATGATCGATGTGTCTACTAAGGTCTCAGTTGCACAGCGGTACAGTTTTAGCAAAGAAAATAAAATAATTTTTTTTCAAGTAGTAATGATAAGCACTTTCGAATCGAAAAATAATAAATAGAATTAGGTCTACCTTATACTAGTCTGTCGGCACCAGGCGGGTCTTACAACTTAGTTTACGGCAAGTTCATTACATGAGCCACCAGAAAGGAACCTACAAGAAAAACTAGTAGTGATAAAGGTTCCATCAACAGATTTCGTATCCGCGTGGAATGTTTAGTCTCTTCCTTTTAATGATTTTTTATTTATAAAAGTAATTTTCGGTAATCTATTAATATGCCGAGTAAAAAATTATATGACAACAAACAATTAAAAATGATACATGTAAGATTTAGATTTATCTTTGCTACGTTTCCATTACTATTATTAAGTTAAAAAATATAAATAACCGCAATCATTTGAATCGCAAATAAAAAAAGAAAACGTGAGAAATATTTTTTCGTATTTCTGTAATGTTTGGTAGTAGGGTCTCCCGTTGAGGCGAGTGCGAATGCCTCTCCCGTCCCAGAATGAATGGATGTCGGTGAATAGATGCAGGATTGAACACTAATTACCTATACGAGACTGCCGACGTGTGAAATTAAAAAAAAAGGTAGCGCAACGTGCTTACAGGAGTTAGGAGCAGCCGTAAATGTAGGAGCGATTAAAGTTTCAGACTTCTCTATACTTTAAGTTATACTTAGGTTTGTTTTACCTTCTAGTTTCTGTTACTGTAAAAGTTATGTGTAATATGGTAATATGTTAATCTGTCAAGGTTCTAGTTGTGTGGGCCTGGTTAACGTAGACTTAAACGCGTATTGCCTTCTTGCTAGTAACATTTATCATCATCATCATGATACAACGTCCTCTGCTGGACATAGACTTCCCCAAGAAAGGGGGTTATTCCTGCACTAGACAGATATGAAGGAATTTTAGTTGCTCATCCTCGTCTTATAACTTTTTTGTTTAAATATATCACCATCTGTTTGTTCCGGTATCTCAGCCTTTTACTCACACTTGACACTTGGTACAGCAGGAAATACTGTTCTACTTCACAAAATTATTGAAGTATTATTGATGTAATGTTGTGTTATGCAGGCTCTATCTATTATGAGGGAAACGTTAGTTTAAAAAAATAATCCAGTATTTTTAATCTAAAAGAAACCGTTGCTAACCCTAGCAAAATCACAATAATTGACTTTAAAGTATATATCGCGACATCAATATACCCCTCATCGCTTCTGCATCAGTGGGCTGCATCACACCTGCAGGGGGTTGCTTGGTTACCCCCTCCCTCCACGTGTGTCGTTAATTAAGGCAAGATGAGCAATTTGACAGGGATTAGCCATTTTAATTCCCTACTGATCTTGTGGGGGTGCTGGCAATAATCATGTTATTTAAAACCCTATATTAAAAGGTATTTAATTTTAGATTTAACGGCTTATAAATGGAGCAGTCATGGTTAAGAAATGATTAGTCATAAAGTATTTTAATGTAGCACCATTAAAGTCTTCGAAGATGCAATTGTGCTGGCAAATTTGCACTTGAATGTAGGTGACGTCAAAAGCGATGAAATCATTTTCCACCTTGACTTTAACCTTGGTATGAAACTAATTAGTAAGTCATTGTGATTATGACAGAAAAATATACAGTTTTACCTCCAACTCAATAACAGACAGAAAATAAGCAAATACTTAAAATCAATGTGTTGTTCTAGAAGAGTAACATACAGCAGCTAAAAGAAGAAATCAAAGAAAAATTACCCGCTTCCGAAAACCTGAAACCAGTACCTCCACCTGTGGTACCGACGCTGGCGCCACCTGGTGGCGAGACATTGAAACGCAGCAAGAAGAATAGACCTGCTCCTCAGCCACCTAGACCATCAGACTTGGAGATCAGAGCGCCCTCGGAACTGCTAGTTGGGGTACCAGGAGCGCTGAAGACACAGTGGAAACATCAGCCTTTTGTTCTTGTGACGGGAGCTGTGACTTACGTAGCTAACGTATGTAATAAAAGTAATATTGATTTTAGCATAATTTTATAATAACATTTGTCCGTTTATGAGTTTAAAAGATTACGAATAGATTTCTGTTTAGTTTTAAATACTTTAAACTTTTTCGCGTAATTAATACTTATACTGTATTACAAACGAAAAAAGTTAATGGAAGATATTTTGTCTTTGTAAATAAAAATATTGCTTGACACATCTGGACTGTTGAAGTTCTCTATCTTACTGTAAGTAATATGTTATTTGCAAACAGTACTTAGGCTCAACGGTGGTAAAAGAACTCCGCGGAACAGAATCTACCAAGAAGTCCATACAGAAGCTGAAGAAAACCAAAGAGCCCAGAGACTCGCCTGATATCATTCTCTCTATCAACTACAGGGGTGTTAAGTTCCTTAACACTATCACTAGGGTAAGTTCCCACGAAATATATAGGTTATACATACTTAGGTACAAGTTTGTGAATGAAACCATTTGTCATCATTTGTATTTGTGACACATATTTGGCCGTTGGCAGATGGTAGTGATTCTATTTTGTACACCAAAGGTATTGCTTTCGATCCCAACCCGGGACAAATATTTTTGTGATGATATTTATGAGTGACTGCCCTGAGGTATCGGCAGAGTAGAATAGTACCTTCCTCTGTACCAGGTGTCGTACGAGGCGAATAAGGTACCAGAACCGACAGATAGCGGTATATCCATCCGAGGCAGTGTAGCTCAAATACACAGGGTGAGGATGGGCAACGGCATTCCCGTCGTGAAGGCTGCGCTATGCGCTATTACCAACACGCTTGTCCAGCGCCCCCCTTTCTTAAAAAGCCTATATCCAGCTGTGGACTTCCAATGGCTGTAATGATGATGAAGAGGATATTTGTGTTTGTTCTTTGCCTGGATGTTGAATAATATGCATTTAAGTATTTATTATACTTGTGATTTCTCTGTTGTCTAACGTCTGTAACAACTGTATGAGATGTGGTGTAAATTTATTATTATTTATAATAAATCCTAATGATTCTGCGCAAATATACAATGTCCAATGTTTTTAATCTTTAAGATATTTATTCATGCTTAATTTAATGAAAAAATCTTATCGTTCCCAACAAACTGTTTCCAAGTCGGCCATTATATTAATTTCTTTTTGTAAAAGATGTTTATTCTTTGATGAGCAGCCAAGTGTGCGACAGGCAAACAACCCTGGACCCGAAACAAAAAGGGGTCCACTAAACAGAAACCCTGACTTTGCCCGCTTGACTTTTAATTATGGAGCATTCTTCACACTTGATCGGTCCACTGCCCAATCTTGCCTTTGTTTCTTACAAAAAAGGATTGCTTTTTATATATTTTTTCACAATGAATTTCACTGAACTGTTCACGGTTAGTTAGTTGGGATAATTAGTGTTTTTGCTGTTTAAACTAAAATTTGAAAATGTTATTCGTGTTAATTGGAAAAATTACCTTTTCATTAAATTTTAATCAACTGTATTTCCTTGAAGTTTCTTATGTACAACCATTGTAAATCATCATCATCAAATCCATTGGAAGCCCACTGCTGGACATAGGCCTCCCCAAGAAAAGGGGAATTTGCCCATAATTGTCTCGCGGGACAAGCGTATTGGCAATCGTAGAGCGCAGCTTTCGCGACGAGGACTGCTCTTTCCATTTGAGGTACTGAGGTACTGTTTCGGATGGTATACTGCGTTCTCTCAGTTCTAGTACCTTAGCCGTCTCTTGCTCTGTAGTAGGCTAGGATAATAAATGGTGAAACTTCTATTTAGTGATGAATTTATTGAGGCAACAAATTCTACGCAATTTTCAATGTATAGTTATGATATATAGCCGTACTGTTGTATGGGCACTGCACTATTCAATTAACATGAGAGTGGCTACAAAATTACCATAAATGAATCACAGTAGACGCCAACACGCAGAACCGTGACCTATAAATTATAACCGATGCAAACTTATATAATTTTGATCGTAATATCGATGATCGTTTAGTGAAACACGAATGTCCGAGTCACAATACAATCGAATGACTTTTGTTCTTCGATTTTAATTTTACACTAAAAATATAATAAGTTTGATCTAGTTTGAAAAACAAACTTAATTGAACTCATTACTTTTAGTTTCAGAAAGCAAGCTTTTTAACACTAATTGATAAATAGAGAGAGCTTTTAAAATTACACTAGAATTAATTTTACTGGAGGATGCAGGTTCCCATCCAAATATAAGGCCCATATAAAAAAAAATGTGTTTGCCAGGAGTTGGTTTGCGAGCACGAAATCCGCAACATCCACTGCGCGTGCCAGGACGCTGATGACCTCACCCACTTCGCGTACATCACCAAAGACCACGGCACAAGAAGTCATTACTGCCATGTCTTCAGAGTTGCTACAATGGTATGTTACTTTAAATGTTTCTCGATCATACTCGGTGACAATTGAATCAAAATTGATGAGTCTGCTGTCCCCTCTTTGTGATTAAATATTGGCAATTGCAGTTCTAACGTTATTTTTCAATCTGTTGGATCTTGATAGAACAAGACTTGTGGTTTTCTACAGAATATACGTAACTTCTGATATTCAAATAAATAATTTAATTTTATCCATTGCAGGATCAAGCGACTGAAGTAATTCTAACATTAGGTGAGGCATTCGAGGTCGCCTACCAAATGGCACTAAGAGAACAATCGAACAGAACCAGAGTGAGTCAATCCATAGCTAAAACCCCCACTCATGACCCGATGACCACCAGCAACAAGGAGAAACCCAACGTGAACCACGGTCGATCACATTCCATTACTGAGATCAAACTGAACGGTCACCAGTTAAAAATCGCCCCGATACCTGCCTCCTTATCTAACGAAGATTTCCAAGCAGCTACCAGAAATCCCGACGGATCAAGAAGCCCCAGAACACCTTTGCTGAAGGCACCTATAGCGTCTACTGAAGAGTTGTGAAAGCGGAGGTAATAATGGTTTAACAAAAGTTCACTGTCGAAAGAAAACTTTAGCTTAGACACTTGCAGCTGGCGTGTGTGCAACACCACTTATATATCTCGTTATACATGCTACAACAATATATTGAACAATCGTAATTTAAGTAAGTTGAGATTATGGGAGACTTTTTTAGTTGTTGGATTTCATGGAGTCTTCCGCGGTTACGAACTTCCAAACGAGGTAAATCCACACATTTTGAGGTGTCTACAGATGGAATTCCTTGAATTGTTATTGGTATCGTATTAAGTATTATATGTTCGAAGGTATAAATACGCGTGTTTTAATGTTAGTGGACCAGAGCTGAATGAAATGTTGCTGGTCGCGAACTGTGGTTATACTTTTGTATATGATAATCGAATTAATGTATCTCTATTTCGACACTGCTTTTATGAACCATAACCTAATTTATTAAACTATTGTATTATACTAGGTAAACGAACATTTCGCTATTGAATAGTGAAATCCTAGGGGCTGTTATATTTATAGTAGTTTTTAATAATTGTATATTTTTGTTTCCTCTAGCGTTATGAGCTGTTGTTTGGGTTGTCGGCGTGAGAATTTGTTTCGTTCGATCTATTATATTTGACATGAAATCTATTGTATGTAACCTTTACTCTTTAGAGATGTGTAAAATTATTCTAGTTGGCTTAATATTGTGTTACGCTATTGGGACATCATATTGATATTCGTTAGGCCTAAAAATTATAATCTCGATTTTAGATATTATGGTATGTAATGCGTTACCAGATCGTTTCGGTGTCGTATTGTTCTAAGTGTACATAGTTTTATTATTGAGTGCATAGTAAATGTGGGTTGTTGATAAACACTTCTTATGACGAGAATAGATAATTCGCCTAACATATAGTACATAAAACATATCAAACCAATGTTATATGTTATTGAATATTCAACTCCGGCCTCGTTGGCGAGACATCGATATTATCATGAAATGAATATAAATGATTGCCCCACACAAATTGAATGTGACGCGTCTCGCCGCCGAGGCGGGAAAATATACTGTAATTATAAAGAAGAGCTTCCGATGTTAATTTTGCACGTAGTTTTAAATGGTGTTGGATTGATTCGTTAAAACGTACAATAATCTGTCTCAAAATGACAAAAAAAACTGTTCGTGTTTTTTGTTCTGAATTAAAGCAAATGTTTGCTCAATTGTAAGAAGTTTCAGAAACGTTTGTCTAAATTATTATTGTTCTCAAACATTATGTCGCATCTTGGTTTTATGTTGTCTGTATGTCGTCTCAAAAGTCTGAATATAATTTGAGATTTGGTGTAATCTTATGTGATATAAAAAGTAAAGGTATTGAAACAATTTACCTTTTTTTATTTTATTTGACCTCTCTTCACTTATATTAATATGTTATTACATTATTTGTATATGTAGCACAACTTCTATTGCCGTTATTATTGTTAATTATATCAGTAATTATACATATTGAGATAAATAATTTATTATATATGCGTATTAAATATAAAAACATAGTATAGGAATTTGAATTGTGCCAAACATAAATGTACAGGATTTTGATATACAAAACCCCGTATGTTTAAATAAATAGATACAATGTGGAAATGCTCACCGCTAACACCAATTTTATTGTGCTCAGGCCTCATTTTTATATAAGTATTTTATCGTAACTATTATGTAAAATGGTATGTATAACAACCGTCCTATTTTGGACGATATACATTTTAATATAAATAATAAATTGTTACTTTGAGTGAGTGCATATTTAATAATTGCAAATTAGTTATACACTTTCTGTACATTTTATTGCGAAGCATTCTCCTATAAAATATTGCAGGTTTGTTATGCAAACAATCATATATATTTAAAGATAATTAAAATCAACTTTTTATCTCGTACACAATGCATAGTATAAAAATTATGTATGTATACCAAAGAGAATTAGTATAGTATAAAAAAGTATGTGAATATATACACATAGAGTACGGTAAATATATATTATAATTATGTTATAGAGTATGCATATATAATAGCAATACAATATTATGAAGTAATCACTGCCGATGAACGAACTTTTATTACAAAGCTATTTATTACAAGCATTTTTATATTTTATACAATATTACTTGTTTGCATATGGGTTGATATCCATATGTATTTTTGATAATTTGCAGCATATACATTTATAATTTATTTTAATGATTATATGTAACTAAATCTAATGCTTAACAATAATTATTTGTTTATATTATTTTTATGTACTTGTAGGATATTATTGGTTGTGTATTATTGTTTATTTATATAGTATTATACAATATTATATGATAGTTAAACATTCGAATATTATTGTAAATACCTATAATGATACATTATATTCAAAATTCAATAAATTGTGGAATACCGTGTGATTTATTATTAAATTAATTAATTAGTCCCCCCATTAAGATACATTTCAGTTCAGTTCGATACAATTTGTGATTATTAGATTCTCTATCAAAAATATCAGGCCATTGAAAATTGACCTGTACCTAAAGTATAGCTAAATTAATCGAAAAAGACAGAGTATAATAAATATGTCTCCTCTGTACGGGGTGTTACAGCCCTACCTACCGCATATATCAGATGGCGGTATATCCATCCGAATAATTTAACTCAAATACAGCAGGGTGGGCATTGGTAGCAGCATTCCCGTCCCGAAGCTACGTTCTTTGATTGTCACCACGTCAACCCTTCTAATTACGAGGGATTACAAATCTTGAATTTATTTATATATATAACAAAATAATGTATTGATTGTCTGGCTCTGACATAAATTCTTTAATGTTTATAGAAAGCATTACTGAAATACTCAGCCGAGCAAAGTATTGAAAAAAGCATTTTTCAAAACCTAATTTTTGTACAGTGTGTTCTAAACAGACTTAGAGAGACAGTGTTCAGATACGTTTAATTTGATCCCGAAAATAATTACAAAAATTCCGGAATCCTCTAAACTTCAGGAAATAAGAAGCTTGGTGAATTCATTTCGATGATCTTCACACAATTATTTGACCCCTTGCTCTATCAAAAGTAGCATAATTAATTATTTCTCCATACTACATCTATCTATCTTTGAGCCAATTTCCATACAGATCCGATCTAGCATGGGTAACACATCAACCCAACTGTACACATTTATAATTTTACCAATTTATAAGTTTATTACATTAATTGGGTTATTAATGAATAATTATAAAAATGGTATGCAAATAGTTACAAAATAACGATTTTTGTGTATTGCTTTTAATATCGTATAGATATACTAGTGCCATCTATTGACGAATAGCAAAATCATCAAGTAGCACAATAGTGGGCATTTAAAGAAGGCACTTTATATTTAAAGTGTTTTAAAAAAGAAAGGTTCGATAGATAAAAGTTTTCGTGTTTCATACCATTTATATCTAACTTCATCTGTACTGAATAAAATTTTCTAATAGGGTTTGCAAATACCTGTTACAAATGAGGTCAATTCTATTAAGCGCAGTTACCTAAATAAACTAAACATTAATAATTATATTGTATTCCAAATTCCTATGATAAATATGTTTAACAATAATAAATTGCTAGAACGTGTACATCAAAAAATTCTAGAAAACGTCATAGCTGACTGTTCGCATAAGGCGTTTTGCTGTGTGTTTTGTATATTAAACAAATAGATTAAAAGAGAGTCAGGTTCTAGGTAGCCTAAAATACGATTTAAGATCCATATTAAATAATAAAACAATGTTACTAAAGTAGCTACTTCTATAGATCCTTTCAAAGCTAAACCAAAAGGCTGATATGGATGAAAAAAATTAGTCTCTTGGGACAATAATCTAGAAAACGGCCTTATTATTTGAAAAAACGACAGTTTATGCCGATTATTATTATTAGAAGTCAGACTTTCATAGTAATTTTTCTATGTATTTTAAAAGAACGATATCACTTGCGAGTGGCCAACCCTGTGCCAACCGTGTTACTTAGTCCAGTGATTTTACGGCCTTACTCAGTCTTCAAACCGGAACACAGCAATGCAAACACTGCTATTTTGCGGCAGAAATAGGCGAGAGTGACACCAATGCAGATGATCTTTTAAAGAAGTCTACCGCTAGTTTATGAATTTTACTGAAACGTTTGTCCCGTAAACTGTCGATACGCTTGCTTAGTGTGTTCCCTCGCGTGGAAGTAACAGTGAAGGGATCCTATGACTCAGCGCACACGGTTGGCCGCCCGTTTCCCCCGCGAACGTACTAATTAGTTACATTCAGCTAAATATAGCTGCAACAAAACTAGCTTTTTAATATAACTACATGAAAAACTTTTCACAGGTGTAATAAATCTTTATTAAATCTTTACTTAACTTATATTTATTCACCTTTCACATTTCGATCAACTATGCTTGTCAGTTGGAGCTAATTAGGTGATATGTTTTCAAGCTTTTTTGACAAGCAACTTTTACCTCGTGATCGATAAAATTAAGCCTATATTTTAATTAGAAATGAGCGAATTTACCGTGAGTCTTAGTAATCGTATTTGTAGCTGAGATTTTGCGCATAAAGTTAAAATACAAAAGCAGCAGTTACTCTTTTCCTTATAGCCTTCACTATATCTAAATAAATATAGCTTGATTAGAATGACAGCTGTCAAACTAAGGTGTTTTAAAACTATTCATGGTTTTTTGTCTTGATTTTATGCCATATAATTTATATGAAATTTATAACATAAAATCTTTGTAATGTAAACAAGATTAATAACAACATGCTGCTAAGTACCATAATGCCAATATATGTAACGTCTAGTCTTGCGACGCTACTACATTAACATCTGTTTTTGACATTTTTATCTAGCTGTATTACAGGACTATAATTGAATCAATGTTTACACACGGTTCTATGAAAATTAAGGGTGTATTAAAATAAAATAAACTAACTTGTAGAGTCTAAACGAGACAGTTGACAACTGACGGAATTTGCATTTATTTGTGTGGCATACCGTAATCACTAGTTATCTTGTGTAAGTATTTTTCCATAGTCTTAGATATATATTTGTTTATTCTAGTTTTTTGATTTCCTACAACAGCAGGTATTCCAAAAGATTTTTTTGTTAATAGTTTATAGTTTCTAAATTTGACAACCGCTCGGATCAAATATCTTAAAATATTGATCTCACTTTTTACGCTTTATTTATACTTACCATAATTTATATTTTTACTAACAATTTAAGAAAACTGTTGACTCTATCAACATTATGTTTAAATGTACGCGTAGTTTTTTCTTAATTTTATTATGATAAATGCAGTAATTTATATATCATTAATTAAATAGGCATAGGCATTTTTAATTCGTCAAAACAACCATAAAAAACAAAGCGTATATAATTGTTAATTAAAATTTTATACAAATGACCAACTAATGTTACAAAAGTAATTTAAACAAATAGGTAATTAAGTGTCCTACTTTAATACAAGTCTGTCGGCAACAGACGGGTCTAATTACTAAGTTTATAGCAGGTTCATTAGCCACCAGAATAGAAGCCGCAAGACAAACTGATGGTAATATGGGTTCCAACAATACCTAATGGTAGGTATTATAGGAATCCATTCAGATAACAAACCGTTTTTATATATTAAGAAGATAATAATTTCATAATAAGCTAATAGGCATTGTAATATTCAAAACCACCGCTCCCGTCCACGGTTCCGAATACAAATTATGAATTTACGTAACAATATTTCATTTACAAGCCAGCGGCGATCATCCCCCAATAAATATACCGGTGCCGGCTAAAAAAGCTAATTATTAAGGCACCATTAGCTTCGCCTGAAAAAGGTTGCGCGGGGAATCAGTGCTCGCCTCCATTAGATGGGAGCGATGGATGGCGTGGCTGATCTCGTACCAGCTAAGAGTAAAATTAAATAGCTGGACCACCTATAAATAAGTATATCCTACCTATAAAGAGGTAGCTTTAAATTTAGGGGGGTAGAATCGGATGGGTATAGAGAAGTTGATGTAAGTATTTATGTATTATTTTTGTGGTTCTTTGGTTGTTAGATGTCCATTACACAAATATTTTAAACCAATTATGACCGAATCAGGTCATTGAATTAAATGTTGTGTGAAATTATACATATTCATATATTAATTTATTTAAAGTAGATGAGACAGAGATGTAGACTTTCAGAAAAATAATATAAATGAGTGAGGTAAAGTTTACTTCATTCTTCAGAAAAACACAACATGATGAAATTAATTTAAATTACATAAAACATAAAATGCTGTAGAAAATTAGGTACATCCCTCCGTACTAGGAGTTGCAAAAAGCGACTTACTGGAATCCTGATCATTGAAGCTTCATCAAACAAGGCGTAGAGGATTCCTGTTGTGGAGCTCGCAGTACGATTGTCAAAATAACTAGGAGGCCTATGTCCAGCAGTGGACGTTCTATGGCTGCTATGATTTGATGAGGATTTTTTGTTATTCCGTTAAGAACTATATGTCGCTCCTTGATAGCTAACCTAAAAATAAAAAAGGTATATATATCGTCGTTGACATATACTTACTAAAGAGTAACAGACATACATCTCAACACACCTATATGTTCATACACACACACTTTCGTATTGATTACATTAGTATTTATTTATAGGATTAGTAACATTTCCTGGACGCCAAATTTTAACAAAATTATTCAATCAAAATCAAATATTTCAGTTAAGCTACAAAAGCATTACAAATATACAAACAGGCACAAATTCCAATGTATAATACGTATTAGTGTACTCTCCGTAGAGTCGATAACATCTTTTTCAGTCTGTAGGACTATTTTCACTATCATCGTGGAGGCACTTAAGACAAATTACTGAACTATTACAGCAAATGAGGCGGGGATGTTGCACAATCATGTCCTTCCCTCTTCAGACCTGTTGTGGGGGGGTAGGGGGAGAGAGGGAGATGTTAATGATACTAGGTTTCGTGCACAATGGCTTACGACTGGAAAGGATGACTACTTAATTGGTTATCCGCTGCGCTATTGGTAAATAAATTGACGCAATTTTGGGATACATTTTGTATTTGAGTAAATGGAAACCTTAGGAAAGTTACCAACAAAGTCATTTACATGTTTTTTTATAAACATTTGAATTTAAAATTGTGTCCTTTTCTGAATATATTTCGTTTTTTTATGTTGAATCAGTTTAATCGTTGAGGAAAATAATTTTTTTCTTTGGATAAGCTTTTTATTTAATATGCCTTTTATGAATTATTGTCTGTCAAATGTCTTCCTGTTAAAGAGATGTCCAGAGCTGCAATTTTATATTAGACCAGGTCAAAGCGAACATATAGCCCGAGTGATTTTAAGCGTCACTGCAGCCTGTAGACGCTCATATCATCACAAGGATAACACTAGTTGCTAACCGTAATTTGAAGATGTTATTTCACTAACTAGTGATTTCACTGTTTTTTTCGTTCTTAAAGCCAAATTACATTAATGGATACGCTATTTTTCTGTAGAATTAGTTGAGAGTAAGGTATTAATGCAGATGTCCATTGTATGAGGTGTACCTCATGTACACGTCTATCTGCTGCTTCAGCTCTTGTTTCACTATGTTGCGAAGAATGTTCAGATTGAGTCTGAAAGACAGACTGAATTTTAAAAATTACTATTTTAGTGTTGACTTGATCAAGGACCACTCACACACTCTGAATGCTTTCGTTGATCCTATTATATACCCTATCTGCCGGCTACCCTTTTGAATATGGTAGGTTAATATTTCTTGTTCGGAAATTGCTGCTATTATCTCAAGATTATAATTCTATATTGATCCTATTTCAGGACGTCATTTAAAAAACAATTGACCAACTGCGGCGGGTTGAGTGTAAATAAGCAATTACACGCCTGTTTGATCCATCGAGTACCAGATACAACGTTTTACCATAAATTGTGAAGGTACAGATACCTCATAAGCTAATATTTTCAAGATTCCGTTTATGTTTAGAATTTGTTGCACCGATAATGTTTTATATGTGATACAGCCAGTATAGTAGTTTTAATTTTGAAAACATTAAAAATTTTATTTTTGAATTACTACGCTATTGTCAGCAGACAATATTTAAAATGTGTTTTGGGCCCTTATTATTATTAAATTAGGTAAATATATATGTATATATATACATATATGTAGGTTGTGTTAGTTACAATATTTATATTTGAAAAATGGTTATACCGATGTGCCTGAAAATTAGTGGGAAGGTAGCTTAGAACCAGGAGACGGACATAGGATACTTTTTATTCCGTTCGACCGCGTTCCCGTGTGACGTGACATAAAATGACAAAGAGAATTCAAGAGTCTACAAAATATGGTACGTGGTCCACCCCCACCTAGGACAATTATTTGTATTTGTTTTGTGTCCAAGACATACTCGTACATATCGTATTTTAGTAAAGTGTGAATTAGTAATTCCTCTGATGTCCGTAACAAAAGTATTATAAGCTACTTATCTCGGAGTCAGGTCACTGTAGGAGATGTCTTGTGAATTTATCTATTTATTTACAACTCAGTTTGTCCCAATATATGGCACCCCTATATATAAAAAAACAAATATTATAAACATTTCGCAACCGCAGACACGTATTTTATGCTTTTTTTTACTATCAATATAGTGATTAAAGACATTTATAATATTTTAATCTTAAGAAAAACCAATCTCTTATTATTTTGTTTTATAACAAAGTTTCAGTAGATTTTTATTAATTAACTTAATATTAATTTTAATTACAATAGTTTCTAATAACGAGTCTTCTGTATTTACTTATTTTGTGGGTTTATCCAGTTGGGGGTAATCGCATTGTGTCACGATCGATGCTCGAGAGCCTCTTCAACAGTTATTTGAACAAATGTTTGATACAACGTTGGCAGATTGATGTACTTCAACTTACGTCATGTAGGGTGGTAACTACATGCGTAATAAGATAATTCCAAAGTTATTCGACATAACTAATAATTTGTAATGATATTAGTAAATAACTTAAACTTAATTGGGTTTTTTGTTTTAATATCCAATAATATGTATAAGATAGAGTGTAATCCGATTGATTACCACTGCCGATTAATAAATGCATCTCCTACGTTGACCTGACTCAAAATCGCTTGAAGCACTTGTGTTATAGACATCATCACCCAGGCACATAACAAAGACAAATATCACCATATAAATGTTTGCCCTGAGTGGGGATCCAACCCACGACTTTCATCAAAATCAATTCTTACATAAACTTTATAGAAATGTGAAGACATACTTTAAGTCATTTTCCGTAAAAAAATTAAGTACTATACATTATTTTTGTTTACAATTTAAGAGATCGATGTGGTGTAAAATATGATGTTGTGACAACAATAGAGAAAGGAATGTTCAGATGGTTTGGACATGTAGAAAACATGGATGAAATTAGAATGACACACGGAAGGGAATGGAAGAGTTGGTATAAAACGACCGAGGTGAACATATCTTAACCAGGTAGAAGAGGTATTAAAGAAGGAGTAGGCATCGGGGTAGGCAGAGTCTATGTATCTCCGCATGTTATAATCTTGGCACCTGTCTCGTTTCTCTTACTCGCATTTGTCTTTTCATACAGGCTTGTTTATTTGTACTTCTGTCTTGGCCCTTTTTGAATACCTCTTCTACCTAGTTAACTTAAGTTCGTCTAGGTTGTCCTTTACAAACTCTTCCATTCACTTCCGCTCTATATATTTGTGCAGTCATTCTACTGAGGGATGATGTTGTGACAACAATAGAGAAAGGAATGTTGAGATGGTTTTGACATGAAGAAAGGCTGGATAAAAATATAATAAATATATTGTATATTTACAACCAAGATATTTACTATTTATATATTTGATTTTCCTTTCAGATATTTGTAATGTGTACATAATTTCTACCCTATATATAGCAGGCATAGGCCCTGTTACAAATGAGCTACGCTGATTACGATAGATTCAGAGATGTACTATATAAGTAATCGATTCCGGTACTCCAATCTTCTCTTAAATATCTGATATAGAGAGATATACTATTTTTCTCCACTTTATGGGGTTAGATCTGAAGTTAACAATAGAAGAATAAAATAATCTTAGAAAATTTTCGGTTGAGAATAAAATCGCTACCAGTTTACTACTAAAATATACAACAGTAGGTGATCCTTCTCCCAAGATTGCTCATTCCCCACAGATTCTAAACTCAATTTCTTATTTTAAAGTTGATCGCGTGTAAATTTCATGAGCTGCAGGCTGCAATACTTCCGAGCGGCCGCGCGCGTTTCCCATCAGAGCTGATCGGCTCGTTAGTGCAAGTGGATGGCCGGCGCCGAGCCTCAATCAATATATAACATGTAATATCGCTGATGTCAGGTAAATTGTATCTCAGGCATCTTACCTGACGTTAAATGTTTTCTTCAAGACTGTGTGACTCTAGTTAAAGATATTCTATTTTTTTACAACTTCCGGTATTGAAAATGGCCTATCCTTCCTGCGGTTTTAAACTATGCATATACAAAAAAAAGATGTATTTCGTCGTATAATTGTTGAAAAGTAATAAACAGACAGAAATAAATATTTTTATATTGTATTAGTTACATAGTCTGGAAAGAGTCATAAATGTGTTTAATGTGTAATTTTGTTGCACAAAGATGCATTGTGCTAGAACCAGATTATTTATTTACTAAATGATAGATTGTCGCCGCAGATAGAATAAAATTTGTCTGATAAACATGCACAAATAAAATGGCGTTCCGTATTTATGCTCCGAGAAAATAATTAGTAATTTTCTATAGTACAATTTAAAAATATTAAGATTGATATAACATCTATTGATATCATCATCATCATATCAGCCAAAAGACGTCCACTGCTGGACATATTAATACATAAGGACATAAGGCCTCCCCAAGTAATCTCCAATAGGACCGGTTGTATACGGCCTGTATCCAGGTTGATCCTGCGGTTTTAGTCAGAACGTCTCACCAGGTTGCAGGTGGACGCCCTACGCTGCGCTTGCCGGTACGTGGTCTCCATTCTAGAACATTACGACTCCATCGGCCATCGGTTTTGCGTGCCAATTTATATAACGAGAGTAATATACATTTTTTTTAAAGTTTTATAGAAGTTTAAGCTATTAAAAAATAGAGACAAATTGATGTTTTATGTGCAAATAATAATGTAGAATGCACTCCCGCTAAATATTAGATGCACCCGAACCCTGCCTATGTTTAAACGGATGGTGAAGGATCACTGTTTTTCATTGTAGTTATGTCTAATTATATTTCCTTTTATATAATCTATTTATATTATGTATATTTAATATATTTTTCTATCGATTTTATTGACACCTCTTACTACCTCTTTGTTTCATTCGCTTTTTCCATCCAAAGGTTGCCAGGAAGAAATTGCTTTTTGGGATAAGGCCGCCCATTGTTGTTTCTTTAAAATTTTAACTGTTTTTATTTCATATACTTTTATGCTTGATATACAATAAAGTATTTATAATATTAGAATGAATCCTAAAAATATTTGATCATTATCTTTCAGTAAAGGGCCCCACTACGTTGGTACAAGAGGTTTCTTATAATGAAAAGTACGTTTTAGTGGTACACAGGGTAATTGTACAGGTACCCTCGTACAATCGACTCACGGTACAAACTAAGAGTAGTGCGAGCTGCGACAAGATTTGAAACGGCAAGCGGAGGCCTCGCCGAGAGCGGCGCATTACGCACGCTCGCGCGGATTGCGTAATTAGCACGTAATTACGTACCCACTACTCCGCCAGTACGGTGTGCCCTCTGCTGGCTGCCCTGGGATAATGTTACCTAATATTTTCAAACATTTACGCGTTCAATACTCATTGCTCCGTCCGTCCTCTTTTGTTGAATTTCAATATTAAATTCACCCCCAACGATGGTCGCTCGTGCCTAGGTCGAGCCTTAAGAGGCGCCCTCGGGCGATCGCCGTCGATCCCGCTCAGATCCCGCGAGCCTTGCGGGAGCGACCGTAGCTAAACGCGCGGTCGCAGCTACGGGGTACGCAGGACAAATACGGTCATCGGGCCTCTCATCTATGAGAGCCCCTGCCTCATATTTCGGTGGCGCTGGAATTGACGACTGACTATTTCAGCAATAGATTTGTCTGAAAACAAATACTCATAGTAAAACTACTTTTTAAACGGCTCTAATACGCGTTTTTTAAACGGTTTTATTTAGCTCACCCTGTTTGTTTTATTCTTGGGTCAAATTTTTTAACTTTATAAATTTTGACGAACAATGACAAAAGATATCAGGATTACAATTACTAAATCATCACTATTGGAAATCCCCTGCTGTATATAGGCCTCTACAAGAAAGAAGGTTTTTTGCCCATAATTGCCGCACTGAATAAGCGTGTTGGCAATCGCAGAGCGCAGCATTCACGACGGGAATGCTGCTGCCCATCCCCGCTCTGTGCATTTGAGCTGCACTGGTTCAGATGGATATACCGCCATCTATCTGTTCTGGCACTAAGTACTGTTCTACTCTGCTGGTACTTCACGACAATTACCTTCACAATTTTTATTTATTTTTGGTTTTTAATTTTGTAAGTTCGCTTAGCTATCCACATAGCTGACAGTATCTTGTAATCCGGCAGTGCTGTTAGCCTTGGTTTTTGATTAAATTTACGGCAGGATCCGAAGTAGGTGGTATTTTCCAACCATCTCCGATATTGAAATTGTGATATTTTTTAATTTCATTCGCGAAGTATCCGTAAAATACGGTGTGCCATCGCGAGTAATTGAGGTTTCTCAAACCTAATGTACTGTTCGGGTTTGTCTTGTGCATGCTTTCCTAATCAGAGTGCAGATTTTCCAAATCTTCCATGTTTCAAATCGGCTGTCTTTTAACCTTTATTGGAATATTTCTTTTAGTTTGGCTAATGTAAGCGACCGCAGTCACAGTCGAGCTTATAAACACTTGTATCTTGATGTGGTATGTTACACTTGAGATATAGTAAGAATTGCTTGAAGTATGTTTTAATTGAAATACTCTTTAAGATTGTTCCAATTATGTGAGTGACTATTTTCAAGTGTAGATGTACAGCAGGTTGACGACAACTTTGACTTTCTTCACTTGGTTTCTACGACGCAGACTTAATCCTGGAAGTTTGCTGCTTTCCAGCAATTCCTTGCTTAAGTTGCAGTTGCATGAAGATGGTCTTTGTAACAGATCTCTTATGATGTCTGAAATAAAGATTTGCCTACATTAGCTTACTATGAGAGACGGCGGTGAGATTCAATCTTGAGAACGGTTGCCGCAAGATAGCCAAAATGTTGAGCTAAAAATGTAAAACGTTAAAAAACGGCATTTTGAAGCTGTTAAGAAAGAAGTTTTATTATTATAATACGTGTTTAAATTATTTAAACTATTCAATTAATAAGCTATCAAATCTTTGGTACTAATAAAAAGTCACTTTATCAACGAGTAACATAAGCTGAAAAAAATTCAGTGTAACTACTGAATTAGGTTATCTTCAAAACTTAATAATAATATAAACTTTGTTGTACACTAATAAAACAATACAAGAACATTATAAAACATGAAATAGTAGGTAGCGGTTTTATCTTTAAATGCAATTTCTTACAGGTAACCTTTAGATAGAGATAATGTTGAAGCTGGTGGCAGATTGAAGTGTAATTAGCACAACAAACAAACATACATACATGTATAAATATACACATAAATTCAAATATATATAAAGGACATAGTTACAGAAGAAGTGAAATTAAAGTCACATATAATGCTCCTTCACTTTTCTCTTAAAAATAGGAAGAGAGAACGAGCAGATCTCACTTCAAGGGGGAGCGCATTTCACAAACAAACGGCTTGAACTATAAAGGATTTGCTATAGAAGCTTGTGGAATGCGGAGGCATTGTGATAAATTACTTATGTTTTAAAGATTATGTCAGCGATTAAATTGATTGGGATAAAATTGCTTTAACCACTAGCATTAAAATAATATATTGTTAGACCAGTCTTGATCCCTTTTTACCAGATACACGTAAATAACTTGGAAAAAGTGCAGAAGAAGTTTGTTAAATTCCTTTGCCGTAGGCACAACATGGGCCGTCAGCTTGTGAGCTTCAGTGAAAGGCTTACCAAGTTTAAAATGATCTCATTGAATGCCCGCTGCAAGCTTGCTCCTCTATCGAATCACCAGATCTGCTCCATTCTATTAACATTAACACACAGTATAAAATCCGTTCACCAATACCTTCGCGTTGAAAAAGTATAAAACAATATTTCCTTCTACAACCAAAAAACCCGAATGTGTCGTTCCTACAATGAACTGAAACATAGTGGCAAATGCATAGATGTCTTTAGATTTGCTACTTTTAAGAGACAAATTTCAAAAATTCTTTCGGCCGAGTCAACCTCAGCCTTTACATAAAATATCTTAATCCGCTAAAATACAGTATATTTATCATATAAATTTTTTTGGTTGTATTTTTATCACTATTTACGTCTTGTTTGATAAAAACAAAGAGAAGACATAAAATCATTACAACCGTGTACACTCCTCCTAGATCCCCATTTAATTAATATTATATTTAATTATGAATATTCGTATGTATGACATTAATCTGTGAGTGTACCTGTACTTAATACATAAATAGGTTTTTTTGCAGGTTATATTGTGGTGGATCCCATAATGAACCTGCAGTTACTCAGTTTCAAGACACGTGTAATGTTGTCAGACAAGTTAAGTAGGGTCTAGTAGAATGATGTTGACTTCTATGATCCCTTGGGTCAGCAAGGTCATCTGTATTACCTATAGTTATACATTTAATTAGTTCCTTATTGGAAATGCTAATGTTATTATTATATTTTTTTATTTCAATTCCTATGGGCCTACTTGAATAAAGTATATTTGACTTTAATTTTGAATTGACTTAATATCATAAGTCACACAACATCTCATACATTCAGCTTTCTCTATGATAAGTAACTTAAATAACTTGTGTTAAGGACATCAAACAACAGAGAAATTACAAAAAGAAAACTTAAGTATATATTTTTGACACCCAAACATTAAACGAACCTAAATGTTAATTACAAAAATATTTGTCTTGGACGGGGATCGAAACCTACACATATACTACCTCTGGCGCACAATAAAGGGACTGAAACTAATGCATAATATTATTTTTAAGAAATATAGTATTTAACAATGAAATTAATATATTTATATAAAATTAATATAGATATATTTACCATATATATCATTTTCACCCGCTTAGTTCCCGTTACCGTAAGAATATGGGAAACAAATATTATATTTCATGAGAATCTAGGACTTCTAGAAAAATCTAAAAGGGTATTTTTTAGATTTTTACAATTATTTTATCCTTTCTCTAGGTAAAGCATGATATTGGCCACTGAATCGCAGAGCGTAGCTTCGCGACAGCAATTATTTTTCTTCCCGTAATGTTGCGTTTGAGCTACGTTGTTTAGAATGATTATACCGCCATCTGTCGGTTTCGGTACCTCAGTCGCCTCTGACGTCACCTGGTACACGGCCTCCCTTTGAACCAGGTTCTATTCTATTCGGCCGGTACTCAGAAAACATCGCAATATGCCCGAAAAACATACAGTCTTTAACCATTAAAGCTATTGGTGGATGCCGGGTAACTTGTTATTTATTCAGCTTTTTCTTGCTAACAACCAGACTATAAGTTGTTAACACGGTTAGTTGAATGGCTTATTTAAAAAAAAATACTAGGCTAATTGTCATAGTAGTATCAGGCTAAAAGTTGGGCAACGAGCTAAGAGAGGTACCGGTAAAGTAGAATAGTACCTCTCTCTTCACCAGGTGTCGCAAGAGGCGCCGGAACCGATAGATGGCGGTATATCCATACAAAACAGCGCAGCTTAAATACTACAGAGTGGTGATGGGCAGCAGCATCCCCGTCGCGAAGCTACACTCTGCGATTGCCACCTAGCTAACCCACCGCGGCAATTATGGGCAAAATTCTCTCTTAACGGGAACGCCTATGTCCAGCAGCCTGATAAATGAGTAGATAATATAGAAAGTGTACGTTTTAAATGTTTTTTACCTACACTTTTTTATAACACATTTTACAATTTAAGCGATCATTACTTATAAGAAAACCATAGTTTTGAATAGACAATTGTTTTTCTGTCTAAACGTCAACGTTAACGTCAAAAATTTAAATAAAATACATTTTAAAGCTGTTATAGTACAACTTTTTTTAAAATTTTTCCCCATTTCCTCTATCCTATAATCACCCTACATCATAAACGTCACGTATTGAGGTTGGTATTACTGTAATTAAGTTTATTGCGACACACGAGCAGGGTGGGAGGGACGTCTAAGGGGAGGCCCTTTGACTTTATACCTCTGAAATTGTATTACCTACTTAGAGGCTCGTCACTAATTATATTAGGTTGTTTTACATACACGTTACCTTTTATGAATGTTATTTAAATAACAGCAGATATTTTTGATTCTGATTTTGTTATAAAATAATTGTATGGTACAAACATTTATTTTTAAAGCTATCATATTTAATTTTGATTAAAATGAGGTCTACCGTCTACGGTCTTATTATCTTTTTTATATTTATACCTATATACATTTTCCTGTTTACTATATACAGTTATACATATGTAAAGGAAGACTAAGTATATAGGTACTATGCTTACGCTCAAAAATCTGTAAATAATAGTATATTGAAATGCTATAAGAATACTTGTAAACCTTACCAAAGAAGGTTACATGTATGTTCGTAAAACTGTCGGAATAGGCCTCTCCAAGTGATTTCCTTTAGGACTCTTTGTACCCGGCAAGTAACCAACGATCCTGCGGTTTTAGTCAGATCGTCTGTACTCCTTGCAGGATTTTTTTATTTCGGGCCCGTCTGTAAGTGTGGATGTATTTGAAGTATACAAATAAGTTCAACTCATATTATTTTACAATACTGACAATTTTATTACCAAATTCTCATCCAAAATACCATTGTTGTGGACAAATTGACGGGCTTGATGGCGCAGTTGGTAATCATACTATTTTTTGTGCCAAGCGTCGTGAGTTCGATTCCCATTTGTGCTGGTCTTGGGCTGGTCAGGGTGTTATAAAAATCAAATTTAAATAGTATATTTGCGATTCCTCTATTGTTTGATGTCTGTAATACATGTGTTTTGAGTGACTTAGCACGAAATTAGGCCAATGAATGAATGTGACAATTATTATCATTATTTGTCAAATATAAATATAAACAATATCTTTAAGTACTGGCAACCTGTCTTTACATATTCGTGATTAACTTAAAATAACGGTATGGAATTTCATACAATCTTCGTCAATAGACGTGATGAAAACAAAGTGCTTAATTCATAAACAACCGCTTTTTAAACTATCTATGTATTCACAAAGACATATTTATTGACAAATCGGCAAAGTTAGCAAGAAATAATGATAATGGAAATATTTATTTCTATTTTAAACCTCGAAAGCTCGAATTTGCAAGTTTTGTGAAGTATTTTAAGTAACTAACAGGTTACATAACTACTAACTTATTAGATACCTTGTAGAAATTAGGTAAATTCATATACTTATATGTATTTTAAGCTACCTAACAACATTAAATAAAGTCAGGTATTTACTTTTTAATACAATATTCCATAAAACGTCACGTACAAAATGCGTCATTATATTAAAAGATAAGTTATCCAATAAACCGTATAATCCGCTGGCATTGTGCTCCGACAATAGCGGGCGAAGCCGGAAAACGCGCTTATAGCTGCCGCGTAGCGCGCCAATCCTGCGTGAAAACCACACGTACTCCCGACCTGTGGGAGGGGATTGAATCCTCTGGATTGTAAAAGAAATAAATATATAAAAAGCAAGTTTTATTGTATCTTTTAATAGTAATGATTTAATAAATACAGCTTTAACACAGTAAGAGTTCATTACTATTTAAAAAAATCTCAGCACATCAAAGTATGTATGGTGTGAGTTTGAGAGATAGATTAAAGAATAGTGTTATAAGAGATCAATGTGGTGTGAAAGATGAAGCTGTGGCTACAATAGAGAAAGGAATGTTGAGATGGTTTGGACAGTAGAAAGGATGGAGGAAAGTAGAATCACTGCGCAAATATATAGAGCGGAAGTAAATGGAAGAGTTGGTAAAGGACGACCATGGCGAACATATCTTAACTAGGCAGAAGGGGTGTTAGAGAAGGGCTAGGTCAGAAGTATCAAGAATAAACGAGCCTGTATGAAAGGCGAGTAAGGGAAGCGAAAGAGGTATACCAAGATCGTAACAAGTGGAGATCCATAGTCTCTGTGTACCCCAATGGAGACAGGCGTGATGTATGTATCATATTTTTTAACACTTCTCAAACTTTAACTACTTTTATAACGGCTTTGAAACGCGGTTCATTTAAGTTATAACATTTTTGTGCGACGTTTCAGTAACAATACGACAGCAGTTGTCAAGATTGAAAAAATATACTATTTCAGGATTTGACAAACAATTATTAGCTAAAAGAACCCTGTTTTGAAGTCTTTAAGAAGTTTTGTTCAGGGTGTACCTTTTGATTTTGATTTAAGTAAAATCTAACACATGTTCGTTTGGCTCACTGAAGTGTGGAGCAGCGTAACATTGCAATAAATAAATAAGTAAGAAAACTGAAAGCATACATTCAGTTGTTCTCACTTGATGATTTCCAAAGACGAAATTAATGATAAACTTTTAAAAAATATTAGAATCAATCAAATTTCTCGTTACTTGTCAAGTCTTGATTAATAATAATAAAAATAATCTACCGTATTTTTCTTGCCACATCAAGTACAAAAATTAATCGAGTTAAGGTTTGTTTCTTATCCAGAGGTGCGCATCCTCGGCGGTGGGACCGGCAAGCTAGCTGAATACAAACGGCAGAGATCTCAAATCTTATTGCGAACACCATCGCGCACTCGGACTGAATTTTCGCAGGCACGGCTCTGAGCCACGTTCGACTTGGCGTAGTATCTTTTATTTTACTGCAGTAATATTATAAAAGGAAAAGATTTGTATTATTTTTACAAATATACAAATAATTGCAGATTTCTACTTAAAATATACAAAATGTAAAACATATGTGAACGGGACTTGTACTTACTATGTTTGTAACAAAAAATCTTACAAAGTACTTAACATATTTTTAAAACTCTTACATTTCATCATAAAGTGACATTCTCTGCAAGTAACATATGCTATATTTATTCCCTATATCAAAATAGTATATGCTATTATAGGACATAACAATAATAAATTTAATGAACTAGCTAAATAACGTATGCTGGCGAGTTATACTCACATTTGCATTACAAATCATTGCCGCTTCTAACGATTTTAAGTTAAATAATAGTTATACAAGATTAGTAAGAAACTTATAATATCTTCCAAATATTTTGAAATCAGTTGGAAGAATAGTAGCAACATGTATTTTGAAGTGACGTGTGTCCAAACATAACATAAATATTTAAATATTAATATTATATTGTAATTCCTTACTAATGCTGAAGAAATTATTTAATTTTTGGTCCGTAATTGTGTTCTGTGTGGTACCGGCAGAGTAAAATGGCATCTCACTCTGTACCAGGTAACGTAAGTGGCGGCTGAGCGAAACCGGCAGATAAGTTTTTTTAAAACCGGATCACAAAGGATTTTTGACGTTTCGTGTAGAATCAGCCCTCTTCTGATATGTCCTTTATGTTTGGGGAAAAATAACCCCTTCGATTGGGGAGTTCCTTGGATGTTGCGATGTATTCGGCTCAACTTATATATCCTCTAAAGGAACTTAATGATTTTTCTTTGGGACGTGGGACGATTAAGTTTGGCTTGTCAACTGCGCGATTTCTAATTCACCATTCTCATTACAAACACGCTAAATGGACTAGAGTGAATATTATGTTTTATAAAGTAATGACTCTTGTGTTAATTAAATGCACACAGAGAGATAAAGTAGTGTAGAAAATGGTTGGCTATAGCTTACAAGCAGGATATAGAACTTTGGATTGGAAATGAATTTGACTAAATTTATAATTAATATTATATTAATAAAATGGTTTTAACAAATAAATGTTAAAAATGTTCAATTTTTCTAATTCAGATTTTTTTAATAATGCCCAAATTATTGAACTTTAAAAATAGATAACTTCAAAATGTTTGCGTGGATGTATGGAATATTATTATTAAAATTACAGCGTTATGTACGAGTACTCTAGTATGGTTCTCAATGGTTCTGTGCCATTTGTTATCATTTATGTTAGTATTAATATTGCCAGAAACTTGTTATTGAATTAAAGTAATATTCCCTCTACAATGTACAATATTATATTTATGATCAACAACATAATTTTTTCTATGATACGAAAACGATAATAACAACCGACCTTTGATTCTATTTATTTATAATTTCTTTGTTTTAAAAACGTATTTCTCAATTTATTTTATACTGTGAGAACCGGCAGTGTAAAAAAGTACTATCCTGGAAGCGAAGATGGCGGTAATTCCACTTGAAACAACGTAGCTCAGATCAAAGCTAAGCTCGCGCGTCTGTCCACGCCGAGTCAGTTATGGGTAAAATCCACCTTTCTTCAGGAGGTCATGTTTAACATGCTCTATTGCTGCTATAATAATGATGATGACTTTATTTTCAATAACCGCCTTACCTATTTGCTTATTAAATATTTTATTGTACTTTTGTAACAGAAAAATACATGTTTGGTTGAACGAGTACGCTTACATTTCTTCGGTTCTGCTATGTATGATATTACAACTGGACTCTGTTTCTTATAATGTTTGATAAATTATCAATTGTCTGAATATTTATCACTAATATAGGTAGGAAAAGTTTTATGTCATGTTTTTGTCATGTCGTAAAGTTCTCTTGGAAATGCCTCGGGGATAGGCCCTTTTGGGTATTTAGAGGTTTGGAATTATACAGCAATATTTTTGATGATAACTCACTGATATCCTACTAGTATCTCATGTATGAAAAATAACAAAAAAATTAAAGACCCATTTACTACGAAAACGCTCAACATAAGTATCACCTATTATTATAATCATAAAATTAAGAAACTTAATACAATTTGCAACAGTATCGCATCATAAAGAAAATATAATTATTCATAAATAATGTATAATCCGAATCCAGCCAAGTGAAATCTCTTGATCCGTGTTGCGCGCGCGCAGTGGACCGTACACGTCTCGGCTCTATCCAACCGCGCAAAGCCGAATTATGGAGGCTCGTAGCACCGTAGCACCGTAGCCTCGCAATAATGTAGTTTGTAGACAATTTTGAAATGATAATGCTTTTGATTTTATTTAATATCAGACGTTATTCGCTATTTAAGAGTAGGTATTAGTACGAATTAAATAAAATATACGTAATTTATAGGTTTTGTATATAATTATGTAAATTATACGTCATAACATTTTTTACTTTTTGTGACACTTATACCAGTCTATAATTCAGTAAAATGAAATTATTTTCATGTTATTTATGTCCAATAGTAACTTTTACCTGCGTTTTTAATTTTAAAATAACAGAAGTTGTATCTCCATAGTAGTCAATATAACAAATAGATAATAATTGTAAATAATACTGACTGATTGAGTTAGATATCATTATTTAGGTTATGCGTTGATATGATATATCATTATTTAGATATGAGATAATGTTCATTGCACATAATAATTTTAAACGTAAGTAAGCCTAAATAAATTATACAGTAGTTACGTAAGCTATACAACAGCCTCAGAGTAGGAAGATGGACAGAAAGCTTTACTCTGTATGCAGCTACATCGCAATTATTTATATATTTAAATTTAATTTAAATTCGGTTATGCTCATAATATGTTTGTTTAGTTCTTAAGAAGAATTACTAATAGCCGCGAGGTACCGGCACAGTAGAAAAGTACTTCCCTCCGTATTAGATGTCGTAAGACGCGAGTAAGGTGTCAAAACCGACAGATGGCAGTATATCCATCTAAAGCATGGAAATAGGTAGTAGGATCCCCATCGCGAAAACTGTGCTCCACGATTGCCACCATGCTTGCTCAGCGTGGCAACTATGGGAAAAATTCTCCCTTTCTTGGGGAGATCTACACCTAGCAGTAGACTACTAATGGCTGTAATGATAATGATCATTATTAAATATATATATACATTGGCTAAAAACAAGCTTTAAACGTAGAATTTAAAAGTAATTTTATCGTGTTCTAAGTTAATGTGCATAGACTACAGTTTAATTATATTTATGTGTTATATCCAGAAATATCATCGTGTAAAGAGTATATACACCATTATTCAGCACCCCACTAAGCCCAACTCCGAAGTGGAAAATCGGAATAAATCGCATTTCCTCCTAAAGGGACGCCCTAATGATTAATAGCGGAATATGCAAACTTTGTTGTCTCTTATTTTGTTGATTTAACTCTAGAACCCGTTCCACAAGATAATTAGAAATTCAGATTGGAAAATTTCATATTCCGCCATGTTTGAATGTTATGGTAATTCCGCTGATATGATTAAGTTATTATAAAATTAATTTTAATTCCAACTTTTTGGATGAAGGAATCTCTTAATTTTCTTGGTGTCGAAATGTCATAGCTATTGTTCCGGTTCAGTTATTTTGTACAAGAAAGGCTTTTAATATTAAATGAAGTTTATTTTAAAATCATATTATGTCAGTTAGGTATATAATTAGAGTTTAGGTTTGTTTTTATAAGGCATCTGCCAAACCGCAGTGCTCCTAATGTTTGGTTTCGGACACGAATACTTTAAAGGCAGTGAGTAAAAAAAGTAATTAAGTTTCTGAGTAATTTCATAGTAACTTAAGACTGGGAGTGCCGGCATAGTGAAATATTACCTCCTTTTGTATCACGTATCAAGGCGACGAAGTTACCGGAACCGATAGAAAGCAGTATATCCACCTAAAATGCAACTAAGCCTGGAAATGTCACATCATTTCCCACGTCACGTGGCAAATATAGGCAAAATTTCTACATTTTATTGGAGGTCCGTGTCCAGAAGTGGACGTTTTACGATTCCTGTGATGATGAGTTCAACGACGGTGTAAGCTTCTATAGGCCCTTTACATTTGCAAGACCTTGCTTGTTTGTCAACCTGGCCGCATAGAAAAATTTACCAAATTGGCTTTTTTAATGCTTGAAGTAAATATACCATAACAATAGCTCTTCAATATCCAATCAATGGCTCTAAACTCACAATGGTGGCCATATAAAACACCGTTGACAGAGCGTGGCCCCGATTGCCACAGATTGAGGGCGCCTGCTGTTGATCGACGTTGATTAATGTCTGTCTGTCTGTCGCCGATTAAAAAAACTTTGTGTTTCAGCGATGTGAATGGGAACATGGAACCTATAGAGATGTGTGAATTCAGCACTAAAAATCTTTGATTCATTACTTTGAAAAAAAAAGGAGAAGTTGCTTGTATAGTTATATAACTGAAATGCAAACTATTTTCCTAAAATTGTTTGCTTTGAGTATACAAATAATTATACTACATATACTATTTTGTAACATCAAAATAAAAAAAATATCAAATGTCTCTTCATTTCAGTTCACTTCACGTTCACTACGTTTGAAAATAATACAATTTATTATAGGATTCTATCAAACATGCATAAACTCACGAATATTACTCATCGAAAAAAGGCAGACCCAAATTTTTTCCTTTTGCTTTGATCCTGACAGATTTTTCTTGTCTCCTCCTCTTTAATATCTACAAAAACGAGCACCGGATGATCGCAAATAGCAGCAGATAAAAAAAATATTACAATTATATCAAATCAATTGGAATAGTTATTCTAATTTTGATAATAATTTTATATTACGCTTTATGTGTTGTCTGTGCTTAACCGAATATCACTGAACTCTTTGCTTCGAATATCCTTCTATAAAAAAAACATTGCCGTCACTCCACTCCCCCCATGTTCAAACGACATTTGATTTCAGTGACATCTGGCGGAAGTAATGGATTTTTTCAGTTAGCTGAAGGTGAAAATTTAATCTATGACGATAAGTGACGACCGAAAAAAAAAAGATTCAGCGGGTATTCTTTGCGGATTTTTTCAGATTTTCGGGCCTGTAAATAAAAGCTGATAGCATCAGCTTGGCAAGAGGTTATTGGATTTGTTGTGGTTTTATTTATTTTTCATAGATTACTTTATAGTTACAAGTATTCGGTAAGTAATACAACCACTTATCGAATACTTTAGATTTTAATTATTATTTTAGAGCAAATTGTTTTTCACATTTTCATAAGAGGAATTTTACTGACTAAATCAATCTTGAACCGATATTTTTTTAATATTTTTAAAGAAAAGTATTTATATAGAATAAAACTTTATTAAAACTATGATTTTAGGAAAATAAAATATAAAAATACTGTTTTTAATCAAATGGATAAAGGTACTTTTGAAACATGAAAGGAATAAAAAGCGACCGACTACCAAAAGTCACTTAGCCTTTATTTATCTGGAGGATATATGATTTACAAAGAAAACTGATAAACAAAACACTCAGAAACCTCAGCTTATTTACAAGGGTGTCGTTAGTGGAGACTTGCCGTGAGGAACCGGCGGAGAAGTATAGTATAGTAAGTATAGTACCACTAATAGCACCAGATACCTCTAATATCGACTAAGGTATCAGATCGGTTCTGGTACCAGGTATACCTGGTATTGGTAATCCAGAGGTAACACAGGTTTTTTATCCCGAAAACATGTTTCTGTAAGATAGGTCTGGCTTTTTTTTGCGTGCAATCAGCACGATTTTTTGCACATATTAGGGAGTGACTGACTTTTTTCGGAACAACAAAAGTTTCTAAGGGATGAAATTAAGAAAAGCTAAAACATACAATATGTACATACACTCGCCTATATTATGCCCTACGGAAAGTACAAACAAATTTTTTCATCGGCATAACTGACACACTTTCCTTGCAGCATTGAATTCATTACAATGTCAAGGCAGCACAGAATAATTATACTGTAAAGAAATCCTTTGATGTTAAAAATATACATCTCCATTACGTCTCGTGGCTATTCTAAGGCTGTTAGTTGGCCGACATAAGCTGTAAACACGTCGGCTATATATGTACATATTTTACATAACAATATGGCGGGCGAACAAGGGGCAGAGTTGCAAAGTTCGCCGGCGCAATCTTGCGCTTATATCATTGTTATGTGACTGTTGGCTGGCTTGGAGATATTCGGGGGCTATTCTAATCGGGATCGACTTCAAAATCGCACGACTATCACAAATATATAATCAAGGCAACTAATTTACCGAAACTGACTGATAGTGATATATCCATCCGAAATAAGAGAGGATGAGCAGCAGCAACCTTGACGCGAAGTTATGCTCTGCCATTGCCATCACGCCTACCCAGCGTGGCAATTTTGAGCTAAAAAATCCCCTATCTCGGGGAGGCCTATGAGCTACAACGGGCTTTAAATGGCTGATATGATTATGATGACAAGTTATATAGAACTTTGTTGTCACCCTGTTGGGCACGCTCCATCGCCGGTGCAAATATAACGGCTTATTTCTTAGTCAGAACACCTGGAAAAGTGATGGTGGCAATAGTTGTGAGGGACTCGCAGGACTCCAGGAGGAAAGTGAGAAGGAGTCGAGCTCCTAAAACCGATAAGAGTGCCGCTGTGCCCGAAGCATTTTCAAATAATCTTCAGTTCATTCTGGTTCTGCTGATCTCTGCGGGGCAAAGAGAAGTGCCTGGTGATGTCTGGATGCCAGGTGCTACCCAATCATCCCCACCGTTTAAGCTAACTGAGTTTCATTCAATTGTTTCAGCTGTTAAAAATTACTGTGATATTATGAAATACAAATATTAAGACCATCTGATTAAATCCAGTAGGGGACTTAATATGGCTGATACGATTATAAAATAACTCTAGAGTATAGATAAGCTTTGCTGTGATGAATATGGATTAAATTCACATAATTAGTTGACCGCTTCGTGATACCTTGAAGCAATTGTGTTCATCCAGATACAGAAACAACACAATTGCTACGACTAATTAAAAATATTTTCTCGTAGTTTTACTTTTATTTTATGAATCCATACGAACATCTATCTGTTGCATAATCCACTGATTTTAATATTATATAATTCTATACTATACTTTTAGTAGTAGTAGTATCTATTGTGGAGTACAGGTTGTGTAAAATAGTACTTTCCTCTATACCTGGTGTCGTAAGAGGTGATAGCAGATAGCGGACTATCCACCAGAAACAGTGGAATAAACACAACGTAATGGGAATAGTGCAGATTTTCTTCACGCCTGTCCAGCGCGGTAATTACAGGCAAAAAGTATCCTTCCTAAATAATAAATAATGAATTCCCACAACATCTCATACATTGGTTGATACCGTGATAAGTCGCTTAAAGCCCTTGTGTTAAATATAAATATTATCATAAAAACATTTGTTCTGGGTAGGGATCGAAACCACGACCTTAGACGGATAAGACAGGACTACTAACATCAGCGCCATCATTCTCGTCGAGTTTCTATAGGAGGCCTATGTCCAACAGCGGCCTTTCTAAGGCTCATTTGTGATGAATAAGCTAAGTACAAGATTTAATAATATGAAACAATACTAAAACTAATCTCTTTAAATATATCGACCGGCCCGCAATAGACCCCAAAGTACAGAGAAACTTGCGGCCCGTCCATAATGCGCCTAACTGCTCAAGAATTCGCAAACTGCCGTTTGATGACTCCTACTCGCTGCCAGACTTCGGATAGGGGGAGTGGGGGTGTCTCGGCGTCTTGTGGTTATTGCCTTCAGGTTGTATGCCAACCAATTAGAAAGCCTTATAGGCTATAATTGTGTTTAAATTTTAAATTTTTAAATATTTTACATTTAAGAGGATTTTACGAAATTAAGAAGATTAGCAGCGTTTCTATTCTTCTGGTATTAGCTTTCGATCCCTGATGTTATAGCATACAGCAGATTTTAGCATAACTCAATGTAAGACATCTTAAGATTTTTTCTAACCTAACTTAACTTATTCTAATAATTGTTTTCGGATATTTTCTGCTTTATTTTTTAATGGATGTGGATTGTTTTGACTAGTCTATAATGAAAAATTATCTAAGTATATAAGAGTGGTTTATTTAAATATTTAATAATCTCCAGTGTACCCCAGTTTATACATTAATTTTGTATTAAATTTTGATGATTACAATATCTAAGTTTCTTATTTGAGTTCATATTAAATTTATATTATGGCGTAGAATCAAGTTATAGTGGCTGCGAACATCAATGACATGTCTAATAAACTAACTACCTTTTAATTTAAAATGATGAACGATGGTGCAGATGATAATAAGGATATCACTAGTTATCAAACTCTTGACTTAAAGATATTATGTCACATTACCCTTGCCTGCCTTTCTCTCCTTTCAAACCAAGACATAGCAATGAACACTGCTTTTTGGCGGTAGAAATAGGTGAGAGTGAGGTACCAATGCTGACGGTCTTTATAAGAGGTCTATCTCATGTTAATTAGAACATATTGATATAATCAGCATAAACGTAATGCATAAACCTTCTTAATTTTAACGGCATTTTAATAGAGTCAAAAATTTTAAATACTATTAATCTATTACTGAGTATTTTATCTTCTCGTCAGATGTAAGCCAGTTAAAACATACTAACTATTAAAAGGCAGGTATATATAATAACCCACTTTAATCCGACCCATTCAAAGCAAAAGGGCAGCCGGGCTATTCATGGCGGAGTCACGTAGGATAATGTATATTCTAATATATTTGCAAGAGAGACTTTTCGTGCCTATCGGTCCGTGCGGTCTGCGGTATACGTTAGAGAGGGGAATAGATGCAGCAAAAGTATCGATAGTAGTCGATAATCACACGATTTAAGAAGACTCTATCTTAGGTTTGAAGTCATTGTATCAGACATTAAAGGCCACTGTTGGACATAAACATCCACAAACGTGGGACTCTTGCTTAATAGATGCTGGATGCTGCTTGTTGACAATCACCCACCCTGATGAATTTAAACTACGCTGTTTAGGGTGGGTTTACCGCTATCTGTCAGTTCCAGTTACTCAGTCGTCTCATACTACTTGGTAAAGGATAGCCGTATTCTGCTCCGCCTCAATCTAACCAACATTTTTTACAAAGAGAGTGCAAAAAGTCTCCATTTCTGGCGTTGCTCTTGTATTTCCTTAATGACTTTAGGGATTCCTTTACGAAAGGACAAAGATATTTTAAAAATATAAAGCAGTAGAGTGTGACCAACTACCAAAAGTCACGCCTGTATGAATTTGTAAATGCGGTATGGATTATGAATTTTTCTCGCCAGAAATACGAACCGAATATATCTGGGTAAAATTTAGCAATATATAAGCAATTTTTCATTACAAATACTTTGATTTTCCCATGAGGTAGAACGAACTTTTTGTATTTAAATAATCAGCACCATATTTTGCACAATTTAGGTGGCATAGAATTTTTCACGGAATAACAACAGTTACTCAGACATAGGCTTCACGGAAAAAGATGCGGGTGGAAGTCACACACGTTGACCAAACTTGAAATCAGTAGTTTAAAGTACTTGTGACATTACAAATGGACACAGAACAGATACAGATATTTGCTTTGCATGGGGATCGAACTTACAACTTTTGGTGCACAAGATAGAATCACTAGTGTTGGCGTCATCGGACCCGTTAAATATGTGTACATAAGACTGTGTTTTATTGTTTCATCGATATTACAACAAAATAACGGACATCACTGCTTGACCCCGTATTTACTCTCTACCTCGCCAGTTCATCTTCATTTTTTATCTCTTTTGCCGGAAAAAGGCAAAAAAGCAGGAAGCCGCTCTAGTAATGAGTGAAAAAAGCTAAACGAGAGATATGCCATTCCTCCCGGCGGTCGTCCGCTGTAATATCTGATGCCCTAGTAAATTGAAACGGAATGATTCTGGATGTTTTATTCTCTTTTTACTGGATATGTTTGTTTTGCACACAGATTCATTTTATATGTAATATTTAAAAAAATCTGTCAGGTACCAGTAGAGTAGAATAGTACCTCCTACTGCTCCAGGTGTTGTAAGAAGTGATTAGGGTACAAGAACCGTTGGCGGTATATCCATCTGAAACAGTGGAGCTCAAATGAATAGGGCGGGGATAGGCAGCAGCATATTTGTCGCGATAGCTGCCCTCTGCGGTTGCAAACACGCTTGCCCAGCGCGGCAATTATGGGCAAAAATCCTCTTTGGAGAGTCCTATGTCCTATGTCCAACAGTGGACTTCTAATGGCTAGTATGATGATTATGCCTTAAAAAAGCCCGTTGATTACGTTGTCTGTTAAAGAAGCTCGTACTGATATGAACAACCTAACTCACATAAAGTAGACTTCTAACAAAGGTCATCTGCATCGGTACTTGGCCCTCTCTCACCTATTTCTATCGCCAAACAGCAATGTTCGCATTGCTGTAGTCCAGCTTGAAGGGTGAGGGTGATATCCTTGTGTATATTACGAGCGTCTATAGGCTGCGGCAACGATTACTTTCACGAAGACTGTATGCTCCTTATTATTTTATTTAATTATTTAATTATTTAAATTACCTGTTAACATAACAGTAAAATAATGATAATCGTACAGTCCCTTGAATGTAGCTTGATTAGAATGGCATCTGTCAAACTGCTGTCAGTTTTTTAATTATTTTAAATGGTGTTTTTTCGTAATTTTAGGTTGATTGAAAATAATCTGTTGCTTTATTTGTAATAACTATGTAATTTAAACAATTTAAATAAGAAATTATAATGCCAATAAAAATGATATGTGAGACACTACGTTTTTAAGCACTGATGACGCTTACTATCAATTTTTGTATTTTTTCTAGTATACCACTAGTATACTTACTTGAAATATATATAAGTATATGTGTTACAGCCAAAATAATAAATCCGGGTATTATATATACTGTTCAACCCTGATTTATAACGTCTACTTAATTTAAATAAATTAATAAATGACGCAGAACTAATCACAATGCCAAAACATTATTTCACAAAATAACACTAATATATAACAATATAAGGTGCAACTGAAACAAAATGGTGGTTACGTTTCTGATAGTACCAACGACAGTAATGACCACAATCAGGACGAAAAATAATATATTGAGAGCTGGCATATTTTTTAATTTAAACATTTGCTTAACCTTATTATGTCAAGTAATTAGTTTTGCAAAATTTGTTTGTAAAATCATCTTTCGAGACGCAGAATTAATCACATAACGAGCAATTTTATATAATATAAAGCGATTTATTTATCAAATTGACCAGTCATTACGTGTAATAGCTGTTTAACCATAATGGCATCTGTAACATATGTACAAAATACTACATACTAATATTATACAAAAGTTACTTCGTCTGTCTAGTATTGTTGTAATATTAGTCCCATAGGTCTTCTATGGGATCGATAAATGATGAAATCGGGCATGTGGGTGGATGGCACCTCAAATCCTATTGAAGATATGGGTTTCTTTTACACACTAGATTGCGAGCGGAAACTTAATATATATATATATATATATATATAATTTAGAAGTCACACTTTCAAGTACACTAAGGCAGTATTTTTAAGAATAAACCAAGCGAAATGCTATTCTAAGACTTTTTACTGCAGAATGAATAATCTTGTTTTTAAAAACGTCTTTAAACTGAAGTAAAGAATGTTTTGAAATGCTACGACTATAGTGGTCATTTGAATCTGCCAAACTTTAAAGAACAATGGTTCCTCACAAATAATAGGTGTAATTGGACCGTTAAATCCTAATACAAGACAATTTGTGGAAGTCAACCGACAGGGGAGGGCTTGCAGATGGGTATAAGGGATATTATACCATTCCTACTGGCTGGGTTCTGTGTAAAGTAACTTTAAAGTCAATAACATAATGATATAGTATAAGATTTCTATGTCTATGTCTAGATTCGATTTTCAATCAAGTGTAGATTAGAGAGATCAGTTTTGTATTTTTTTTGTCCCTAATTATTTAAAACTCTGGTTTATAACTTTACACTAAGTCAATATTAATTATTAAGAACAAACATTCTGCTCGCGACTTAGTTTGCGACCCCTTCACTATATATTTTACTACCCGTCCTGGCTTCGCACGGGTGATTATTGTGTGGGTTATCCCTAGGAGATAGACATATGCCACCGCGGATTTTTTAAGATGTATAATACTTTAATACATTATTTTGACCTATCTCGTATATTTGCATGAAAATGGGTTTATTTAAGACATCACATCAGAATATTCTTAAATTATCAGTGTATATATACTATATTATACTATGTATTAAGCTTTCTTCTTGTATTACTCTATCTATTAAAAAACTGCATCAAAACCCGTTGCGTTGTTTTAAAGATTTAAGCATAAATAGGGATAGACTATATAAATAGATAGATACTGTGTCTGGGTGTTAAATATATGTATTTAAGTAGTATATCTGTAATTACATTGTTGTCTGATATCCGTAACACAAGTGATTTAAGCGACTTACCTCAAAGTCAACTTATGAGATGTTGTGTGTAGAATAAAACAATATGTGACTTTCTATTGCAGATTTTTATACGGCTTGTTTGATATGTATCAAAAAGCGTTTTTCCAATACAAAGCATAATTGATTTTCTATATAAATTATAGATCTATACATAAACAAGCCTTTTTAAGGTTAAAAACAAAAAAATATTTCTATTGACCTTCTCCAGTTGAAAAAATTGATTGTCTGTAAAGTCGGTTTACTGTCGATAGTTGAACGTGTCAACATCATAAGAAAATACTGATGGAATGGTTGCATTTTTTAAAAGAACGTTTTAGTTTTATTTATGAAAATGTATTATAGTATAGCAGCTGTCCGCGCGGGCGTATAGCTAACTCGAATACGTGAGAGACATATGTCGAACCCTGCCGAACGCGGGTCCGATTGTGCCTCTTTGTCGCTCGTCCCGCGCTCTCGCTTGTACTTCAAGCCTTAAACGGAACGCCTCAGAGCGAGGTAACGCCGCATGAGTCATGTTTTTTCGTGCGTGCAGCCGTATCCATCGAATTATAAGACGTTGTCACGTCAAAAATGAAGCAATATATAATCAATATTATACCTATTATCATTATTCCACAATGACAAACGTAATCCGATACAAAAAATTTCATTCCTACCCGACACAATGTTGTAGGTAAATTTAGATATGACACAACACATTTCGGAACCAAATATCCAATACAGTGAAAATACGTTTGTTACGAGATACGTGTATATTTGTAAATTAATTAAACGAGCCAACGGGGCGGGAGAATTTACGGTGTGTGACAGACGTCGGCACGCGTGACGTCACCTTGTAACATATTAAATTATTCGGGGTTGCCAGTCGAAACGTGCGCCAAGATTAAAACCCGTAAGACATTGGAATCCTTTTGTTCTAAGATTTGTGTTGGGTGTAATGTTGTCCGGTTGGTTAGCAGTTTGTTGTATACAAGGAAAATACGTTAACTTTAAAATAACCGATAGCGGTCTGTTCCTGAAATTTATATGGCCGTGAGGTACCGGTAGAATGGAATAGTACCTCCCCCTGTACCAGGTGTCGTAAGAGGTATCAGAACCGACAAATGGCGGTATATCCATTTGAAACAGTGCAGCTCAAATGTACAGGGTGGATATAGCAGCATCTCCGACGAGAAAACTGCGCTCTACGATTGCCAACACGCTCGTCCAACGCGGCAGTTATGGGCAAAATTCCCCTTTTCTTGGGGAGGCCTACCTATACCCAGCAGTGGACTCTCAATGGCTTTCATGATGATGATGATGAACTTTATAAGAAAGTTGATAATAATTCTTAAAATTAAATCGTATATTATGGAGTATTTATAAGACTTATTCTTAATAGAGTAAATAAATAAATAAATGTACAACACATCTCAAAATTCGTCTAAATTATTTTTTAAAAGTATTTTATTCCTATTTTCTGTAAGTATGTATAAACTACTATAGGAGAGGTAGTTAATGTATGTATATGCATTGAGATGTACTCGAATAGGTAATGAGATATGTACTTGAAATAACTTAATAAAGTAAATAACCTTAAGGGAATGTTGCCAGGTTTGAAAACTATAGCCAACCACAGGGACCAACAACATTGATGAAACTGATTACAATTACAACTGTCTCTGTAATACCAATTACAATCCCGCGGGTCAAATTACACGAGTTGGAAAAATTACAAGAACGCAACTCACTCGTAATTTTCGCACATGAATACATATATGGATTGATCGTCATTTGTTTGTACACGTCAGGGTCTATAGTTCTGCCTTCCAGCTATCTCCCGAGCCCTACTAAGTGGCTGCGAGCGCGGAACATGACATCAATAACTCGGCCTGCAGGCAACGCCGGGACATTTGCTAGCGTGATTTATGGAGCTCTGTTATCGACACACCGCAGCCTACCCTTCTCCTGTTCGCGCCGGAACAAAAACGAAGAGTGGTTACGCACGCTACATTTTTTAGTTAACAATTATTAAAAATTTTCAAACAATAAATCATGTTACTATAACTTTCAAGTCAACAACTTAACTTCATTCTTTGGAAAAATAACTTAAAACTTTTTTTTATTAGCTACACGGCTGTTGACCCGTGGGGCGCCCTAAATAAAAAATGGTACTTCCCCCTGTAGAGCGACTGAGGTATTTCAAATTAGTTTTGAAAGATTAGATATTGATAAAATTTTACTGTTACTATGCGAATAATACTTAGAAATATGTAATTTACATAATATAAATTAAATTTAAATTAATCAAATAGTAACGAGTATATGTTAGTAATTTCAAAACCCTTATATTAAAATTTCATTTATATTGTGTATCCTGTCAATTCAATTGTGTATCCTGTCAATATAGTGCTGACGGGCCCGATGGCGCAGATGATAGTCACTCTATCTTGTGCGCCAGAGGTCGTGGGTTCAATTCCCACCCAGACCAAATATTTATATGATGTTAATTGTGTATTTTCTGGGTCGGGGGATTTAATATATGTATTTAACTAGTTTATTTGTGATTCCTATGTTGTTTGGCGTCTGTAACTATGTGCTTTAAGCGACTTACCACGGAGACAGGTCAATGTATGAGATGTTATGGGAATTAATTTAATATGCGTATAAAGATTGTACAAATATGTACTTAATACAAGACCGAGAGTTGTGACATGTTTGGTAAAACATCATCCAAGATCAATTTAAATAGAAATCCAGTGCATCAATAAGTATTCTGGGAACAAAATTTTAGTAACAAACAGCTCGATACAGCTTCTGTCCTACGCCTAAATCCCAAGTCCAGTAGTGCGTAATCCCCCCGCTCCCTGCCCCCCGTCGCTCAGGCCCGCGCTGCGTTTTTTGTAAGATTTTCCGCGCCGATGCGCGCGCGCCGCTGCGTGTCGCTGATTAATCGACTATTGATTGGTTCGGACATCTAGGGTAGAAATTTGGTTAGGTTTTTATAATATTAAGAAAGTTTGGCGGATTGCGGACGAGAATTGAATTAATTATATTTTTAGAACTTTAGCAAAGTAGGACTTGTTGAAAGAGCCATGTGAGACGAAAACAATGCATGCATTCTCGCTTTAGTATCTGAATTAAGTAGTGATGCTAGACAATAATAATATTCTTTAAGACTTTAAACGCGGTTTTTATTTTATTTTTAGTTTGAAGTAACGTTTACCTTGTGGCAACCATAATAATGTACAGTACTTTATTTATTACTAGATTACTTAAAATTCGTTATCCTATCTTGACTAAATTATTTAACTGGGATTCGAATAAGAATAAAAAAATACATTTCCGACCGACAAAATTATATTTGCAGCACGTATTCTGACATTCACGCCAACTGTCAAACCACAAACAATAATGTCAAAAATGATACAAAATACAATAAAAAATATATGAATATAACAACTAAAAATAAAATAATAATATATAATAATAAATAATAAAATATATGAATATAATAAAGAAGAATAGTAATATGAATAATGAAGTTTTCATGTTTTTTTAGTATATCTAGAAAATATTTGCTTTAAATTTGGTCCAGCGTGTCACGCGTGAATCTGTGACAAAAGGAAATACGGAATATTTTATCCCTACTAATATTATAAATGCGAAAGTAACTCTGTCTGTCTGTCTGTCTGTCTGTCTGTCTGTCTGTTACGCTTTCCCGGTTAAACCTCTCAACCGATTTTGATGAAATCTGGCATAGACAATCTTTAGACCTTAAGAAAGGCTATTTTTGAACTCGAAATAAGGGTTGTAAGGGGTTGCAAGGGGGGATGAAAAGTTGTTTGCATGGATCGCTATTTTTAGAGCTAGAAACTTAAAACTTATTTTTCAGGCCATTGATTCGATATAAATAAACGTGACATTCAAAGTTTATATAATTTGAAGTAAATAGGTATGGTACCCAAAAAACTATTCCACGCGGACGATCTCGCGGGCACAGCTAGTTATATATAAAACATGAGTGATACAAGATTTAAACCAATATCATAATTTGATATATTTTATTACAATCAATATTTGATGTAATCCTTCGATAGCCCTCGGCTAATAAAAATGTAAAACAATATATCAACTCAAGTGGCTTCCGGGCAGTATAATATAAGGGGTCTACGATATCCTAAGTTTGGGGACCACTACTCTAAACTATAGGAATACGTCGATGTATCAGACGCGTGCAGGAATCACAACGCAGTATCCGTCGTCTGTTCCGGAATAATGGGCCGACAAATTAACGCTGTGCATTTGATACTAGGAATAGTCACATGTTATAATGTCAAACGCACTCGACATTAATGCTATGTGCACAGGCGTGGGGTTAATGTTCAGTGTTGGATGAATTTAACGGAAATGTTTCAAACATGTTAAACGTTACGTTATCAGCATTATTTTAAGCGCGAGATGATAATGTTTTTTAATGTCTCGCAAAGAGTAATAGAAAAAGCCGCAAACAACCGGCCTATTGGAGATTACTTGGGGAGGCCTATGTCCAGCATAGGACATCTTATGGCTGATATGATGATGATGAAAGAGTAATAGATAGATTTACTTAAACTGTACCTGATAGGTAAATATTTATGTATGATGTTTTAAACATTAATGATTAGTGTATGTTTTGTAAAAGTGAAAGTGAAAAAAAAGTGCTGAAACTTATCCCGTATCGTCGTAGAAAATACAACAAACAAACAATTAATTACTAATATCATGGTAAGTATGGTAAAGTGTCTATCAGATATGACATTTATGAACTTGATCGTGGTTGAAATTAAATTAATACGTATATCGAAGAGTTTGAACCCGTTTTTAAGAATATTGCTCGAATGAATAGACATGACATTTGAAACAATTGCATGTAAATGAAAAGAAGAAAGCAATTATTTTTATTGAAAATGCCCTAGAAATACATGCAATTATTAAAACTAAACATTACACACACTACTATTTGAATGGCATATAACGTAATAAGTAAAATAAATATTATCTATAGGGAAGGCGTTACTGATTATTAATTGACTTAGGTTTTATTAAATGTAATTTTTTTTAAGGATTCTGAATTGGGCCCGCTATTAAAATAAAACAACTGCATTCAACCAAATAATTGTGTGTAAGGTTGCATTGCATTCATGGGTTTACTATTTTTCATATCTTCATTATACATCTACACAGCCGACACCTCCACATTTGATCAAATATTCTGTCAAAGTTAAGTTTCCATAGCAAGCTTTCGCGTAGTCGCCACAAACCGCCAATTTGCCGACGGCTCTGATCAAAGATGACGTTCATAACACGCCGCTACTCATATTTAGCGGAGCTATAACTACTCTGGTGTACCCGAGGGCCGGGACCACATTAACATGCTAAACGAATGGTTAAAACAAACAAAAGCTTGCTTAGGTATATGGTTGACAGAAGAGGAATCATATCAAATCATTGTTTTGATCTTGAGAAATTATATACATAACTAGCTGTGCCCGCGACTTCGTCCGTGTGGTATAGTATAGTATTATAGTAAGGATAGATTTACTGCTTGTTTAGAACGTGATATTGAAACTAAAATTATAGCATTGTAACGTATAACTTTGTACCAGGTGTAAAAGGTGAAAAAAAACAAACAATACTTTAAATAAACCAAAACATAACCAAATTAGAATAATTATGTAGATGACAACCACTTATACTAAAATAATTAAATTACTACTTATATTATAATTATAAACAAAAAAACAAACAATACCAACTATACCGATAACTTCTACAAATTAAAAGTGTATTACGAAAGTAATATTTATTTATTATGCGATGATATACTCCTATCTATCGCCGAAACAAATTGAAATAAAGCTCGCTGTATTCAACCGTTCCGTAAGGAGCCGTCCACGCGTCTGAGCCGCGCGGTATGGTACCTCGCAAAGATACACTCGCGAGTGGTAGTGGCAAGCACGGCGATGGGACGAGGCCCACCTCCCCCTCACCCGCCGCGCGGCCTGCTTGCACATTACAATGGTAGCAAGCCTTCTTCTAAAAATAATGTTATTATGAGTAAATCTTAAGAAATAGACATATACTGTCACGGACTTTTTTTATTATTAAGAAGGAATAATTCTTTCATACATCGTTTTTGGATTACTTAAACCGTTTATGCAGCGCATGCGACGAAAGGCCTCAAATGTGAATAATTTTCCCCGTTTTTGCAACATTTCTCGCTGACGCTTCGCTCCTATAGGTTTCAGCGTAATGTTATATAGCCTAAAGCCTTCCTCTATAAATGGACTATCTAACAAAAAAGAATAATTCAAATCAGACTAGTAGATCCTGAGATCAGCGCGGTTAAACAAACATACAAACAAACTCTTCCGCTTTATAATATTAGTAGAGATAATCATAGAACGCGTAAAACCAGCATCGTATCGATAGCCATACGATGCTTAAACCTTAATAAGACTAATCTTATTTTAAAGTATCAAAGTATTTTTTTTTAATATTTCCAAAATTGTGAATGTAACTATGAGAACAAGGGTCTTATTTACCTTTTGATAATAAATATTTTGCTGGTTTATGCTCAAGTAGGTCTTTGTACATCGACAAAAAATTACGAAAGATATTTTTTATTCAATTAAAATCCACAACTCTTTTATTCTATTTAACAAAATATTACGAAACTTTCAGCCAATAAAGGGTTTTACATAAGTAATGACATATTAACTGTGTTCGGCCATTTATCTGAAAGCCGCGCGTTAAAACAGTGAAGCCAGACTTCGCACAACTAACGCCTCAAAAGATTCCACCTTGGATGTGGCAGAACTATGTTCATAATCATTAATACTTGAACTTAACTTACGTTTGGAGGAACTTTTGAACTTCCACGCTTCGGGAGCCGAACCCGCGGCGTGTCTGCCCGGGGATTAATTAGGTTGGATGTGTGGATGTTTGTTAGTAAACTTATATGGAAACCACATTAGTTGGTATTATGTTGTGTGAGCAAATATTTAGTGGCAAGATGGATAAGTTTATTTGAAGTTGACTGCAACTGTTTAATTAGGTGCTTATATCGTTGACAGAGAGTATGAGGAGTTTAGTAAGATTTGTATTTGTTTACAATATAACTAACTCTTTAATATATGGAATATTAAAATTTACTTAAAATTCTTCTATGTACATACCGAAATCAATAAAACCTTTTTGTTCGTTTTGAAAACAGATTTTGTATACTTGTATATTAGTATTTAGATTATTTATGTAAAAACCATACATATTAATATGTTTTCAATTTTGTTAAATAATCCTACATTTAAAGTAAAGGTCTTACGATATACTGCCTCGTGTCACTTTTATGAAATGATTCTATGAGATGTCAACACTCAAGTCTAATTTTCCCACACTTTATCGTAAAAAATACGATTAGAAAAAAATATCGTTATCTACTCTACATCACACACAGTGAAAGTACATAACGACTGATACATAGGTATAGTTCTAAATGAGTCTAAAAACATTTGAAAATTTTCCTTACAAAAAATTATACCCCTCTTGAAAGCTCCTTGAATATCAGATGACTATCAATTCCATTCAGTCTAACAATTTCCCTGTCCACAACCTCGACAGAATGCACACAACAATAGAGTGAATCATATATGATACACGAGAAAAAGTTGTAAAAAATCTACTAATAATACCTGTACGTAAATATTGCGATCGGTGATGATCGATTACTAAAATACCTTTTAATAACAAAGATACAAGAAAATAAGTGTACACATATGAAGGAATGATTTATCCGATTAAAATAAACTATTTTTTATTTAATTTACGACTTAATCAAAAAAATATTTACATTAACTAATAAAATATCTGTATATTGACGAAACATACTGTATGAACATAGCCATCTACCCTATTATGATAGTATTAATTGATCTGCGGCAAGTCCATCTGGCTAGCCTCCAAGTAATTTCAGTTTTCGCGCATCAATACACACTCACCCATCCCTTCTCACTGATTTAGCACCCTGACAGCATAAACATATGAACATCCCATATTAAATACAATAAAGAAACAGAAAAAAACAATAAACTTAAAATCTGAAGGCTGAGAGGAATCGAATGACAGATACAATTATGTAAGAATCATGCGGTATGAACTCAGTTTTTAGTAAATAATGTTGTTCTGTTTTGACCTTCTCCTGGTGACTGTTATTTAAAAGAACGATTTAAAATCTATAATAGAACATTTTTTTCAATGGATTTTAAAACGCTTTATATCTCTTTTTTATATTTTTATTGACGATTACCTCACAGCAATCTTTCTCAAGTGACAGATGTAATGTCAGAATATGTGACGCATATAATTACTATGTCAACATGTTCGAAATTTAAATTTAGATTATTTCAAATTGACGGAATCTTTTTTCAATATGGATTACTTATCCAAAATGTCTGTTGTCTATAGACAATGTATGAAAGTTAACTTATTTTTTATGAGTTTATTAGTAAAATTATTTATACATTATAGATCACCTTAATGGACTAATTATCAACTAAAAATATATTCATACAAAATTAATTACAATTTTTTTTATGTTTTAAATAGTTTTGTGGTTTCCACATTTTTATAAAGTTTCCCAAATAAATCCTTATATAAATTAAAAGCACAGAACATTTCAATTACGTAAAAAATCTGACCGAAACATGAAATATAAAAATATTATTTTTTTTTCACTAGCAAACCTATAGTTCAGGTTTACTAACAAAACGCGCTCTTAAAATATTTTAGAGTGCTAGCGAAAATATGTTTTCGAATAAAAACCGGGAATAAAATTCAACCCCATGCGAGCCGGGAGTATTCAGGGAGCGTGAAAATCGGGCTTCTGGTCTCTACCCCCGGGTGAAGTGTGTGTGCTTGTATGTATGTAAGTTAGGGGAAATGGTACGGGAGAACTTTCCCGTTGTTTTTCGCTGATTAAAAATGCTCGGTAAAGACTAGAGGTCAGTATGCTATTCCATATCGTGGTGCCTTCTCTGAATATTCAAATAGGTTTTAATACTATGATTAACTAGAGAACCGAAACCATTGTTACAGCCTCCGTAGAAAAAGATGTTTTTAGCGTATTTCATTATCATCATCATATCGGCCATTGAAAGTCCACTGCTCTCCCCTAGTAAGGAGGAATTTTACCCATAATTGCTGCGCTGGGCTAGTGTGTTGGCAATCGCAGAGTGCAGCTTTCGCTATCCCCGCCCCGCATCTGTCAGTTCTGGTACAGGGGGAAGTTCTGTTCTACTCTGCCGGTACCTCACAGCTGGTTAGGGTAATTATAATACCTTAAATAATTCAGTATATAAAAAGTTGATTTAAATAATCTGCCACTACTGATCACCGTGGGATACCGACAGAGTAGAATACTTCTCTACTGTACCAAGTGTCGAAACAGGCACCCGATATAACTGAACCGACAGATGGTGGTAGATCCATTCAATACGGCGTACCTCAAATATATCAGGGCAGGGATCGACAGCAGTATTTCCGTCAATTATGGGCAAAACTACCCCTACCTTGGGGTGGCCTCAGTGGACTTTCTACAGCTGATATGAGTTTTAATAAAAATACTTCTTAACAGCTTTTAAACGCGGTTTCTTTAATTTTTCCCATAATTGAAGCGTTGTGAATAAACGGTTTAAAATGTTAATTGTAGGAGACTGGTGCCTATTTAGGTTTGCAGACCCGTATTACAGGTCACCAGGCTCCCCTACTTCTTAAACTTCTCTATCTGCACTGTGTTTATTCTGAAATAGGACAACAATAATTCGATTTAAAATAGTTATATCCGTTAGGTGATTATCAGGTGTCGTAACAGGCGACTAAGGTACCACAGCCGACAGATGGCGGTATATCCATCTAAAAGTTTAGCTCAATGCACAGGGTGGGGATGAGCAGCAGAATCCTAGTCATGAAAGCTGCGCTCTGCGATTGCCAACACGCAGCCAAGCGCAGCAATTATGGGCAAATTTCACCCCTTTTTAGGGAGGCCTATATCCAGCAGTGGACTTTCAATGGCTAATATGCTGATTACATTATTGCCCGAAATAAGAATAAAGATGCACACACGGATTTTGATATTTAAAATTTTTGCCGGTCCAGACCGGTTCTTATTTTGGATTTAAATAAAATTTATCTATGAATAGTTAACGTCTAGATGTTCGAAAAGAATACAGTGATTTAGTTCATTAAAAATTCTTGGTAGTAAGAAGCGAGCGAAGAATGTCTGGTATCTCTTCGCCGTACCGTAAACATGTCTACAGTACGGAAACCGAATTTCCGATTCAAATCGCCAATTTACCAGTCCAAAATAAGGAAATCCAGTTCTCATCGCGCCAATTTCCATAGCGAGCGGTGGGCGCCCGACGCCGACCAATTCCGGACCTTGTGTGCCATCCTGGCTGCGACGTGCATTGCCTGCTGAATGAATCACTGCATCTGTGGAACTTGGCTTAAGAATGTATAAGAACTACCTGGATATATCGAAACTAGATAACTATAACATTTTTGCTCGATTTATATATATATATATATACATAAATATATTTCTTAGCCTTTTCAGATTATAGAACATCATAGAAAAGGATTGTATTGTCAAATATTAATCTAATAGAAGGCTGAGATTAACCTCGACCGATATTCAAGGACGAAATTGAGCACATATATATGTGTGATGAAAATTAGTTTTCCTGTGTCTAAATGTATAATATGTGTTTAAATAAATTAACTGAGTGTTAAATATTTGTGATTTATCTATTGTGTGATGTCCGTGACACCAGTGCTTTAGGCGACTTATCTCTGAGTAAGGTCAATGCTTGAGGTGTGATGTAAATTTTATTGTTGTTACTTTTAGTAAAGTATCAATTTAATAAACGCCGGTTCAACCGGTGTTTTTTTAAATTTGATACACTGATATTTATTAATGTGCCTTGAGGTACCAGCAGAGTAGAAAAGTACCTCCCTCTGTACCAGGTGTCGTAAAAGGCGACTGGGGACTACCAGAAACGACAGATGGCGGTATATCCATCCGAGACAGCAAATCTAAAATGAATAGAGTTGTTGGGCAGCAGCATTCCCGTCGAGTTAAGTGCGCTCTGCGATTGCCAATACGCTTACCCAGCGCGGCAATAATGGGCAATATTCCTTGTTCACGGTTGGTATTACGAGTATAAATCTGTCCCTTTATTTATATTACGCTACTGAGGCATAAGTATTATTTGCCTTTAGAATTCTCAATATATAGTTTGTGTAAATGTGAGAGCAGAGAGGCATAATGTCCAGTTTATTCATTATTATTAACCGTGACGGGAGTGGCGAATCCAGGGGTATTTTATTAGAATGTTCTTAAATATACGAATGCAGCGGCTGGTTAAAACCAGCTGAAGTATCTTAGACTATAATAGGTGTTTATTATATTGCTAGATATGGCTAACTGGTAAAGGAAAAAATGCAGTATAAATACTTATTGTATCAGTCATAGTATATAAGCAGTTCTAAGAACCTCTTTTGAGAATTATTAAAATATGCAAGTGACTCCCCTCGCGACATTATCCGCGAGGTCTACATATTATATCTTATCCCTGAAGAACTGAAAGAACTCTTGCTTTGATCTGTTCCGTAAAGAAGTGTCGCTCTCTGAAAACTGCACTGTGCAAAAATGTGCCGATTCGTTAGCCAAAAACAAGAGTCCAATAAATCTGTTTATTAAACGGTAACATGTTCAGGATAAAAAGAAGTCAATATTATTCCAGATTATCATATTTCTGTGCCAAATTTTATCCACGTCCGTTCAACTGTTCCGGCATGAAAGAGGAACAAACATCTATGCAAATTTTTGGGTATATTAGTTGGATTTACTTTGGCAGAAAAATCTTTTTAAGTTCAGAAGGGAGAAGACCAACAACATTGAAGATATGGCACTTGCTTAACCTTTATTATTGACACGCCCGGAACACTAATACAGCTATTCAAGTTCGCCTTAAACCATGGTGTTTTTAATATTGTCAGCAAAATGCCATTAAGCAGGTTTAAACAAGATCGACCGCGGCTATACATAGGCCTCCCAAAGAAAAGGGAATTTTAACCTGTGATTCTCGCGCTGGGCAGGCGTGGTTGTGATCACAGAATCACCCACCATGGTCTGCTTGAAAATATTATACATTTTTAAAGATCTGCATGGTATTTGTCAGTGTATTGCTAGGTGGCTGTAGCTGGCTGGCTAATCTTTGGTAGATTTTGCAATTAAATACCACGCAGCATCAGGCTTACCAGAAATATATTAAAACTACGTCATGGGTAAGCTTATTTTATAACCATATAGATTGATTATATAAATGATAAAATTGCCTGGAATTAAATTACTTCAACCACTTTAAGATAAAAATTTGTTAGCGCCGTTGCTGGAATAGGTTCCATTATCACCATTTTCTTGGTATAAATAGAACCTTTACCACCATCTGTAGGGACAACAGCTTCATCAGTATTATGAGTATAATAAATAATGATAATTCCCAAAATTAACCTGACTCCGTGATAAGTTGCTTAAAGCACTTGCGTTATGGATAGCAGACATCAGAGGAGTCACAAATATACTAATTTAAAACGTTTATCTAAGTTGTATTAAATACATAATAGAACACAGAGGGGATCGAACCTACGACTTTTGGTGCACAAGATCACTACTATCTGTGCCGACGGGTAGTAAAATAGATTATATTATTTCCTATATTGATAGTTATTATTTTTATTTATATCTCTTTTGATGATCGTAAAGTGCTTGTAATGGTAGGCCCATTTTAAGTTTGATTTAAACAAAAATTGAAGCTGGAGCTAAAGTCTATCAACATTTTAAGTCGTGTCATATCGAGTAGATTGTGAGATCTACAAGCAATCCGTTGACCGCGGACATATGTTGGCTGAGAGGCCTACTATTGTGAAGCTCACGGCTTTGCGGCCCGACTCCGGCTGGCTTATCGACGCTGAAGGGTCACGGTGCTTTGGATTATTTCGCACTGGACATAACAAAAGGCTTTTGTTGAACTGTAATATATAGCGATATATGATAGTAAATAACTGTATTCTTCATGTACTATTTGATTATTTCTGTTAGATAGACGTTTATTAATACACTTTATTTCTAACATGAAGTAGGAACATAGGTTTTAAGCAATGTTCCTTGCTTCGGACCGCGCTGACAAGAAACGCCATTCTAGAAGCCTATTTGGTTTTCTGTTAATTGATGAATGTTACTATTTCACTTAAGTATTAATAGGTTGATTAAGACATTATATTGACTTTGCTAGTGATATTAAACCTTAGACTCGGGTGTCCTTTTCGTAGCTTGTTACTGCATTATTACGATAGTAGAAATGTCAAATGTATCATTGGAGTTTTTAGAATTAATTAAATAAAACCCTGTCAACCACTCATTACTAATGCAAATGATTTAACCTTTATAAAACTGTGCTGTTGTGGAAATTAGACAGCATTCTATAAACTATGAGAAATATCCTTATATACAAAAGAAACTATAGCTTTTGTTGAACTCTGCGCTAAAATTTAACGCTTTAATTAACGCGTAGTTTAGCGAAGTATCACACCGAGGTACGATTGACGAGTAATTTACCATTGACTTCCTGAATTGTTCCAAACTTCCAACATCAAAACAACCAGTTATGAAACCATCTAAAATGCATGAACCTCTTTAATTGCCTATTCTAGTCCGGCAAATTATACATTCACGCCCCGAGCCCGCGACATAACTATTGCAGCCCGATACAAAGCAAATATTAGCCCAGCCATGCATTATTGTCAAGCACAGTATCGCAAACTACCTTGCGAATACACCTTATAAACTACAAAGCGTTCATACAAATTTCTAACTTAATACGCAAGCAATAAGTGACACGTTAGCGTATTGATTTAGCGGAAGTTCAGGCGTTATGAAACAAGGCGGTTTTATATGCACCGAGCTGGCAAGTCACACACGCGCCGATGGTTCGAGGCGACTATGACAAAGATTGGAGGCAACCATGGTTAGCTTTATTAATAACGGCACGTTTTCCGGTTGTGTGGCCCCGCCCGCCCCGGCATGGCCGGTGGAATCATGAGGTCGTATTCGTGTATGCTCTGAACATGGTAATTATAATTTCTAGTGCCATTTGCGTTTGTTACCTTTTGATTGCGGCGTATTGTTTTAGGATGTATCGAGACGGGACTAACACATTCAGTGAAATGTGTTTGTTAGACGTTGACGTTTCCTGGTACCCTTTTGTATATTATATGATATGTTAATCTATAACTTGTATAACTTATTTTTGGTATTAACGAAATGACTGATTAAATAAGCTTATAAATGATACAAATCTATATTATTATTATAGAGCTAAAGAGCTTCTTTACTTTTTTATTATTAATCCAATTTGAGAAAACTTTTAGTATTAAACAACCTAATAGAATGTCTATAATCTATATACTATAACGATTGGTCTTAGCGTAAAGGTATAGCTCATAGCTGTCACTGGTAAATAGACTATATAATTTGAGAAAGAAGAAGAAGAAAGTCACTGGAAAATGTACGGAAATTATTTATTTTGACAGCTTTCGTTACGAGCGCTGCGTAAACAACTAGTTTGGAAAATATCATGAATGACACATTTATATCTCTTTAAAGAATCTTAAAAAAACATTTGCTACACTGTTACTGATAAGAGGGTCAGAAGAGGTGCTTGAAACCGCTCCTTTATGTACTTAGATTTTACATTTTTTTCAACCTATAAGCGAAATAAGTCGCTTCTAAAAACTAATTTTTAAAAACAGATATGTGTAAAATAATACGTTTATTATTTTAAATATATGTACGTGGTATAATGTACTAATTGCTGCACGCGACCTCGTCCGCGAGAATATCGATTCGTTTAAAAAGTTATTAGTGTGTCCTTCTTTGAGCACGCTTACCCGAAGCCAGCGTCGCTTCTCTTTGCCCGCCTTGCAAATTATGAGTTATTTTTAAATTATGATATCTTCTAAGATTATACTTGAAATATTAGATTATACTATTCACTATTAAATACTCCACACTATTAAAGATCAATAAGGTATCCGTTAGCATAAGGATTAATACTAAATTGATAAAACACATTTGCAAATAATGCACTAATTTCGATCAAATTTAAAAGTAATTAAAAAGGTTATAGTGAGTCAATCTAAAAATATAAAAACTTTTAAAAAGGAACAAATCCATCATGTATTACCATGTTTATGCAAAGGAAGCTATTAAAGGAATTATTATTCCCAACAATTTATTTAATGCTCCGTTCCATTTAACCGCAGCATGCTATTATATCAAGCCTTCTTAGATCATCATCATCATCATACCAGCCATTAAAAGTCCACTGATAGACATAGGCCTCTCCAAGACAGGAGGTTTTTGCCCATAATTGCTGTGATGGGCAAGCGTGTTAGCAATCGCAGAGCGCAGCTTTCGCGACGGGGATGCTGCTGCACATCCCCGTTCTGTGCACTGATGGGTATTCCACCATCTGTCAGTTCTTGTACCTTAGTCGCCTCTTAAGACACCTGGTGCAGTAGGTGGTAGTATTCTACTCTGCCGGTATCTCACGGCCTCTTAAATACATGTACTTCTTAGATATATGGACTAAACACAAAAGCTAAGCTAAGCTAATTTCAGTAATTATTAGTCGTTTTTTTAAATTTAATCTTCGTTTCCATTATTTTAATTACGAGGAAGAAATCTAGAAGGGTGAATTTTTTACCCTTATAGGAAACTCTAATTATGCATTTAAGAATGATGGTTAATTACATGTGTCGTTGACCCACCGGGCACAAAGGCAGCGTAGGCCTAACAGGCGTGAAGCGAACGCCGGCTGAGCGCTCAACCGGACCATCAGTCAGGGAAGTGGACGCAAGCCGCTGTTACAATTTTTATTTTTCTTCCCTCTGGTTATTACAGCCTAGCTTAGCTGCTTGATTAGTGAACACTTGCTTTCATGTCTATATTTACTCAACAAGATATCAGTACTGTTATACTGTAAGATTTCTAGTCAGATAGTAGATACGATTTTCTACGACAACGTCTTTGCTGCTGTTTAAAAATGTAATCCGATACCGGCTAATACCAAGAGCGGCTATATAATAAAAAAGTACCTCTGTGGCAGGTGTCTTAAGAAGTAACTGAAGTACCGGAACCGACAGATGGCGTTACATCCGCATGCGAGTAGCTCAAGGCGACGTCAATCTGCGCTCCGTGTATCTGTATGCACAAATATAATTCTGGGTATTCAAAATATATATGAGCATAATGACGACAATATATTTTATAAATACAAAAATAAATTGTATATACGTATATGCTTAAACATTTTTAATAGTGTTTTAAACATGTCTGCAAATGTTCGGTGTTTATATATAATTCAAGAAATCATATTGAGAAGATAAATTATTCCCCATCTAGCTTAAGGAATGGTTATCAATTAAGATCAGTCATCTAAATAAGTAATTATAAAAGTGGTATGGATTGGATTAATATGGTAACAGTAATTTGGTGGCACAATATTTAATCGGAGTGAATATATCAATCGTTGTATCTTAACTCTAAAATTTTAATAAATGTTGATAATAAAAACGCAGTCATTATACCAGCCATTGGAAGTCCACTACTGGACATAGGCCTTCCCAAGCAAGGAGGAAATTTTACCCATGATTGCCGCACCGCACAAGCTTGTTCGCAATCGCAGAGCGCAGCTTTCACGACACGGATACTGCTGCCCATCCCCGACCTATGCATTTGAGCTGCTGATATACCGACATCTGTCGATTCTGGTACTTAGGACACCACTTACGACACTTAGTACAGGGGGAGGTACTATTCCACTCTGCCGGTAACTCACGGTTTTTACGCAGTAAATTGTCTTATATTCCGTCCAAATACAAGACATTAATTAATTTTATTATAATGTTGTTTTTTTTAATTACAAATAACTTATTCAATATGATATACATTAACCTGGCTCCGAGGTAAGTCGCTTGAAGCTCTTGTATTATTGACATCAATATATAGAGAAATCACAAATATAACACTTAAATACAAATTCAACACCTAGACACAGAACAAACACAATTATATATATTAGACTGAAAATCACTCCGGATCTTGGTAAAAATATAATGAAAAGACGTTAAGCAATTTAGTCTGGTGTTTTCAACATTTTTCATTTTATCTCTACTATTTTTTGCTACTATTTAACCTTTCATTTTCTAATTATAAATATCCATTTCTGGAATTACTCACCTGCATATCGGAACAAAGCGGCAATTTTCATGATTACCACGTGTATATATATGTGGTAATGAAATCTGTCTGTCAGTTGGTGCACCTAATAGCAGCAATGAATAGAACTCATTAACGGTAATGGCGTGTAGCCACAGGACTGTTTCTATGGAGCGGGTTATAATAAACATATTGAACCATTCGGGAAAGTTAATTTACCATCTTATTGTATCTTATTATGACGGGCCCGTTGGCGCAGATGGTAGTGTTCCTTTCTTGTGCGCTAAGGGTCGTTTGTTCGATCCCCACCTAGGACAAATACTTGTACATACATACATACATCACGCCTGCGTCCTACCGGGGTAGGCTAAGACAATGGATCTCGACTTGAGACGATCTTGGCGTACAGCTCTCACTTCTTTCACTCCTTTCATACACGCTCGTTTAATTTTAGTACTTCTGATCTGGTACTTCTTTAATACCTCCTCTACCTAGTTAAGATATGTTTGCCTAGGTCGTCCTATACCAACTCGGACAATCACTTCCGTTCTATATATTTGCTCAGTCATTCTACTTTCATACATTCTACATGTCCAACCCATCTCAAAACCGCTCCCTATATTGTTGTCACAGCATCATCTTTTACACCACATCAATCTTTTATAACACTATTATACGATATTTGTGTTTGTTCCATGTCTGGGTGTTAAATATATGTATTTAAGTAGTATATTTGTTATTCATCTGTTGTCTGACGTCCGTAACACAAGTGTTTTAAGTGACTTATCACGGAGTCAAGGTATGAGATGTTCTGGGAATTTATTTATTGGTTATTTATGTTAAGGTTTTACTATCGAAGGTAGTAAGTACTATTAGTTGCTTATTTCATCCTATTAAAAAACTAATAAAATATACTTCTGTAAATACTGCTTGATTAAAAGACAGATATAGGATGTAGTAGCGTATCACAATTTGTTTATGTTAAAAATCAACCTAAGATTAAGATAAAAATAAATATTATAGCTTTAGTTTGACAGTTGTAATTGAAATTATATTTAAAGATCTACATATGGGTGCAGGCTTTTAAATTTTAATAAATTGTGTTTATTGGTTAAACTTGTGAAGTGACAGTATTTATCAGCACCATAATAATTATGTCAGTATGTCTCAAGGTTTTTTATGCATACTGAATTGTACGGACAACCATAGAAGGCGTTAGAATATTCTTACATTTAAATATAAAACAAATTGAAGTTAGCTGTTTTAAGACGTAAGGTACGACAATGATACATTTCTTATTTTATAGGGAGTAATTACTTGGTTTTTATAAGCTTACTTAAACTAAACTTCTCTGAATACAATTTGAATAGACGAGAAAAACAACATTAAAACAAAAGAACTCTTTGTTTGTTTTTTGTCTGACCTGACGGATATCTTCTGTTCTTGCTTAGTTTAATCCACATAAGTGCACTATTAGATCAAACATCAGCGGCAATACCATTTGGAGATGCTTCTAATCTTGTATTATCACATAGCGATATGGAAGCATGTACTGTGGAGGTACATGAACAACCGCACCGAGCCTGCCGCGCAGCTTCGCCCATTACTGCTAATGACTTCGCCACGGTGCCTGCCTCGACTCAGCAGGGTTGGCACTCGGAGGAACGTGAGACTGAAGTTTCAGATTTCTTTAGTCATTTATTGTTGCTAAGGATGTTTTTGCAGAGATAATAGAGGTGCCTCATGCATATCTATTTCTACTGCCGAAAAACTGTGCTCTCATTCCTGTGTTCCGGTTGAAATGGTGCTAAAGGTAGTAAAATTACTGGATAATGTGACATAATATCTTAAAGTCATAAGGTTCGCAATGCGCTAGTGTATATCATTTTAATAAAAAAATCGTTTTTAGGCTGTTGTCTATCACGCGAGCCGTATACACGTTGGTCAACTTAGTACTATAAAAAAAACCTTAGAGTAAGTACAAGACTCAAAACCTAAAAAATAATAACCTAGTCCACAAGTTGATCATTGCAAAGGATTAAGTAGTGCTAGCGTTGACTAAAAATGTTTGCTGCTGGTCTTCGAACTAGGGTAGATATGTCAGTATCTTCTTCGTTCTCTACGTTTTATTTTGCGAAGGGCTAGGATATTTTTTCATTTAAGTAAGGAAGCGCCTGACGTCTTAAATAAAATTATCAGACAGTGCGTAGTATAGAGGTGAGTATTGTAAGACTTACAGATGACCACAACATACAACTACAACTACATACAACAATAAAAAACAATAATCAAAAATTACACAAACTTTTACACACTCATTAATAATAGATAAAAACCAATGTAGATTCTGAGAGTGGGTGTTTGAAATTATTATCATCTTATTTAAGAGTTCATCATACAGAATCATAGGTTGTAAATTCGACAACCAAGTAGTAAATGCGTGATAGTGTGGTGCCAACCCTATCAGTGGAGTCGCTGCATCAATGCATTCGGCACATGCTCGCAACACACAAACATGTACCGAGCCATCGGCGGCTCCTCGGTGATTGGATTTATGTATGCTGACGGCTGCCCGGATTCCTGCGCCGTGAATATTCAATAGCGTGTTGGTGTCAGTATAACCTACCAATTAAGGAGGTATGCTGATGGACGCAGCCATGCTTAAAGTGTTGGACTGTTTAAATTGGTGGCGTTATCATCACGGCGTTTATGAATGATTAACACTTTTGATAAAGACATGTTTTTTTTAAATTGAGAATGTCAACATTTAATTATTTTATTAGTCTTTAAAAATGTATGGTTGACGCCGTTAGCGCTCATTGGAAATATTTACATTTTCGAAGTTTAATTTCTTAGTATTTATTCATTTAGTATTTATATTTTTATTTTTATACATTTAAGTTCATAATTTGACAATGAATGCCACTTAATCCATACAATATGATTGAAAAAGGGATAGCTTATAGCTAATTTAATACATACTCGGCAAAGCGTACAGAGCATACAGAAAGCGTTGTCGATGCAACCCAAATCTTATAGACACATATTAGTAATTTGTTAATCAAAATGACGATATTCACGATAGTTAGAACAAAATTAACATTATTCACATACATAATTGTTCATGGTAAATGCAACATATATATATATAGAGATAATTTCTTTGGAAAACTAGCTGATGTCAGACGACAGATAGCATAAATGCATTGTCCTTGAAAAATTGAGCCAATCAAACAATATATCGTCGATGATAGTGCAATACCGCGTAAGTAGCAGTTGCAAATAAAGTTAAAAATTCAATTAGAAAACATGGAAAATGGACCTTATTAACTTAAGCTACATACGCGGTATTGAAATATCAACGACGATATGAGTATATCATATATGTACATATGTTTTTTCAACATATCATTTTTTTAACTAAAACATTGTAACCGCAGTTGGGTGCCATTACAACGCTAAACCGGTTTTCCTTAGATTTTTATGACGTCTGTGAAATACGATAATGGCTGACTCGCCCGCCCTCAGGGATACCGTATGGAAATTTGAACCCCCCTTAAATTGTTATGTTTGGCCTCGGTAAGTGTACTAAGTTTGTTGAATTACTACCTCTTTTACTATTTGTATTTTTTACTAGAAATAGTCTATAGGATAGCACAGAGAAATGGCATATTTACACGCATCAAACCTTTTTGGTGTTATTTAACAGTTTTCTTATAAACATATTATTAAAACAAACAATATTTAGATATAATCATTAAATATGTATTTAATATACTAAACAAGTTTTTTTTATTTTGATTATTTTGCAATCACTGCATCACAAAATAAGGCTCCATCTTTGTCTCTTTAAACGCAATCAACTCGGCAATTTTCATACGGTTTTCACCAATCGCGGCCGAGATTCAAGAGGAAGGTTTGAATGCAGAATTAATTAATGCTTTTAGCAAATGAAATAAGTACAGGAAATGCTTTACAACCTCAAATTATTGAATTCCACATTATATTCCAAACTTAACGAAATTTAACGATATTAGCGTTATTTATGGATTTGCTAACCAACACGTGTTTATAGTTCTATTCAAGATAGGAAATTGAACATTGAAAGTAAATGTTGCAGATTGATAACAATTAACATCAAAATTAGACGCGTGTAATAAGCAGTGCGATGCAAAATGTATTTTTTCCAATATTTTACAAACCTTTAAACTTTGGTGCTCTCATAGGGTTTTCATATAATTAATAAATCTTAAGGATAGACTTTTGAATTATTTTAAGCACAATCTATAGCCAAAGAAAAATAATATATTATAGCATAATTACGAGTAATTAATATTTAAAATTAATTTAGGTGACACTGAATTTTGTATAATTGCTTGATTTTTACTTTATTACATTCAGTATCAATAGGTATGTATACATTTGTTATTATATACACAATTACATAAAATACAGTCTCAAGCATCTTATATCGGGTCAACGTTGAAAAATATTAAAAGTCGAAAAGCAGACAACATATTACAAAACTGAATTTTCTTTTCCTCCATCCAAAACTTTCCTTCAAACTGTCTTTTAACAGCACCCTCCGAAAATAGTTGGGATCCAGTTATTCAGTTAACCGTCCCCAGTGACCCTACATACATGCAAATCACCCGGCTTCCCTCGCCACCCTTCATCCCTTACGGTCCGTATAAATTGCCGAAGAAAAATTTCTTTTCTTCTACCCTAACTTTGGTGTGTATTTTATACTAATTCTTTCCACGATGCGATACTTATTTTTTAAATTGCCTGTTCTTTTTTATTTGTATTTTACTGCGAAATATCAGGTGCACATATAATAAACAAATAGGATTTTATTGATAGATGCAAAGGTAATGAGATCTTGGATAACGTCGTGGGATAAATAGGTCATTGACCGATCTGCTTTAAAATTATTCTACCGGATGGATCGGAGGGATCTTTACTAAACTATGTTCACAGGTACATTGCGCAAGCCTCTATAAAATGTCCTGCAAATAATGCCGCTTTTTTGCCTCACAGAAATATATTTTTAGAAAAAAAGTAGCTGTAATTTCTTTTTGTAAATAATATGATAAAGAAAATGACTCAAAACTTCTTTTGATTAAAGACACAGTTGTCTTGTTTCGGCTTAAAGATACGCAAGTTCATACAAACGGTATATTTAAACTAATTATAAAGTTTCGGTATTTACAGATCGCCAGGTTTAACTTTGATGTTCTAAATATGCACAAATAAAATGTTTTTATATAATTGCGTAATATTTTCTGACATCTTCGCGTTCGCTACTACTTTTAATGGACGTTGATCAGCTTTATTTAAATCAATTAATCAAGAACCAAGGCCAAGATCGCAACAATGTTAGATACAATATACCGTTTGCATCTACTCCGTAAAACGAAAACTCGTTTAAATATAAAAAGTATTTAACATTTATCAGGATATTATTTGCAAATTTCAATAACCCTCATACAATGGTTTATTTAAGGTAAGTAGGTCTTTGTTGTCTCCAGTTTTGTTCCCTGCAAGATTATTTTTGTAAAAAGACATACTTATACCATATAAATGATATTTCTATGAATGATATCATAATACACTAGGACATATACCGTGATATCAATTAAGGATTAACAACGCTAATGAAAACTTAATTTACTAAACTAAAAATAACAAATGGCTAAATTCAGCAATTTAAGTTCATAGAATTATAGCAACCATTCAAAATTTAGGTTAAAGTTATGTAACTAAATTTTAGGTATTTTAATTTTTTCGTAACTCTCTAACTTTAAAGTTATACATACATACATACATCACGCCTATGTCCTATCGGGGTAGGCAGAGATTATGGATCTTCACTTGTTAAGATCTTGACATACCTCTCACGCTTCCCTAACTCGCATTACTCCTTTCATACATGCTCGTTTATACTGACCTGGCCCTTCTTTAATACCTCTTCTACCTGTTTAAAATGTGTTTGCCTAAGTCGTCCTAAGCCAACTCTTCCAAACCATCTGAACATTCCTTTCTCTATTGTCGTCACAAGATGATCTTTTATAGCACATCGATCTCTAAAGTAATAAACGTAATATATAGTTTTATTTAATTTTAGTTTAATTTGTGCTTTAACTTATGCTAAATCTTAAAAAAACCGCTATGGCGATTAATAACGAAATAGAGTAATAAAAAACTAATTTGAATACAAAGTAAGTAAAAGAAATCTAAGACTAATCTACTTACAGAATCAAGTGATACGCGTGCATTCAAAATCAAGTCGAGCTCACATTAGTCAAAGAAAGATTCAACGCCATTCGTTTTCCCCTGAAACGGTGAAAGGAGCAATAATATTGGGCTCCGGAAACCATGCCCTACGTCAATTCCCTTTTACTATTGTTTCTTTAATTTTTTGTGCTTTTGGAGCGGATTTTGCTATAGGAGGTTTACAATAAGTTAATGCATTATATCGACCTGTTTTCTAGTGGTTTTTCATTATTAATTAGTGAACAATATTCTTTTTATTTTAGATGTTTTACAAACTGGTTATCGTTTGTAAATATGTAAAGATATAATTACAGTAATAATCTGATTTTACATTAATGCTACATCTGTCTATATATGTATAATAGAATTAGTTATCAGACTACGTATTTACACTAGCTCCCGTTTAAAGCTTCTAACTTTAAAACGGTTTACTTTATTTTCCTTTTTTATAGTTGACGTTACGACTACCATCATCAATGGTTTTAATATGTGACCTTATTATTAAACAAATTTAATCATGTTCTGCCGGAGACACGTAATTGAGCTTCTTTCAAATTAATCTAATAATAGATTCCTATATGAATTACAAAGAGACACAGTAATCGGTGTGAATAAAAAGGATTGTTTTTTTGTAAAGAGCATTTTAAGATACACGTCCTAACGTAATATTAAGTGTTTGCAAATAATACTAAAATAAATCAAATGTCGAATATCCACTAAAAGACATCGAATTGATCGTAAAATCTCGAACCATATTACGATTCCAGTGACAAATCCAACTTTTCACATATTTCTACATTGTGACACCAATTTGGGCACCGCCATCGTAAATAACATCTTCATTTACATACTTTGTTAGTTATACCCATTATGTACCTCCACAATGTCATCTTACATAATATGCCAACTATCTTTAAGAAAAGCCGCACCTGCACTCCTCTAATTCGTGTACCTATCCTCTTCTAACACACTGGGAAAACCGACCAAGCGCGACGCTGGGCGGAGTTTAGAACGTAGCCATCTTTATGAGACCTATGAAAAATGTATACTGTTACACCTCCAAGTACTGTTGTATGCAGATAAAGGGAGGCAAGGTAGGTCTAAGTAGACTGGATGGTCTATATATCGGGTGACTGCACATTGGCTGATTTAGACCACGCCCATTGGAAAATGCATTTCCAAGATTGCTATGCAGATGACATCGCCAAGAATGGGAGATTTTAAAGTTCCCTAGGATTTGGCAAAGTTTTCGAAAACGCCTTTTTTAGCTAAACCTCCCTTGTTCTCCTTGTTCGGGTTTTGTCGCAACATGCTTTCAACAGATGACATGCCTACGGAGAGTTTGTAAGGGCTTCGAATAAATGAAAATGGAAGAAAATAACCTCAAAATTTTACGACATTTACTATACTAAGTTTCGAAGGAAAAGTTTACTCACTGGCTCTAGGCATTGAGTATTATCATAAAATGGAATCATTTATTATTTTTAAGTCTAGTCTATATGACTAATGTGTCATGTGACTATGTTCTTAGTAAAATCACTGGGCTTTAGACCCACGTCATAAGATTTTCGTGTAGAAAAGGTTAGAGTTTTTCTTTTTTTGGTAGTGATCCTTTCTTATGCGTCAAAGGTCGAGGGTTCGATCCTTACCTAGGACAATTATTTGTATGATGATATTTATGTCTGCTCTATGTCTGGGTGTTAAATATATGTATTTAAGAAGTATATTTGTGATTCCTCTGTTGACTGATGTTTATAACATAAGTAAGCGACTTATGTTACTATGCGGGGACAGGTCAATGTGTGAGATGTTGTGGAAAATAAAAATACTATGACACTAGCAACCCGTTCCGAATTTGCGCGGGTACAATGAGTATAAAAATAGTCATTGTGGGTTATTCCTAAGAGTTAGACATATGCCTGTTAGTTAGACATATCACTGACTATTCAAGGTGTATCTACAATACTGTAGTAAATTATTTTCATCTATCACGATGGGTACAGCGTTCAGAAATATGTGTTTATTTACGACAATACAATCAAAATCTCTTAAATTATCAGTGTATTTCTACTATATTATGCATATAAACTTTTTTCTTAAATATCTGCATCAAAATCCGTTCCGTTGCTTTAAAAGTCTTTGCATACATAGAAAACAGACAGCAAAAGGTGACTTAGTCTTTTTTAGTGATTTACCATCATATTAACGCTGCAGCAATGCGTGTCCCAGCAGATTATGAAGTGGTGGACCTTATTGTCCTTTTACAACATAGTTTAAAAAATTTGATTATATCGACAAATCTTTTTATTTCTTTCTATTACGAATGAGAACTAATTAAAACTGAAATGTACTTTTAAATAAATGAACTAGTTTGAATAGGAATTAGAGACATCTCCAATAAACTTATGGATACAGTGACTGAAATTTCATTCATCCCCTATTAATGACATTTAAGCTTAGTAATATACCTGTCGTTACCAAAGTTGGGTAGCTTTATGCATCTAATATGTTGTTATATTAAAACTATTTTCAATATCTTGAAAACGATAGATAGTCTAATAAAAAAGTGTATTTTTTTATTTACTACAGCAGGTCGACAGACAAACATACAGTCCGCATGAAATATAGTAAACACTGCAGCCTATAGACTCTTAATATTCCAAGGATATTACTAGCGCGTTGTCAACTTTATGACTGGAAGATGTTATGTCACATTACCCAGTAATTTCAGTGCCTCTGTCACCTTTCACCGAACACAGCAATGCGGACACTGCTATTTAATGGTAGGTATAGGTGAGACCGAAGTACTAATGCAAACGATCTTTGTATAAGGTCTACCCAAATTAAAATAAACCTGTTAAAGCGGTTAAAAAATATTAGGGACAGTGAAGCTGTTAATATTAGGTATTACGTTATTCTAGATTGTATACGTTATTTAAATATCATTAGTTTTACTAATATCTAACATATACAGTAATAAAACTTAAACGCCTTATTTGTGGAAAATGTACGGTGATTGAAAATCTGATATTCTGATAATTATTAGGTGGATGAATTACAAATGTATGTTGGTCATCCATCATTTCACAAAATGTACCTGAAAGTTTACTTTATGATAAATTTATTGATAAATTCAACAAATAGTTCTTTGCTATAAGTATCTTGTATAATACTTCCACTGGCGTAATTTCCTATTGTTTTAAAATTACGGACAGACATTTTTTTATTGATTTTTATTTGTATATTTGTATTATTGACTATTTAAACGCAACATCAAAGTGGTTAAACGACCTGTATATGGTTCTTAAAGAATCTTGCAAACACAGAAATGGCAAAATTTTACTTTCATTCGCACTTTGCGACACGAATTGATAAAATATAAAATAAAACAATTATGAAAGCCATTGTAATAATATTCCCATATTAACATCGGCTTTACAAGAGAAGTGTTTCCCAAACTTAGAACTCTATACCCCCGATTTAGATTCATATTTTTGAAACAGCTCGTTTAATAAATCTGTTAATCCTAAAATATAATATGGGATATTTTAAATTACACTTTTTATTTCTTAATGGTTAGTAAGTAATATTGCTTTTAAAAAGATAATTATTTACATAAGATATAATATACCGACTACATAATTCGCTTTCTTCATATTTCTGAGATATTTTACGCTTACGTTTTATTTGATTTTAGAATGAGCATTTTTCCTATTTTATACACCGGCTTGATTATGTTTTTATCTGTAATCTTTAATACAATCATCATCATTATCATCATACCAGCTACCACTGCTGGACATAGGCCTCCCAAAAAAGAAGGAATTTTGCCTATAATTGCTGTAATGGGCAAGCGTGTTGGCAGAGCGCAACTTTCGCACCGGGAATACTTTTGCCCAACCTGGGCCTGCGCATTTAAACTGCACTATTGTAATTTGTTTAAATATACTTCTGTGAACGTTATAATTCTGGTGAATGCTTAGTATAAGTTCAATATCTAAGCGCGATAGTGAATTTGCGAAGTCAATAGTCTGACGCACCCCGAGTGACTTTGAACTTAGTGCGGTAATGAACATGTATTTGCGTCAAGTGACATTGTATTAACCCTTGACGCATCGCATGGGTTACAGGAATGACAATTTGAGAAACGCCGCACGCTGCGCAGGAACCGTCGGCGTGATTAACGAAGTGTACACGCAAATCGCATCACCGCCCCGTTGTCGACCGCATCTGCTCAGCTTATGGACTGCATCCACTACATATATAAAGTATATATCACTAGGTAGGCTACTATCAGACTATGTAGCTACATATGTACTTTGGCAGACCCGATAGCGCATTCCTATCTTGTGAACTTAAGTTTTCGATCGTCCCCATATATCCATCTCATATTTCATATGTTTCCGATTATCAATAATCCCGGTGAAAGAAAATTCCGCCGTGAAAGTGTAAAGATAGTATATGTTGTAACGGATTCATACATTTAGCACTATGTTTGGTAGGAATTATACGGGGTCACAGTGTGTAGCGAAGTGAGTAAGCAAATCGCATCAGAGTGGTTTATGGCATTTAGCTGGAAAGCCTACAGTGTACTGAATATATTATACATACATATAGAAAACACAGTATATACTGGGTTCTGAATCACAATTTGAAACCGGTTTTAAGTGGTTATTGCATTAAAAAGTATTAAGACTAAAGAGATTTGTTAACAATGTTAAGTTTTTACTGTAACATATTATAAGCAAAATACACAATAGTACACATATCTTATCATACTTTTTACGTAAAAAAAATTGTGTCAATTTATTCTTTCGGGGTGACCTTCCAACCCACAGAACCGATTTTCATTAATTTTTGTTTACTGTGTACAGTTTGATCCAATGGTGATAGATAACTTGAGTGATAGTTTGTATCTTAAATTATGGACGCAATATTTTTTTCATGGTGACACTGTCCTAACTATACTCAAGTATAGTTAAGACAGCATCACGTCTGTCGAGCTAGCTAGTATATACATACGTTATTATTAGAATATTATAGACCCATTTATTTAAATAATAGTTATCACACGTGTCTTTCAAGTAACTTGTGTGAAATAAAAAACGAATACATGTTATCACGTTCATCGGTGATTTATAGTTAGTAAATTTATTTTTATAGAAGAAATATTAATAGTTTTCATCTCATCATAATCATGCTGGACGCCCATAATTGAAAAGAAGATGCTGCTGCTCATCCCCGTCTTCCCCGCATCGTCGTTTCTTACGATACCTGGTTCTATTCTACTCTGCCGGTGTACCACCGTGAATTTGATCAAACGTATTTTTGAGTTTTATTTCAGTCTTCCAAGTAACAGTTTGACGTCATTTATTCATTTTCGTCGTATCATTGGATGGGCCTGATGGTGCAGATGGTAGAGATCCTATCATGTGAGCCAAGTCGTGGGTTCCCCATCCATGACAAATATTTATGTAATGATATTTGTGTTTGTTCTGTATCTGGGTGTTTAATATATGTTTTTTTTTATTTGTATTTGGCACACCTCATACTTTTTACCTCATGTTTTAAAAATTGTTTTCCACACATTTTCCATGCAAAGGCCACCAATTGTACTTTAATATGTATAACTATAAATATTGTCTGTAATATTTAAGTGTACAATAAAGTACATTATTATTATTACGTATTATATTTGTAATTCCTCTGTGGTCTGACATTCGGAACACACGTGCTTTAAGCGACTTATCACGGAGTCAGGTCAATGCATGAGATGTTGTGTGAATACAATCAGTAATATTAGAAATGTCGCTCATCGATTTGTATAAATCAAAGCAATCAAAGTCAAATTAAACAGTTCGATGTAGCGTGCGTAACGAAGTGATCCAATTGGATCGCCGCGCCGCCGTCGGTTGCATCTGCTCGGCGAACGGGCGGAATTGCAGGGGAGCTAATAAGGTTGGTAACTGCAACTAGGTTATTTTATGCATCGGTGGTGCAACGGCTAATTAGGTAACGAGAATATTTAGTTAACAACATACTGAGTCTGCGATAAAATAATGAAGACTGTTGTACAACATTTGTAATGAACATAGAATAGTACCTCTCTCTATACCTGGTGTCGTAAAAGACGACTAAAGTTCCGGAACCGAAAGATGGCGGTATGTCCATCCAAAACACCGTAGCTTAATGCTACAGGACGGGGATGGGTAGCAGCATTCCCGTCGTGAAGCTACAGTAAGGCAATTATGGGTGAAGTTTCCCTTTTTTCGGGGAGGCCTAGTACGTTCCGTAGCTGCTATGATGATAGTTTTTACCATTCAATAAAGTCATCAAATAGTTGAAGATAAATCGCATGGATGAATTATTTCTACAAAATACTTGAAATCAAATAAGTGTTAAGTCTACGACATACGTTAAAGTCTTGCCGTGGTTTCATTTAAACTTTAATAGTCTGTGTAAGTTCTTTAAAAATAAGTCGTATTAAAATCGAAATATATATATGTTAGAATAAAAAATTACTACTTACTTTCGAATTTATTTATGAGTTCCAAAAAGTCTTTTATAGATAGCCAACCTGTTTTAAATGTACTATCGATTTATTAACAAAGACTTATGGTTTGTGTTAGATCAATTCATATATTTAAATCTTAAACAAGAAGATAATAGGTATAGATCTGTATCATTAAAACACAGTAAAATAAAAGTCATCTCTAAAAATCCTGATCACATAACTGGTTCATATTAGTATTTTTAAATGAATAATGGGTATATACAGAGGCACTTATGTGAAAAATTTGATTAAAATAAATAATACAGTATTCAGAGAAGTAATTTGAAACCGAAAATACAATATACCATCATGTACATACAGTTAAATACAATGCGCAATAATATCAACTTACATAATTTTTAGCAATTTTATGGAAAAAAGGAAATAAACTAAGAGTATTAAAAATAATTTACTGTCACCTATCAGACAAAAACTAAGTATACTTAACAAAAACACTAAATGTGTTCATTCAGCCAAAGACCGCTAAACTAATCTCCGAGCAAAAAACCTGATAATCAGTTTTCTTAATAAATCGTACGCGCGCATACAAATCGTCCAAAAAAATTGAATAAAATTGATAAGCCTGGAAACTTAATGACTTCCCGGGAATAATCCGCCGACATATAATAATGGACAGGGGCTCTTTCATTTCCTACAATATATCCCTTCGGGTGGAAACGGCGGGAATAAAAACGCGGTGATAGGATGAGATTGAAAGCCAACGGAGCGGACGGAGCCGCGCGCGGCTGTATGTACAGCTGTGGTTAGGTATTGTTATTGAAATGGGGACCTAAATGAGAGTTCTGGAACGCGGATTTGATTTTTGACTAGGATCGGATTGGATTTCATTGTTGGAGTTTTTGTCAACTAACTAAGTGTAATTAATAATATATAGTTATGTAATTAATGTAATTGATAATAATAAATGGTAGTAGTAGTGAATACTTCTATTTATTATACGGAATATTATCAGTGCGGCGGTACTCTTTTGGATTACAAAACACTCTGAGTGTGAGTGACAACTGAGTTTTTATTAACTAACTAGCTGTGCCCGCGACTTCGTCCGCGTGGAGTTGTAACTTTGGGCAGCATATTTCCATCCGAACTACAAACTTCCACGCAACGGGCGTAAATTTTACTCCCGTTTTTGCCACTATTTTGAATAATGATCAGCTCCTTTCAGTTTTAGCGTGATGTAATATAACTTAAGTTACTCCTTATTATAAAGGCTATTTTCTAGTGAAAGTCTAATCCAAATCGTTCTAAATCTAGCCGTTCCAGAGAATAGTCGAAACAAACAGACAGACAGGCAAAAATTGTAAAAAATATATTTTGGTATGTGTACTGTTTATACATTCATATAGATGTAGCAGAGTGAGGTTATTTTAATATGACAAACAGTCACTTCAATTTTATTTATATGTATACATGTGTAGACTAGATGGTTGATAGCGTGTAGTCAGTAAAGTTTTAGACTACGAAACTGCACACACATTATGTAGTGTGTCTAAGTTTTGTACAGATACATAGTAAAAATCTATCCAATTGATTCTTTTACTGAGGGAATTTACCTGCATTAGGGTTTTTAATTTCAATCTTCTCGACCCCTTTACTTGACAATAAGCGGCAATATAGCAGACTATAGACGCTTGTAACAACACAAGGATACCTTATGATATTACGAAATGATATTAAGTCACATTACCCAGTAGTGTCATCTTGTACAAACCTAGTTATTACCTGTACTAGGTGTCGTAAAAGGTGTCTAAGGTGCTATAACCCGGGCGGTATATCCATCCGTAACAATACAGTTTAAATGCTCAAGGATGGGCATCAGCATCCCCGTCACGAAAGCTGCGCTCTGCGATTACCAACATGCTTGCCCAGCGCGGCAATTATGAGCAAATTTCTCCCTTTCTTGGGGAGGCCTATGTCCAGCAGTGGACCTTCATTGGCTGGTATGATGGTGATAGGATCACTTTCATCTGCGCCATCGGGCCCGTCTGTGTACGTATTTAAATTTCGATTCTATTGGATTTTTTGGTTTACTATTCTATCTTTTATCTAATACTAGCAGTGCTGCGTAAGCTCTCATTGCATTCCATTGATCAAATATGAAATTACGCTTTATTTTAGTTTAATTCCGTAAAACTTAATTTGTAAACACAACAGTTTATCTAAACATTCACATGAAATGTCACCGTACTCTAAAGTAATCTAAACCATACGGAGTCCGTGACACAAATGCAAAACGCGGCCATATTTTAAAGGCACGTGGCAGGCCAGGACGCCATCAATTACAGCGGCCACGAAAAGCGACGCTCATTTCGATTGCCTATAAAACGGATGCTTTAACTTTTATTTATTTCTCATTGAAAGCAAAGAGTAAAATAAATCTATTACGATAGTCGTTATCCATTTTTTTTACAAGTTCTGGATGTAGTTAAAGAGGATTTGCCTATAATTATTAAGCTGGGCAGGTTTAGTGTCCATCACGACATGGAGAATGTAGCCCATCCCTCCCCTATTGCAAAGTAACTACATCAGCTAGATATACCACCGTGTTTTGGTTTCTGTACCTCAATAGCTGTTTTTGATAATAATTAGAGGACTTCATTAATGGATTGATTATTAAAACACGGAGTTGATTGGTTGGTATTATGAGTTCATGCGTCAAAATATCAGACAAAGTAAGAAAAAAAAAGACTGTAAAAAGCTTTCGTGTACTGCTTCATAAAGAGGCTCTACATCTGAAAGTATTTCCTCACCCACACGTTGCGACCCCAAACTCCCGAAACCATCTTAACCCGGCAATGCCGTCGTAAAATTTAAAGTTAAAATATAAAATGTGGGTGTGTTAGTCCCAACCCTCCACTGCCATTGTCATTCAAATGGGGCCAACGCATCCCGTGCCACAGAAATTTAAATAATAATCGGGCGCGACATCATGTATTGTTGAAATGTTCATGTTTTATATCTGATTGTTTGTGCAAGAGGTAGGCAGCGTGGGCCTAAGGGAAAGAAACAATACATAATAATATTTTCCTTGTGCTAAGTAGGTATTGGGATTTATATTTTTACAGACAGGGTCATAAAAGCTAATCTTGTTTGCAGTAAGCAGACAAAATTAAAAAAGGTGATATTAAATAGTACCAGAATCGAAAGATGGCGGTATATCCTTTAGAAACAGTGTAGCTCAAATGCTCAGGGCAGGGATGGTTAGCAGCATCCCCGTTGTGAAACTACGCTCTGCGATCGCCAGCACGCTTGCCCAGCACGGCAAACTTGAGCAAAATTTTCCCTTTCTTAAGAAGGCCCATGTCTAACAATGGGCTTCCGATGATTGATATTATGATGAAATTCATAACGCGAGGGATCAGTTCGGGAATAAAACATTGTACAGTTACTTAGTTATTTTACACGTAAGGTAAGTAGGTCTTCAAAATTGTAAAAAGAGTAATTACTGATTAAGGTTACCTACATACAAACCATTTAAAACAAACAAATATAATTTTGCAAATTAATTCATTCTATATATTTGGAAGGTAATTCTATTTAATACCTATTCTACCTGAGGAATTATTTGCTCAGTGTATTCTATATCTAAAAATCTTGTGGTACAACTACTGCCACCTAGCGGCAAACTAAATTTGATTCCAAAGCGTACCCTTACTGCGTCATAGAGAAAAACAAATCTAATTTTCCATTAAATATATGAACATGCAAGCGGTTCTGCCAATGGAATAAAAAGGTATTCAACAATAATTAAAAACAATTGAAAAATTCTCAAACCCAAGCGCGTTGCTATAAAATATTCATCGCTGTTTAAAAGCCGTCATAAAATCCAATAAACAAAACGGACCCTTTTGTGCACGTCAAGTATAATGGCGCAATACAAAATATGTATTTTATATCACTATGAGTGATATGACACTTTGAAGGCGTTGCGAATTAATAGTGAAATTTCACAAACATATTAACATTGCTGAACTTATTTTTGGAATCTTTATTTTTTGCCGGATAAGGACCAGAGTGTCCCCAGCGAACGTTTTAGGGTTAGCAAAGGGATTTTGTATGGGAGTATTATATCTTATTGTGTTTTTAACACTTCGCCCCCGATGCAACGCGTGGGGTGTGTAGGGTGTTTGGGACCCTTGCTGATTAGCGTTCTTAATCTATGGGGGAGGTGGACGGCATAATGTAATATTACATTGCCTTTTAAATTCTAAATATGTTTTAAAATATTCATTCCTTGATATTGGTGCGGATTGTTTTTTATGAGTTGAATTGGTACTTTGACAGCTGTGTGGTACCGGCAGAGTAGAACCAGGAATGTCGTAAGTGAATGAGGTTCCGAAATCGACAGATGGCAGTATGTTAACAGGACAAGGAAAGGCTATGCAGGATATGCAGCTTGCCAGTCACGAAGCTATGCTCAGCGTTTGCCTCCACGCTTACTGTAAAACTTTACCCTTTTTTGGGGAGGCCTGTGGACGTAAAACAGCTGATATGATATCGATGATGATTCTAACCTGAATTATGGTATCCAACCTCGTTTAAAAGATGTGTACAGATTATGTTATGTGATAATTGAAATCCTGTGAACACCACACATAGAATATAATATGTTTATGAAATCCGTAACAACCAATCTAACACTTCCACCTTAATAAATGGTATTTTCATACCAAAAATATTTGATTGAAAATAGATATATTGCTACAGTCCTTTAAATATAGATTGATTAGAACTACGTGTTTTAAAATTATTTTAGGTATGTACTATATTATATGTTTTATTTGTAATAAATTCCCACCACATCTCATACATGGACTTGACTCCATGATAAATCGCTTAAAACACTTGTGTTATGAACATCAGACAATAAAGGAATCAAAAATATAGCACCTAAGTATATTTAACACCCAGACACAAAAAAATGTGTGGATCCAACCCTTGGCGCTCAAAATAGGATCACTACCATCTGCGTCACCAGACCCGTCAAATATGTGAATCCATTGAGATGAAAACAATATGAATAACATATTATAATATTAAATACTATAATGCCAAAAAACAAACCCGTGAGACGCTGCTACATTGATATCTGTCGTTATAATCAAGATATATGCAAATAAAAAGAGTATAATATTAGAATAATAAATGAAAGATATCTCCGATTTTAATTTTTTGATAGTTCACTTTGACGTAACGCCGCCCAGTTATTCAATAATATTCCTCGTGTTTATTTAACATCTTAAACTGTTGCCTAATGAACTGCCGCGGGCTCAGCCAGTGTGTCTGTTTGTCTACATGTCATCTCGTTATGTCTGACACAATAACTATTGTATAGCTACATCCGCAAGTTGGTGTAAACATTTTGAAAGTTGCATCTGTTTGCAACTAACTCAATGTTCGCATCAATGTTTTGTTAAAAATTTAATTCTAAAACAAAATTCTCTTTTAATTTTTTTCCTTCAATTATTATATTTATTTTTTTAATATGCTTATGTTAATGCTTAATGTTTTGTTAAAAATTTACCATTTTTAATAATTGCAGCATTTTTAAAAGCAGTGTGGCATTTATGCCACTTTGTTTACTGAAAATTAAAGAAAGAAGATAATGCCATGTAACACTTTATAAGTGCTACCCTCTACCCCTAGTGTTATTTAATAGCCTCATTATCTTTATAGCGACAACATTATCAAGAAACAATAAAACCTCCCCACGAGACAGTAACCGCGCTTTAACCGCCATATTTAAAATGGCCGACGGATATGGCGCGCGCGCCGGATCCACGCCATCTATCGCGACTCGCTTCCGGGAACCGCGGGAGGTCTTGACGTGTAGGCCGTTAAGGGGTGTAGGTGATGTATTATACAAACGTTTGGGATACTGGTTTTAAGTAATTTAATTACTACCAAAATTCACTCATGCAATTAAAATGTATACTTTGCAATTTACTGCTACAGATTGCACCCGCTTCGCTCGAATCTAATAGGATAGAAAATATTTTAACGGTGTCATTTTGCTAATTAATATTATATTTAATTTTTTATTTACTTAAAAAATTATAAAAAAAAATTATAATTAATTACTGGTGAACTTAGGCTTCCCTATTAAAGGGAGAATTGCTCATAATTGCCGCGCTGTCTTGCATTTGAGCTACTCTATTTCAGGTAGATATACAGCCACCTACCGGTTCCGGTACCTCAGTCCTCTTATGACACCTAGTACATGGCGAGGTACTATTCTGCTTTAAAGTTACCTCACGGCAATGGCGACCATGACAGGAGGCTGCATGGATATTTATAAATCGTTCAAGGAAAAATGGTTATATTGATTTTATTAGTATTGCCTACATATCGGAATAAGTTATAGCCTATAGTTATATATCATGATAGTTAAGAAGTGCTTATTCGTAGAACAGCCAATTAAAATCAAACCTTTCAGTAAATTCTCAAAATTTTCACTTAGTTGCATGATGCGAATGCTTCGCAATGACCTCATTCCATCCGTAATGATTCTCTTGACGTGTTTCTATTGTCATGTCCAATACTCTACCATGCATCAGTGCATCAGATCGTTTTGTATACAGCCAAACTAAATCAGCTTCTTTAATAATTAATAATTCAGTCTTTTTTCAGACTAAGGTTCTTTTGTTAACATGTTATCCAGCCGTACAAATTTAACAAACAAAATAGACCAAAGTCTTTACAAGTTCATATCTAACAGTTTCAAACAACACACTTGGTTCTATAGATCCTTGACAACATAAAAGTTAAAATATTACAACCATAAACACCATTTGTAATGCAAGGGAAATTCGTTTCGGTCCCCGAAAACTCGATGGCAAAAACCGAAAATTTCGAATTGTAAAAACCGAAAATTCGCCACGCATCGGTTACCCTACGTCGGAACAAGTGTACAATGACGTCATTAGACACGTTTATGTTTTAACAAATTAAATATTGCCTTCCCAATCTAAACTGTCAATCGTATTGCCAGTGTATAAAGTTTAAAATTGCTTGAGTTTTTCTATTGGTGGAATGATAAAGTTGCAGAATTTAGGATGCGTATGAATTTAAAAATAATAATTCGTCATCACGGTCCCTCTGTCTTTTCGATCCAGTGTTCCGTAATTCATGTTTCGTATGTTGATTTTGATGGGTATGTATGGAACTGTTTTCATTGTTGCCAACGCGAAGAGGTGAATTAATATAATTTAATTTTTTTTTTCAGTAGAATGTACCACATCGTTATAACGAGATTGCACCATTTATCATACCAGCCATTGAAGTCCACTGCAGGATATATCCCCCCAGAAGGGGGAATTAGCCCATAATTTCCACGCCGGGCAAGCGTATTGGCAACCGCAGAGCGTAGGTTTTGCGACGGGGATGCTGCTGCCCATCCCCACCCTGTTTATTTGAGCAACTTTGTTTCGGATTGACATACCGCCAACCGCGGCAACTTTTAGCTATCTGAACGCCCAAAGTTTTATTACAGAAGATCTTTACAGACTTTTTTTATTTTAACAAATGTAAAAACTCGGCACACAATGGAGACACGATCGATACAGCCATCCGCGAATTTAAACCTCACAGGGGTGTTAGGAAGCGGTGATTTGTGGTTATTTACGCTCTCGGCCATTCGGCAGCGCCCGCGCGTGCCCGCCATTATCATTCCAATTCCATTTTTAATTTTCGCCATATTGTGACGTCGCAATGGAATTTGACTTTTTTTATAAACTGTGAGGTTGGTATATATGCATACAGCCTTCGTGTGCCGCTATGTGCTCATGGAAAAGAAAAACCAAAATCGTATTTTGAGATTCTGATGTCCACCACTGCTCGAGGGTTTTTGAACTATGTTGACCGATAGTTCTAAGTTACGTTAAGTCTAAAAATGCTCGTGGTATTGTAAAAATATAGAATAGGGCGTCGGACACCTTGTGAATATATCACCTTTTTATCCTTAAAACTGAATTCATCAATGCATAGTGTTTGGCGGTAAAATAGGTAAAGTGTTGACGTTTGCTAGTTCGTTCTAAAGAAAATAAAATGAACTAATCTCAATAAGGCACGACGAAATTCTATGAGTTGTCAACAAATGCCTTCTAGTTTGTGGGATTGGGTTGATAACACTAACAATAAATTATAGACTTGTAAAATAATGTGGACCTTTTTTTTTAATTTTAAATATATAGACAGTATATTTGTGATTGCTTTATTGTCTGATGTCTGTAACAACTATTTCGTGCTATAAGCGACTTAACACGGAATCAGGTCACCGCATGAATTGATGGAAAAATATTTCATACAACGCATTGAGACTATTAAAGACAAGTATTTATCTATAAATGCACAAACCAAATATAGGATAAACAACTCCAAATCATATAGAAATTCCAAATTGAAATCACTTATGCAAACACCAATCAAAACCGACAGTCTCTTCACGGAATTTTTCAACCGGCAAGTGTCATCCTATTAACATAATAATTATCTTCGCCGGTACAGAATTCAAAATCAAGTAATCCAATCAAAAAGTCGCTCAAGTACGAGCCGGGCTATTCGCGCTATGCCCGGGCAAACGCCGAAAAACCCTTTGTTCAAATATGGCTGCCGCGATGGCAGGGTGAACCCTTCCGTGACATCCTCATTGGGAATTCCGTTGGAGTTTTCATGGAGATGGCATGCACTAGACGTGGAAAACGCCGCGAGATTCTGATATCTATCATTTCTTTTACCTCTTATACGCTATCGTTTTTTAACATTTCTTCACAATAATGTTAACTATTTGGTTTTTCAGGTGTATCTAAATAATCCTCATGAGTATATTGTATTTAAATATTTTTATATATTTATTGTCGCATATTTATATGCTAGCTGACCCGTTAAGATTAGGTATTATGAAAAAAATGTTACAGCTATTAAATTGGAATATAAATTATTATATCTCTCAAGATTTTACAAGATTAAACTGTACACAGTTAACATAATTGAAGTAATTCGGTTTAGTAGTTTACAATTTAATGCCGGTCATACACCGTGACACGAAATTTTTATATATTTCTAACTATTGTCTGTTTATGCTTATGACTGAATTGTACAGTTACATATCAGGTTTATTTCTTAGGAATAATCAACGTTTCAGCAGATCAAATGGTTTATATAAATTTTTATAATAAAATATCAATTGTTTTCTTATGTATAGTTATTTTATTATTTTCGTTTATATTAGTGTATAAACACGGTTGCCTATACATGATATTCAACTTTTACAAATAACAATTTTTTTAAATACGCTATTATCTACTGTAGGTAAAAGATAAATTTCGCTAACAACATATTATTAATATTTTCTAACATTCACACTTATAATACTATAGCAACGGTTCTGAAGGTTGTTAATTTTGCGAACGGGTGGTGCGAGGAAACCGAAAGTCAAACAAAAAATATAAAAATATAAATAAACCATGTTGAACGTACTACTATAGTAGTAGTAGTAGTTGTAGTAGTAGTGGGGGTGGTATCACATTATTATGTGTCGCGTTTGTTTGGGTGGTGGCCGCGAGATGATTCCGAGGTAGGTGGTTTATACGGTCTGTCGTGTAGAGTTCTCGTGTGATTTGTGGGATTGTTTGGTTATTATAACCGACGCACCGCTTTCACATACGTTTCTATACGAGGATCGTCGCCGTTACCTCGCTCGCGCATCTATCAATCCGTCCATCCATCCATCCATGCGTGCACGATGATTGTCTATCCCCACCGTCTACGTCTCTTTCACGACGTAGCTCATCGGATTCGGATTTAATTATCGAATATGTACTAGCGCGGTCATTGTTTAAACAACTCTCTCTCTCTCTCCACGCACGGAACATTGATGATTCTATGCTTATAAGACGTGAGGTATCAGCAGAGTAAAATAGTACCTCCCCCCGTGCCGGTTGCCGTAAGAGGTGACTAAGGTACCAGAACCGAGGGCAGGCAGTATATCAATCCGAGACAGTGTAGTTTAAATGCATAGCTACCAGTTGTGAAAGCTGCAATTACGGGCAAAATTCCCCCTTTCATTGAGAGGCCAACGTCATACAGTGGACTTGCAAAATCTGATAACATGATGATCATATGATGATTAAATGCTTTAATTATTATATTTATGTCGTTAAATCTACATCAAAGTTCCATTGCACATTAAAGATAATAGACAGCAATAATAAAAACAATATTGCAACAAAAAAAAATGAAGAAGCCGTCGCGTTTTTTCGTCACGGTGTGCAACCAGGATATTTGCATTGCGCGCCCCAAGAAACCGACGGAGACTTTAAATCTAGTAAATTTGCTAAATCTAGACTGGAACAGATTTCGCGTTGGGCGCAGACGCCGCGCCTGTCGCCCACAAAACTGTGGAGAGGATTCCAATTATTTAAATAAATTATACTATTAATTGGTTGTTCAATGTATTAATGGTTAGTTTAATTATTTAATCAAATATTTATTCTCTCCTATTTATAAAGTAGCACAGTACGTCCATGGTAAAATACAAATCAATCAGTATCTCTTAATTAGTAAAATAAGTAATAAAATAAATCAGCCCATTTTTAACAATTGATAATAAATTCTTTACATTGTCCTGAGTCCAGGATAAGTCGCTTATAGCTACAAACATCAGACATCAGAGGAATATACTTATATTTAATTACATATATTCAACACCCAGACAAAAAACAAACATAAATATCAACATTTAAATATTTGTTCTAGGTAGGGGTCGAACCCACACTTTAGACAGTGACTACCATCTGCGCCATCGGGCCTGTCACTTTACAACCGTTTATAGAATTTTCCAATTTCGGATACATTTTTTTACTTTCTATTAATGCATGAATCAATTCAACATTTTGTGAAAATTGTTCGACAACATGATTTTCATTTTAATAAAAAAAATATTGTTTCTACTCTAAGCTATTCTATGGCCGCGCCTTTTAACGTTTCACCTGATGTTTGCAGAGCTCTAAACAAATCGATGCCAAAATCGGATTTGTTTGACGAGACGCGGTTGTCGAAATAGAAATATTTGTTCTCGAATAGACTTGCTTGTTTTATACACCCACTACCCAAGATTGCTGTTTCATTGCGAATTCATGAAAACGTTGAATTTTCGAATTGGAAATCACATTTGCCAGCTACAATGATTTATGTTTTTCATTTATTTATTTAAATAGCGAAGAAGACATTTTAAAATTGTAAATTTAGTTCATATGTTCCTTTAAAGAAATATAATATACTTAAGGCTTTATTTATATTTTAATAGAGATAATTGACTTTTGAACAAAATTGATTAAGATGATCTTAATGGATCCATTTACTATTTACATTATTATAAATCTTATTATTTTATTTATTATATTTGTTCTTCCTCTGTTTTTTAATTTCCGTAACAAAAGTGCTTTAAGCGACTTATCACGGAATCAGGTCAAAGTAAGACATGTTGTGGGAATTAAAAATAATAATTATAAACATCTCCATACCTAGGTATAATTTGATTCGAATACTGTCCATTTCTTAACTTCAGATTTTTAAGACCAATTATTAGTGGCACGTGATTTTTTTAATTATCTATTTGTTATATTATATATGTTTCTTTAAATTTATGATAATATCATGCTGTTATTCAAAGTATAGTTACGAATGAATCATCTTCATTATATCTGCCTCGGAGCGTTTAGTTCTGGGGCTAATTCAAAATTTGGAGAGATTTTTCAGCTACAATTAATACATTTACACAGGATCTTATTGTTGACCTGACCGAGGTCGGTATAGATTTTAGACTTATGCTGCGGAATATCAAACAATACGCAAAATACGAACAGAATACTTGAATAAATGCTGCACACCCAGTCATAGAACATACCTTCATCACATGAATGTTTGTCCTGAGTGTTGAATAAATGATGGCTTACTATTAACATGCTTGCATTTATTAGTTTATATTTATCGAGAAATATAAGTATTACTAGATAGTACTAAACGTAATAGGAGGCTCAATATCGTGACGCCTACATGACTAGTTAGTTAAAGTATTTGATAAAATACTCAACATTTTATCACGGAATATTCTCGAATCTCCGGGAAATCTAAGCTAATATGAGTATAATTATAGAATACTATTGTGAGGTACCGGCAGAGAATAATAGTACCTCCCTCTCTACCACGTATCTTAAGAGGCGACTGAAGTACCAAATGATCTTGCCGCGAAAGCTGCGCTCTTCGATTGCCATCACGCATGCCCAGCGCGACAATAATGGGCAAAATTACCCCTTTCTTGGGGATGTCCAGCAGTGGATGCCCAGTGGTAGTTTGTGCTACTTATTAAATTTCCCTTCCAATATTAATAAGCAGTAACAGTACAGTAACTTATGTAAAAGATAAGATAGTTCACGATTGTAAATTGAAGGCATATCTTTGAATGTTTCTTTAATAACTATCATGTTTAATTCAAAGTAACATGTATTTATTTTATTTAAATAAAACTGTGTTTGTTTTACCCCGAAAAGTCTCATCTTTGAAATCAGTGATTCTTAACGAGTGCTATGCACGTTTTCCACGTATGTTATCAAATTAATTTGACATTTTCACGACCGTGAACGCGTCATTGTAAATGTGCCTTTACTACTATATCGTAAGGTTGATATTGCTTGCCATCCTGAAGTTTATGTTTGAGTGCTCATATATGACAAGGTCTGTTTTTGAAACAACAAAGAAATTTGATACGAACCGAGCGTCCGCGAATTGCTTTTTGAATTATAATTCGCCTCGTATGTTTTCTCGTTACTTTAAAAATGTTTTCACTGGCGTGATTTCATAAAAGAACACTTGAATTGCATCTCGCATGCGCGTTTTAATATACGTGCACATATTTTTGACTTCGTTAGTTCAGATTTCACTTTTCACATATTTTTTATTCCCAATGATTTACATTGTGAATGAAGAGTGCTAAATTGTTTTTTCATCTTATGTACGGTAAGAAAAATAAATATTTAATTACTTTAAATGAGATAATCGAGTTGTAGTTAAGTAAGATGTGATTGAGGAATTTCAACAATTGTTTATAATATTACTAGAACCTTTCTCTTAACTTTGCACCCCTCTTGTAAATTATTAAGAGATAATTTTTGGTAAAAAAAATTACACGTGTTTCCTAACATTTAATGAAGAACCTTTATACCGATTTAATTCGAACAGCTTAAAAAAAAGGCAAAGTTTCATACTAACTTTGTACCCTCGTTTTACCCCCTTAGGAAGTGATTTTTTAACAATCCTCTCTTAGTGCTATCGTAAATTATAAAAGGATCTCCTGTGCAAAATTTCAAGTGTCTAACCCTTACAGTCAGTCAGTCAGCTTCTCCTATTATATATGAAGATTGGCGATCTAACTAGAACCGCAGGATTTATGCCACATACAATATGCCCTATTTGATAAGGCCTATGTCCTAAATTAAAAAAGATAGTTTTATTATAAATAGTGAACACGTAAATTTTAGACGATATTCTTATTCTGTGCATCAATATTTTTTCACGCGCGCGTTTTACGACGTCGATCATAAATGGTATTAACATTATAATGTCGAAAATTTGAAAAATGTATGCGTACCAGATATTAGTTTACATAATAACGGGCAACATTCAATTTAATTTATAAGGTAGAGTCGCAGGGTGCCACTAGTCGATAATAAATGATTAAAGCCAAAAGTAATACATGCTTTAACAAGCCCCGAGGCAGCAATCAGACGGACGGACAAACGGGATCAAAATAAAAATCAAATTATATGAGGCGGGCTTGCACAAGGGGTCGTTATTGCGTTATCGTGGGGCGAATGCCGCTACTAATTATAATCGCCCGTTCACTATACTCTATTTATATTTAAAGACTAGCTGTGCCTGCGGTTTCATCAGCGTTGTTCTGAGGAACAAAGTAGACTAAGTTTTGCCCTATAACTGTAGTTTCCCGGCAGTGAGTCTTGATAAAATCTGTCTAGCCGTTTCAGGGATTAGCGGGAACAATTAGACGAACAGTTCGATTTTATTTCAATTTAGAGAGAGTAAATAAATATAGACAGTGAGAGTTGAAATGAAAAATTAGAAGCAATATCTTAAAACATCATATGCATTGACCTGTCTCCGTGTTAAGTCGGTAAGTTGGTTGAAGCACTTGTGTTAAGAACGCCACACAACAGAGGAATGACATATATACTACTCCAATACATATATTTAATAACCAAGCACAGAAAAAACACAAATATCATCATATAAATATTTGTCCTGGGTGGGAATCGAACCCACGACCCCTGGCGCATAGGAAGGATCACTCGGCCCCGTCCATTTGTAAATATATACGAGGTTTTGGAGCCGTTAACAGGCAGTATTTAAACATTACTTTACGTTTTTATCTGGCACAAACTGAGTAGACGTCTGTCAACTTTTTTTAAATTTATAACGATCTCAGCAATCAATTATACGGTCCGCTTTATGGTAGAAGATTCTACAGAATGAATGAACACAGAAACACAGCGTTGACACATTGGTTATTTATTAATTATTTTTATTAAGTGAAAGAGACGTTGTCGTTCTTGCTATTTAGCGTTTTCTTAATCATCAAAAAACTCTAGTATATTATAATAAAAAAAGTTTATAAGGTAGGTTTTTAAAGTTTAAATAAATCTTTTTACGATTTCTTGTATATTTTATGAAACTAGTGTTTATTATAAAATTTTATTGTGAGGGATACATGTTGTGAGGATTGGGCGAAACTAATTGCAATTAAGAAAAAATAACCATTAGTTTAGTTAAATATATATTATTTCTTTTTATGTCTATGTTAACAAATCCTCACTTATTCATTACCTAACTCCGTGATTAGATACTTAAAACACTTGTTCTGCGGACGTCAGACAACTGGAAAATCACAAATATAATATATAATACATATTTAACACCCAATCACCCAGCCAAACACAGTTATGTATCATTTGGTACTTTGTTTTATTATTTTAAATTATAAAAGATATCATCTGTTGAAAAAAAAAGGTTTAAAACAACCACTACACGACAGATTGTTATCATTATATCATTCTTCGATAAAACAAATTGAATCCGAGATTTCCGACCGCACCAAATTGAATCACCAAAAACGCATCGAGGGTCCATTCAAATATAATGAATTTATACTCAAATTTAGTGCTTTACAAGTTATATTGACGTATAGAGATTGGAAGTGGCAATCTTGATGTTTTGGAAGGTTGGTAATGCGGTATGTATTCTTTAATCGTTCAATTTATGTATTTTTATGTAGTTATTTTCTTAAATTTATGCGTTTTACGACGTCGACCTTGCGATCGTTTTAACATATTTGCCCACACTAGCTAATTTTGTAGACGATTCACCTTTTAACTATTTATATATGTTAATTATCTTAAGGAAGTGATTATCTGGATCTACTCATTGTGATATATTTTTTGTAAATCAAAACAGTTATGTTAACATAGGAAGAGCGAGGAATTCCCTGAATGAGTGTCTTTTGACTACTTTATGTGAAGCCCCGGCTATTTACAAAAGAATTACTTGAAACAAAAACATTTTATTTTTTTATTTATTATTTTTAATAGTATAGGCGATCTTTCGATATACCGTGCTCCTGTTGCGTGAGTACGCGAACGTGAAAAATTAAAAACTAGAAATTAATAAGGAAATTGTGAAGGTTATAATCATAACTTTCAAAACCTGACACAACACATTTTGTCATTCTTAAGAACGCAAGGCAGTAAGTACAAGAATTTATAAATTATTGTATCTTTTTAAATACCATAGTATTATCTTATTGTTTGTATTTATTTAATTTTAAAATTAGATAAATACGCACAATAATGTATCTAAAAATAAAGAAAAAGATCGTGTATTAATCATATTGATGACCCTGATTCCTTGACGGGAAACTAGTATATTGAAATCGCCTTCCTTTTAAACTAGTCTGCCGGCACCATACGAGTATTTAATCTCAATTGCTGGTTTTTGACTCGATTCATCAGAAAGGAGTCTGCAAGGAAAACTGGTTCTAAAGGTTATGGAGTCAATCCAAGTAATTGGTGTCCTAAAAATAAGTAAAATCTCCTATTGGCGACGTCGGTATTCATGTTCTAGGCTGTTGGATTTTTTAGGTTTCGTTTTGAATCTTTGCGATTTAATTAAAATTAGTCAACATCATTCATTAATAAACGGGTATTATTCCGAAAGATTATTTTTAACCTACCTAACACCTACACAAATTTGACTCTAGCGTTGTGTACCTAAACTTAAATCAATTTTAAACTCAATCATACATGTAGAGTTTATTAATCTGGTGTCATATAGCACAGGTTTCATATACCCGTATTCGGCACTAGGCCCTTACAAAATCTTTTTTAAGTTTTTGTTCGAATGTGGAAGTTTAATTAAGGTATTTTGACAATTAAAATATCTAGAGAAATTGCTAAATCAATGTTAAACTCCATGTAAAATAGGTAGAGTTCATTAAATCACATAGGACAGGTATTTTGAAAAGACACTAAACCCTGATAAAACAACTGTTGTATATTTTTTTGTTTGAAGATGCAATTACCTTACGGCTACTCCTTTCAAGAGGTTGTAAATTATGTACATTTTGAATCCTGTAATTTGTTGCAAAAACAAACATTTATATTTATATTCAATGTATCGCTTCCACATAATCAACATCTTCAATGTCCATTGCTCCCCGGGGGAAGGGGCGGAAGGGGAAAGACAATGTCGAACTAGCAGTCGTAATCAGGTTAGCGAACAATTTGCGTCTCCGCCCATGCGTGGTATATGCCAGTAATCTGCCCCCAGCGTTCTGTTGCCGCGCGGTTTTTTCGTTTCAATTGCTATAGTTTATAGCGGTTTTAATGGACTCCTGCTGTTGGAATCGTTTTGTATAGTATTGTTCGGTCTGTTAATTTTGTTGAACCCGTTGCTACGTCATAGGGTTTAAAAAAATTGTTATATACCGACTTTCCTACGCATAAAATGGGCTTTTTGCTTATGAGCTAGAGTGAAAGTCTTACCAAGTTTAATATGATGTCATTGTATGCCCGTTGCAAGCGGTATAGCTAGTACAGAATAATCCACATAATAAATCCAATCTTATATCGAGCTACCAGATCTTCACCATCTTGTTAACATTAACACACAGTATAAGAATCCGTTCACCAATACCTTCGCGTTAAAGGGGTATAAAATCAATATTTACTTCTACAACCCAACAACCTAAATGTGTCTTTCTTTCAATAAACTAAAATGCAGTGGTAAAGACATAGATGTTTTTAATAATAGATTCCTTTCATTAAAGAGGCGGCGTCTACCTTAGCCTCCACATAAAATATCATAATCGGCAAAATAAAAATAATCCCTCAAATAATTTTTGTTTTGCTTGTATGTGTTATCATTATTTGCGTCTTGTTTGATAAAAAAAATAATTAAAATAAAATAAATCAAATAAAACATGTCGTTCATACATATACTTGGTTGCCGTCTAGTTAATATTATATTTAAATATGAATATTATGTATGTATGACAATAATCTGTAAGTGTACCTATACTAAATAAATAAATAAATATATTATAATTTACAGAACAAAAGTTATAAAGCTTTTACACGTAGGTTTTTATATTAGACGAGGTTATATTAGACCAGGTCGACAAACAAGCATACAGTCCACGTTTTAGTTAGCTTTATTGTAGCCAATAGATGATCGTAATATCAAGGATGTCACTAGTGCGTTGTCAAAAGGTTAAGACCTGAAGATATTACGTCACATTACCAAGTAGTTTCACTGCCTCTCCCACTGGTAGAAATAGGTGAAGTGAGGTAGATCTCAAGAAGAAGATCGTCTGCTACCGATGCAGACGATTTTTTGTATGAGGTCTACCACATGTAAAATTATTTTTTGTGGCAAACTATCGCATATTCAAAATAAAAAGTGTATAACCCACGTTTTAAAACCGTTATTAATTCTGCAGTATTTTTTAAATAATCTTTTGATTTATTTGATTCTATTCTGTGTGCTATGTCGGGTTTCGTAGTCCTCTATTGATATCAACGGATACGGACTTAAGTGTTTGAAACTACCTATTTCGAGGCAGGTGAGAATGTATGAGATGGTGAAGTATATACACCTGTGTGGTAATATGATTAGAGTTATACCTGTTACAAATATTTTATCGCCCGTTGATCACTGGAATTTCCATATGTTTATTATTCTGTATCTTGTTATTAAATTTATAATGATATTTTATGGTCTAGGACAAACGAGAACCAAGCAGGACCTACGGTAAATACATACTATTATATATATTTAAATATACTATTATATATATCTAAAAGGATTTTTTTTATTGTTTATTTGCCGTAAGGTACCGGCAGAGAATAGAATAGAGGTACTACTGCACCACGTGTCGTAAGAGGAGACTTAGGTAACAGGTCCGACAACTGGCGGTATATACACCTAAAACTGATCAGCTCAATGGCAAGGATGGGCAGCAGCATCCCCGTCGGTGATTGCCAACACACTTGCTCAGCGCGACAATTATGAGCAAGAAACCTATTTTATGAGAAAGGTCTTTCCAGCAGTAGAATCACAATGTAGTGTAAAGATTGTCTTCATATCCATGAGATCGAAAAAGTCTTTTCATGTAGAATGTACTCGTAAATTAACCAACTCCACGTATTACGCCAACAGCTATAGTATATCTAAAACTTACAACGTTTATTATTATTTAAAAATAATCCCGATCCTAAATCCCAATTACAGCGTACACAAAATAAAAAGCAATGTCACACTCATTACGCGAGAGGAGTGCAACAAATGTCTGAATAGAGATGTCATGTGCCGGCTCGACCAATCGCTTTAATCCGCGGCGTGCGCCGGCCGCGTGGCCGACAGTCGCACGCCTGCCGTCGACGGGTGAACATCTCTCATTTATAAAATTCGCAACAAGCATGACACTAGTTTCGTTAGCTGTATTTGAACGCCGTTTTGTCTATTGACTGATCTGAGTAATGAATTGCATAAAATATGTCGCCAGTGGAAGCTATGATTGATATACGAGTTAAACAACTGTCATCATGTATAATAAGATTATTTAATTCAACAGTATGTGTTCACATCTTAATAAATTCTTTAAAAATATGGGCTTTAGTGCAGACTTTCAAAACACTCAAAAACAACTTATAGTTATTAAAGAAAGGATTTGGTTCTTACGTATCAGTGGTAGACCTTGTTCTAATGGAGTGACTTAAATTCCACTAGCATGATGATATAATTATTATAGCAGCCGTAAAACGTCCACTGCTGGACATATGCCTGCCCGAAAACGGGGAAGCGTGGTGGCCATTGCAGAGAGTAGCTTCGTGACAGGACGGTGAATTTTTGCACAAAGCCTATTAAGAAACTAGCTAACCCGAGAAACGTTGTCTTGTCTTAACTATACTAATATGTGATACATGAAAAAAGAAATTGCGATATTAAATTACGAGTGAGTTATTAAATTAAGTGTCAACTAACATATCTCTGAAGTTGGTGCAAACTATGCACAATAAATAGAAATTGTAATCAGTTTACGTAATTTTTAAATATAAAGGTATAGAAATCTTTAGTTAAAGTTTCGTTTTAATAAGGAAAATGGTTTGTCGATGTCGAAGGGACGATTGTTATATGTAACTTGAAAAGTACGAATAGAAAACAAAGAATATCCCACAATAGCGAATAAAAAAATGTTATTGGCATAAAAAGTACATCTTTATCAATAACCTAATAGGCAATTAATAAAATAAATCGACTCCGAACCGCCCCTCACCATTTTTCCGATGGACCATTTTCTCACATTAAAAAACTAACATCTATAACAACTGCAATACATATAATGTATGGAATATTGCATTGTGTCGGCACGTGACTTCAAATGGGTTAATATGTGTATTAACGAACAAAAGATATAAAAAGCCGAGTGGGTGACATTGATATTATAATCAAAATATGAAATTATATTTTCTGGGGTGCCCCGAGTCGAGTGCGACTGCACCCTGCCGATGTTTGTTATAATTGTATTTGCAGAATGGATAGTTTATTATTTGTATAAATTTGTTTGAGTTTGTTAAGTTTGCCTTGATTGTAATTTAATTAAAAATTATATTTTTTATCTAGGACTATTTATTGCAACATTTAAAAATATAATGTGTATTAAAATAAAAATGTACGTAACTGAACGTATTTAACGGCTTTTGGACAAGGCAAAGAAAAAGAACAAAAAGTAAGTTACTTATTTTCTGTCTGTTTTAAAAAGCATCCAGAATTATATTTTCTTTTTTTCGTGTAAAATTAAAGAGTCAGAGTATTAAAGTTAAATAAGTCGACTTCTTTTAATTGACATGAAGCTGTTGAAATAGAAGAACCTCCCAATTTTAATGGCGAAGATGATGGGAAGAATCATCTGGAAATGTTGTACCTTTGATTGAGAGCCAACGACTGCATTGCTGGCATATTACTCCTGGTAACTAAAATATATATTATAAGTATTTTTCTTTTAATCACAATGTGTACGTACATTATTTATGAAGAGAAATTAATATTAATAGTAAATTAGAAACAAAATGATATTCTTTTTTAATACATTTTCCGTCTATTTAAACAATGCAAGTCATTGTGTGGGCAAGTCTGTTCCAGACGCCACTTCTTGGTTCGCACGAAATAAAAATTCGATAAAAAATCTCTGCCAACACGTGCCAGCGCATTACACGATAACCGTCGGGGGCGTATTAAGCCATTCAGCGGCAACCCTAATTTTCATATCATCAATAACAACACAAATATCACCCTTAAAACTGTTATAACAAAGTTCGCTTTCGAATGGATACCTATTGATTAGATTAAGCATAGGCCACCGAAAATAAATCTTAGCGAGAAAATGTTAATGTCGAAAATGGTATGGCGTGCAAATAGTATGGAATAGGGCTGTCAGTGTTCTCTATTTATTGGTGGGAAAAGCCGCGTGTCACTTCTAACACCAGTTTTAATATTTTCGGTCGCGTGGCGTGCACGCGCGACTCTTTGGTAAAAAACTGGGCCGGCGTAATTCGCATTTTATTGCATCATTCTTCTTGTTAAATGTTATGCGATTTTTTTTTTGTGGTTATTGGCGGTCCAGGGTTGTCATTAGCACCAAATTGCCTGGTTACAATGTGGTTCACAATGGTCGCATCTTTACAATAGGTTTTTTAAAGTGGAAGAACGCAGCGATTGTGGGCATTGTACATTGTTAAAAATTGGACTAATGCTATGAATTGTAAATTTTTAATGTAATCGCCATTCGCCAAACTATTGGAATTGAAAGAAGCAATTTATTATGGAGGTCGATTTGCAATATTGCAAATTATACATGCATTTTATTTTACACTAACCCTCTCTTAGCGCAGGGTAATGGTGCTCCCAATAAGCATTTTCACAAGAGCAATGGATAAACCCTGTCATAATTTCGCAAATGAAACTAAACCCATTTAATTCAACATTTGCCGTTGAGTCATGGATGTGGCCTCGTGTCAATGATCATATTACAGAAAATACACAAAACTGTAATTAATTGTACACTTAGCCTTTCTAATGAATCACTCCGTCCGTCGGTGGAATAAAAAAAACGTCTGAAAATTCGTTTGGCAGTTATTTTAATTTGTTTTGAATGTATGTACATACAGACAGAAATCACCGGGGATTATATTCTAAAATATATAGAAATATAAGTATGTAATGTAAAATATATAGACATTTCAGAGCTGATGACTCGCCATGTCTTTCTAAACCAGGACCACCGATTGCAAGGCTGCATATAGAGTTATGGTTCAAGTATATTCTCCTTTTGGACCAATGTTTTGACAAGACCTGAAAAAAAATGAGTAAGAATTGCTCCTCCTATTCTTTTTTAGCATAGATCAGAGAACATACTCGTACATAGCTTCTTTCTGTTTCTTTACTTTTAGACACCAGTTGAAAATCAGCCTTATACATTGAAATGGAACAATATGTTTTTCTTCACAGAAAGTAAATAAAGTAGAATCAGGATAATTTATTTACAAACATATAGATTTATCAGTATGAATAAATATACAGAACTTTGTTTAAAATTTAAACTCGAGACATATAAGGTGAGCCATCTAGGGCCATCTATTGGATTGAATTTGGAACTTAGTACGACAATATTACATATTAAGTTGGAGTTATAAGGGTTCGTAACTTTTAAAGCGATATAAATTTCAATTAAAAACATATAAACGTATTGTCTTTTATATGAAAAAAAAAATGTTTTTAGGTAATAATAACTATATAATGAATAAACCCATGATAGCTCTTATATAGCTGGATGATTATTTCTTGATTTTATAAATATTATTTATGAATGTATGTAAGGTAAAATAAATGAAATAATGAATAAATAATATATCGATCCATCGAAAAAAGATCTAATACAATATTTACAATCTTTATTTACTAGCACACTCTACATCCAACATGTTACATTATAATAAATATGGGCACATATGTAGTCCATTAATTTAGGTACTCAGAAACGTACCTAATTTTTTGTCAGTCAAGTAAAAATGAGTCAAGGAAGCTTAAAGGTCGAGTCAAATCGAGATATATGCGACTTCTAGCTCCATCTATGAACAGCACTATGAACTACGAATGAGGGTGGGCCGCCCCATTCCGGCTAAAGGGGCAATTTCCGTCCACGTGCCGACAACAATACGATACAGAGACGATACCGGTACGGTATAATGACACGCATCATATCGACGTCATAATATCCGAGCATTATTCTAAAACCAGGAAATTGGCCTTTTTGTGAGCTGTACCAAATGCAATCACTTTTAATAGTTCCTCCAGACATTAACCAACTCTGAATCTTTTGTCAAAAAAGGTTAGTCAAATTAAACAATGATTTTAAAAGTATCGTCGATCTTTACGACACAATAACACTAACATTAAAATTGAGCATTTTATCTTTGTAAAAAAACATTTGCCTCTGAAATATGATTTCAATGGTGTATTCCGCTTTTTATTTAAATCTAATAATCCTGATAGAAAATAATTAATCAATCCACTGAACGCTTCAAATGTCTAGTGTTAAGAAAAAAAATAAGATTAAATGTTAAAGAAAGAAAAAGCCAAAGAATAAACGTTGATTTGTACATGACATGCTTTAAAGTGATAATCATGTAAAGCATAAAGTACCTATTTATTAAATATAACCACTTTTGTTACCGAATCCGTTTAAAAAATAAATAATGAAAATCAAACAAAACGTCTGCTGTTAAACTTGTATAATTAAAATAAACCAAAACTCATTTTCACTTATCACTAAAACGAATAGTACACTTCATTCTTCTCATGTTTGCGAACAAAAAATAGAAATAAATAAATAAATACAAACTTGATTTAATCTGAGTCCGACAGAGGGATGCTTTCCTGCAATAAAAACATTTATTAGTATAGATAATATAAAACAAACAGTATAGTTACTTAATGTACTAGCAGTGCCCGCAACTTCGTCCACGTAGAATAGTGACTTTAAAGGGTATATTAGCCTTTCTCGACATATGGACTATCCAACACTAATCATAATTTTCAAGTCGATCCAGCGATTGCTGAGAGTAGTAGTTACGTTTAAACAAACAAACAAACTATTCAGCTTAATTATATCAGTATAGATTTATTGACCGCCTTGAATTTTGAAGAAAAAATGTATTTGAAAATCACTAAGGTGAATAATCTGTCTCAAACCAAAGTTTATGTTTCTTGACAATGCATACAAAAAACATAGTATATGTTTTAAAAAATGTCCTATGACGAAAATTGTGGTGTAAATGTAAGACAATATGACGATATTTTATATCTATTATATTCCATCAAATTATAAATTTATTGTTTCTCCCGCTGTAATATCGTATGTCATGGTAACGCCGCAGAAAATAGTTCAACAAAATTGCACACGTATATAAAAGGCCGTAACAGGTATACAATACTCGATTAAAATTATCCAAATTAAGTACAATTACAGCTATTATTCGCATTAGTAAGAATAATTAAAACAGTTACACATACGTTATTTTTCACTTATTTTCAAATATAACGAGAACACAAAATTAATTAATACGAAAATATGGAATTCATAATTACTGTTGGGTTTTTTTTATCACTTAGGTTACTTAAGAATTAATGTTATCATAATTACGAAAGAGATTATCATCAATACATTATCGAGTAAACATCCCTAAACTTGAAATTTTTAAAAGGATGTAACATTTCATTTGTCAGTGCACTGAGTGCAATAAATCTTACTTCAAATTCTCCAATGAAGATATCAGAGTCATCTGATGCCGGTGGTTGATCGATGCCGTCTACGGCAGTTATTTGCGGGCCTGCAATGTTTTAAATATTTTATCAAAATAATATCAGCTGAGATGTATCGGTGGATAGGCGACTGAGGTACCGGAACCATCAGATGGCGTTACGTCCAACAGTGTTTGCCCATGCCACGGTAATAATCGCAGAGCATTACTACGCGATGGGAATACTGCTGCCCATTTCCGTCCTGATGCATATAGTGATCTATGCTGTTTCGGGTGAATATACCGCCAAATTTCGGTTCCGATAGCTTTGTCATCTTAAAAGGTATCTGATACAAGAGGCGATGGGGGGGGGGCATTCTTTTTTCACTGCGGCATACGGCAAAAATGTTAATAGTCGTAATTGATTAATATTATGCTTAATCATGTCAACATCATTGTCCTCATTAAAATGTCTTACTATCATTTATATTATTGGTGAGAATAAACATTTGAATAATATATGATCGAAGAGAACACGCGTGTGCATGTTATCTTCGATGTATGTGTATACATACCCATTGGAATGCATTCCATCGGCTCAAATAAGTCCATGGGGATGAAGTCTAGCGGAGGAGAGGGCGCGGGTGGCGGCAACGTGCAAGTGGAAGACATTCTCGCGGCTGTAGAATACGATAATAGCCATCAATAATGTCCACAAGAGGTAGACTTCACACAAAGTCATTTGCATTAGTATCTCACTCATCTTATTTCTACCGTAAAACAGCAGAGTCCACATTTCTGTGTTTCAAGGGTGAGAGAGGCTGTGAAACTACTGCGAAAGGGAACATATATCTTTCAAGTCACAAAGTTGGCGTCGCGCTAGTGATATCCTTCTGATAAGACGAGCGCTCATAGGCCGGGGGACGCTTTTTATTACGCGGACTGTAAGCTTGTTTGGCGACTTAATCATGTAAAAACAAAATCCATTATTAACAAAACTAACAATATGTGTGATCATTATTCGAGCACACATGAGACATGAGAAAATGTGTTTGTATTAAACCTCATCGTTAAACATCGCTAATTAGCAAGTAATCAAAAAGTGTTAAGGAGTGTCAGTACCTACAACATGTTGGCGAAATGATACTGAAAGCTATGGACATTGGCGAAATCTAAAATATCTCCCATAGGTTAAATTAGTGCAGTACTAATTCAACTACTAGATTTGTAGGTGGGTCTGTTATGGATAATGGTAAAATATAGACTTTAAAAAATTCTTAACTTTCTTACCATTTCTGATAGCACTGTCGTCAAATACGCTAGAATGGTCGAAGTGTTGCGACTCTGGAGCTTTGCACGGGTGCATCTTGACTTCACCAACTGATTCAAATACAAATTAAGGTTAAATTAAATACTCCAAGTATACAAGGTGGATAATATCTTATTTTGTTTAAACTATATTGGGGATGTTACTATCCACTCAGTTATTGTTAGTATTTTTACCTTAGACATACACAGGTACACTGAGTGACTGATTAGATTTTTATCCCTTTAAGAAACTCAGTTGGTCTTATATAAAAAAAAAGTTTATACTGCGGAGACGATTTTAAATTAAAATATCTGTAATAGAAGATTATATCAATTCATGTGTCTAAGTAAATACAAAATAATTGAATACTTGACTATGATTATCTTATCATTCTTCATACCTTAAGTGGAAAACAAGTTTAAAGAGTAAACAAGTGCGTACCGGTGATGTTGGTACCATCAGCAGACAAAGCGGTGTGGTATGCATGATGTGGCTCCTCAACAGAAAAGTGCAGCCTACCACCGTCATTGATTCTCGGCACGACGATGGCTACCACTGGCACACGGATCTGAACCGCTCCTTCTACTGCGGGCCCTGAGTCTTCGGGACGCTAGCAATATAAGATAATCAAGGTAAATAAATGAAATTGAATAGAGTTCAATTAAACTTTACACAATCCTAGATAGGTAGGCTTAGAATAGCCCAAAGAACTTTGGAACACCTTCGCCCGATTTATGATAATATGAAGTATACAATTTTTCTTTAAACTGATAAAGAGATTAAGAAAACTCATATAATATTGATGTTTATTAGAGAAAATGGTATAATATTATACTTCTGTTTAATATTAAAACCAATAGAAGAATTCAAATAGTTTTGCAGAAAGTTTTAATGAAATACTGTTAATATAGGAGGGATTACTTGTGAGGGAACTTACCTGTGAGGGAATACTTTCATCGTTTTTAACTACAATCTTCCCACCAATTTTCAAATCTTCAGCAGTAGCTGGCACTAACATCTGTTATTTAAAAACGACGTACATTTTATTAATTATCGCAAAATATAATAAGAAACAGAAATTTTCCGATTGCTTCGATCCTGGCATACTGCATTTGTTGCATCCACATTTATTTCCTGAAGAATACCAGTTAAAGTACACGCACAGCATTTTTTATGAACATTACATATATCTTCAATTTGAAAATTACTAATTTGAGACCTATTTTCCTCACTCTACATGACATTGTCATAAAAGATTATATTTCCTCCTACAAATCTCTTTGCCATGCTGTTTAATATTGCAAAAATTTTAATTACAACCTCATTGGCACATTCTTATTTCTTCTGCCACACACACATTTACTCAACAGATTTGTACTATATGTACAGCCAATAACAAAGCACAAAAACTTGTTACCAGAACATGCTTAAGCATCCTCCATTTCTACTGTACATTTCTTATTTACGAGTACTTTACATTAATTCTCTTCACACTTGTGATCTAGTCATATAATATAGAATACAAACTCGTTTACTTACTTAGACCTATATTACTCCCAGTCATAAATTTTGTGGAAGAAGTTGAATAGAAAAATCGTTAGTTTTGTTCTTTTGTTTTTCTTTTTTAACTATTGCAATTCAGTATCTTGTGTAGATTTGTCGAGAAATTATCCAATAATAAATTGATTACTAACATATAAAGAAATTATTTAAAACAAGTCTAGCTCTAAGAACATGAAAAACAAGTTGTTTTGCCACAAGGACGCCAAGCTATCAACAGAGCTATCAAAACAAATCGAAAAGACGGTCTTGACTGATATAGAACATAGAATATGAAGTTGTTTATTTTACCTGCTTTCCTCCGGGTAACTTCGTATCAACCACTTTCACCAATACAGCCATTCCATCATTAGGTTTCAGTAAAGCAAATGGAGTTTGCCTCGTAGCCAAAGCTACACCCATGTGATAAGTCTTTATGGGATCAACGATCACTCCGCTTCCCATCGCATTCCAGGAATTATCTTGGGTCAGAATATTCCGAGGGTAAGGTTTATCAAGGTCCCAGGCCTTTGACCAGTTTGAAGCGCATGGCACATCGATGGTTGGAAGACTTGGCCCTACTGAAGAACTGACTTCGCAGTGGTCGTTGGAAGATCTAAAATAACAAGAGAGGAAATTAGAATATTATAGTTTGGAGTTCCTTGGGGTTTACAACATACAGCATCTATCAAGCATGTTATTGATAAAAAGGAAGAACTGAAATACTTTACATATTTCGTATAGTTTAATCAATTAAGTCAACGTAATAAGAACAATATCAAAAAGTTCGTGACCCGATTATCGGGCCGTACACAAGGCTCTTTTTTATAAGGCCCGAAATGTCTTGCGTTTACGTGATAGCGATATAGTATGCAATGTAGAAAATATGGACAAACAGATATATATAGTTCTATGTATACAGATGACTCTCGCAGATTTAATTTTTTGACCTAACGGGGTGTGGCGGTGAATTTGGAACTATTTGGCATGTTACCTAGACGATTCAGGTTGAGCATCGAATACAGACCGGCCAAGGCGCGGTACACTTCTACCACGGGATGAAATTGGTGGACCACCATCGTCAGGGTGAGCCTAAAATTTTTGGTAGGAGCATCAGTGTAAAGCCACTAGGACAAAACTAATCGATAATGACCAATAATTTATAAAATTTGTTAACTAAAATAAAAGTGAATTAGTTAACCTTATTTTTATGGCAGACGAGGTTGGACTGCTGGTTGAAGCCCTTCATGCAGATGTTACAGCGGTAGGGCCGTTCGTTGGTGTGAGTGAACAGGTGATTACGGAGATTTCCTGAAATGGTTATCAATTATCATCATCATAGCAGCCGTACAGGGTCCACTGCTAGACTAGGGCCTAGAATGTGGGAAATTAGCCCATATTAACCACGCTGGGCAGATATGGCGGCAATCGCAGAGCGTAGCCTTGTGACGCGACTGCTGCTGCTCATTCTCGCTCTATATTATTTGAGCTTTGCTGATTTGGATTAAATCTGATACCTAATAAAATTCTACTCAGCCGGTGGTAAATTACTATGGATATGTTAAGGTTATAAGCGTAAGTTTTGTATTACCGTCAGCATTTATCGCTACCGCGTCTTTATATATGTAAAAACGCAAAATCACAAAGTTATTTAGTAAAATAGACTTCATATTAGGACTAAATTGTTAATATTATTTCTTAGTTTAAAGGAAACTATTTACTATAAAGAACCGGCAAGAAAGTCTGATGGCGATAGCAATCTTATACAATCTGGGTTCTTTGGAACCTTCGACGGCCCCTTCAACCATTATTACACATATATGAAGTTAACTCAAGTAATTCCAAATTTTGCACGTATCTACATTCTAGACATACAACGAATTGCACTAGGAGATTTTACTTTTGTTTTCGATCAACGAAATTACACAACATTTTTTATTCACTTACTTATATTACTATTGTAATGAGCATATTTGAAAAATGATTGAAACAAATTATTTAATACAAGTATAATTTTCATTAGAGGCTAACCTTTTTGATGGAATCCCTTGGGGCAGTAAGTACACCTGTAGGGTTTCTGGTCGGAGTGGGTCTTGCGGTGGGAGATAAGAGTGGACACGCGATTGAAAGTCTTGTGGCAGACCTAGTGGATCATTAGGACAATTAGGATGAGGAAAAGGCTAGAATTTTGGAACCTATAATGAGTATAATAAGAATTATTGCATAGTTTAGTATTCATTTCCTTACTTCGCAGGCATAAGGTCTCTCGGTCGAGTGGATTGCTCTGTGCTGGCTGAGAGTGGAGAGTTGTCTGAAGCTCTTTCCGCACACGTCACAGTGAAAATTTCGTTCGTCGGTGTGTGTGGGCAGATGTCGCATCAGAGTGTATTGGTGCTGGAACTCGCGGCTGCCTGTAGAAAAAAAAAGAAATGATAAGAATTAATATCTCATAATTTCTGCTGTGCTTTTCCTATAGAATATACAAAACTTAGGTTTTATAATTTTAATAATGCAAAACAATGATAATGTTAAACTACAAAAGTAATATTAAATCGTTTTCAAATAACTTGGTACGTTAAATCAGACAATGTGGTACCGGCAGAGTAGAGACCTGCCCCTGTACCAGGTATCGTAAGAGTCGACCAAAGATCCAGAACCGACAGATAGCAGTGTATCGGATGGGCAGCAGTAACCCCATCGCGAGGCTATGCTTTGCTATTGCCAACAAGCTTGCCCAGGCAATTATGAACAAAATTCCCTCTTTTGGGGAGGTCTATGTCCAACAGTAGACTTCCAATAGCTGATATGATGATGAATCAAACTGGCAGTGAAATAACAGAAAGGCTTAAAGGTGCGGTTTCTTTAATTTTATATTTTATATTAGACGTCATCTTTCTGTTGTAACTAGTCGCAACCGTACGCAAGATTAACAAAAGACGATAACATCTTTTGTGATCGTTTTAAAGACAGAGTAATTTAATTAGGACTAGTGAGCGCGGAAATATTAGAATATAAAGATTAATCAAAATACTCACAAATGCCACATTCCCACAATTTGACGGTGCGACCGTGACGTTTGACGTACTTGACGTAGTGGAACCGCGAACGGGGATCGGCCTTGTCCACCTTGCATGTTCCCCCTTTGGCTCGATCTAAAAAAATAGATGAAAATGCGACCATTGATTAATTCTGCGCGAATAAACTGAAATACCAATGACTTGTCACCCAGTGTATATTATTTTAGTAGTCTATCACAACAATGCTATTAATTTTGAATCAAGTGCTTTGTGATTAAAATAATAAAAAAACCCGATATTGATTTTAACAAGCTTTGCTTAACTAGCCAGGTTTAATAGATTTTTTAATTACTACTAAATATTAAAAAAAAACTACCTTTCTATTTTAGAAGCAAAATCTTTTAAGGATAAACAAAAACTCTGTTTTTTTTATCTTTTCTAACCTGAGTATTTTGAACTTACAACTCAGCCACGATAATACTTACCATTAGAGGTAGAAGACACCAGAGAAGGTTCGACGTAAGGCTTTCTACTGAATGTAAGCCCGTTCCTACTGGTTGTAGGTTGCAGCACAGAGGTCGATGTGTCCGCCTCCTGTCATAAAAATCGATCGATCGTCTTTATAAGAAATAGTTATAAGTTCATCATAGTAACCGTAGAATGTCCACTGCTGGACATAGACCTTCCTAAGAAAGATTTTCTTATAATTGCCGCGCTAGGCAAGCGTGTTGGCATTCACAGAGTGTAGATTCGGATGTAGATAAAGCTGCTATTCATCCCTACCCTGTTGCATTTAAGCGACACTGTTTTAGGTGGATATACTTATTTCTGCCGGTACCAGTACCTTACTATCTTAGTTCCTAACCCTGTACTACCAGGTGTCGTAAGAGGCGACTAAGGTACCGCGTGGCGGTGGCGGTATATCCACCCAGAACAGTTCAGCTCAAATATGCACAGGGCGGGATGGACAGCAGCATCCCCGTCGCGAAAGCTGCGCTCTGCAATTTCCAACACGCTTCTCCAGCGAGGCATTTATGAGAAAATTCCCCATTTCTTGGGGAGGCCTATGTCCTGCCGTAGACTTCCATTGGCTGGTATGATGATGATTATGATTGTAATATCATGTGTTACCTTCAATTCGCTTTTCAGGACCGCATCCAAGTCTTTACCGAAACTAGTCGGTCCGGTGGTCCCGAATCCCGACTCGGAGACGAATGTGGCGATGTTACCATCCTCTTCTGTCCAGGCGAAACGCGCTTGCGGCAGATCTGGACCTTCAGGGAACACGTCACGGAAGAACGAGCGGGATATGTCCAAGGGCTATTAAAAGGCATATAGGAAAATAAGACTTAGGTTAAATAATATTTATATAAACAATTACTATTATAAAAAGGAAGGATTTTTATAATAGTAATTGTTTGTCATATTATGTAGTACTTAATTTTTAAAAAGACGCGTCTCTTTACATTGCTGTCTTTCTTCACCGTTTAATTAATAATCATGGATAATTTAAGCAACCTATCATTCCCTGTTACTGTTAATATATTTTATATAATGGACAAATTATGCCGCTGTTGGTTTTAAAAATAAAATACTTAAATTATATGAGGCACCATTGTTATAGGTCCCATTTAAACATATGTATTAGAAATTATTCTTTGTATTGCAAGAGAAATCTGCATAAGGTTAAATTCTGAAATATTAAACTATATTATAATAGCAGCATTCCGGTTGCGAAGCGATTGCCCAACGAGGCAATTATGAACAAATTCTTCAATTTTTAAGCAGCATAGGCTCCCTCAGAAGTTTAACGGCTGCTATGACGAATCTATATATTATAGATTATTTTATTATTCTGATTTCCATCACTAAGACTGGCTGAATTTTCCTCGTCTCTAGCGTGTCGCGGCGTGTGGTCACTAATCAAGAACTTCGCGGCAACTACGATCAATTAGTCCATGTTTGTCATGGTCAAATTGCTTTATACATCTACATGATAATTTATGAATCGATTAAAGAATATTTAAGCAATTCATATTTAAAAATAAAAAAAAAATGTAGGTATTCATGTAACATTGCTACTCGACTTTCTTACTTACGTCATTTCGACTCGTAGGAAGTAATGAATCGTTGTTAAATGAATAGTCCTTTCTATCAAACTTGTCAATCAAACATACTTCCTTGATGCTGAAACAATTTGAAAATCACAAATAAAAAACAAACGCAAAAATCAACATGGCTCCGTCGTAATTGTTTTCGCAAAACATAAAAATAATCGAAGATCGAAACCTTATTATCTCATCCCCCGGCCTCATGAAACTGTTTTCTGGTATTTCTTTTATTTCCTCGTCCGAAAACATCATTTATTTTTACCAATATTCAATTATTTCGACAAAAAACTCGAGAGTCGTCAAACCGTCTTTTATCGTGACGTCTATTGTTCTGTTGTCATGACAATCTGTATTCTAAATTTGAATTTTATTTTTTAATTATTCCATTTACTTTCCTTCGTTCTTATGGCGTTAGATTGTCGCCTCATTACACGATGCGTAGCCATGTAGATTCCGACCTCCTTTGTTTAAAACTAGGAATATTGTAGGTCAATGCACTTTTGTATGTAATGACAAAATACCCGATGCACGTTCAACCAAAAGCAACCGGGCGAATTGGCAGCATTCCCGTTTAAACACTACGCTTGCACTATATCTGCTCTTGTGCGACTTATGTCTAGCAACGGACGTCTTACAGCTGATATGATTACCTACCTAAGAATAGTAAATTAAATGCACAAAAAGGAAGGGCTTCAATTCTTAGTAAAGATATTTTCGATGTAAAATATTATGTTCATTATAAAAAACATCGGGTTAATCAAATACCCCCAATCACAACAAACTTACCGCATAAGATAGAAAAGTTGGTACAGGAAAAATAAAAAGTTATCTTTACAAGTGGATGTCTATCTTCCTGAACATTTTTGAGAGGTTATTATGGCGTCTAAGTGGACTGCTCGTTTCAGCTGCCACTCGAATTCTTCAAGAATACTTAGTAACGGCGTTTGCTGGAAGGGAATTAGTAAAAAAAATACCCACTGGCTGTTGGTATTGTGTCTAAGTAAGAAAACTGTAGTTCAATGTTTTATTAATATTGTGTTTTTTTAATGTAATGTACTGTAATTGTACTGTAATCTAGTTAAAGATCATTCAAACGAAACTATGTTTTGGACTATTTGAATAAAAATAGTGGTCAAACCAAAGATAATTTCTAATTTTATAATTGGCTGGGGCTTTTTTGTCTGTACTTTCGATTCAAATTAATTTCAGGATTTATAATATCTGATACCATACTTTAATTAGCAAAAGTAATTATAGCTAAAGGTAATAAAATGGCGACTAAGTCAGTCCAGTCTAGAGCCTATCCCTAACAAGCAACGTAATAAAAATTAAAAGTGTTATTTTTTATTAACAGGACATATATATGTACCAACCTACTTTTAGTATAATTTTACTACTTACTTGCAATAAGCTTGCAACATGATACTTTTTTCGTTGTACATTAGGCACTTGTCTCCGTCTAAATCAGAAAAGTTATTTTGTCTACAAAAACGCCCGCGATAGTATATGTTGATCTCTTAGGGATAATCCGCAATAACCATTTTTTATCCTTATTGCACCCGTGCGAACCCGGGCGGGTTGATAGTATATTATAAAGAGGAAAGATTTAATAGTTTCTTTGGTACGATTAAAATAATTATTTAAAGTTATACATATTGAAGCACAATTGGCGGCATTATAGCTTAGAGCGATTTCTTCCAGGCAACCTTTGTATATATTTACAAGTAACATAAGCTACATATATATTTTTTGTATTCTTATGGGAATGAACACGTTGTATTAAACCGCGAGGCCCTGCTAGTCAATTTTTTTTCAATAGCAGATATGATCCCATATATAATATAAAAGATTCATCGATTATTAGCTGACATACGTTGTCTTTTTTAATGATAAATATTTGATTCGAATTGGTATAATGTACAGCGTCTGTCGGGTCAGTTAGTAGCTCTTGACAATAACAAACAGATATAAAAGAAGATACAAAAAAGTAAAATCGGTCCAGCACTTCTAGCTTGATAGCGTCACCGACGGACATAAGGATTCATTCTTATATATATATATATATATACAATATTCAGTATTCAAAAACATAAGCTAAATGTCTTTTCGTTTTACTTTTGAATATTGAATTCCCAATCCCGTTTCAAATTAGACGACACAATTAATAGTCCTAGAGGGCGCTTAAGTAGATGGAATACATCGCTTGTCGACTCATGTTATATATTGGAATGTCTTTGATGTGTGCCCGTGTGATTCGATTGGAGCGGATTCCCTGTGTGGAACAAATGCCTAAATAAGTGGACAACGGCCTCTTACGTAAATTAATGGGTATTCGATATGGGTGGATGTGTTTTCGGTATGCAGTTACTGTGTTTAAGTAGGTATTATGTGTGTCATCTTAGCACGCGCCCAAGTTTATTAAATTTGAACAAACATTAATCTTAGTCAAGTATGAGCCATATTTAATTCAGGTCGTTGAAGGTCTTTCCAAATATATCTATATTAAAACCATTGAACGTTAACAAAATATTTATATACATAATAAATCAAATAAATTGAATTTAACTTTTATCTACCTATGTACTTTCTGATTTTAGCGAGACCTTTTCAGAATTACATGTCAGTCGTAAAATACTCTGCAGCGTCATCTATAAATCATTACTTGTACTACTACTTGAACTGTAAAGACCTCGTCACATTGTACCGATGTACCTTAATTGATAGTTTTAACTAAAACGCATGATCCGATGTTTGCAAACTAATTTTAAATAAATAATAATAAAGCATTATGTAAAAATCAACAGTAATTCTGAATTTTAGAAAATAGATAAACTTTAAACTCTAAGAATTTGTGTTTATTACAGCGCCATCTTACAGCGACTCTTAACATTTATGCCATTACAAACAGAGCATGAACACACTAGCCCTCTAGCTACTTAAATTAGTACTATTTTGTATCATTCAAGGGGGCTAAGTTAAGCATCCATTGTGCTTATTTGTAATTGTCGTAGTTTTTAACTAATATGATAGATGGCGCTAAACATGTTTTTGCAATTTATCCAAAAATAAGTTCGTACGTACCGACTAATAGTTACTTATGAAATTAATAACAGAATTATCTGATATTACTACGTTTAATACAGTAAAGATATATATTCTTTTAAGTTTACTTACAATGTAAACATTAAAGAGCTCATTATTTTTGATACCCAAAACAATATATTTAGAGCCCAAAAAGGTTATATCATTTATTCAGACAAAGATTCGCTAGGGTAGGTTGAATTCTTCGTATATATTGGTACAAGTATTGTCTCTGCCTTGAGATTTCATATACTACGTTGAAAATGTAAAGTGTATAACTTTAGAGCTACTTAATTTTATAAGTACTAATATTTGCATAACTAGCTGTTCCGTGTCTTCGTCTGCGTAGAATAGTTGCTTTAGGTAAGTACCTACTAAACTTTTTTACCTTAACTTATAAGACCTTTTCTTTTACCTTAACTTTGATTGTCATATTTAATAATATCGAATCACTCGCCTGAAAAATAAGTTCCATTCACTTTTCATTCCCCTTTCGACCCCGTACAACTCTTATTTAACTCTTATTCTTTCTCAGGCTGGAGACTATCTGTATACCAAATATCTTTTAAATCGATTCAGTAATTTAAGCGTGACGCGTTCGTAACAGACAGACAGACTTAGAACAAAATGTATCCGTAATTATATTTGTCATGTTATAACTCAATGTAGAGTAGTAATGTATATATATATATATATATATATACCATTACTAGCTAATGCAACGAACGTTGCTTAGGAATAAGATTTAATGATTTTGTGATTTAGGGATATATAATAATATAAGATATATACCCAGTGTATTTCCGGTTCTTGTACTTTTATTTAAACATAAAAAAATGGTCGAGTTGTTGTAACTGAGGACTGCAACCACAAACACCATCAGGAGATCTATATATATATATACATATTGATTATAAATACATCTCTGTAAATATCTGACCTTTCGCGAAATCGATTCACAGGTAACTCAGTGTTTTATTATATATTTAACATGTATTGGTTTAAGCTAATATAAGGACATAGACTATCAGGGGAAAGTTCTCGCGAAACGTAATGCATTGTCATGTCTGATGACTCTATGTTATTGACGGACCCGATGGCACAGATGGTAGTGATCCTATCTTGTGCGCCAAAGATCATGGGTTTGATTCCCCAACCAGGACAAATATGTATATGGTGATATTTATATATGTTCTGTGTCTGGGTGTTAAATGTATGTAGTTAAGTAGTATATTTGTGATTCGTCAGCCTTATCTGTTATATATGTTTTTATTATTAATGACTCGAAAGTGCTTGTAATGGGCCGAATATCTAATTGACCATGACCAATTATAATGAGCTTCAATTTATACAATATTAGTAATACTAAAAGTAGCCTATGAGAACGCTTTTTGGAATAAAATGAATTTGTATTAACTGAAATAGTATATTAGTTAGTTAGAAGTTAAAATAGTATATAGTAGCCATTAAGTACCGGCAGAATTGAATAGTAACTCCCCCTGTACCCTGTGTGACACCTGTGTCGTAAAAGGCGACTAAGATACCAGAACCAACACATGGCGGTATATCCATCCGAAAAAATGCAGCTCAAATGCACAGGGCGAGGATGGGCAGGTTGCCCTTCGCGAAAGCTGCGCTCTGCGATTGCCAACATGCTTGCCCAGCGCGGCAATTATGGGTAAAATTCCCCATTTTCGGGGAGGCCTATGTCCAGCAGTGGACTTTCAATTATGAAGAAGATAAAAATAGTATATTAGAGTTCAAGTTTAATTTTTTATCCCGGTAATGTACGAACTAGACAAACAGATTTTACAACGTTATACTACTCTCTACACAAACACTGTGATACATAGGTAAGGTAATGTTGGAATCTGTTGCGCGAGTAATTTTTAATCTACAGAAGCTGTATATTTTTACAAATAAAAGACAAACAATTATATTCGTCCTTTTCTACTATTTACTCTTTCTCTTTCCAGTTAAGTGTCAATAATTTTATAAAGTTCTCAAAGTCAAAACAAATATACTTTTGAACCCACCAGATAAATGATATTATAATTTTGAATTTGGAATTTTTAACCGAGATATTTCATATAAAAGTGTACTACGACAAAACGGTAATTTCATATGTAAGAACCTAATACAAATATACTTTTGAACCTACTTTTGAATTTACAATGCCACGAGTACCACATTATTTATGTTAAAAAATATTAAAAAAACAGTCGCTTGTAAAAACTTCTTCGAATAAACTAAAGTTAGTTACGCCATCTATCGACAATCTTTTATAACAATAACGTTCGCTCAGTGTTAACTACGATAAGATTAGCTGCAAAAATGTTGTATTAAAGGTAAATTATTTTGTAAATAGTAAGGTACTCCTTATTTGCAAGACAGACAGTAAATTCCACAATATTAAATACTCCGTCCAACCCGCCATGATAGATGCAGTATGATACTGCAGTATCGTTATCTGCGATCGGAACAGGTCCTTTATCTGTGTGCCATCCTGTCAAATAGACTAAGATCGAGTGCCGGCTTCAATAAGAATGCAATATAGAATATAAACATGTGCGACATTTATAGTGGACGGACAGAGTGCGAGGGCAATCATTTTATCACAATGACTTGTTGTTGATACAGAAAAGTTAAGTTAGGTTTATTATCCGTCAGTATAATTAATTAAACAGGCTAACATAAAAAAACAATAATTAAAAGTGATAAATATATAGGAGATATACTTATCACAAAATATGTCTGCAATTGTATTTTTTTTTATTTAAAAACTGCTTTCATTTTATATTTTTTAATCTGTTTTGTTTGTCTATTTTATTTTGGAAAACATTCTTAAGCTTGCGTTTTAAACCTTCATACCTTCATGGTACCATGAATGATTCTCTGTTAGCATTGTTAGAGAATTTTACAATCAAACTGAAATATACATATTTTAAATTGGCCTTACAAAACACATTAGAACCACGGCATAATATAAAACAATGTTGCTTTCCGCTGTCTGTCTGTCCCTATGTATGATTAGATATTTAAAACCACGCTACGGATTTTTATGCGATTATTATACACTAGCTGTGCCCGCGACTTTGTCCGCATGGATTAGTTTTTTGGGTACCATACCTCTTACATTACCTAAACTTATATAAACTATGAATTTCATGTTTATTCATATCGAATCAATGGCCTGAAAAAGAAGTTTTTAGTTTCTAGCTCTAAAAATAGCGATAGTTCCATACAACTTTTCTTCCCCCCTTTCGACCCCTTACAACCCTTTTTTAGAATTAAAATATAGCCCATGTCCTTTTTCAAGGTCTAAAGAGAGGTTTAAGCGGGAAAGCGTAACAGACAGACAGACAGAGTTACTTTCGTATTTATAATATCAGTACGGATGGAGTGATTCAAATGCAAAGTTTATATGTAATACTTACATGCAAAATATAGTAGTGAAACACAAAAACCTCCAGAAGTGTTTAATATGATTTCATTTATAAACTTATTTTTATAAGATTACAATGCAAAAACAAATTAATGTTCTACATTATTGTACAACATTAAAAGGTCTACAAAAAGTCCGTGGTGTTACATATTCATATATCTAAAGGATTATCTATAATAACCATTTTTATACTCATTTCCCCTGTGCGAAATCAGGGCGGTCGCAAGTCATCAATAAAATCAGAAGAGAGTACATTAATGGTAATTTTCAATAATATTTAATTTCATAATTATAGCTAAAACAGACGAATATAATGATCCAAGCGATTTAAAAGTCACTTAACAAGTAAATAATCTAATTAGACTTACCCTATACTGGTCTGCAGGCACCAGGCTGGTCTTAAAGCTAAGTTTATTGCATTACGCTCATTGCACGTTAAAACTAATGCCAGTAAATCATTGAAATGATAAATGTAATTTAAGTACAATATTGAATTTTAATGATCATATTATATCAACATCATCGTCGTAATGATGATTAAGAAGATCCCTTTACTAAAAAAAAAACCACGAGGCTGAGAATCAATAATCTGTCTGAAGGCGGCAGACTACTGCATCGGAGTTGAATTTATTTCCGTGTTAAAAATGGTAATCTCTTGAAGCAAGGACTGGACTTGAAAGAGGACTACATTCCAATTGTAGCTCATCTAACTTAGTATTTGTTTGTTGTATGTGTCTTGCGTTGTCGTGCAGCAGTGGCCTAGAGCGATTGACCAATCTCGGGTATTTGGCAGCTAGTTCTTCCTTCATGGTTTGCAGTTGCTCACAATATATATCTGCCATAATCATTTGACTATTTCAATCATTTGACTATTTTCAATTCATAATTCAATTCACTCAATTTATGAGGTACACATCATTCAAGATTTTTATTTCCCGTTTTGCTTCAAGTGGAATAAATAATACACTTTTGTTACTTTCGGGGTAAGGTAAAGCCTGCAGCTAGCTCTGAAGTAATTTGTGATGGATCCACTTCCACAATGGTCTCCAGCTGGCCACGGGGTTGGTTCTGAAGGTCGAAATTTCCAGAATTATAACGTTGAAACAAAAACTTATTGTGCTTTGATTTGCAAGACCAGCGCCGCACACTTGGTGCCACGTAAATATAAATATATTTATAAATATATGTATAATAATATAATATAACTTGTACTCGTAAATATACCAATATTTCATGTTTTCCATTGTGCGGTAATAAGCGACGTCTAAGAAAAAACAATGAGGAAAAAAACAAAGTAACGAGTGTATTCAAAATTCAAATTCTGGTATAGATAAATGAATTTATAATTTTGAATTTGGAATTTTTAACCGAGATATTTCATATTAAAGTGTACTACGACAAAACGGTAATTTCATATGTAAGAACCTAGTATATGTTATTACTATGTTCTATGTTGTAAATGAGTGTAGATCTTACTCTGTACATCGGTGAAACCTTTGCAATATTATTGTTGAAATGAAAATGCCAATACACAATCCTCAATAAATTTCGTATCTTATAATAAAAAGTAGGTACCGAGTAAAATAGTAGCTCCCTCTATAGCAGCTAAGGTAAGGACGGTCGTACGATTAAGGTAACAGAACTAACAGATGGCGGTATATCCATTCGGAACAGTGCAGCTCAAATAAGGTGGGGTTGGGCGGCATTCCCGTCCCAAAACTATACTCTGCAATTGCCACCACGTCTGCCCATCATTTTTAATTATGGTCAAAAATCCTCCTATCTTCGGGAGGTTTATAACCAACCATGGACTAGAACGTCTATTGTTTGACATAGGTCTCCCCATAATAGAGGGCCTCGGCTGCAGTGGTGAAGCTTAAAATTGTCACCACTGTCATCTGCGCGGAAATAATGGATAAAATTTTCTATTCCTTGGGAAGGCCTAGGTCCAGCAGGTAGCGTTTAATGGCTACTATGATAATAATGATGACGAAATAAATTCCATTTCTATAACAGATCAACCAATAAATTCCAATGTGTTCGGTTCTATAATATGAAATCGCAGTTAACCAGAAATAGTTTTCAAATCTAATGGGCCAGTGACATTATCTAGCATTGAAGGCATTATGTTCATTTTAGCGCCAAATGGTCCAATCTCCACAAGTGGCTCGACAAATCAGTGATAGTGCGCAATGACGTCACGGACTGATAATGCCTGAGATCTGTCCGCACGTGACATACATGTGTACTTGGTGGCAAAATAATGGGTTAGCTGAAAATAATATTAATGCATGTAAATAAACGCGTCAAGAATATTTTAACATTACTATAGCATTTACATGTAGCAAGCCGTGAGGTACCGGCAAAGTAGAATAGGTCCTAGGTGTCGTATGAGGCGACCTAGGTCTTGGAACCGATAAATGGCGGTATATATCCATACGAAACGGTGCAGTTCAATTACCCAGGGCGGGGATGGGCAGCAACATTATTGTTACGAAAGCTACAATTGCTGACACAAATGCGGAGAAATTCTCTCTTTTTTAGGGAGGGCGATGTCGAGCAGTGGACTTCCAATGGTTGGAACAATGATGACGAACTCATAAATTGACCTGTCTGCGAGGTAAGTATGACTAAGTCAACAAACAAGTATATTGTCGGCGCAATATTCCATGTTTCTAACCGTGTGACCTGGAGATATTATCACATTAGTTTGGCAGTTTCAGTGAGACCTGCCCCATCTTGTGTACTGATATTGGTTCCTGAAAGCACCCCAAAAAACACCTCCTTCATATATAACCATTAGGTTATGCACTCCATGGGAGACTCCAAGATTCGCGCACCTCACCTCCTAAAGAGAGGGAGATCCATATCATAGTTCATTGTGACTGCGAGTAAAGACCGGCTTTAACAATACCAGAACCTCTCTGGCCAAGAGGGAGTGGACTTTGGTCCAAAAGGTATGAATCGTTACTTAGGCTTGAGTTTATCGGTGAGGCCTGACGCATCAGGTACTTTTGCTGCTATTAGTCTCTAAAAGCTATGAATAAGCTTCCACGTGTGAAAGCAATAAATAAAGTAATAATCTACTATCTCACATGTTTCGAATTGGAACATGGCATTGCGAACTGGTGTTTTACTGCAGGCATAGATGAGTCTGAGGTATGAATACAGATAATTACTATTGCAGGTCTACCTCTAGTAACTTTCAAAAGTAGTTACAGAATGGAGTCACAGAAAAAAACCTTTCATCAAATTATTTGCGAATAGTTCAATTAATAATTATTTCTCATCAAATTCTAAATAATAGTTTACTTATAAAGAGATAAAGTACAATAAATTTTACATTAAATTATTATAGAATTTAATTAAATTATATATAATATCTTTTATACTCCTTTTTAAAGTTTGATAAACAAGAAAAAAGTTAGATCAAAAATCATATAGTTAGTCAAATAAATCTACATTTGCGCATCTGATAGTGGCCAGAAGTGTACGTTATTGTGGGAAAGCGTCACACGTGGCATTATGCACGCCTGACAATGATGCGGGGAACAACAATTTTCTGAATTTGTCTCCGCTTGTCAGGGGAACGGTTTATGCAATAAAGTGCAATTCGATGTGATTCTCATTTTATTTTTGTGTATACATTGTGTTTATTTGTATTAGACCTGGTCGATAAACAAACATACAGTTGGCGTGATAGTAAGCGTCACTGCGGACTATAGACGCTCGTAAAATTACATGGATATCACTAATGCATTGCCGGCTTTGTGACATAAAATTACGAACACTACTGTTTGCGGGTAACAATATAGACCTTTGTCTCATACAACCTCTAATTTACCTTAAATTATATTTTTAAATAACATATAGCCTTAAGTACCGGCAGATAGCAGTAAGGTACCGGAAGAGTAGAATAGTACCTGCTCTGTACCAGGTATGAGAGATGACCAAAGTACCAAAACCAACAGATGGCGGTATATCCATTCAAAAAAGAAGCTAAAATGAACAGGGCGGGTATGGGCTGTATGAGTGAGTGTAAGTGAGAAAACGTGTTTTACAGTCTACGATTGTAAAACACGTTTGCCCATGCAATTATGTGCAAAACTCTCCCTTTCTTGGTGAGGCCTATGTCTAACTTGCCTTGGCTGGTATAACAATGATGATGTTACTTATATATCAGATATAATAAAGAAAAGACGCTTACTTCATTCTGCATAAAACATTTCATATATCGATAGCAATCGGATCTAGTTGCGAAAATGACCAACAATCATCTTTGTCGTTACTCCTCCCTCATTGTGGCTCTCTGTCGCTCATTGCACGTCATTATAGAGATGGCGACAATAATCATGGACGTGTTTCGATTCTGAGAAATTGATACTTGGAACCCGGGGTATTAATAAGAATATGCCATGGAATGCATTAATTGTTAAGCAAAATTTGCTTGCAAAAATTGTTATGAAAAAGATTTTCTCTTCTCGAAAATATTACCTCTTTTTTTAATAAATAATACCATATATCAATTGTTTATTTGATTCCGAAATAGGTAGCTTAAAACACTACGTAGCGTTACAATTATCAGACAAAATATTAATTACAAACCACCTCTGTCAATCAATTGATGTCTAAGTTGTTTATACAATCGATATTCGGATTTGCAGTCCTGCAATCCTTCATATCGTTTTGGACCTCCGTGGTAGGTCATATCATACCTAGTTATTTATAAACTATACTCGCGGCTACACTACAAAATTTAAAAAACAAACATAGTTCTATTTATTTTCCACTTTCTTTGGAATTTGCGTGACGTTATAGTCTTCCACGATAAGTGGAATACAAATAAATAACATCCAGACACATAAACATTCATCATATAAATCAAATATTCAACAAATAAATGTTCGTGTTCGCCAGTCAAAATAACAACCCTCTCGTGCCATCCACCAACAAATCGGTTTGTGGAATTGCGATGATTCATCCAAAATTAAAAGCCATTAACCACCAATATGCAATGGATCCATGCTGATCGGGGTCACCGTTTTCACCCATAAAGAAGAAGTGACTTTGCAGTTATCGTCATCATCATGTCAATCGTGAATGTCCAATCCACTGATGGACATAAGCCTGCCAAGAAAAGGGGAATTCTGCCCTTAATTGCTACGCAGTGCGTGGTAGCGATCACAGAGCGTTGCATCGTGACAAAGATGCTGCTGCCCATTACCGGCAGGCGTATTAGAGTTACCCTAATTTGGAGTATACTGGTATCTGTGCTATAGTGGAAGTTACTACCCTATCCTGCCCACGGCTACCTCCGGTTATTGCTGTGAAGAAATTTGTGGGGGAAAGCAACAGATGTTGATGATATCGGCAATTAGTGGTATCTAATATCCATTATCGATCTAATCTCTATTATGCTAACTTTCTGTACGCGATGTGTCCGTGCGGTCTTTACTATATATCTCATCTCTTAGGATCTCTTGTTATGGGAAGTCTATGCTAATCTCTATCAGCTAAACTGGACAAAAATTGAACCAATTCCATCGAGAGAAATAATAATCCAGATCAATCCAAAAGGATCGTGCTTTAGAAACAAAAAGTATCTTATGACTATCGAAATTCTGTGTGGCAATTTCGAACTAGATCTGTTTTGCTTTTCCGGCGTAACAAACATACATCTACACACGTCCACGTATCCATACTTACAAACTTTTGAGTTTATTATATTAGTAAGAATCTATGTGAGCCGAGGAGTGCTGGCGGAATAGAAAGTACTTTCCCCTGCACCAGGAGTTGTGAGAGGCGACGGAGTTACAAGAACCGAAAGAGCGCAGTTCAAGTACAATAGGACGGGGATTGGCAGCAGAGTTACGTTCGTACAAAATTACGTTCTACTGCCATGACTGCCTGGCACGGCAATTATGAGCAAAAATCTTCTTCTTTTGGGGAGTTCTTCGTCCAACAGTGGACATTCTATGGCTGATATGATGAAGGATATTTTGTAGGGTATCTATACATATACATAAAATTCAAATATCTGTTGGTTATTTCAAACTAACAGCTTTTGACTTTAAAAAACAATATGGTAAATTCATAAAAAAATAAGTTTTATTTATCTAGCTGTCTGAAAGTTTAGGCTAACCTCTGATATAGCTGGATTTTAGCTGATGTTTTAAGCAGTAACTGAGGCTACTTTCATCATTTATCATTCTCTCGGAACCTGGAACCATGCGAGCAAAACCGCTGGGCGCTACTGGTGTATACATTATAATAAATCACACAAGATCTCAGACATTGACCAGACTCCACGATAAGTGACTTAAAGCAGTTGTTTTACTGACACCAGACAGCGAATGAACAAATTACAACACCCAGACACAGAAAAAATACAAATCACATCTTATATATTTATCGTAGGTAGAGACCGAGCCCACGACCTTTGGCGCACCAAATATGGTCATCAACATCATCTGCGCAATCGGGCCCATCGGTGTATATACGCCAACAGCTTAAATTTAGAGAGTAATAACCATAAGAAAAGCTGTAACTTCATATCAATCTCCCCAAGAAAGGGGGAGTTCCGTACATAATTGCCGCGCTGGCCAAATGTGTTGGCAATCGCTTTCGCGACGGGTATGCTGCTACCCAACCTCACCCTGTGCATTTAAGTTACACTAGTTATACGGCTATATCGCCGTCTGTCGATTATAATAAGCTATATAGCGGATGATAAAGCTGTGAACACAACACCTCCCTACATGTATCTGGACCGTATCATTGTTTGTATCATATTATGTTTATTTGTTGTACACCGTCCAATCTCACGATGGCTCACAATTACAAATCAGCCTCCCATGGCACAAGTTATTAAACATTACGTTCTAAGCGCGCGGTTTACAGACAATTTAGTTGAACAAATTATAACGAGGTGGTACAAGGGGGGAGCGGAGAAAGGTCTTTTAATGTATATTCATCTTGTATCTTGTGCACCAAGGATCATGAGCTCGATACCCACACAGGTTGAATTTATGAGATTAATATATGTATTTGTTCTGTGACTGGGTGTTAAAAGTGTGTTTTGGCATTGGATTTGTTACAACTCTAATGTCTAATATTCATAACACAAGTGCATTTAGAGACTTGTCCGCTTTTTAAAATGTTGACCAAAACTTTAAATTCTAACAAAGTGCGTTCATTTTTCTTGTAACATTTATTTATTTACACATAATTAAAGTTTTTAATAGTTACTATTTATTTAATAATTAATAATTATAATTTTAATTGACATTAACAGTTTTTTTTATAAGACCTGGTTGTCAAATAAGTATACAGTCCGCGTGCTAGTAAACGTCACTGCAGTCTATAGACGTCCGTATCACAAATCTATCCCAAGCGTGTTACCAACCAAATGACTTAATGTTATTATGTCACATTACCCAGTAATTGCTCTGTCTCTCTCACCCTTCAAACCGGAACACAGCAATGCGAACACTACTATTTGGCGATAGAAATAGATGAGAGTGAGGTACCAATGCAAACTACCTTTCTACGAGAATTATCTAGGTCATGTAAAAAAGTATTAAAGTAAAAAACCAAAATGCCAGAACACTAAGTCACACTAACTAGATACACCAAATCACACTTAAAAAAGTGGTAAAAAACTGGTAGTTAAACATAAATACATTGTAATTAATGAACTATATATTTCCAAAAATTTAGTTTATTAATTACAATAATACAATTTATGCCATATGTTTGTACAGCCTTTTGGTTACCAAAAGGCTGTACAAACATCGTAAAAGCTATATTAATGAGTTGTGAATCGCCGGTTAGTATAATAGTTACATACACATACATACACACCCGTGTCCCATCGGGGTAGTCAGAGACAATAGACCTCCACTTGCTTCTCATATCTTGGCATACCACTCTCGCTTCCTTTACTCGCATTCAATTTTCGAACACGCTTTATTTTTGGCACTTCAGATCTGGCTATTCTTTAATACCTCTTTAACTTGTTGACTTGATGTCCACCTAGATCATTCTATACCAATTCTTCCATTAACTCTATATATTTGTGCAGTGATTCCACTTTCATCCATGCTTGCTACATGTCCAGACCATCTCAAGTATTTTAGTTTCGTAAATAAAGGTCAATTGTTCGATCTCTAGTTGTGAATGCTTGCTCCCGCTGGCGCTTATCCCTTAACACCGCTAAAAGGCTGCGCGGGCGCATCTCAGCGGGGAGCGAGCCCGACAGTAACAGACACACGGTTAACCTTTAGATTGAGATGTGAACCGCCTTATAATGGACTACGCATATGTACCCAATACTCTAACTTGGATAGGCGATCTCTCGACACAAGGCGACTCTTAGAACAATAAAAAACCGTATATGATTAACTCGCATGTTTTTTATGGGCTTGTTTGTATATTTAATTGGATCTCGTGTGTTTTGGGTGGGAATGTTTGTTTGGTTTGAATTGAGACACGTTTGTCATCACTTGGTCATAGGCTAGCAATGCGCCGGTCATTCCTTTGGTGTGCCGGTTTCCATGAGCGACGCTGATTACAAACCACCACAGGTTTCTGTGTCTAGGTGTAAAAATATGTGTTAAGAACTTTTAAAGCCGAGGTAACATGAGCTAATACGGATTTTCTTTTCTGATTTAAAATACAGAATATTTTATTACGCTACTGTAGATAATAATATATATCTTTCCATTTGGGAATCTTCCTTCCTTAAAAACTCAAATGTACAATTTCACCCCCCTTTTGAGAGATTGAGGTTCAAAAACAACTTTTTAACCTACTTATGACCCTAACTCCGAGATAAGTCGCATAAATCACTTGTGTTACCGACATCAGACAATAGAGGGATAATAAATATAATATTAAATATTTACCACCTGGACATAGAACAAACACCAACACGAATAAATACTTTCCTAGGAACCCTTGACCCTTGGTGCATGTGTATGGACCACTGTAATCTGCCTCAAGGAGCCTTAAATATTCCAAGATCTACTGAAAAAAATGTCCTTCAATGATCTACATACCAGCAATTGGAATTCCACTGTTGAACATAGGCCTCCGAAAGAAAGGCAATTCTGCCCATAATTCGTAGTAGCTTCGCGATGGGAATACTGCTGCCCATCCCCAGCCTGTGTATTTAGGCTAGAATATTATCGATGCATATATCGCCATCTGTCAGTTCTGGTACGTCAGTCACCTTTCACGACACCTGGTACAGGAGGAGGTATTATTCTACTCTACTCTCACAGGCCGTGATCTACCAGCAGAGTACTGGGTAATGTAACATAATATCTTCAAGTCACAAGGTTAAAAAAGCGTGTGTGATATCCTTGTGATATTACGAGCATCTATAGGCTGCGGTGACGCTTACTGTCACGCGGACCGTATGTTTGTTTGTCTTTCTTCTGTAAATTTTTTTCAAATAAAAATATTCATTAGAACCAGCCATAGTTTTAGTTAAGTTTTAAAGTCGGATAAGTCTAAATCTTTAATATTGGATGGCAAATAGTTGAATATTTTGATGACTTTGATAATATATGTAATTATCAATTCTAGCTTTCTCTTTTTTATTGAAAGTGTATTTATGTATAATAAAAAAAAATACTAATGTATACTCGCTGTCTATTTCCGTCTTTAAGCACATCTGTATGTTTGTTTTCTTTAAAGCAAATTATTTTAATTGTGAATTATTATTAGCATTATTATTGATGTAAATAAATATCTTCAGGACGTCAAGCTGAGTATTTATTTAATTTCTTAATTATTTAAAAAAACAACTCAGCTTACATGAAATAAAAACACGATATTTAAATGTTAAATGAGTATCCTCATTATTATATTCACGGACATCACAACGCGTTACAATAAGAGCGAATGCCGCCATAACAAGCGAAAAAAAGTTGATCTCGAAAAGGCATGACCCAAATAATTAGACCGAGCGACTTATAAATTATCTTTAAAAATATTTATGAGCAGCAGTCGGGTGGTCACTAAGGTCAGTCATCCAGTGCGAACGCCTTACTATGATACTTCACACGGTTATACTATAGCTACTACTATATTGCGTGCAATTAATGGTTGAGAGTTATTTACACGCCAAAATATGATCCTTATATTAATTTTTAGTGCAGTTACATATTGTGCAGTCATTGATTCTAGAGAATCCCTAAATTTAAGTATTTATTTTTGTAAATAGTTTACTTCTTACTCATAATATTTCGAATAACATTTAATACATATCAAGCTCATTACTTAAGTACCTTCTTTCTTGAATAAACTTAGCCGAAGTTAATCTACATTTTTTTTAAATTGTTTTATTTATATGTTTGTAAAAAAAAATAATTTGTTTCTACATTTGCAAAAAGCTGCTTGAACCGAGGTTTAATTATTTTTGCTTTGAAGAATGCTTCATATGTGGTGCTATATATGGAGTTACGTAAACAATTACAAAAATTCTATCTTTTTTCACGACATTAAACATGCTTATGACGAGCATCAACGATGAAAGATAAATTACCTCAGAAATGGTAAAAATTATGATACAATGAGGCAGTATTAAAATATTAGTATCCGTTATTACACGACTAAATTTATGTAGAAAATTAATATCTTAAAATATTGGGGGATTCAAGTAAAAATAAAACAAAAGGCCAAAACACTCTGTGATGTAAAAAATGTCCTCACCTTAATATGGAATAACATAATTTATTAAAAAAGATTTGAAGAAATTTTTATGGTAATTTAAATACCTACTTATAACTATCGACAAGCTTTAAAACTAAACGCTTTATTAAAATAATATTAATAGCATCGCCTCAGCCATACTTCACCAACCGAATTTAGCAGGTGGTGTTAATTTAAGACCCATAATATCGACATATAAATAATCACCCATACAAGTCATACGTACGTACAACTCTGTAATGCGCCTGCGCATTCACAACTGAAAACGGTAAATCGATCGATTCACATTGTGATTGGAGATTATTGTAGATTAATGGGCTATGCTAGGACATTGTGCTCGGTATTTTTTCTATCCCTTCAATAATAAAGATAGTAAATTCACACAACATCTCGTAAATTTATTGTCTCTGAGATAAGTCGCTTAAAGTAATTGTGTAACGGACATCAGACAACAGGGGTACTACAAATACACTAAAATATATACATATATTACCACCCAAACACGGAACAAATACAAATATATTCATATAACATTGTGATGTTGTAGATGTTTTATAACATCACAATCACAATTGAGGGACCGAATGGCGCAGATGTAGTGATCCTGTGTTGTGTCAAAGAGTTCGATCCCTACCCGGGACAAATGTTTATAATGATGATATTTGTGTTTGTTCTGTGTCTGGGTGTTTAATATATGTATTTGGGTATTATATTAGTGATTTCTCTGTTTCTCTCTGACGCCCGTAACACAAGTGCTTTAAGCGACTTATCTCGGAGTCAGGCTAAAGAATTTATTCTATTTTCTTAAGACAAATAAAGTGTTAGAATTTAAGAGATTAAGCATAATGAAAATAAATTTAAACATATGAAACTACTATTTAACAATATTTAATAAACGTTTTTTAGCATTTTGCATTTTTAAGTTTAACGTTATGATCATTCTAGTAAATGGTCGGTGGTAATGTAACCGAAATTCCCAGTATAAAAAAAATTTAACGTAGATTAAGGACGTGAGCGATTATAAGTTCTATCCGTACATAAACTTAGAATAAATGTGTAAATCTCTTTTAAACTATATTTAAACATATGGAGTAAATCCTGGTTTAATAAATCATCATCACCATCGTAGCAGCTGTAAAACGTTCACTGCTGGACATACTCCTCCCCAAGAATGGGGGAATTTTCCCTTAATTGCCGCGCTAGACAAGCGTGGTGGCAATCACATAGCACAACTACGCAACGGGAATGCTGCTGCTTTCCCGCCCTGTGCAGTAGAGCTGCACTGTTTTAGATGGATATACCGCCATATGTTGGTTCCGGTACGTCAGTCGTCTCTTACAACACCTGGCACAGGAGGCACTATTCTACTTTACCGGTATGATACGGTCGATTTAATGAAATATTTGATCTAAAATAAATAAGAAATATAGCAGGTGCCTTTCGTTTTGTTTTCGCTATTTGTTTCTATTCATGATTTGCAATGGTTTGTTTCAGTTTTTTATGCATGTATATATGAAAGAGTCCATACAAATACGTAAGTGTAATTCTGTACGTAAGTGTAATTTCTTAAGTGTCTGTCTAATTCTTATTTATATTATCTACTACTTAATTTGCTAAACGGTTTCAGATCAAATGTGCTTTTTCTTCTATCTTTCTACTAACAATAAAAAGAACAGTTATTTTTCCATTTGAGGTTCGAGATTCGAGATCCGAAGACTATTGCCTTAATTCAGCTTTATAAATTAGACAACTTCAAATAAAATCGACACGACTTATATTGAACTCCACTCAGGTGCACCTCCACTGATAACAAATGAGACACACAATCTAAGCGGATCGTGCAGAAAAATATTACAAATGCCCATTTTAACAAATAAAAATATATTCGAGAATAAGATTGTTAGTATTTGTAAGACCTCATATTTCAGGAAATCTGCTGAGTGCGTTCATATCCGATATCTCCTGCAATAAGAACAAGATGAAATGTGTGTACGTTTGTATGTCATATTCAAATCCCGACACGTCTCACCATCATCGAACACGGTCCGCGGAGAATAATTCCCCTGGTTTTTTACCAATCGGACCGGCTATAAGTAACGAACGGACAGAAGGAAGGATTTGCGAGCCAGTGCCACGTCGTAAGTTCCTTCCATCACATTTGCATACAACGCGGTTGGGTGTAGACTTATGTATTTATAGACGTGAACATTAAATAAAGTAGACCTCAGTGTTCGCTCTCTCTTTGAAGAGACACAATATATTTATGGTAACTTCAAAGGATGAAATTGTCAGAATTAATATGTTGAAACTATTGTTTTCAAATTCAAGTCTATAATTTACACTTTAATTTGCGTTTAAAATACTACAAATATATTAAGTAAAAAATGAATTTATAATAATGAGCGGATTTTTCGTCTCCAATATGATATTCAAAAACTTTATCAAAGTAAAGAAGACAAAGATTCTTGTAATCGATATTTAAAATCTAAATGCGAGCTGATGAGTTTAAAATTGATTGTGATATTTCGACAGATTATTTTAGGTTGTTTTGTAGGCCTATGTGCCTTAACTTTGTTTTTTCTTAAATAGGCTTAAAACACCTACGTGGATATTTTTGTTCACTTATTGATACAACTTCATTTAATATTATACATCAAAAAAATGAATTCATTATGTGCTTACATTGACCTGACTCCGAGATAAGTTTAAAGCCGTTGTTACGAATATCAAACAAAAGAGGAATTAAAAATATAATACTTAAATGTAAATATATGAAACCCACCCACAAAAAAAAAACTCATATGTTTATCACATAAAGGTTTGTCCAGGGGACCAATCTCTCAGAAATTGTCTCAATCTCAAGACTGGGTCACTACCAAAACCTAATTAACGTGCCATCGACCCTTGGTGCATATGAACGATATATATCTCCGGTTCACCTGACACCTGGTTACTCAAGACTAGGTTCGCGAGAATATTAAAACGTAAGCTAAAGCTGTCGTATATAGAGGTAGCTTATAATAATTTAAATAAAACTCAAGCCCGTCTCACAACACTTTAATCTAGCATTGAGAAAATATTTTCGCCAGGCAATGACAATTGGAGCTTTGGCTTCCGATTGAGAAAGGGGAAGATCCAGCCAAAAAGGCTTTCTAAATATTAAGGCACTTTTGAACAAACAGAAAGTCCAGTCCAGTCCAGCTGTACAATACTTCCTGATATTTATGAGTTTACAACTCACAATAAAACTACTCTTTTAACGGCTTTAAAATGCAGTTAATTTAATTTTAACATTTTTGTTCGACCTTTTGGTTACCTTTCGGTAACTGAATGAGACACCAAGTCTGAGCACGGTCACTACAAGGCCATTTTAAGCTTTTATAAGATTTTTTGTTATCTTTTGGCTAAATATTTTAATGATTAAAAATAAAGAACAACTTGCTCCTAGCATATACAAAAGAAATTAGTGAACCAAAAATCTTGCAAAACTTAAATTTCTACTAATTTTCAAAACTAGATTACTGGCTTTCTTTTTAGTCCTGTCTTCTAACTTTATTGCTGGCTGCATATACAAAATGCGTCATATCAGAAAAGAGCTTGCAATAAAATTGCTGTGTGTTCAAGGTTCATAACCACATGGTATAACTTGGTTAAAAGTTGCTTCCAGCTTCCAAGGGAAGAACCAACGTTTGCTCTTGAAAACGGATCATCACGATCACGATCTATGAGGAAAAATATAAAATATTACTATATGTTTTGGAAATCTCGTAATATTCAATAAATTTGCACTTAGGGAAATTTTATGCTTTTCTTCCAACTTTAATTTACATATCACCTCCCTCTTTTTCTTATTAAACATTGTAAGATATAAAACATTGTATATATATACAATATTTTTTAATGTAATTAAACATATTATTAATATTATGTCTACAGACAATGTATCTATATAATTATATCACATACAATCGTATAGAACTATACAATAAGAGGTTTTATCACATCGCTATATGTGCATCGTTTCCAAGCAACCTTTGGATGGAGAATAAATTTATTACTTACTATATTTTAATTATCCTGATATATAAATACAAATAATAAAATATATATTCAAGAAATATAATATAACACATATGAAATAACCTAAAACACAAAAATATTGTGTCTTTTTTATTCTGATTTGTTTTATCCTTTGTTTGATGTTAAGAATGTTTTAATAAAAAACTACATATATTGAGTCTTGCACTGTGAAACCTTGAAATTTTTTATGTCCTTTCAAAGTTAAATAAATATATAAATATATTGCTTCTGGTATGAGAAGCAACCTTTTTATATACATTTCCAATCTAATTATTTTTACTCAGCTCTATCTACAAGTTCCATGGCCATTGCCCATGTTGATTTAACACGCGAGAGTACAACAGAGCTGTCGTAATTTCGACTTGTTAAGATTATGCCGAACAAACAGCCGGACAGGCGTTGTTAACGATCCATCGGTTATGATTTGTACATTGGACCGTGAGTTATTAAAACTTTACAGTTAAATATTTCGCGCGGGCTCTCTTGGGACATTAAGGGATACTTTTGTATGATTTATAACCGAACAAGAAAACACTTATTACCATCAACATCGAGTTCATATTTGGTTTGTTTTATCAGTTTTTTGTTTTCTTGCTCATAGTCTACGATAGTTTGTTAAATATGTTTATTCTCACAAAACATGATCTATGAATACTGCACACATACATACATCACGCCAGTGTCCCATCAGGGTAGGCAGAGACTATAGATCTCCACTTGTTACGGTCTTGGCATACCTTTCTCACTTCCTATACTCGCATTGGTCCTGTCATACACGTTCGTTTATTCTTGATACAACTGACCTGGCCCTTCAATTATACCTCTTCTACCTGGTTCAAATATGTTCGCCTAAGTAGTCTTCCTACTATATTCATTTGTGCTCTATATATATCTGCAGTCATTTTACTTTCATCCATCCTTTCCACATGTCCAAACCATCTCAACATTCCATTCTCTACTGTTATCACAACATCATCTTTTACACCACGTTGATCTTATATCACGTTATCTTAGTAATATATGAAATAGTAAGAGCGTTACGCTGGAATGCGGAAATATAAGAGATGTTTACATAAATAGATTTCGAATAGGACCGGTGCAACCAGCTTGACTTGACTCTGCTGTTCTACTAGTCTATCCTGTCCATCTGGATATTTCAGACGATTATGCCTCCATCAGCCATCAATTATACGCTATATTTATTATCATTATATCAACTTTGAAAAGTCTACAGTTGGACATTGGCCTCCCAATGATAAAGGGATTTTGCTACGCTGGGCAGGCGAGACGGCATCCACAAAGCGAAAAATTGCGAAGAGGATGCTGCTACTTATCCTCACCCCACAGTCTCATATCGCTCTTTCGTATAGATTCACCGCCATCTATCAGTTCCGGTATATGGTTCCAGTCGCCTCTTAGGACACCCATAGTACTATTAAACTTCGCCCGTAACCCACGGCTTTTTTATGTTATTAACATGTAAATAAATTTAGTACAATGTCAATTTTTTTATATATCTCTTACACCCCATACATTCATTCAGATTCACTCTTTTCCATCTAAAGGTGGGCTGGAAAAAAATTGCTTCCCGCTTTGCCATTTTTGTAAGATCGATATGGCTTTTACTAATAGAAAATATTTAATAGAATTAATGTATTGCTTGCATTGTATTTTACTATGGGGAACTCGTCTCAGGTAAACAAACTTTTTATGTTACAAGAAAAATTATCTCAGAATAATAAAGACCAAATGGAATCCTGCAGAATTCACTTCTTAACCCATAATATATTAACTCTAACATCTATATATACCTTAGAAGCGTGTACATTTAACCAAAAATACTCAATGTTTTACCTGAAAAAAAAATAAAAATAAGTAATAGAAAATTAAGTAAACTTAAACATTTCTTTTTCTTAATTACAATTAGTTTTGTCCAGTCCTCACAACATATCAATAAATATGTATAACCATATCCCATGTAATATAAAATATCCAAAAGTATTTATAAAAGTTTTAAAAATCTTCCTTATAAATAGTAACACTAGATTATTTTTAATCTATATTGCTGTATATCTATATTAATTATATATAATCTATATGATAATGCTAAACAATATAAACTTCAACGTCACTTCTACTACAATAACAACAATTAATAAATAACCAAAATTATTAATGTTATGCTTTTGTTAAAATATTAATATTAAAACATCCATCTATTTAATTTAATTTAATTGTCAATTAGATGTTTATTTTTTGTTATTAATTTTTTGTAAATAAGATTATATAACTGACGGGCCCGATGGCGCAGATGGTAGTGATCCTGTCTTGTGCACCAGGGGTCGTGGGTTCGATTCCCACCCAGAGCAAATATTTATATGATGATATTTGTGTTTGCTCTGTGTATGGGTGTAAAATATATGTATTTAAGTAGTATATTTGTGATTCCTGTGTTGTCTGGCATTCGTAACACAAGTGCTTTAAGCGACTTACCACGGAGTCAGGTCAATGTATGAGATGTTGTGGGAATTTGTTATTATTATTATTATTAATTAATTATCATAAGTTTAGCTAGCTGGTAGAGTTAGTTCTTACATATTACGATGCCCTTGCCCTCGTCCCTATATTCTCCATCATGTACATGTAAAAAGACTAGCAATATATTAATTTGAATTTGATTTAGGTAAATAAGTTTCACTTCCCTATTGTGCGCCGTAAAATCAATAAAGGTAGCAATTAAGAAGGAACGGTAAACCAGTCAGCCAACAAAGTTTATCTGAAATATTGTCTTGGTAGCCTTCCCATACCGTGTTTAGAGGTCCGGTACGATAATAACGCCAACAAACGCGTCCATGGATATAAATATATTATGTGAATGCAAATAATCATCATGTCTATTGACCACCCAGTCAATAGATATTGACAGTGATGTGAATGTAAATGTGAGAAATTCAAAATGATACAAATTTTGCTGAGTTCGTTTTTCTTTCTGAGTTTCATTTTTCTTTGTATTATACAATTATAATTAAAAGTCAGAATGGTAACTTAAATCAATCATTCATTATAATATTAATATTGTTTATGCGAAAATAGCTGTGAAGTGGTATACCCATGCAAAATAGCGTAGCTAAAAAGGGGGCCGGGACAGGAAATTGGATGAAATCTAGCACAAATATAGATTATAGTCTGAAAAAATTGCATATAAATTAAATTTTTACTCGAAATACATTATTTTGTTTCACTCATAACTATTATCAGAATCACTATCGGTGCAGCTGAAATACACTCCACTGCTGAAAATAGGCCATGAAATGGTAAATTCTGCCTATAATTGCCGCGTTGGGTAGGCGTGGCAATTGCAGAATGAAGCTTCGTGAGACTGTTCTTGAAAGACATATACCAAATAAAATTCCTGACGTTGCAGAAGTTTTCTCTACAAAATCCAATGCATCTTACTCATACTCCTTATTTGACATGAAAACATAGTCAAAGCACTTTTTAACAATTTAATCCGCACAGTAACGAGTTTTATCATAAAAATCAACTAGTCTTAGCAAACTCGAATGAGAATCGAACCTGCGACCCGAAGATAACATACCCAATGCTCAGCGACAGCTAAGCTTTTTTATTAGACAATATCCACAAACAAGCATACAGATTGCCCGATTACGCGTGATATTACGAGCGTCTATACGCTGTGTCATCGCAACCTATAGACGCTCGTAATATTACAAGGATTTCATTTCCTTGTTGCCAACCGTATGACTTGAAGATATTAGACATAATGTGACAACATTACCTAATAATTTCACTGCCTTTCTCACCCTTCAAACGAAAACGCAGTAATGGTACCACTGTTATTTGATGGTAGAAATAGGTGAGAGTGCGGTGCCAATGTAGACGCCCTTTTGATTGCGGTGTACCTTGTGTATGAGTAAGACAACGGAGTACTCGTTGAAATTTTCTAGTGCTTTTTGTGCTTATCGCTGTAAAGTTTTGCAATCATAGTCGAAATAATTGATATTATAAAGGGGAAATATTAGATTTCGCTATGAGATAGCTTCACCAAGAAGCATCAGCCATATTGTAATTACAAAACATAAAGAATGGAAAAATACCTATAATGGAAAATTCTAAGCAAGTTTGAAGCAAAAAGTCTTAGAAATAGCTAAGTGATTTAAAAATATATTCTTGTATATATGTATATTCTTATACATATATATATATATATATATATATATATTCTTATATATATAAGAAGAACTGACCTGCTGATTGACTGACACATCAGCGCAGGACCTATTGGCTGGAAACTTAAAATTTTGCACAGGGACTCCTTTTATAGCGTAGGGGAGTGCTAATACAGGGTTTTTGAAAATTCACCCTTTAAAGGGGTAAAACAAGAACGAACGGTAATGCCAGACGTGTAATATATTTTATCTTTTATTCATAAACAATCCTAAAATTGGATTAAAGATGGTTGCGAAGTTAGCATCAAATTTCTACAACTAAACGCGGGTGAAAGCGCTGGGCGCTGCTAGTACTATATACAAAGTTAATTCTTAGAGAAACTGTAACATGTGAAACCCTGGTCTCAATTTATAACTGTTATTATTTTCAGCTTTAATCTATTTTATTATATTACTGTATACAATTTAATTTAACTTGCGACATAGTTTATATCTCAATTTTTTTGATATTTTTTTCATGATCGGTATACATAGGTATATCTAAAAAAACTTGCATGTACTGGAAGACTATACCAATATGTAGATAACTGCAAACTTACATTGTTTTAATTGTATACAAAATATGGTCAATTAATTTCTTGCATTATATATTCACTCGATAACCCGATAAGATCGAATACAAATATACTAAAATTGGGGTATTGGGGTGGAGCGTATAATATAATAATTGAGGCCTTAAGCAGTTATTAATATTGTATATAAAATTCATCCTAAGTATCTAGCGAAACATAAATTACGACCTATTCTTATACCTACCGATCACAAAAAAATCTAATCAAAAACAATTACACGAAATTACCTGTTGCAGTCTTAGTCCGAGGTGAACATCCAATCTACTGAAAAGGTTTGAATCAATTTTTGCTTACTGTGTATAGTGTATGATCCAACTCGAAAGATAGGATAGATATCTCAATTTATAGTAGAAATATTTTTTTTCATATAAACATTTTATTATAGTTATTATCAAAAAAAAATTTAAAAAGGGGTGCCTTATTAAAAAAATTACACATAATATCGCATTCATAATACCTATTATTAAGGATTCGTCTTTAATGTCTCCTTATTTGTAACCTACTCTGCAGCAAGACATGCCCCCCATTCATAACAAGAGCACCGGAGAATGGCAATCAGCCTTGTTTCCCTCCCCCCCGCCACAATCAGCTTTCTATCAAAGAATTTCCGCCGCGGCTGCGCTGGCTGGGTGATTGACAAGCGCGATGAAAATTGACTGTCAATATTCTACCATTTATGGTTCATATTGAATTACCTCTTAACAACACCTCGCGAGTCATATTTGTAGCTCCATTCGTGCACCTTGCATTCGCTAAGGTGTAACTTGACAAGTTAACTTTGAGAGTTGTAAACGTTGATAAAAAAAATATTGATATATAAATAGATTTCGGTAATCGCTGTATTAATTAGATTCTGTGTTACAGCAATTAACGCCTACCTCGACAAATAAAATTTTACAAAGGTTTCAAAACTAAAAAAAAAATTTTGAAAATAAAATAAAAAACTGGCCAAAATATATGTACATATTAGTGAAATTATGAAAACAGTAAAGGAAAAAAAATAGTAAAAAAGTCTGGGTGCGTGTTTATGTATGTGTTGTCGTGTATGATGTATGGACAACCCATAACTTTGGCTTAGCTTTTGAAAATTAGCTATTAACATAACGATCTTTACTGTAAAGCACATCGAATAAAAAATAGAGTCAATTTTTGCCCTTTGCGTCACAGTTTACAGATATTTATAAGTTAGTAAAGTAAAAATTGTCCATTCAGCTATGGAGAAGGCGGTGACCGGAGTCTCTTTGCGTGATCTAATTTGGATTGACGAGATCCGTCGTCATCATCATCATATCAGCCTTAAAAAGTCCACTGTTAAACATAGGCCTCCCGAAGATAGTGGGAATTCTGCCCATAATAGCCGCGCTGGCAAGCGTGGTGGCAATCGCAGAGCGCAATTTTTTCGGCGCAGATGCTGCTGCCCATCCTCACCATGTAGTATTTGAGTTTCTCTGTTTCAGATGGTTATACAGCCATCTGTCGGTCCCGGTACCGCAGTCGCCTCTTACGACACCTAGTACTGAGGAAGGTACTATTCTACAATTATGGGTAAAATCTCCCTACCTAGGAAAGCCTTATGTCCAACAGTAAGGAGTAATTAGATCATCGAAAATATCCTAAATAACACCGATATGCTTTATCGTATATTGCTTAAAATTAGAATTAATTTACATTTTTATTTTGAAGACATTTAACCCCGACTACGTATTACAACAATAAAAATAAAAACAGCACTAAATATATATTAATTTTAAAATTTATGACGTTTACTAACTAATAAATTTACTAGGCGTAGTAAATTTATAATATAGTCGCCGTAAGGAGGTCGAAACATTAATCTAGACTAATTAGGCGTTAAAAGCCGTTATGTTAATATAATAACGTTGTTTTGTATTTATTTGTTATATTCCCACTATCTGTCTTATTGTTTGAAAGCAACAAGTGTATAAAGTAAAACGTCATAATGCATACAAAACACAGACGTAGTGCGTATCGTTAAAGCACTTTATTGTTTTTACAAGGTTGTATCTCAACCAGTAATGGCAGAAAGTGCCATAATTCCGCTTGTTACACCCGCTGCTTCACACTAACGTATACTCTGAATAAATTTTACAAATATTATATATTATTTGAAATATTATCTTTGCAGCGTTTGTTTGTATGTAATCTGTGTTTTAATTGTTCTTCAGCGTGGAATTCAGTTGATAATAAATAGTAATGATAGGATAACATATACAAGAATAAAGTAATTGGAATACATCTTTTAAAAAGTAATTTCACACATTTCATACATTATCTTGACTGGGTGGTAAGTCGCTTAAAGCACTTGTGTTATGAAACATCAGACAATAGAGGAATTACAAATTTATATTGAAAGACATAAATCAAATACACATATAAATATGTGATGATTTTTGTATCCTTAGGTGGGGATCGAACTCACGACCCTCGGCACATAAGATAAGATCACAAGTATCTGCGCCAAGCGGCTCATCAACAATCTTTCATCAAAACTGACGAATACACCTTAAGTCTCAAGATTTTATAGCTTGTGGTTCAAAAACTGCGTATACATTAACAGAAGCTTTTCAATTCTGCATACAAAAGTAACTTAAACTCACACTTAAACAATTAATAACACATTTCAACACAAACTTGGATACTACATTACTTTAGAGGTTTTTATTATGAATTGCGCTGAATTGTATTTATAGTAATATTACTAGAAAAAATTACCAATATAATTTTGATTTCAAAAATATTAATAGTTAAAAAGACAATAACGTCGATACCATACTTGGGGAAAACCAAAATTAAATATTAACATCGGTATTTGTGAGGTCCGTTCATTTGTTCTGACATGGTTGAGAAACAGACATTGATCCGAACTTTCCTCTTTGTTATATTGTATTACATATCTTATGTATCTTGTATGCCAAAGGCTTGTGGCTTAGCTCCATACCTAGGACAAACATGTGTTAGTGTTATTTCTGTGTCTGGCTTTTAAGTATATTTTCAAGTATCATATTTGGTAAGATAAGTGCTTTAAGCAACATATATCGGAGTCAGATCAATGCATAAAATTACTTTGTTGTTGACCGTTCTATAGACTTTGAGATCATAGCATTAAAAAGAAAGCCAATGGAGAGGACTTGTTAATGTACCTAACACTCATCAAACAATAACTTTTTTTCTTTAATTACCATTTTATTTTTCAATTATAAATCACAAACTTTAAGTCACACAGCCCTAATCTAAACATACGTCAGTTTTCATCAGTATCCTTTTTCTAATTATTAATTAAATAAATAAAAAATCTACTACTACTACGTGTTTGTATGCATACTATATTTTTCCATTAAAAACGACTAAGTGCAGTGTTATTTGCTATTTATAACCCTTCTGGTTATTTTGATTATTATAGTTATTAATAATATAATAATAATAAATTCCCACAACATCTCATACATTGACCTGACTCCGTGGTAAGTCGCTTAAAGCACTTGTGTTACGAATGCCAGACAACACAGGAATCACAAATATACTACTTAAATACATATATTTTACACCCATACACAGAGCAAACACAAATATCATCATATAAATATTTACTCTGGGTGGGAATCGAACCCACGACCCCTGGTGCACAAGACAGGATCACTACCATCTGCGTCATCGGGCCCGTCAATTGTATAACCCAGTTATAAAATTGTACTAAATCAATAGTTTAGGAAGTCTAAGGCCAGTTTTTAACTAACACAAGCCTCAGTGTTTGTGGATAAATTTATTTTTATAATTGTAATTTATTATTTTCAAAAGCACATCTTTTTGTAACGGTATTGACCATAATGTTCACATAGCTTCGCTTGCGGAATATCCTACTCACTCAGGTTTCAAAATCTGGTATTGCATCTATATGGTTCTTTAAAGAGGAGAGCAGCTTAAGGTATTGTTCGGAAAGTACGCGGTATACCGCGGCTTAGCAAGTAAAGCTTCTTACGCATTGTTGTGAGTGTTCGTGATCGAGGCGCCAACTCTGAACTGTTGACATTTGAGGCACTAGGATTACATATGTCATACAATATCCATGTTGCCCGTTGGCCTCAGTGGGTGACTGAAGCTGCGGAGTTGTTGGTTAAGGTATCTTACAATTATCGCCACGTACAGTCAAACGAGGTGATTGACCTTAACAAACCAGATGTAGACTTTAGTGCCAAGCGGATGGTTCAAGGTGATAGTGCCAAATATTATAATAAAATTTACGCGTTCGCCATTTATAATGAAACTACTCTTTTAACCGTTTTAATACACAGTTTATTTGCCGCAAGGTAATTAAAACATTGAGCAATATATACATACATCTCGCCTGTGTCCCATCGGGGTAGATAGAGACCATGGATCTCCACTTGGTATGGTCTTAGCATACTCCTTTCGCTTCCCTTGCTCGCATTAGTACTTTCATACACACCCGTTTTTATTAATATGTTTTATTTTTAATGATAATAGTATGTGTTGTTTTGCATTAATTTATGTGTATTTTCATTACTAGATCCATGAATAGTGGAAGATACAATCTTGCCATGATTTAGAAATTGAAAATTGATTTAAAACATAGATATTGGTAATGTCATGCATAATAGAACATTCCTGGCGTGTCTATAACCAGTCTTACACAATTAGGTATTAGGCACCATCAGCTAGTTATGGGAACTATCTAATTTTGTGCAAGGGTCACAGAGGTCATGTATTGTACAATTGATTTGCAATTGCCTTTAGTGTTGGTAGAGTAATTCACCTAGACGTGTGACTTATGGCGATATCTAACGGAGAGGGAATTTTCATATTAATTTGAATATTACACCTTATTTTATGCCAATCTGTATATCTGTTTGTTGTATTAAAATAATTAAATAAGTAACTAATCCTACAAAACGGTTTTAATGAGACTCTCATGCACATATATATATATATATATATATATATATGCAAAGCTAATGTAAAGTTGTGATCTGATAAAATTTATGGAAATGTGGAGAAAATGTCATTAAAGAAATTATATTTACGACACTTATTTTGAATGACACGTATTTAATTATCTCTTGAATGATATTTACTAGAAAAATACCAACTTCTCCTAGGTGTTATTTGAGAGGTTTTACGAATAGAAAATGCTAAATTATATTTAAAATCATATTCACTAGATCTGTTGAAAGTCAAGTAAACGATGCATTATGGTTGATTTTCCACCACCGGGCGACAACTGTTACATTATACTACATTATGTAAATTTTTCATATAACTTAACTATATATACTGTACTCTCCTAAACATATAATGTATGTATTACAAACACTCAGCCGCAACACAAACTTTTGTGTTGGCGCATGAACTGAACCCGCTACTCCTGCGTTCACAACTGCGTTGTATAATTATGTAACATGTTTGCCTCAATCGTCACCCCATTTGACATTCCATCTCTCCAAGTGCCAACACAAGAATGTGACCTCCCACACAATTGGAAGCGTTCCCCCAATTTCCGGGTTAAAATTGCTAAAATTGGAAGGGAAAGGGAAATTGATAATATTTTGTGTGCACACTCTTTGATTGACATTAAAATTGATTGACAGGATTGTCGCAGCCCCTCACGATGGTTCGTTCTAATAAATTCCTTAAAAAATTGATGAACAATTATGTTTTATAAGTTTAAAGAGCTCTTGCCTGATAGTATAACATCTATAAATGTAATAAATCTCTCCTGTGGTAGCCGTCAGATCTCCAAATTTTATGGCTTCGTTAATGCATCCCTCTGGTTCCACTGAAAATGATATTTAAGTGATCTAACGGTTTGGAGATAAGCTAAGAATACGCTGTAAATATATAAATAACATTTTATACTAAAATAAAAAACTGTTTTCCATAAACAATTCAATATGTTCATTTCATAACTAATAAAAATAGGAAAAGATCGATATTTGCCGTGTTAATATAAAAATAAATTTTTATTAAACATTTTTTTTTGCACAAAAGCTATTATATGTTTCTTTGTATGCATCGCGCTACATCCTGAAACGACAAAACCGATTCTCTGGTATAAAATCGGCAAATATAGTGTTATAAGGATTATTTTTACTCTACTTATATTTAGGAAATAAAATTAAAGTTTAATTAAAATAAATATCATAATTTACCAAAGAGAAAATTTTTAAGTATTAATAGAACCAAATCTTGTTAAAACATTGTAAAGAGTATTCATAATTGATTACTTAAATACTTAAAGAATAATTACAATAACCTAAAATTGACAATCGCAGAGCGTAGTTTTTGTGAAGGGTATGCTGCTGCCCATCCCCACCATGTGCATTTACTATTCTACTCTGTCTCACGACACAATCCATATTTTCATAAATAAATTTTTCTCATTATCTATTTTACTCTTTTTCAGGATAAAAATTGTAAGGAAATCTGGCAAAATAAATAGTTTAACCCTAATATATATTCTGCATTTTTATTGGCTCGGCTTCTCATGTTACGCAAATTTCCGAGGGATGCGATGTGCCCTATGTATTGATGAGTATTATAAAAAAATTGCATCTCTATATCTTATCTCTGACTCAAGAAGTCTATGTTGCTTTATGAAAGCCGTACTGTCTTAAACATCACGTGCCAATTACTTTAAGAAAAAAGTAAGCCAGATCTGTCCCACAGGAACACGTTTTCGGAATAGAAAGTATCTTGTGTTATTGTAGACTACCAAAATCTAAAAAACTCCTTGTCATTGTTCCTCTTTCAAAAGAACGTGAAAATGCATAGATTTTTTTGTCACTCAAACTTTTTGGAAAGTCAACGTTGCTATAGCCCCTTTTTACTTCAACAAAGCTCACTTATTAACCTTCATAAAAATTAAAAATGCCGGCACCAATAATCTTTGCACGCACACAACATTAATTCAAGTCACATTGTTGGCCAAAAAAAAATGGCGGAACTGTATCAAACCGTAAATAAATCAAATTGACCCAAAAATCCGCTCGCTTTCGGCAAATTTCGCCCATTATCGGATCGTTTCGCGCAAAAAGAGCAATTTGGGTCACGTTCTCAAGCCTTTAGGGTTCGTATGGCGTGTTGTTATTAACCTTATTATTGGTTTTTGGCTATAGTGTTGTTTTAGGTTAGGTTAATACATTTTCGGACGCTGTTCAACACGTGATCACGGTACTGAGCATCTTTCCTCGAAAATCCTTACAGTAAAAAATAGCTATAATTTACGACGTCGTATGTTTCCTTGAGGTACCGGCAGAGTAGAATAGTACTCCCAGGGATCGTAAGAGGCGACTAAGGTACCAGAACCGACAGATAGCGGTATATTTATCCAGAACAGTGCAGCTCAAATACACAGGGCGGGGGTGGGCAGTAGAATCCCCGTCGCGAAAGCTGCGGTCTGCGATTGCCAACACGCTTGCCAAGCGCGGCAATTATAGGCAAAAACTTCCTTTCTTGGAGGCCTATGTCCAGCGGTAGACTGTCAATGGCTGGTGTGATGAAAATTTTATCCTTGTTTAACAAATATATAATAATATCTAAGACAGATTGTTTTGAATACTCGTTTCCTTGTTTATTTCTCGCCGTACTTTTCTATATCGCGCAATAGTTGTAAAGTTGTTGTAGTAAAAAAATGCGGAACCCATCTTCCATCACGGGCTTCACCCACACCCGATCAGGTCCCGTAAGAGGCCCGCGGTGCGCTGTACTGTAATTGTTTGCATTCATTGTTTCCACAGATAGCCAACAACCAGTTTTAATTAAAGTTTTGCCAAGGCCCGGCCCGAGGGTCATGTATAAAACATAATTTGGGAACTGGGTAATGTCTGGTTGGGCGCTAATAGAGGCCTTTATAATGTTCCCATTGAAGTTGTCAGTTACGTGCCTCACGATTAAACAATGTATAAATTCAAATATACAAGCGCTGCTTATGGTTTTGTTTGCGAAAAAGTTTAATGCTCTTTAAAAGCTCTGTAGCAACAGAATTTTATTTTCAAAGTTGTTTTCGCTTGTATTCAGATTAATTAAATCCGAATATATCACAGACCCACTATTGCGTTTCTATCAACTATTATATTCTAGCTTCTAAAAGATGGGTATTCTGTGTGTTATAAGTGCCCTTTATTGGGTGCAATGTGCTGTCACATATTATTAGTGCATTCTATCCAAATTTTTTACGCTCTGAGCCTGAAAATGTCAGCCATAGCAGGCCTTTCCGTAGCATCAAACCTTGCTAAAAAGGTGAGCTGATATTAGCCGCTTATTACAAAATACGACCCTAATTATTCGGGCCTATGTTGAAATTCAGATATCCTCGGTACCACCTCTCGACTTGTAGATCCCAGTATCAATTCCTTTCATTTGATTCGGTGGCTGGTTCCAGTGGGTTTACTACGGGATATGTTCCGCTGAGTTGTCTGAAATACTGCCGGAAGCTGAGCTTCGGTGTAGAAACTACACCTGAAATGTTGATTGCAATATTGACTGCCGGAGTTGTAGCGCGAAATTTCAATGAATTCCAGACTGTCTGTTCGCACCGATATTCAGTTCTTTTAAGAGTCTTAAACAAATAAGCGAAAACCAAACATAAAAGCACACATGTTAGTACACAGTTTTGGTTATTATTTATTTATTGAACTTTATTGAACAAAACATTACAAAATGTACAAATAGCGGACTTAATGCTAGTTGGCATAATCTTCCCAGTCAACCATTATACAATACAGAAAAAAATGTATAGTGCTACAAACAATATTTATACAAAATAGATAAACGTTACATACATATTTGTATAAATATTCATAAAATATAATCCAATATAAAAAAATTAAGTGTTTTAGTAACAATTGACTCCAAGTTTCGTTAGAGTTTAAAGTTTTGGTTTATTTTTTATTTTAATAAGTCTAAGAAAGTGTAGTTTGTCCGCTTGATAGTAAGCGTCTCTACATCTTAGTCGTATTATCGCGATACTCGTCGTCGGTCGTCTCTACATCTCACTAGCGCGTAAAAATGTTATGTCACATTACCCAGTAATTTCATTGCTTCTCCTACCTCTAGTTAAGTAAGTTAAGTTCTGTGCTCCTTTTTATCGAAAAATTGCCTTTACTTTTATTTTATACATATAAATGGATGTGTAAATAATCTGATTGTAATAATGTGAAACGATTTAATATGGAAGCTCACACGAACTGCAATCTTTGTCAAACTCCATGAATGCGTATGAATAGTTTAGTTGAAAACACATAATTTTGTGTATAATTTATTCATAGAACGCTGTCGTTGTGTGAGCGCCTGGAGGCTTCTCTGTTTACGTCATTGCAACTGTACTGAGTTATGAACCTATTATCGAGTCTAAATGTCCGCAACTGTGAGGTTACATGATCAGTTATGGAACATGTATGTCATATACTGTTTCTGTAAAATGTTATAAGTTATAATAATAATAATTAAAATATCTCAAAGTTAACTAATTTTGAAGGAATTTTAAAATCTGTTTTTATAACCTCAAATTTGAAAAATTAGAACTTTCATGAATGTGCTAATTGTATTGTATGATTTGGAATTGATATAATGTTAGACATTTTAATGATTTTTTTATTGGTTTAATTATGAAAATTGAATGCTTAATAATATATGTATATATATATATATATATATATATATATATATATATACATATATTATTACTTATGTCGTACATTGTTAGACTTATCAATTTGTAAATTATAATAATTATTTTAATTAATAATTAAAAAATATTTGACTATGTCAATTTCCAATGACGTTAGGAAACAAATATGTAGTAACTCAGTATCAAGATACATTGTGGTGATATATAATAGTAAGATTAAACTTATATTTTAGCTTGCACAACAGGGAAGGAGTAGATTGACTGGATTTATATTCAAATTTGTCCCGTTAATCCCGTTACCAGGTTTTAATCCCGTCAGTAGTCTAATCTGTTAACATTCTTTTCCATATAAATTCCCGAATTAAGCTAGTTCTGACAAGTACAAACATTGGACGGTTGGATCATTCGTTTTAGAATTATGTACGTACATGTCGACGATATATTTTTATTTGTATAATTACGGCCCGCGATGACTTCGCCGGGTACATAATAATAATAAATACCGCATCTTATAAATTTACCTGATTGCTTTTTTAAAAGACCAGGTCGACAAACAAGCATACAGTCCGCGTGATTATGAGCATCACTGCAGCGTATAGTCGCTCGTAATAGCACAAGGATATCATTAACTGTAGGTATACATTTGTATACGGTATATTTATTATATATTAATTAGGCAATACAATGTGGATCTCGTATTGCTTTTGACGATTACAAATACAACAAAGGAATAACTAGCCCGGAAATATAATATTCCCTATGTCCGCGAGATCTCCTAAACTATCGAAAAAAGTTCAGTTAATGCTAAACAAGATTTTCAGAGAGTAATCTGAGTTAGTATTACCGATAAATAGAAAAAAAAACCTCTAAAGAGTATCATTATCATCAACAAATGACGTATCACACATACGTACGTATATAAAAATTGATATTCATTTGTTTCTCTTCACTCGCGCCTCAATTAGTGTCACTCGTATAAGACATTTCCCGCCCACGCGTCATAATAATTAGATAATGAGACAAATATTATTTTTCTATCGAACAAAACAAATTGTTTTCTCCGGTAGCGGTGGCGGTGCTTGCGGCAGTGCGCCCGCGCCGCGCAATTACTATGCGGGCTGGAGGCGTTCGTGTAAACCATAGTGGGTTGAAAGCTAGTATTGATTGTAATCAGATACAAATATAAAATCTTTTAGTGTGGTGCGTGATTAATATTATTTATAATATTGTAGGAAATATGCGGAAGCTTTTGAATCGGCGATGTTAAAGTAGTGGCAATGATTTTAGTAAAGTATTTGGAATACTATTTTTTAGATGGTATTACCTTTTATTTATTATATTGCAAGGAGTTGTAAGTATGATCAGCTGTATTACATTAGCAGCTGACATAGTAAAACAAAATCAGAAAAAAGATAAAAGTTCCAAATGAAATATTAAAATTTAAAGAAGTCTTCAATAGACTTTAAAGTTATTGTACTAGTTCTTTCCATATAATGAAACGAAATAGATCTCATTCTTCAGCCAACATTAACGATGTAAGGGATCCCAAGTATATCAATAATATTCTGGTCTACCGATCAAATCCAATGGAAAGAGAGATTGACTAATGTATCAATAGTGAATCTATCTTCTTATTATTTACTTACTTAATTCATTTATACATTGTAAAATACAATGCAGCAGCATCTTTGTATATAAATATTTGAAGTCACGTTGTTTCTCTGTGATGAACTTCTGCACTACTGAAGTGATTTAAATAAAATTTTACTCACTACGCGCAGTTACTGAATTTAGGGTTGCGATATTTTTTATTGCAAATTATTCGTTTATTATATTACAAAAAGTTATAATTACATGTGGGTGCCATAAGGTTCTATTAGATGAAAAATAATTGAATTAATATCTAATATTGCTAATATAATAAACTCAAAGTAACGTGACACAAATATACTTTTTAACCTGACGTAGTCGTAGAGGTCGGCTAGGGTACACACAATTATTTACCTTTATATATCGTTAAATGAACGGCATGAAATCTACTTTTTATTATTTAGACCAACAAACATCTACTTACAATACAACCAAAAATGTAACTATACACCATTCCGTACACAGACGATTGCAACATAATCTTAAAGGTTAGCTTTACATGCACAATACACCTAAAAAATTTAACTTGAATTAAGCTTTAGAACATTCTTTGATAATCACTATATCTGTCACTTTGATTTCTTTTCTTCTATAACTATATTCTTTATATATGTTTGAATGTATGTGTATATTTATATATTATGTTTATATGTATGAATGTTTGTTTGTTCTACTAAATACACCTCAAAATTCCACCAGCTTTTACATTATTTCTATCCAAAGGTTGCCTGTAAGAAATTGCATTTAGCGATAAGGCCGCCTCTTCTACCTACTATTCCATGTGATGTTCTTGTGTTATTTTATTGGTGCATAATAAAGAGTATTGTTATTACTATATCAATTTTGAAATGTAAAAAAAAAGAAAGAGATTATTTTTATCACACTTATTACATTTTATTTTAATACAAAAGTAACAAAGCATTGAACGTTGCATGCGATAACAAATGTATTTAAAAAAAAATTGTCACAAAACATACTCTGGTCTACACAAGTGTGTACTTCGTAAGTACTGTTTGTGAGTATTGTCAATATGCAGCCGGGTGCGCCGTCGCCCAAGGCATCGAGTGATAGACGTTAATTGTCCATGAGAGATTACGGCCGCAATAATTATCTCGTTTTAGACTTATTTCAGCGTATATACAGCTTTATGGGCTGTGTTGTAGGCTAATTTTGAGTAATCGCTGATATCAATTACCTTTTATGGCAAGTTAAATAGAGGTTTGTTGTATCGCAATTTTTGGTGTTTTGTAATGTCTAGATCGGTTCGCAGTTTGTGAGTCATACCATTATGATGTGGCTTATAGTTTCATCATATCAGCCGTTGGAAGTCCACGGCTGAACATAGGCCTCTCCAAGAAAGGGGGATTTTTGGCCATAATTGCCGTAATAGGAAAGCGTGGTGGCAATCGCAGAGTACAGCTTTCACAATGGGGATGTTGCTGCCCATCCCCACCCTGTGAACTTTAGTTATACCTCTTCGGATGGATATACTGCTATCTGTCGATTGTACAGGGGAGGTATTATTATACTCTGCCGGTACCTCACGGCTTATAGTTACAATATACATTTATGATCTTTTATTAGAATTCTTCAGGAAATATTTGGCGGTCAGTAGGTGTATAGATATTATAAAATATTATACGTCCAATATCTCATACCTTGAACTGGTTTCAAGGTAAGTCGTTCAAAGCACTTGTGATACGGACATCAGACAACAAAAAAATAAAAATATCTAAGCCTCGATCATAATATTAATTTTAAACCTATTATGTGTACGTACCCAATATCACTATATAACTAGAACAATAGATGATCTGACTAGAACTGAAGAATCGAGCTGGATGGAGGCCACATACAACCTATTGCAAATCTCTTGGGTTCGAGTATATCCAGCAGTGGACGTCCAACGGCTGATATGATTATGATAAGTAACTTATAATGTATTTTTTAGGTAAAACGTTTTTCACCAAGAAGAAAAATTAAACAAAGTATATGCTTTAGTACCTAAACATGCCTTATGAGCACTTATGCTCTGTTATGTGCAAGTAGGTGTGTGAATGTATGTGTATGTGGTCTAATATAATACAACCTGCATTTATATAGTACGTCCGGAGTCAACTCGGGTCAGATGTGTAGGTTATTTATATATTATTTATAGAATATGAATCTATATTGTAAATATGGTATATCTTGCTATAATATAAAAATAAGAGAAATAACAATTAGGCATCCACTCTACTTTAAAATTAAATTAAAACGCATTTTTTAACATTTTATTTTACAAATATAAATTTCCTTTAAATTTAGCTGATGCTATTCTCGAGGTTTTCAGGCAATTTATATATTATAAATGTTTTCTGGCGTATATTGCCTAGTTATATTGACGCTCGGGTGTTGCTGTCCCGTGTTCGATACCCGGTTTATTTTTATTTGACTTCAATTTATTGCGAGTATTTTTATTTAATGTCCCATTTTCATACTATGAACTAATATCTCAAATATCTTTAAAAAATTATAAAAATTTATTTTTTAAATATTTATGTTACGCTACGTCGGGCATTGCAATAGGATTTTTGAATTGTACAAATAAAATAGCTTTTTAGTTTGTTGTTGTATGTTTTAATGTTTATGATAATATATACAATATTTATTAGACAAAATGATGAATTTATTAGTCTTTTTATTTTAACGTGACTTCGGATATAGGTTGTCTAAAGCACTGGTGTTACGGACATCAGACAACAAATGATTCACAAATCTACTATTTAATACACATTCAACACCCAGACACAGAACGAACACAATCGTTCATCTTATAAATATTTGTCCCAAGTGGAGATCAAACCCACTACCTCAGCGCCATCGGGACCGTCACATTATAAAAGATATTATAATTATAGTGTCAAATAAGATTGAAGTATCAAAATAATATATTTTTATTTATTGTTTGTGACAGTACTATATTAATAAGACAACGTAATGATTTTTGTTAGTATTTTTACGGCTTATTTTTGAAACAGCTGGAGACGGTTTTTAACGGGACTTTAGATATAACTAACTGTTACAAGAAGCGACTTTCCTATTCTTATGTTACGGTACCCCAATGTAGAATTGTTAATAAATCTAGGATATGTCAAAATAGTCTATAAGACTGTTTCAAGATTTCAATCGAATATTTGTAATTTGACACGAAAAAAAATTCGAAGTTTAAATCGAAAATAACCGTTTCGGAAAATAACGACTGTATACGTTTGTTTCGATTCATGCATAGAAACGCTGTCCTTTGCAAGTGTCAGTGTGTTGAGTCAGATTTCTTAACAATTTTATTGTTGGGACAAATATTTATAAGATGAATAATTGTGTTTGTTCTGTGTCAGGAAGTTAAATATGTAATTAATATTAGATTTGTGAATCCTCTGTTGTCTGTGGTCCGAAACACCAGTGCTTCAAACGACTTATCTCGGAGTCAGGAGATATATGAGATGTATGAATTGAAATTTAAAATCTAAAAATAGAGCAGGCTAGAAAAGAAAATGGGCAGTATTTAACACTTCAATAGCCACTAAGGGACAGAGAGCGCATCGAACGATACGCGCATAGAAAAAGCGGCGCAACCACAAAAACCAGATGAAATTACAATTGAAATAAAATTAAAAGGGTCGCGACGCCGACAGAGGGCGTTGTAAAGAACTCATTTTATTTGTCCCCGGACAGTTATACCGTTTTCATAGTGGACGATTAAGGAGCAACCCGGCTTAAACGCGCTGCCGCAAGATCTATTTTTAGTTTTATGGTGGTTTGTTAGTGTAGGGGCCGTGGTGTAAGTTTGTACATGTTGTTTTGATTTAATTATTATGCTCGGTGTTTGACGAGTAACAATATAGATAAATATTTATTTACAACGCATCATACATTGACCTGACTCTTAGGTAAGTCGCTTAAAGCAATTATGTTACGGTTATCAGACAACACAGGAATAACAAATATAATTATTGAATACATATTTTCAATACCCAGACACAGAAAAAACACAAATACCAGCACATAAATATTTGTCCTGGGTGGAGAACGAACCTACAACCCTCCATTGAGGACCAGGACTTGGTGCATTAGACAGTATCACTAACATCCGTACTATTGTGCCCGTTGAAAAAATTACAAATTTCATCTTATTGATGTCATAAATTGAAGGTAGAAGAAAAAAATCAGTCTTTCAAATTCAAAGGTGATATATATGCAGTATTTTTTCCAATAAATTCATTCTCATTATCATAGTAGCCGTAGAATGAATACTGCTGGTTATAGGTCCCCCTATTAAGTGGGAATTTTGCCAAAACTTGCCGTTCTGTATAGGCGAGGTAGCAATCCTAGAGTCTAGCCCGCCCAATTGCATTTCAACTATGCTGTTTTGGGTGAATAGACCGCTATCTATCGCCTTTAATGATTAATATGCATTTGAATATCATATTTGTTTTTTAATTATTATCTGGTGGTTGTAACACAAGTGTTTTAAACGACTTAAGGACTTATTTCGAAGTCAGATGTTGTTTGAATATAATAATAATTATTAATTTAACTGGTAATATTTAATCACTTTAAACTATTTTTCAATCTTGGTTAATAATTAGACTTTAGATTTTCTAGAGATAATAATTATTTTGTGTTTATCTCAAGTTGTTTATTCATTTAGTGTCAGAAGTCAGGGTGATATTGTATATCATCTTTAAATGAACCTCCGAAGTAAGTATCTATATAAATCGTATCTTTAAAGTTACTCTAACCTAGGAGCAATATTAATGTAATTTTATTAAAATCTCTGCAAAGGTAGACTTCATACAAAGTTCTTCCAAATTGGTACCTTCCTCTAATCTATTTCTACCGCCAAATAGCAGTGTTTACATACATTGCTGTGTTCCAGTTATACTGATATCCTTGTGGTATTACGAACGTTTATAGGCAGCAGTGACGCTTACCCTGATGCGAACTATACACTTGTTTTGAGACTTGGTCTAATAAAATAAAAGAATTAGCAACGTCCATAACAAGCTTTCACAACCTTTCGCTTGTACTGTTTTGCACTGAGTCCCCGAGGCTATTAGGAATGTATTGTTAAAGGATACAGCTTTACAGTGCTTACTAATTATTATCGATAAAATTTTCTTGTTCTGATACTGGATACCGGCCTTTTATATTTTCAAATAAGTATAAACTTAACGACTGCAGTATTCCCGCAGAACTAAATAATGAACCATAACGATAATATTAAAAATTAAAATAAAAAAATCTCAATGTCCTTTGTCATATTATATCGAACGCTAAAAAGATATTATTGTCCAGCCCAGTTTATGTTTTAACGGTATTTGTTTATGACTTTAGATTTATTTATATCGGTAATTAATTTTAGTTATAATGGTCCGTTAATTCATGCTAGTAACTGATCCAGTAGTTTGCCAGTAGCTTGATACTTTAACTAGTCGTAACTTTACTTAATACTAGTATTCCGCTTGTGACTTTGTTCGAGATGATTTTATTGCATCCCTAAGTTACTCTATTGTTATAAGAAAAAATCTATATCATTGTCAGCTAAACTATGCACAATGTCGAATCGATTTCACTGAGAAGAATACAAAGCCTGTTTATGTTTTTAGAATAAAAACTAGCCTTTGTGTAACTCCAAAGCCACAGCTGAGATACATATATTATATACATATACATATATATGTAGCGTATCCCAGCTGAGAATATACCGCCATTTATCGGATCTGGTTGGCTAGGCTAGTTTTATATATATAGGGTATTAGACGAAGTATAACCGTCGCAAGGCTGTGGTGTGCTATGTTATTACCACTATGCTGAATTGGCATAGTAATGGCTATAACACCATCAAACGTCTTCAGCTTATAATGACGAAGTAGAGTTTTAGTTGACGATAGAAACAGATAAGTTTTTTTTTATTACACAAGGTCGTCAAATAAGCTTACAGTCCACGTGCCAAGCGTTACCGCAGATTAAAGACGCTCGTAATGTCGCAAAGATATCACTGGTGCGTCGCCAACCTTGTGATTTGAAGATGTTATGTCACTTTACGAAGTAAGACGGGCCCGATGGCGCAGATGGTAGTGATCCTGTCTTGTGCACCAGGGGTCGTGGGTTCGATTCCCACTCAGAGCAAATATTTATATGATGATATTTGTGTTTGCTCTGTGTATGGGTGTAAAATATATCTATTTAAGTAATATATTTGTGATTCCTCTGTTGTCTGGCGTCCGTAACACAAGTGCTTTAAGCGACTTACCACGGAGTCAGGTCAATGTATGAGATGTTGTGGGAATTTATTATTATTATTATTATTATTAATTTCATTGCCTCTCTCACCTTTCAAACGGAATCACAGCGATGCGATCACTGCTTTTTGGCAGTGAGAGAGCTGACCCGAAACTTGTAGTTCTGTCTTTATTGCTTTATAAGATATTTGTTTTTACAATCGTTACATTTTCTTTTTTTTTATTAACAGTGTAACTGTTTTTTGCACATAAAGTTTCTGATAATAATGAACCCATCATAAAATATGATAAAAGAAAATAAAGATTAATTTCAAGGCTGACTGACGGACTGAAATATCAATGTAGGGTCTAAACTATGGGATCCGAAAAAATCCGTCTTCCATAGCCCTTTTACCGAAAAAAGTTATAAGTTATATAAATAAACACTAGAACCAATAACAGCGGAGCATAAATGATACGAGCCGTAAGGTACCGGCAGAGTAGAATGGTACCACCGCTGCACCGCAAGAGGCGACAGAGGTACCGGAAACAACGAATGGCGGGTGTCCATCCGAAACAGTGCAGCTCAAACGCAAAGGGCGGGGATGGGCAGCAGCATACCCGTCGCTAAAGCTGCGCTCTGCGATTACCAACACGCTTGCCCAGCCCAGCAATTATGGGTAAAATTCCTCCTTTCTTAGAGAGGCCTCGGTCCAGCAGTGGTCTTCCAATTGCTGGTAGGATGACGATGATAAATGATGCTAGGTTTGTTCTACAACCTAACGCGGATAAAACCGCAAGGTGCTTCTAGAATATCTACATTCTAGTTTCAATGTAGGCAACGCACTTGTGATTACATTGCGATGATATGTCTTTAGGTTGCGGTGACGCGTACCATCAAACGTACCGTATGCTAACTTAGTAATATTTATATCAATAAATAGTTTATTTGCTTAATACGTTTAGATTGATAATAAAAACTAATCTAAGGTTTCGCTTCATCATTAACAATGTTAGTTTGCCGCGCTGGGCGAGCGTGTTGGCAATCGTAGAGCGCAGCTTCGTGACGGGAATGCTGTTGCCCAATCATGTTTTGCTGCATTTGAGCTACACTGCTTCGGATGCATATACCGCCATCTGTCGGTTCTGGGTATCTCAGTCGCCACTTATAGCAACTGGTCAGGGGAGGTACTATTCTACTCTGCCGGTAGCACACAACTAGATATTTTTTTAAATGCTAGTCATCTGACTAAATGCCGTAAACATTTTCATATGCATTCAGTATTTAGTATTATTATTTTAGATTTATAAAAAATTTCTAGTTCACAAATGTGTAAATTGTTACCACAAGGAATTTCCAAAAAGTTATACACGTATATATATATATATATATAGGCATATAATAAAATAGAAATTTGTAATCATAAAGTCTAACAAGCAAGCATTTAGGACATCCAAGCAGAAGCTTATAAATGGCGCTAGCGTGTACCGTTGGGCACAGTTAGCCGCGTCCTATCCCACAACGGGCAACTGGATAAAAATATCGAGTCGCTTCACCGCCTTATATGTGCGACAATGGCAGACGTGAGCCGCGGGAGATTCGCCTAGAACGTAATCTGCACGCTCCAATGCCGTACTTAAATCATAAACGATCAATGGATGGATAAACCACGCGTAATTAACCTGCAGTAAAATTAGTTTTAAGACCCATTTAATTTAACATATGTTATGGTTAGTCATAAATATCAGTATCATAAATATAATAGAATTTAAAACTTCTTATAAGGAAAATATTATTGTTTATGATTTTTTTTTGACGATTCAAAAGTGCTTGTGAGGCCTTTGATTTTAATTTCGAATAAATAGATTTGGCACAAAAATTCGTGATAGTCTGGAATGACACTAGCTACTATTTATAGAGAGATATTTATCTATAAACACATTTTTAAATGTAGTCATTAGCATATCTCTAATATTATCCTATGTGATCTATGATTGTTTGCGTTTACTCTATGGTTAAGTTGAACACGTAAAAGCATTAAAACAATAATAATAATAAGTTATTTATTTCTCTTTATATAGGCATAGGCTTTATATAACATAAATACAATAAAATCAGTGCGATGGATTTGTTATATTCATTAACATATTTATGTATATGTTTGTGGTTTATACATATATATATATATATATATATATATATATATTTAAACATTCATATATTTAGCTTCGGTAACCCTTACGAGAGATCAGTGTCCATACTAGGGCAAACCTGGTGTGACGGATCGCCAGGCTCTTCCTTCCAATCTGCTGTTAAAATTTTGTTTCATAGGTTAATGAATTTTTACATTAAATTTCCTAATTTTATACCATTAATATTTACAAAATTATTCACGAGATGACACGATACAGATGTAAAATTAATAATAATAATAATAATAATATACAGTAACATTAATATAGAAACGTGCGAGGTTACGTACTACGTCAATGCGTAGAGGAGAAACGTGAAAATCACAATTTATTGTAAACGAGACGAGCTATAAATCGAGCCACTGTCGGCTCAATAGAATTGTGTTTCTTTTCATAGCATTTACTTGTAGTGTGTCGGTAAATAATGACCTATTTACTGCTAACCTGTAAATTTTAAAGTACACCTTTCATGTTTAACAAGTAAATTACACTCTCGTGTTTTTAAAACTGCTTAGCTTTTCTCTTTAAAAGTATATTAATGAATGTCACTGACACCATTGTTTGACACTGACAGACAATTTAGAATAGATTAATCCGTTCTAACACTAAAAATAGTTACTTAAATACGAGTATGTGGATGAGGAGGAGGATGGATATGCAGATCTGTCAAAGTTTTTCAATACATAGTAAACTCTACTCAATGTATTAAATACAATAATTGATATTTGTTGGCAAGGTTGATCTAGAGCCGTGTGCATGTACATAGTATAAACACTAGAAAAACGTGCAAAAATTATGTATTTTTAAAGGGAACTTACCTTTAACTTTAGGCTCAGACTCAGGCGTTGATTCAGGCCCACCTAAGAGATGGACTAAGCCGCTTATTATTGAGCTACCCTGGATCCGTTTTACCCGTGTGCCCCTCGAATGATTCGGGAGGCCGTTGAATCATCGGTGATCGTCTGAAAGCGCTGAAGGGATGGACTAAGCTGCTCATTATACAGCGACCCTGTAACTGTTTGTACCTGTGTGCTCCTTGACAGTTTCGGGAAGCCGCGGGTTCGACGGTGATTACCAGAGACTGCTGAAGAGATGGACCGAGTCGCTCATTATAGAGCGACCCTCTACCCGTTTGTACCCATTTTCGATCACTCGGACTTTTCGGGAGGTCTCGGTGTCGTGTCGACGGTGATCACCCGACCTTAGGTCGAGTGGCCCTTGTTAGAGAAAGTTAAGATTGTAAACAGGGAGACTGTGTGAACCTGTCCGCACTTGGGGCAGAGATTTGGGCTTGCATTGATCGGCAAACATACATGGCATGTTGCTCTACGAAAAGGATGCGTGTGAAGTGTTTGTCTTTGTGAAAAGCCAGTGTAAGGGCGAATAATGGAGGCATTTATAAAAGTTATGTTATCGGGCGAGAAGAATTATTTACGTTTGTCTCAGTTCGTAAAAGAAACGCAAATTATTAAACATAAGTATTCTTTTTCCATCCGCACACGTCATAACAGAGTAGGTCTAGGAATAAGGGGAGTAGGAGCTTTTAAGGTATAAAACTGGAAATAAGACCATTGACACATTGAATCAAACAAAAAACTTGTGATGTAGAGCATAGAGAGGTACTGAAAGACATATAATAATTATGTATACAAAACATACTAAATACAAAATAGATTAACTTATATACATAAGAATGCTAAGCTCTTATTAATAAAATATGGCCAAGAATATATTAAATTTTTTGAGGCAAAGCTAAAGTTAAAATAACAAAAAAACTTAAAGACAGATAGAGATAGAAATTAAAAACAAAGGAATCAAGAAGCTAAAACCAATGCATTAGGAAGTAAAACAAAGGAAAAATCTAAATTATACATTGGTAGCACGAGATAATTTTATTGTTCAGTATTTAAATTAAGAATTACAAAACCGAAGCTTACATCTATTTATAAAAAAAAAACTGGGCAAGTGCGGGTTAGGCTCATACACCGGGAGTATTATACAAACCTGTAGGTATTTAAGAGTAAAATCATAAAGATAAGGTTAATACGTTTATAAATAGTAATAAATAAATAAATTCCCACGACATCTCATACATTGACCTGGTTCCGTGATAAGAAAATTAAATCATTCAGCAGACGGTTATGTTACAGACTTCAGACAACAGAGGAATTACGAAGATATAACCTCAATACATATATTTAAAACCCAGACACAGAAAAAATACAAATATCATATAAATATTTTTCCCGGATGGGGATCGAACCAACGACTTTTGGCGCACTGTTTTTAATGTATTGTAGACCTATAGATAACCCACAATAACCCTTTTTTACCGTCATTAATAGCTATACGACTTTGGAACGAGCTTACGTTGAATATTAAGCAATCCCCAATCAAATTTATCTTGAAACGCTGTCTCCGTACTTTATTTACTGATGTTGCTTCTCTAACTTTATAACCCTAATTCTGATGTACGTTATTTTATATATAAATATATATATTTAGATCTGTCCGCTTTTTTGGCGTAAAAAACAAACATATCCATACCCCCTACAAATTTTCGCTTTTATAATATAAATAATTTCAATGCATAATATAAATAATCCTTACCTACTTATGATGACGTTTTTTTGTTTTATAAATGAATAATTCACACAACATCTCATGCATTGACCTGATAAAAGTTGCCAGTTGCACAAAGCAAACATAAAATTTATCATATAAATATGTATTAATTCTAGGTAGGAAACAAACTGGTGGGGACGACCTTTAGCACACAAAATAGGATCATTACCGTCTCCGGCATCGGACTCGTCATAACGAAATTAATATTTGTGAAAAGTTTTCAGCGTCAAAGAATTTACGCCCAAAATCTTTTCTTGACTCTTTGTTTTTGATGGCTGATCATAAAGAAAAACTAATTAACCTCAGAACCTACCATACAATATGTAAATAGCAACTTAAAAGCTCTTCCTACACCGATTGCGGCGAACATGAATAATGTGCCGGTTTCTCGCTGTGTAACTAACCTTTCCTCGGAACACAATCAATAAAGGTCCAGCATTGTAATCGGTATTGAAATTTATCCGGCTCCTGAGCGGTGAATATTCATTTTGTTTGAACACGCAACACTTGCCCGTTTGATGTTAGACCCGCTGTCTATTGAGTGGGCATTCAATTAATAGCTTTGATCAAAGCTAGTAAACATATGGTAAAATATATGTTACTCTTAAAAACATTTTTAAGTTAATTTTATGTTGTATCTAATGATCCAATTAATTGAAACTAAATACTTAATTATTTTTCTAATATCAATTTAAGTAAATCCAATGTTTGTTATTATTTACACCATAGAATAGCTCCTTTGAATTTATAAAGTGCAATCAAACTATAGTACAGAATTTTGTGAAAAACAATAAATCAGTTAACAATCTTTATAATGTAATAAAGTAGTTATAAATTCCTTTTAAATTATTATGTGTAAGTAATGCGGAAGAAACTTTTTGTTCTCGTGGTGCAAGTTTGCAAAGACAGGCAAATCGTAAATAACTTGAATAGTTTTAACATTTTTGGCAGTAGTTTATCGATAAAGTATTGTTTAATTTAATTGTACTTGTTACTATTTAACGGAGGAATTACTGAATGAACGAAACTAAAAAATATACATTATGCATTATTATTATAAGAACAGGACCTCATATGAAGTCTCGAATAATATAATAATATTTTATAACATCTGAAACATTGACCTGACTCCGTGGTAAGAAGGAGTTCGCTTAAAACGCTTGTGAAACAGATGCCAGCCAAAAAAAAAATTCAAATATACCAAAATACCAGGGCCAAAGTGCCCTTTTATTGAGCAGGCCTATGCCAGTGGACGATATATATTTACATTATTAGTGTGATGTGCATTGAAATCACAGCTCGGGGGTAACGGCATCCCGCGGGGCTTAATAACTAGACATCGAGCCTAAAACCTTAACTCAAATACGATTGTTGTCTTATTTACGAGAGTCATTTGCAAAGAAAACTCCACTAGGTAAATTAAGGAAGCTAAGAGTCTTTAATTGACTAATTAATGAGACAACTGAAGAATCGAATCTGTGTTTAATGATTCCTTTATTTTAATTGAAATCAGATGCTATTCAATTTATAAATGGCCTCCGCTGAAGCTGCGGACTTGTGATGTTAAGTTTTGTTAATGGTTATTTTATTTTTTTAGCTTTTGCAATCCGCGTCTAAAATTTTCATAAAAATAACTTTTTTTTAATAATTCGCATGACTCATATAGCGCAGAAAAAAATACTCGCATCAAAGATTTCAATTGAACATTGGCTATAATGTGAATTAAATATGTACTAAGAAAGAATTTTTCACGGAATTGGATAATTCTTATTTTGTTGTATTTTTTATTGTTAAGACGGAAAATTTGTGTTACCAATGTTTCTAATCAGGCAGTTTTTGTTTTTTTTATTTATATAAACACCAGCTAACCCTGTTTTAACTATCATTATCTTATTAGGGATTTTGCCCATTATTGCCGCGCTAGGCAAGCGAGTTAGCAAAGCGTATGCTAGCAATCCCAGAGCGTAGCTTTTGCGACGAGGGTGATGGTGTCCATCGCCGCCCTGTGCATTTGAGCTACACTAATTCGAAAGGATATACCGCTATCTGTCAGTTCTGATACCTTAGTCACCTTTACGACACCTGATATAGAGGAAGGTACTATTCTATTGTGCCGGTACCTCACGGCTCAACAATATATATAGTTATAATATATAATTGATGATTAGAAAAAACTGGCGACTACTGTTACTTAGCACGGTACCTGTAGGGAGAGGACCCTGTACAAAATGTCGTAACGATGGCGGATTTTCACCTATAATAGTGTAGCTGAAATACAACTGGACGAAGATGGGCAGCAGCATCCCCCCTTTCTTGGAGGAGGCCTATATCCATCAGTGGGCGTTTTATGACTTATGGTTGTTTTGATGATGACTACTGCTGCCTGCAAAAGTCTACCAATCTAATATCTAGAATGCCATTAAAAAGCACAATACAAATTTAAAGAGGTTAGGCTAGAAATTAAGTTCTTAGTTGTTGTAGACTTTAGTGCTTAGAACTAAAGTACTAGGCGTATTTATCAAGCTACGGTAGCAGAGTAATTGTCCTCCAAAGAGATTAACTTTTTGCAATAACTTTTATGGAGTCATTCCATTCCGAGTTTAACTGTACTTTGTCTAGTTAATGAAGACTTTATTTAGTAAGCTAATGGGATCGTTAATTAAGATTTTTATTGTTAATTGTTCAATGTATTTTTTAAATAAAATTATAGGTTTTTAATTTACATAAAATTGTAAATAGACATAATAGTATTTTAAACTTAAGCCTTCGTTGTTTGTAATTAGTAGTTTTAAAAAGCGGTTTATATGATTTTTTTTATTTGATTTCTTCTACATCGCGGCTTTATTTCTCGCAACCAAGAGCTGTAAAATGTATCTTGTACTAATCATCTAGATTGGGTTAGCAAGCAATGCAAGCTCTATGATTGCAATTACTAGTTGTATTCGATGTGCCCAATGGCGCAGATGATAGTGTTCCTATCTTGTGGGCTAGAGTTCGCGGTTCAATCCTCACCGTGTAAGTATTATATTTGTGAATCTTCTGTTGTCTAATGTCCGTAAACAAGTACTTTATTCCACTTATTACGGAACTACGTCAATGTATCAGATATTGTGGGAATTTTATATTTATTTATACGTATGGTTCTCAGAATAACCAACTGAAATTATAATACTATTATTACAGAATATAATTTCATCATCTACAGAAGATAGTATTTTTTAATCTTACAGTAGAACATCTACTATAAGATTAAAAAAGACCGTGTTATTATGATCTTCTGTCTACTAAACAGTGTACTGCCATATGCATTGTTTGTAGTGAAAAATACCAAAATCTGTTTGAAATTCACACAAGATCTTATACATCCTGACTCTGCAGTAACTCGCTTAGAGTGCTCGTGTTATAATTATCAGACAGCAGAGGAATCGCAAATATAATACTTAAATACATATATTCAACACCCAGACACAGAACAATCTCATTTATGCAAAACAAATATTTGCCCTGGGTGGAGTTCGAACCAACGACCTTTAATAATCTCTATTGAGCAAAATACACCTGAAACAATAGTCTCATATATAGGATAAATGTACCTAGTTAAGTGTACCCTACCTGATAAAAATTTTGAATTATACTAAATTTTTAATAGTGTATTTGTATAAGTAACTCTAGTTAAATAGATAACTAAGTACTTCTGTTATATTCATATACTAAGAAACTAGCAACTACTGTAGAACTTTCATGTTAACATTGCACCCCTCTTTAAGGGGTAAGTAAAAAAAATATATACTTGTCTTATGACTTTGAATTAAAAACCTTTAATACTAAATTTTATTGAAATAACTTAAAAACAGCAAAATATGTATGATTACTTTGCCGCTCCCCCTTTCCACCATTAAATTTTTTTAAAGTTATTTGTACTCTTCTACGGTATAAAAGGCACCACTGTTCAAAAAATTTCAAGTTTCTAATCCTTATTCTTAAGCCCTGCGTGGATATGTCAATCAGGTTCTTATTTCATATATATATAGATAGATTTATTTGTCATACTAAATAATGATTGGATAACGTATTGCGTCGGTTTAATGTTATATTTTATTACTGCAGGGTAGTTAACTGTACGACTAGAATATATAAATTTGATTACATATATACGAAATGAATGAAAACGATATTATACTCATAATAATAACCACGCACAAAAATATTATTCAGTTTTAACAAAATCGGTTTTATATGTTGTATGTACCGCTAAGCGAATTGATATTTAAGCTATAAACGTAAATAAGCTGTATAACACTCTAGTGTACACAATAAAATCAGTTTCTATTAGGGTTGCCACTGAGTGTACAAGTGTAGAAATAGCCGTGAGGATAGAATAGTACCAACCTCTGTACCAGGTGTCGTAAGAGGCGACCAAGGTACCGGAACCGACAGATGGCCGTATATCCATCCGAGACAGTGTAACTCAAATGCACGGGGCGGGGATGGGCAGCATTATCCCCGTGGCGAAAGCTGTGCTCTTCGATTCCCCCTTTCTTGTGGAGGCCTATGTCAAGCAGACGACTTCCAATAGCTGTAATGACGATGATACAAACACATTCTCATTTTTTATAGTTGATCCTAACTTGGCAGACAAGTATACGGACCACTTGTTTATCAAATTGCCATTGTATGTTCTGGGGAACGCCAGCGAGAGATTTTGGTTCAGAAAAAGAAACGTAAATGCTAGCTTTAGATTAGTGAACAATATAAATAGGCTGTAATTCCCACCCAGGTATTAAAGGATAAGTTCCTAAGAGGCTTTTAAAATGTCTTTAAAGATACTTACTCCAGTACAGAAAACAATTTAAGTATATAAATAACTATATAAATTTATATATATATATATATATAACTCCACTATCCGCACGTGTCCTAATTAAATTGTAACAGACTTGTATCTTTCAGAAATATATGTATACTATAAGTATATATGAGGGTTTGTATGGGGTTGTATATAAAACAATGAATGAAACAATAACGATTATTTTGAATTTTGACAGACCCGGTGGTGATCCTATCTTGTGCGCTAAGGGTCGTAGGTTCGATGGACGTTTGGAGCGCAAGCACTTATAGTTATTATTATATATTTGGACAAATTTTTATAAACTATAGATCAGATGTATAAACACTTTTAAAGTATACTTTCATAAAAATCGATTAAATCGTTGTTGCATGAAAATGAAATAAAGATACAACTATACATTCTTACAAATTTTTTCTTAATAAAAATTCTTCTTCTTCAAGCGTTTAAAATATTTGAAAATATTGCACACTTTGGCCAGATTGAAAGTACAGCAAAATAAGCATGCATAATTATGGCAGTGATACTTAATTACTTCTAATGCACTCTGATTTATCATTGCTAAGTAGCGAAAGGAACAATTTTAACTGAATAAAAGCGAATAATTACATAGGAAATAATACAGAGTTAATGGGTGCGGGTCCAAATAAAACTGCGAGTGTATTAGCGGCAGCCCTGAACCGGGACAAAGTTATCACGTACAGAGGTGCGGTATAGCGTACAGCGCGGGTTTACTCGGTGTTAATTCCGCTGTATGACGGCCGCACACAAAAGATATTGCAGGGAATTGTGTGGAATTAGTGTGGATACGACTTCATTTTATTTATTTATTCATTTAAAATCTACTTTCTTGTTAACAAGATACAAGTCAACCCTCACCGCCATTAAGGGATTTTAAATTGTAATCACATTTTAAAGTGGAAATAGATAAAAAAGTGGTACCGAGTAGAATAGTACCTGCGCCTGTACTAGGTGTTGCTAGAGGCGATTGAGATACCAGAATCGAAAGGTGTAGCTCAAGTACACAGGGCAAGGATATACATAGGCAGCAGCATCCTTGACGCAATAGCTTCGTTCTACGATTACTACCAGCCTGAATTCCCCCTTTTTTGGCGAGGTCTATGTTCACCGATCGACTTTTAACGGCTGATATGATGATGAAAAGAATTTACACCACATATCATACGTAGGTCTAATTCTAAGTTAAGTAGCTTAAATTACATGTGTTATGGATATCAAACAACAGAAGATATACAAATAAAAATCTTAAAAACAAACTAATAACAACCAGACACAGAACAAACGATAATAATCAATATTTGTTTAATATAAAAAATTGTCCTTAGTGGGGACAGGATCCACAAACCTTTTACGGACAATATAGGATCACTACCATCGTCGTCGGGCCTGTTAAATCATTTGTCATACATTTTTTTTTGTTAGAGCTTTTTGATTTGATAATAGTATCAGTGAAACAATACATTCCTTGGTACAAATGGGTTATCAAAAACTAACATTTAATTGCAATATTAATTAAAGGTGTTTGCAAATTAAGATATTGTATTATCGACAAGAGATATTTCGTATTCAGAGCAAAGTCGATCAAACGACAATTTTATAATGATCCTATAAAATATAGGGTCCGTTGAAGATGAGATTTCTAAGATATATGAGAATCTAATGCTGGACTACTCAGACATAAGTTCAGAAGGACTACGCTATTGGAGGAGGACACTCATTTATGTGCTATTATTATATACCTGATTGTTTCGGTGCACACCGCATGTGGCGCGATCGATCGTCGATGGCAATCACCCGAGGGCACCTCGGAGGCTTGACCTAGCCTTGAGTGGCCATTGTTGGGGACAGTTAAAAAAAGGGGTAGTCATATATCGCAGAGCGTGCCTCCGCGATGGGAATCCAAAATCTATCTCTGCCCTGGTTTGCATTTCAGTGATAATATTTTAGAAAGATATACTGTTTATAGAAATACTAGCTGTGCCCGCGACTTCGTTCGCGTGGTATAGTTTTTTTTTGGGTACCATACCTCTTTACCCTAACTTGTATAAACTTTAAATGTCATGTTTATTTATATGGAATCAATGGCTTGAAAAATAAGTTTTAAGTTTCTAGTTTCAAAAATAGTGATACTTCCATAGAACATTTCATCCCCCCTTTCGACCTCTCACAACGCTTATCTCGAATTAAAAAATAGCTGATGTCTCAGAGTCTAAGCATTGTCTGTGTCAAATTTTATCAAAATCGGTTGAGAGGTTTAAGCGGGAAAGCGTAACAGATAGACAGAGTTACTGTCCCATTTATAATATTAGTAGGCATTTATCTCTCGTTTCCGTTCTTCAATAGTTGCTTACGTTATTTTGTACTGGAAACGGTACTCTTCCGGTCATATGACATCTATATGAGGATTATAAGGTCAGCAAACAAACATACGATCCACTTGATGTTAAATGTGAGCGCAGCCAATAGACACCCGTGTGTCATTACAAAAATATCAATAATGTGTCACCAATCTTCTAAAATGAGGATACAATGTCACATTTACCCATTAATTTTACTCCCTCTCGCACCATTCAAATCCTAATACATGAGTGAGGTACCAATACAGACAACCTATGTAAGAGGTCTACTTCTATAAAAAGAGAAGCTGAATAACGGACGGACATCAACGCATAGCCTAAACTATAAGGATTAGAAACTTAAAATTTTGCACCGAGGTTCCTTGTAGTCTCTCCACTAAGTAATTTTATGTAAATTGAACTGTTTAGGAGGTAAAACTGGGGTTTGCAAAGTTAGTTTGAGAGTTCTGCTTTACACGCCAGTGAAAGTTTGGGGATTTGCTAGTGAGTAATAAATAGTGTCGCATCCTCAACATGCCTCACGGTGGAGCGACATGCATGCGACGTGTCGTAATAGTCTTGATATTTTCTTTATCAAAGATCCAGAACTCGCTCTCTGGTTACTATTACTTGCTCGAGCATTATCCTTGTTTCTGCATACTTATGCAGAATTTAATTTCAAACGAGGCTCTAAATGGCCTTTTATTTTTAAATAAAGTATAGGTATAGATACGTTCTTAATAATGCTCTTTCTTTAATTACCAAAGATGTATCAACTAGTTTTTCTATACGTTCCTATCGCTATATAGATATCTAGATTTCTAGAAATGTCAATCAATCCTATTCACTTGTATATATTGACGATAGTCCTCAATACTTGATCAGTGTGCCTAGAGCTCAAACTCTCTACATCCAAAATTTTACCAAAATCGGTAGTACACCGGCTAAACCATGAAAGCTTACAACGCAGACAAAATTACTTTTGCTTACATTATAGACTATAAATTTACATAAGACTGATATATTACATAAGAGATATATACTTTACATAAGACTTTCCATAAGATATACATGTTGAAGCGGCATGTCTGTCAACACCTGATTTTTAAGGTTTACTAGCAAACTAAGAGTGAGGTCTTACAGGTAGCATAGTAAAATTAAAATGTAAGCCTTTAACAACTCTTCATTACACACATCTCATGCATGGCTCCGAAATAAGTAAATTACAGCACTTGCGTTACGGTGATCAAACAACGCAGGAATTCAGCCAAGACAAATACATGCTCATATCATCTGAGGTCAGTCTTGAAGATATTATGTCACATTACCCAGCACTGATGTTTAGTAGAATTAGGTGAGGCACCAATGCAGACGACCTTAGAAATTTTCCTTTAGTGTATACGCTAGCGTTTTCTGTAGATACAATTATCTAGAAAAAATGTTAGATTGAAAAAAATACCAACCAATAAGTACAATAATCTGGGTTAATTAAAAGATTATTATCCATAACTTTTAAAGTTGTGACTTGAATCGTGGCAAGTATGTTAAGCCGCCATCGACGCCACGACCATAAGTATAACAAATAAAACTTATCTACTCAAACATATCGACAGACAGACGTATATTTATTATTGTATGATGCCTCTTTTATAGTATGGTCTTATTTCTTCCTTCTTCACTGTTGCCTATTAGCAGGTCGCTTACTAAATGTATTTAACTTCACTTAATGCCGCGGATTATGCTCGCAAACGTCTGTAAAGAGGTTGCATTATAGCTGCGTTTGCTTCCAACAATATTAATTGAAATAAAGTACCACGCAAATTGTATCTAATAAAAGATAAGATGTAATGTGTTAGTATTCGTCGCCATTGGAAGTCGTGTATTAATATAATAAAGTTTATGTTTTAATTTTGATAAACTGCAGGGTATTTACTTTTTTGTGTACTGTGTTAAGTTAAAAAAATATATGAAATACCTTACCTTATCTAATAAAACTTTGAGATCATTTTGTCGGTTAAAACATCATTCAGTAGTATCATATCACCAGATAGACATATTCACTAGATCATTTTACTTCGTGCTTCTATACCACGAGCGGGCAATGGTAAAAGGCAACACTTGTTTTATTTATTATTTAAATAAATATATAAATAATAGTAAAAATCAATAATGGTAAAAATGGCAAAGTCGAGCGGTTCAGTGATCCACCGCGATGTACCGCCGCGGGCAGTGACGCCCTAAGACGGAAGCGACAGCAAAACAGTGCATTATAATTGTATAATAATTTAGAACTATCAGTTGCATCACTCGATGTATGGAAGTGCGCACACGTCGCCGCATATAAATCCGGATAGGCCATGAAACGGATTTTAATATGTAGATATTTGTTATTATCATAGCAGTCGTACAACGTCTACTGCTGGATATAGGCTTCCCTCTAAAGGTTGAATTTTGCCGCGATTGGCAGGCGTGTTGGCAACCGCAGAGTGTAACTTCATGATGGGAATGTTGATGCCCTATTGCATTTAAGCTACATTGTTTGAGGTAGATATACCGCCATCTGGCGGTTCTGGTACCTCAGTCGTCTCTTATGACACTATGTATAGCCCGTACCATTCTATTCTGCCGGTACCTCAAAAATGAATGACGGTACGGCAAAATGAATGAATTATATCATCCACGTATATATAACATTCGAATAAAATGCTTCTTTATTTATTTATGTCACTATTATTTTATACAGGTGACAGAATTTAATTTTGATTATCTACCCGGACGAAGTCAGGCAAACTGATAGTTTACAATAAATATTTATACACATAGTGGTGAAAAATGTCAGAGCAAGCTAAAATTTTTTCTCTAACGCTCCTAGCGATCTTCTGTAATCGACCTATAAATTTCTCAGCACACACGTACAACTAAACGAAACGTCTTAATTATAATGCGAACGGAATAATGTACATTAATCTCTCGGCCTAATCAATTCATGAACCACTGGGCAAGTTTTAATTGATTTTGATTTACGATTAGGTAAAGACGAACTTAGTAAGTGAAAATAAATTAACGATTTGTAATTAGAAAATTTAAAAAGTAATCAATTCGTGAAGCGGCTGTACCGTGACGTAGTTATTGCGTCTGAACCACGATTTGTAGGAGTAAACTCAAATATAATTTACTTCGAAATTATATATATAAACCTATAATATATATGTGTGTTTATATATATATATATACATGATAAATAATGTAATTCTACTGTTTATTTGTATGTCATTTTCTCCTAACGGCTGTTTGAGCTATATCCGAAACAATGTAGCTCAAATGCAGAGTGCGGGTAAGCAGCTGCATCCCCGTCGCGAAAGCTGCGCTCTACGATTGCCAACACGCTTCTTGTTTATTTCAAAATAATATCCAAACTTAAAATATATAAATCCTTACACAAAGATAAGATAAATTTCCTTATGTTTTGAATCTTTATTGAATCAAGCGCATCTAATAATACAATTAATCCTTAATAGCAAGAAGATGTTTATATAAGTTTGTTATCCTTTGAAAATGTACCTAATAATAAATATTTGGTATTATAATCAGGGCACCTAAAAAAAAATATATTTACAGAATTAATAGCGTAAGTGTTTGATATATTTGAGTCATCATCATCATCATGATTAACAAAACTGCTGTAGAGTGCGAGCGAAGTATGCGGACATTTTTCTTATGTTTGCCTCGCTGTGCAGGCGCGGTGGCAATCACAAAGCATTGGACCATCAAGATCAACAGGGCGATCCCTGTTGCATCAAAACTGCTGTTTCGGGTAGGTATACCATAATCAGGCTATTCCGATACCTCATTCGCCTTTAACGGCTTCTAGTACAGCTTCTTCTTGTACTATTTACTCTGGCGGTACCCACATATCTCTGGAAATAATGGGAGAAGCTGAATAACTGACATGTCAAGGCACTTCTTAAGCTTCAGGGTTCATCTTATAACGTCGGGGGGTACTAAGAAATGACTTTAGAAAATGCACCCTCTGAGGGGGTAAAACGAAGTTTAAAAGCTAAGTGAGCATGAAATATAGCCGTTTTTAAAGTTATTCTAATTAAATTCAGTATGAAGGTTCTTGATTGAAAGTCATGAAACATGTGTAATATGCTTAAATTTTATTTTTCGGAAATCGCCGCATTATGGGGTAAAAGAGGTGTTCAAAATTTGAATTTCATTGGCAGCTAGTTATTGTTATAGGGAATAACTTACTTCTTTCATTGTATTTATTATTCTTACAGGAACCAGCACTACACGTATGAAATTATGGGGTGCCTCTAGTTCGAGTATAAAAATAAAAATCTATCAACAACCCCTCATTTAAAAGCTACTTTACTCCCAGTCACGTTCTTTGTAAAAATATAGCTAACCAAAATCTTCTGCTACGTTACTTGCTATCAAGTTGAAATATACCAATTACGGCGCTCAGTGGAAGGTGTTTGTGCAACGATTAATATTTAGTCCAACAGCTTAAATCACCCATCAGGTTGGATTGTTGCCTCGTAACTAGTTAGCATAGCGTCTAAAGTCATGCCACGTGACGCTTGTTGATTGAGTCAAATTAAACTAAATTAATAAAAAAATATATATGGGACATTTGCTAGTGTATCAAAATATTATTAACTAAGACATGAAAAAAAAACAGGTTTCAAGTGATATTATAGAGGATTATTCATATGATAAATTCATACACCATCTCATACATTTATCTGACTCCTAAAAAAGTATTTTAAATCACTTGCGGATATTAAAAAACAGATATATTGCACGTATAATAGTTAAATACAATTATTTAATGTTTAGACATAGTACAAACAAACACATTCATTATAAATGTTAGTCCTGAATGGGGATCAAATCCACGACCCTTTCCAAAAATATGTGACTCTACCGAGTGCACTACTGGATGAGTCAATATAATTTTAACCTTGACTGTATATAAGATATCTTATATACAGTCTTAAGCTAAAAGTCTATTAAGAAAAATATCTAGATTTAAATTATTTTTCTGGTGAAGGACTTTATGTTATATTCGCGTACGAACAACAAACTTATATTGTATGTATGTACATCCAGAAAACAAATTCATTGAAGCACAGTGACATCTTCCCCATTATATTTCACAAGTATATTACTTCCACGAAATTATTAACATCTATAGTAACTTTTGCACAAAAGCAGAAAACGACAATTGTGCTGTAAATATAACCGATAAAGTTGCAAAATTTATGCGCTCTGCATTGTAAAACGGAATCATTATTGCAAACCAACACTTTCAGGGAACAGAATAATAAAGACTTTATACGACTTTTACCTGTCGTTACATCTTAAAAGTTATCATAATAACACCGCAGCGTTATAGACCCTTTATATGCACCAACGCAGTAATTCAGGCATTAGAGTTATGATAACGTTTGGTCAGCGTTACCGAGTACCTCGCCATCTCTTATCTAAATCTGTGGCCCTCGCAAAATCAGAGATAATACCACCGACAAACTCCGAAAAATAACAAAAAAAAGTGCAATAATTTCCAGTAAGTCGCTTGCAACAAAGGAGCTGAAAACCTGCTGTACTGTTCTTTGAAGTATATCCATGATCATAATAATTAAATGTCGCAATAAGGAGTTCTCTTATCAACCGGACGTATGGATGAGGCTACCGACCAGAAAACGTCATTTTGCAAGCCACCGCAACACATAAACCGACTGTTACGTATAAAACGGTATATATTACCTTTTCTGTTGAGGAGTGCTCGTGTCGCGGTGTTGTATAGCGGTAATGTAAAGCAAGACGAGCGTAATAGTGGTCACGTTGAGGGGTTATTGGTGGGTTGAATGTGTCAGAGTAAGAACCAGTTAGGCAAATTATCTGCGAACAATCAGAGAGTCCACCTGCCAGTCTTTATTTATTTATACGCATTCGCAGTTGCTGTGTGCGTGATTAGTCCCATGTATTGTTTTATTGTTATTTATGGGTTTGTTTTGCATGCTTTGTGTTTTTATTGGTTCAGCATTCTTATTCTTAATCTGGTTGCTTAAGTGCTACTTTATGGTTGCCGGTGAGATCATCTTTTAATTTAGTGCGATATTTTAAGTTCAGAAAGGCGCTGTCCCGGGATTTATTAAAAGTTCGCAGAAACAAATCGCCTTATAGCCTCTCTCTCTGTTATTTATTGTTGTGTTTCAAGTTATATCAAAGTACACAATTTTAAGGTTAAGTCAAAAGAGGTTAATGTTAATGCCTGCCATATATTTCTTTAAAAAATAGTTTTCCTACCATAAGAACAACATTGAACAATAATTTTATTAAGATCAGTTGTTCAAATTTATTTAGCCATGGTTTATTATACTAGCTGTGCCCGCGACTTTGTCCGTGTGGAATAGTTTTTTTGAGTACTATACCTCTTTACCTCAACTTATATAAACCTTGAATGTCATGTTTATTTATTTCGATACAATGGCCTGAAAAATAAGTTTCTAGTTTCTATCTCTAAGAATAGCGATACTTCCATACAACTTTTCATCCCCCCTTTCGACCCCTTACAATCCTTATTTCGAAAAAAATAGCCTATGTCCTTTCTCAAGGTCTAAAAATCGTCTATGCCAAATTTCATCAAAATCGATTGAGAGGTTTAAGTGGGAAAGCGTAACAGACAGACAGACAGATAGTTACTTTTGCATTTATAATATTAGTAGGGACGATGCTCCTATATTATTTATTAATTAGCCAAATATTGAACGAGCTACATAAAGTTTTATTATAATTTTAGTCAACATTTCTTTTAAAGTGGATACAAAGTAAAAATAAAATTACCATTACAATTATTACGCCAAATAGTTTTAGGAAATCTCTAAGGAAAAATTGTTTTTTATACAATTACAGGAGAGTTAGAGTACAAAAATAAAAAGAGACAGATAGACACTTAAATGACGTTGATGCTATTGGATATTACTACGATGCAATAAGTACATCTAAATAAAATTAAAAATTTTGTAATTAATACATCTTCGATCATATATATTTGTCAAAGCAACAGATATTTTAAAAGCCTTATGCACTCTCACTTCAATAACATAACATCCAATATAAAATGAAACTAAACCAGGAACTGACAGGTTTTATACTATTAGAACTATATACTAGTTTTGTTTAAAAAATACTTTTGTTGTATTTGTATTCAACCATACAACTTACATATAAATAGAAAAGGATATCCCTATAACTCTTGGTCACTGTTTTTCTTTTTGATTATGCTGTTATTATCTATAGAAAGCTTTTAAAAGACCTGCCCCGAAAATTTGATAATTTGTTGACAGCGACAATTAGAAACTGAAGGGCCCGTAGGCCCAGACAGTATTGATCCTGTCTTATGTGTCAAAAGTCTTAAATATATGTATTTAATTAAAATATTTGTCAATCCTCTGTTGTCTGATGTCATAACGCATGTGTACTCAGTAACACAAGTACTTAAAGCGACCTATTACAGAAAATAATTAACAGATTAATGTATGAGATGATGTGGCAATTTATTTAGAAAACAAAATTGAAAAAAAAACTATTTTATTGGAACCGTGTGGCGTTTGACAAAATTGTCAGTCAATAGTTTGCGTGATTGCCAGAAATCGCGGTCAAATAAACCAGTGCAGTATCTGTGGTCCTGTAGCACTGTGTTAACATTATGCTTCAAAACATTATTGAATACTTTCTCACACATTACAATACAAAATGGATGCATAACTATCCACTCACTAATGATATATATGTTAAACGTAACAACAAATAAGGTGGAACCAAATTTTTAAATACGGATCGATTTTTTAAAGAGCAAATAATCGGCCTTTTAATACGAAGCACACACAGCGAGCGGACTTTGAGATTTTTCAATCAGACACGCAGCATGGTGCCCAATTAAAACTATAATGATCTGGATAGACTGTTGTAATAGAATATGAATAGAAATGAATGCTCTTGTGTGTCCGTGTGTATTGTAATGATGTTTACATATTGGTCAATCTGTTTGTTACAGCGAATGAGTGACTAATTGATCGAGGAATATATTTGTCTAATTATATTCCTTACACTTTGCAACTCTACAGGTGAAATTCATTTAAACTTTATCGATTTTACAAAAAATGGAAACGATAGTTAATAGTTATGAGTAGTTCATTTAATAATCTGAAAAATCATGCTTTTGTAGAAACTGAACTTATAAGGTGATAAGAATTTTTAGTAAAATTTGATGGGTATCCGAAGATTCGAACTGTATTTACAATTTTAGCGCCATTTTTCCCACATACCGCTGATCAATGGAACAAACTCGAGGGGGTACTCCCTACGACCTTCAAGAGCAGAGCCTTTTCTCATAAAGGCGGTCAACGCGCCGTGATTGCACCTGTGATGCCTTTGGTGTTTCAGGTGTCCATGAACCAAGCTAAACACTAACCATCAGGTAACTTGTTTGCACGAGTGCTAAGTTATATGTCTGCTGTGTCACGAAATATCTGGGAAGCGGCTACTATAGTCTAACAATGGTCGCATAAACGTAAAGCCATCAACCCAGAGACCTAAAACAATATATTTTCATTACCCGGTAACTTGAATGCTCTTGAAACTTGAAACTGGAGTAGAGCTTTACGAGCATTGGTACTTGTTGGTTTCGCCCTTAATTGCTGCGCTAGGCAGTCTTAGTAGCAATTGTAGAGTGTATCTTTGCGAAGGGAATGCCGTTGTTCATCCCTTGTTACATATGTGGAACCACCAGAAACATCATGCCATTTCTGGTGGATTCACCACCTCCTATAGTTTTCAACTAGTATAATTTATTAGAGGTACACAGCTGGTATCTCACGGAAATATGTTAGTCTGGTATTTATGTAGAGAGTTGTCACTTTGTGAGAGGTTCTACCTTGAGTAAAAAATGTTGTTAATCGTGAAGTAATTTAAGTAGAAAGTGTCATTATAATGTAAACCAAACAGCGCAGTCTATTACGGTATCAGATCCCATGGGGTTGTACATGAACAATGGACTATAGTCAACTGTGGGGCACGTAGGGCAGACCAATCTCGCGGACAATGGCCAATTAACGCTGCACACAATTAAATCAGACCCAGTCGCTATTACAAAGGCTCCTTAAGAGGTTTTCTATAGAGTTGTTATTACCTTAAATGTATCGTTTGCGATAGATAATTACGTGACGTCAGGTTTGATATACCATAGTGTCTTGAGGTATAAGAGCTGATAGTATTTAATATCAAGAGAACGGATTAACTGACAACCTTGAATAAGAATTTCTTATCCATAATTCATGAGCATTTGCTCGAGGGAGATTTTGAAAAATTATTTAGAAACAAAGTTTTGTGTAAATTTTTCAGTCTTTACGATCAAAGTTCATAGATTGTCAGGTAGTATCAATGATCATACAAATGTTACTCAATTATATATTAATACTTGATTTTCTATACCATAACAATGACGAAAAAGAGGTATTGCAACTGTTTCTGCTTCTTATCTCTGCTTAAACAATAACTCGTAGTGTCGTGTAAATCAATTCATTTTAATATACAAACAAGCTGTAGGGACCTACAGTGCAACTAAGGCAAGCATCCGATATGGCAAGGCTTAGCGATGTACCAAAGCCCATTACTAAGTACCTCGTAGGCCGAAGTCCAGTCTCTTATGTCTAGAGATTTACTGGAGCCGTAAAGTCGATCACTACTCGTACTTGCAAGCAATTACTTATGACTCATTAATAAATATAAAACTACTCTTTAAATGGCTTCAAAATGGGGTTTATTTAACTTCTATTTTCTTAAGATAGATCTTATATAAATGTCGTCTGTATTAGTAGCTCACAGTCACCTATTTTTACTGCCAAATACCAGTATTTGCATTGCTATGTTCGCGGTTTGAAGAGTGAAAAAGCAGTCAAATTACTGAATAAATAACAATAATAATATATCTATTTGAAATCTACATCACAATGTTTCTCTTTTTCTTAAAACCACAAGTTATTGATAAAAACGTTCAACTCAAAAGAGCTATACGTTGGCAGGTGCGGTAGTATGAACAGCGTATCTTCTATTTAAATGTGACATAGTACCTACAGTTTACACGAAAGACTAATATCCTTAAAATGACGCTAGCGTCTTTAGACTGCGGTCACATTTACCATCAAGCAGTCCGTATATTGACTACATAATATAAAAATACGTTGCAGCTACCTTGCGATAACTATTCTCAAGATTAAAAGAAAATGTTGTATCAGGATTTGAAAGTAAACAATTACTACCTCCACGTCTTTTTATTTATTTTTAAATTTAAACGTTCGCGTTCCCATCCACGCTATAGGTGCAAACAGTATGACGTTTGAGAATACCATCTGTGTATTATCATGAAAAAGTGTAGTAGACCGGCAGAGTAGAATACTATATCCCTCGTTAGTATCATGTGTCGTACGAGGCGACTAAGGTACCAGAACCGAAAGATGGCGGTATATGCACCCGAAACAATGTAGTGTGGGGATAGGCAGCAGCATCCAACACGCTTTCCCAGCGCGGTAATTATGGGCAAAATTCCTCCCTTTTTGGGGAGGGAGAGGACTTCTAATGGGTGTTATGATAATGATAATAATTACTATATATACTCATGATATGAATCTCCGTTCGAGACGCCGGATAAACCAATTCTCTTGCTTTCCAAGGTCAGAGCCGTAGGGCACGTGACAGGAGGTTAAGATTACACACAAAATTACACTTGTTAAGATTGGTTCGGAAGAGTAATATCAACTCCATGACATTCTCGTGCAGGCCAAATACCCACCCACTCGTCCGGCGTATTGTTCGGCTCAATCGCCGGAGTTATTATTGCAGATAATCCTTTATTTATTGCGCGAACCATAGGCTGAACACGTGGGAACATTGTTCTGGGTAGCTAATGAAATTTCCTTGTAGGCTGCGTAATTATTGGCCCAAGTTGATCTTCGCTGTGACTTTGTAGTTGTGAGAAATAAGTCTTTAAAATATATTACTCGTGCTAGCGGTTATTTGACTGTTAAATGCTACAAATAAATTAATAAATTCACACGACAACTCAAACCTTGATCTGTCTCCGAGATAAGCAGCTTAAAGAACTTGTGTTACGGTTATCAGACAATAAAAGAATTACATATAATAACACCCAGACACAGAACAAATAAAAATATTTATCATATAAATATTTGCTCTGGGTGGAGATCGAACCCACAAGCTTCTACGCCATCGGGCCCAATAATATATGTTATAAACTAGCGTGTTTTTAAGTAGAGCCCCAAAAGTATCTTTATTTCTGGATTTGTGTATAGATTCGTCTCAAGTAATTGTCTTTGCATTCCAAATTAATATTCACTAAATGATCAGTTATATTTTTTTTATTTCCATCCTTGTCCTTGTCTAATCGCTTCTTTGTTCGTTTCAGATAATCTCTAAAAGAGCTGTACCGATTTTAACGGGCCTGGTAGATATTTACCTAATGACGAATACTTTAATTGTTCACTATTTTTATTGTACACATTTAATTTATAAATGTAAAATCCTTTATCGGCTGTAATTTTCAATTGTATTTTACAAAAAAATTAGAATATGAGCTGGGATGTTAAATGAGTAAAATAAGTATAGTCTCACGGGAACAAAATGCAGGTGAAAGCACAGGCTGTTACTAGTCGTTAACAAACTGTGTACATTATAGCAATAGATATACAAAAACATTTAATTTTGCATTTATAATATTTGTAATTATTTGATTGCTATTAAACTACAAGATTCAATGAGTCATCTGATTTGCTATATATGTCTAGTCTCTCTGCTGTAGGTACTATAATTATAGTATAGTACCGATTTTTGATGGTATTCAGGGTATCTCAATTGTTTAAGAAAAGGGAAGTTATGTAGTGTTTCTAAATGTGTTTGTTTTTATTAATTACATCTATGTTTCATTCGTGAGCGTAAACTGTCTTACCACATTTATTACTCAAATTTGTTTCACACAGAAGCACTGGCTTCGTTTTATGATTGGTAGGAGAGGCAGTGAAGTTACAAGGTTATGTTAGGACTTACACAGTAATCAACAGTCTTCAGGTCACACACGATCTACTGATTGCTTAACATGCTTGTTTGATATCCTAGAGTCCTATAAAATAACTTGATGAGAATAACAGCTGTAATGCTACTTCCAAATAATTATAGTTGTACGCTGTTTATGTTTTTACTTTACAAGGATTTGTAAGCAATATTAATAACAAATTACGATGCCAAATACTCAGGGTGTTTGATAGCCGATATAAATGCTGGGCCCGATGGCGTAATGATACTATCAGGGGTCGTGGGTTCTGTCTCCACTCAGGACAAGTATTTATATAACAATATTTGTGTGTTTCTTGTGTTTCAGTGTTAAAAATATATATTTGCGAATTATATTTGTAATTTCTTTGTTGTCTGATACTTGTGTTACACAAGTTCTTTAAGCTATTTACCACAATGTCAGTTCATTATATAGATATCATTTATTGACGCATTCTCCTGAACAATTAACGGTACAAACAAAAGAAGTGTGTTTGTACTGCTCTTGTACCGCACTGCTCAAGAGCATACTATTTATGCATATTATTATTACAAACAGACAGAATAATTGTATTCATTTGTATAGATAACACGTAGGACATTATTGTACTTGGTGGCTGTTGTAATTTCCTTAGTCGTAGACCGTAATTATTGAGTGGAGGGAAATTGTTGATCTCGATCATGGCTTATCTGTGACTAATTGCAATGTTTGTCTGTTGCGACTTTGTTGGTCAATGTTTTGGTCGTAAAAGATTGTGACCATGTTATAATTGTTCGACCGGGATTGTAGAGAGCGGGAAGTATCTCGTTGCAGATATATCCAATAATATGCGTAATAGGAAATGTTACTTGTTACAACTCGTAATTAAATATTTCTACTCTTATTCAAACTGCTTTTACATTGAGTTTGGTTTTCTTTTTACATTTACATACAAACATACATCACGCTTGTCTCCCATCGGGATAGGCAGAGACTATAATCTCAGCATACTCTTCTCGATACCCTTAGTAAGTACTTCTTTAATACTTCTTCTACCTGGGTAAAATATGTTCGCCTAGGTCATCCTATACCAACTCTTCAATTCACTTCCGTTCTATATATCTGTGCAGTCATTCTACTTTTATCCATCCTTTCTACATGTCCAAACACTCTCAACAGTACTTTCTCAGTTTGACTCTTGTTTTTACATTTTGGTGCACAAAAATGGACCACCACCACACATGGAATACATCTGTCAATGGCAATATTTAACGAAAAAATTGCAGGGACTTAAGAGTTTATTTAAATATGAAAATTATCATGTCGCTTACTATTGGCCATATAAGCTAACTCAAAATAGCTCAGTAACTATACTCAAATAGCGAGTTTTGGGAAGAGCAATGCGGGAAATTTCTTTCGACTCCTTTTCTCTCTTTTTAAATCAGAAATGAGGAGATCCGTAAGTAACAGAACCAAAGTTGCCGATATAGCCCAGCGGATTAGTAAGTTGGAGTGGCAGTGGGTACGCAGAACCGATGGCCGATGGAATCGTAAGGTTCTGGAATGGAGACCACGTACCGGCAAGCGTAGCGTAGAGCGTCCACTCACAAGATGGATTGGCGATCTGACTAAAACTGCAGAATGCGCTGCCGACACAGGCCGCATATAACCGGTCCTATTGGAGATCAGTTGGGGAAGCCTGTGTCCAGCGATGGACTTCCTATCTCCTACACTTAAATATACTAGGTAAAGATATAGCCTAATTAAAATTACAGGTGTCAATGTAGTATAAAACCGCGAGTCATAATAGTTAATTTATGATATTGTTACTAATATTGCACTTTATGAATTCTAGGTATATTTTTTAAAATTATCATAAGACGTAATATGACTGGTATAATGATATTAACATGAGATTTTACATATATAGCGTATTATTTAAAAATCCACCTAAAATTAGGACACAGAACATTAAAAAGATTCGGAAAACACGTTTCACAATCCAAAAATTTTCTTTATCTTTTCGCATACGTATTGTTAATTTTAAATGAACAGAATTCGACGCAAGTTATTTCTATCAACCCAAAAATCTATTCATAAAAATTGCTGCGAGTTTTGCCAGTTTACAGAAACTATATTATATTTTATAACAATAGGTCGACCAACAAGCGAACAGTCCGCGTCACAGCTGCCTATACACTCGTAATACCTCGTAATTCCTACTCGTAACCTACTTGTGACTTGAAGATATTTATATCACATTACCTAGTAATTTTACTGCCTCTATCAACATTCAAACTGGAATACAGCTATGTGAACCCTTTTATTTGGCGGTAAAAATAGGTAAGACCTCATTATCTAATGCGATATCAGAGTTAGCAATTCACAGTATTTTGAACTGTATCATTGTGATTTATTTAATAAACAACATTTATTCAGATCTCCGGTCCATGTTAATAATGTTTTATTTTCAAACACTAGCGTAGATCGATTAAAATTCATACTTGAAACTAGATTTTCATGTTAATATAATGTCTCATAACTGGATAGCCATGTACAGTTAGCCATTTTAAATTCATATCATTGTCCCAGGCCCCATTTCTAGTGCTCGATTATCTAACAATAAATCAGCCGCTTCCACCGGAAGCAAGATAATATTTAATTGGCGTGAAAACTCAATAATTGGAGATAAAAATCAGCAGGTAGCCGCGGAGCAAACCAATTACTGCACTAGTGTGGCACTACGCATCCGACCGCATTTGCCGCTCGAGTGATGTGGTTATAATTATCGATTTAATTAATGCTTTGACTGCACCCGCTACATATGGTAGATCTAGAATATATTTTTTGAATCACAAGGCTTATAATAGAATTAAAAACAGTTGGACGTTAGTTGACGCAGTAGTGCAATCGCCTCGGGCTTACAGTGGTGCACAGTAATTTTAATACTTTTGCTTTTCTTATTACCAGAAAAACACCTTTGTTTTTCATATTACCACACTTTTAAATATACTTTAACTGCAAAGAACAGGTTGCACTACTAACGACTGTACATGATATCCGTATTTGCCGCGCTAGGCTGGCGTAATGGCAATAGCACAGCATTATTTGCGACGAAAATGCTCCTACCTGTTCCTGCCCTTTCACGAGCTGTTTCGAGTGGACATACTGCCACCTGTCGATTCCGGCACCTAAGTCATCTCTTGCGACACTTAGTAAAGGGAAAGCAACTAAAAGGGAAGCACTATTATATTTCGCCGGTACTTAATAAGAGAACAATCTTAACTTCGGACATAAAAATGTTAAAAGTATAAATAATTAACTAGTTGATCGATAAACAAATAGCCAACACGGCACATCACTAGCTCGCATGTGGTTTTTCAGCGCGGTTCGGAGTAACAACTCATTAGCCGGCGCGACTGTCGCCTTTTATTTGTCCGACTGTGCTCGGCCGGGTTAATTGTTTAATTTGACCTCACATCGGCCACTTTTCATGTATGAATTTATACCATTATTTAGTTGCAGCAAACAGGTATAGCTGAGATTAATAAAGGATTGCAGAGGTCTTATGTGGTATTGAGATGATATGGTTGAAATGTAATTTTGCAAGGAATTATTAACTGCTTTTATCTGTCTGTTTGTAATATCTAAATAAAATCTTTTTTAAATAGCCATAAGAGTTTTTTTTGGTTGACTTTCACTGACAATTAGCTTATATTATATAGAAGAACTTTAGCTACTTAAGACCGAGAAGGCGATTGAGGTACCAGAACCGACAAATGGCGGTATATCTATCCGAAACAGCTTAGCTCAAACACACAGACTGGGGTAGGCAGCAGCATATCCGCCACAAAAGCTCTAAGATTGTCAATACGCTTGTTTAGCGTGACAATTGTGGGCGAAAATTCCCCCTATCTCGGGAGGCCTATGTCCAGCAGAGGACTTCCAATATAGCTGATATAATGGTTATCACAGGCGCGTGAAATACACAGGTGAAACCACGGGGCGCTGCTAGTTTGTGATACGATAGCCATAACAAAGTTAATTTTGGACCTAACTTTTAACTAATTACCATCTTCATAACACCGGCCATTGGAAGTCCACTTCCGTAAGCCTCTCCAAAAAAGGATGTTTATTGTCCATAATTGATGCACTGGGCAAGCGTGTTGGAAATCGCTCAGCGCAACATTCGCGGCGGGGATGCTGCTGCCCATCCTCGCCCTGTGCATTTGAGCTGCACTATTTTGGATGGATATACCACCATCTGTACCTCACAGCACATACAAGTAGGTTCAGTAGTTTACAAGTTTAAAAGATTAAGCATATATGCACATATTATTGACCTACTGTTTAAATTTGGTCATATAGTACTTCTTATAGAGTCTTAAACTCTAACCTGTCAAAGATAGTGACGTATTGACCTTAAGTGAGCCTCAGATGTCATAAGTATATTCAGGTTTATATATACTATGGGTAATTCTCATTTACAACAATAACTTATAACTAAGTTTTGGAGATACGTCATGATTATCATATCAGGCAGAAGACGCCCACTGCTGGACATAGCTTTTTCCAAGAGATCTTCTGTAAGACCGGTTTTATGCGGCCTGTATCCAGCCCGATCCTGCGGTTTATTGCTAAAAAATTTGATATGATAAACTATGTATGTCACAAGACATATCTAGTTTTTTTTACATACCTTTAATTATTTCTGATATTGTTACTATGGTCATGGGAAATGAACCATGCTATTTATTATTTGGTCTCCTTTGAAGATGCTTATAAAAAGATTTAAGACGTAATATTACTGTGATGTTCATATTATTTTGCGAGTGGTTTCGCATTTATAGATAAACTTGTAAAAATGTAAAGTTAAATCCCTGCTATAGTAACCTGTACAAAAGATCAACCCAAGTGCTTTCAGACACATAAAGACCTCATTTTCCCTCCATACACATGCAAATGTACCTCTTTGCTCTTTAATCGATTTCGTTCGGTCCATTCGTTCGTGGGTTCGGTCCGGTCATCAATCACTCTAAGATTGAATGAGTATCTTCGGCCACATTTATCTATTTTGTATGGCGAAATTGTATGCATTAGATGCCTGAGATATCGTTTTGAGGTTAGGCTGTGGGATATTGACAGATTTGTTAATTATTGCAACTTATGTTTAGCTCATACTTAAGTGGCCAGCAATTAGCTGCAGTCAACTACATTAATAATAAATTTTGAAAGGGCAAATGTATTTGGCATTTTATACACTTAATCAATGGGTGCAAAATTTTATTACAAACACATGTCTCAGTTTTAGCCGGGATCCAAACCTTTTCATGAAAGTGCTTTAGCATATGGCACTGTATTTTTACATCAAATTACTTCTTTTTTATTTTTATCAAAAACTTTTATTTTAATGTTAACTTTAAATATTCTTGGAATACTGGAATGTATTTTTGTTTACCGGTTTTAAGGGAAGAAGAAAATTTACTGATTTATGAATTTGACTTGTTGATTGTTTTGTATTTGAATGTCCTAAGATCTTGAATTATGTGACGTAGTAGACTTGGCTTCGCAATGCCGTAAGATCGTAGAGTCCTTGTTGTCTGAAGCCGACGTGCAGGAAATACAAAAAAGTATTTTTCTCTCGAGCAAATTTTTATAACATAATCTGTTAAGTGGCACCGGAAGATTTAAAATTAAAATTTAATATCATCCTCAGAGAAGCTGTATCTTACCTGCTGTATATTATCTTCCGTGGCGGCGTCTTCCATGATTCAGGCGTGGTTGTCATAAGCAAGCATTCGCTATATGAATACTGCTGCTACCTAGCCCCGCTCCATTGCATCTCACTTACTAAACTTAAGCCGCCATTTATAATCTACAATTAACTCTTTCCGTCAATTAGCCAATGATAAATTTCGTTGTAAAACATGGTTCCTCACTTAATTTTTACAACCGTACCAAAGTAACACAACATTTAATCCTCGAAATAAATTAACTAAATATTAATGAATTACACCGATGCATAAATCTCGTATTTATATTTATAGTATTGATTAGAAAAATATTGAGCTCCCAAACTTATGTATGTTGATTAAACAAGTATTAGCATAAAGCTATGAGTCCCTTCTCACACGTGTCTACCGAAGTTGGCTGTATAGAAAACAAAATATGATTTTGATGGTGATAGGTGCAAAGAAAATTGAAGACAAAAAATACCTCATGGATCAATTCTATATTAAAATATGTTCAGATAATGTACTTCAAAAGTGTCATAAATCTGTTTGTCGCTGATTGCGATTTCCTTTTTATGTGCTAGATACATTATCGTAAACCTTTTTTTTATTTTTATCGTCATAATCATATCAGCTATTGGAAGTCCACTGCTGGACATAAGTATCCTCAAGAACTTTGCCCATAATTGTCGCGCTGGGAAAACGTGTTGGCAATCGCAAATCGCAGCTTTCACAGCGGGGATGCCGCTGCCCATCCCCGCTCTGTGCATTTGAGCTACACTGTTACGGATGGATATACCACCATCTATCGGTGCAGTACATTTCAGACACTTAGTGTTCTACTCTATTGTTACTTTACAAAATCTACTTAACATTAGTATATTGTTTATCATTATCACCACCATCAAATGAGCTATAAGACGTTCACTGCTGGACATAATAATAATAATAATAATAAATTCTCACAACATCTCATACATTGACCTGACTCCGTGGTAAGTCGCTTAAAGCACTTGTGTTACGAATGCCAGACAACAGAGGAATCACAAATATACTACTTAAATACATATATTTTACACCCATACAAAGAGCAAACACAAATATCATCATATAAATATTTGCTCTGGGTGGGAATCGAACCCACGACCCCTGGTGCACAAGCCAGGATCACTACCATCTGCGCCATCTGGCCCGTTAATTAAATATACTAAACTATATTTTAATAAATTACCACAAAATCTTAGACTTTGTCCTGCTGCCATACAACAGAGGAGTTACAAATAAAAATTAAAGTCCCAGATACAGAACAATTAAAGATATTTCTCTTCTTCTCAAGGTCGTCACACAAACAAATTTTGGCTTATGTGCCATGATCACACCACCGAATGCTATGAGGAGGATCCTCACTCTACTATGTAACCTAAAGGTATCTCATAATAAAACTATATACTCTTTTATCGGCTTTAATACGCGATTTATTAAACTTTTCCTTTATCAAGAATATATGAAGATTAGTTTTATTATGAGTTAAAAACGCGTTAATGTCAAATAATATAACTAAAAGTATGTGGATTAAATTGGAATATTATGTTCGATAGTTTAATTAATTAATTGCTGTGCCTGCATTAATTTAAGAGACAATATTTTACGACACGAAGAAATATTTGTATAAAACGTTATTAATATATTTAACGGTTAGTTTTCTCAAAGGATCCACGTGTGAAACAAGTTACGTTTTAGGCAAAGTGTGGAGTAAGTAAAAGTAATAATGTATGTAGATTCGATGCCTCATGGGACCGCCACGCTTTCCCACGTCGCTTAACAAAATATGTCATTATGTTAATAGCAATTAAGTACACCATATCTCAATATGGAAACCGGGCAATTGGTTGTTCTCACGATAACTTGGTGTTTGGATAGTCTGTGTGCTGAATCTGTCTAAGTTTGCTGTCTACACGTTTTACTTGTAATGTTAAGAATCACAGAGATAGTATGTTACTGGGACTTAATATCCTCAGAGAATAAGATTGGCGACGAGCCAGTGATGGTATTATGACATAAGTGTCTAAAAGCTGACATTGACGCTTATGATCGATCGGGTCATATGATTGTGTGCCCACCAAGATCCATCTATATATATATATATCACTTTTTATTAACGTTTTTTACTAGTGCTTTAAGCGACTTACTTACGGAGGCTGGTCAATGTATGAGATACTGTCGGAATTTTAATTATAAATTATATAGTAATTATTATTATAATACTAGTTACTGTTTTTTTTGTTAACTAGTAAATTTCCCGAAAACGGACCTATTTTTTTTGGGATTTGCCACCTTTGGCTAAAGTGATTTGTAATGGGAATTTGAAGTGGTTAATAAAATTAATGTTCTCTATAATTTGGCTGCGTGAGGATTAAGGTCGGTCATGATCATGGCGGGCCCGATGACGTAGATAGTAATGATCCTATTTTGTACGCCATTGGGTGGGTTCGATCCTTACTTAAGACGAATATTTATTTGCTAACTATTATGTTTATTCTGTGTCTGAAAGCTAAATAAAACTATAAGTACAATATTTGTGATTCTTCGGTTGTATGATGCCTTGATTAGCGATTTATCTCGGCGTCAGTTCAATATATAAAAAGTTGAATGAAATATTAATTTCTATGTTAAAATAAAAACTACAGCCATTGGGAATTCAAGCCGAAGCGAAGCGAGAAAAGGACCTAGTTCAAGATAATATTTAATCAACTTTTATTAAATCTAATATCTGCCAATGCCAAGTTATAACAGCATTAGTATTTGTTCTTGTACTTGTCAGTCGTAAAATTTTCTTGGCATTTGACTTCTGAATAATATTTACATAATTGTGAAATAAACTAGCACACGAGGCCATTCTTTTCTATTTAGTGACATAGGAACCTTGGCACGCACACGAGTGTGTTTAATATGAAAAAATTTAGAAATAAGTAGATGATTCTATCCGTTATTCCATTTTAATCACATCGTAATTGTCACCGGGTGTCCATTTTTATCGTAATTAATGATATTGTAATTCGATACGCTACCGTAATTAAATACAAAAAGAAGGTATTTTTTCACGGCGATCATGTATAAAACTCTTTTCACTGACAATTTATTTCAAATTGGACAATTCACACCACGATCGAGCCCATTAAATTGAATACAAAATTGTTATAAAACGATTAGAAGTGTTCCCTTAAGATGGTAATGGGACGGAGTGTCGATTGAAATCGATAATATCTCGATATGTCTTCTCAAATCGATCCGTTTATTTTATCGAACGGTGATCATAAACGTAAAATGAAAACGTTGTCTGTCCAATTTATCGATATTAGATAAGCTTCGAAATCGTAACGGTAGTCGATAAATGTTGTGAAATTGATACAAATGCAGGCCTCCTCTTTTACGATACCACATATTTTTATTTTTACAATGTTTGTCAATGACAACTAATACGGGTTTTTCTATTTTTTTATAGCGGCTAAATTTTATCACGATTATAAAAGTTGTTATTTATCATCGGTTTCAAATACCCCAAGCCCAGTTATTTATGTATGTGTTTTAAATAAAGAAATAAATGACTTTTGAAAATGGGAAATGATGTGTAGCGGTCGAAGATTACTTCTTTTCATTTCTTTCGATCGTTCAATGTATTAAATCCGTAATCAAATCATATGAACATTTAATGTACGCATATGGAGGGCTTTATGAATACACAATAAAGCATAAGCAATTAAATGTAATCCTCAATATATCAGGTATACCTCATAAATTGTCATAAAACCTCAAATACCTACTCCTTTATACTCAACTTATAGAAGTATCGCTGTAAATATGAACCAAGTTAGCATCGTCAATGACAAAATTCGAGCAGGTCAAAAACGATTTTCTTTTCATTAATTTAAGGGTTATTTTACATCGGACAACTTAAAAGAAAATACAGTAGCGCATTTGTGGAACGCATAATGGCGCCCGTAGATACCTTTTGTCCACTCTTTGATTGAATATCGAATGCACAATCGTAAACTTCAATCGATTCTTACGAATACGAAGAATCGATATTGAAATCGGCAAGCACTGAGCGGCTGTTTGAATAGGTCGACAAAATTACGTTGGCAAGTGTTTAGATTAGTTTGATGTAACTGGAATTGTCGTACCGTGAGACTCCGAACTTTTATTTCCATTGCATGCATAGTATCGGTGAGCCGATAAGTGTTCGAAGAACGGAGCGAAGTGTTACCGCGAATTATGATAGCGTTTTTTGTTAATATTCATACGAAGTTTTATAGCTCACTGTCATTTTTCAGTTTTGACTAGTTGGTACCTGCGATGCTGTGCGTCTGTAGGTTCATGTTTTAAAGTGTATAGGAACTTATTTTTTTTAAATAGTTTGTTTTTCAATATAAATAACTAGCTGTGCCCGTGACTTCGTCCGCGTGAAATAGTTTTTTAGGGTACCTCTTTACATAAACTTGTATAAACTTTAAATGTCATGTTTATTTATATCGAATCAATGGCCTGAAAAATTAGTTTCGAGTTTCTAACACTAAATTAGCGATACTGCCAATCAATTTTTATCCCCTTTTTGTAACTTTACAACCCTTATTTCAAATTAAAAAAGAGCCAATGTCCTTTCTCAGGGTCTAAAGATTGTCTGTGTCTCAACATCACTTCTCCTGGTTATGGGAGCAGAATCATGAAAATATTAAATTTCTGTGCCTCAATTAAGGCGTTGTAAGTAGTTAACATTAACAATACAAAGGAAATAACTGAAGATGTTAAATAAAGTTATGAACGAAAAAGGCGTAACCCCTTTTTTAGACTACTTATGTTACTGATATGAGACAACAACGGAATCACAAATATAAATCACATAATCTTATGTGTCTATGTTATTGTGTGTGTGGCTATGTGGATTTATTATATATATACCACCATCTGTCGGTTCTGGCACTTTTTTTGCCTCTGACGACAACTGGTACAGAGGTAGGTACTATTCTATTTTGCCGGTACCTCACGTAATCCGTATAATTCACCAATAAAAGGCGGACAATCTTAAAATTCAATATCTATTTAAAGCACATTCAAATTTGTAATCCATTCAGCCTTTTTGACCTTTCAAAACAATTGCAAACATTTTTATCAGCCAATAGAATTTTAAATGGTTTTTGTCCTGGCCCCATATCGCACGATGGTCTCGGATTCCGAGGAATATTGGTACAAATTATGCGAAAACTCGCGGCTTCGGTCGAGATAATGTATTCGATTCCGACCATTCGATGGCATCTTTCACGCGCGCTTCGGATTTTAGCGGCGTTTTGGTCCCCTACTATGTTTAAATGTGAATCCTGCAAATACTATAAATAAGAAAGTTTGTAAGCATGTATTGATGTATGTTTATTACTCTTTCATGCAAAAACTGCTTCATGGATTTTAATGAAATTGTACAAAATATAGTATATACATCAAAGTAGCAAATAAGCACAAAATAATTATACAGATCAGTGTTGTTAGCGCCCCTATATGCCTGCCAGTTCCATCCGTAAATCTACTTATCACGCAGTTATTAAGATTTTTTAAATTTTATCTCACTTCTCTATTCTCACTTGCGACTCCTTAACTTATAGCACCAAATTTGTAGTAAAAGTAAAAATTATTGCAGTCTAATTAGCATCTCCGCTGTCTGTTTGTTATGCCGTCACGACTAAAACCCCAGAATTCATCTCGATCAAATTTGGTACACATAGATGGGTGCATAGAGACGAAAATAGTTTTATATATATATGTTACCAAACAAACCCAATTTCGTGACAAACTTGTTTTGCCTAGGCTAAACTAGTTCTACCTTTACGCGATAGGATTAATTAGTTTGCCCTAAAGCCTGAAATAGTACAGCCTACTCTAAGCATTATAGTATATATAGTACGTCAAAATAAACAGATAAACTGAATAAAATACTCCGTAATTGGAAGACTAATCGTTATATATATGTATATATATCTTAAAATTAGTTTTTAGATAGAACGCGTTGTTTTCAGTGTCAACTAGTTTGGCCTATTGGGCTTAAGAAAAAATAGTTTTAGGCAAATCTTCTTTGACCGGTAACATATATAAAAAAGCACCTCTAGACCATACATCGAATTATGATATGTTAAATTACAGTAATTTTGTTATTTACTTTATTCACGATGAGTTTATAGTGGAAATAGCTTCAAGTTTTAAACGTCTCTTTATTTTCTATGATTTATTACTATTAATGAAATCATGGCAACGGCAGGAACAGTTTGTCTTATCTCTGCAATAATAGCCAATCGAGTTGGTCGCGACTACCATTAGTAAGTTCAAAGATGCTCGATATTCAAAGTATTTGGTCGATGCCATCGTCGCTGACCAGCGTTTGACCGAAGCGTGTCAGCCCATGTTCAATGTCAAATGTAGATTACTTTTTTCTTTTCCCAGAGTTAAGGTAAGATATTAATGCATGTTAATTAGAATCTTGTCTATTTATCATTCGTAAATAGCCGTGAGGTACCGGCAGAGTAATAGTATCTCCCCCTGTATCAGGTGTCGTAAGAGGCGACTAAGGTACCAGAACCGATAGATGGCGGTATATCCATGCAAAAAAGTCAGCTCAAATGTACAGGGTAGGGATAGGCAGTAGCATACCCGTCGCGAAAGCTGCGCTCTGATATTACTATTACTATTTATGCATCTCTTAGAAGATAGTAGTTAAAAAACCTTAAATTTAAGAAAATGTATGCATAAAAAAATGAAAATTTTCAAATTGAAAATAATATCTATTTACTAGAAAAAGAAATCAACTTGTTTCAGGCAGATATAGGTTAGAGTCCCATCAAAAAACTAATACAAATGGCAAATGAAAAATATTATTTTTTATCTTAATACCCAGTACAATCAAAAGAAAAACACCCACATTGCATTCCACTACGTACCGGGGTACGTAATAATGAACCAACACAAACAAAATGCACAAAAGCCTTTATCATCGGCCAAGATAATTCCAAATTGCCGGCCACCAATGAAATGGTAGATTTGTTGTTCAAACGATCGGTCTCGGCCGTAATATTGGGAGCAGAGATTGGTAATCATTACCAACTTACTGGTGTTGATCTTATTGTGGATGTGATTGAACTATTTATATTATCCTATAAACAAATCAACCGTACCGAAGTTTGTGTATTTTGGGACGAAATTTCATTGCTAATTCTGTTTTTTTTCTACTTAAACACTTTACCACAGAGCAGAAACTATATTCATATTCTTTTTTATCTATATGTCTCGTGTTCGTTCCGTTTCTTTAGTACCGTACAAGTTTTCATATTGAATCTTTTATATTGGCTCCATTATTTTCCTTCTTTTAAGGGTCTTTTGACATATAGCTTTTTCTCTATATTAATCTTCGTTTAAAAGTTTTGTTTGAGATGTTATTTCATATCGGCTGTATTTTTTTTATATTTTTATTTTATTAAATTTTTGGTCTTGTTAGTATTTCTTCTATATTTGTCACATATAAATACATCCCTTGGTCCCATCTGTTCGGATTTCAACTGATCGACACTGAATTGAGCAACGTTTGAACCATTTGGCTCTCCCAAGCTCGTCGGGGTAAATTAAATGGATATCTATTAAGGAACATAAACAAACCGACCCTGATACATTTCTAATACGAAATATATGAGTACAAAATAGTTGAGTTAAAATTACATACAATAATGAACAAAAATCATTTTCAAATGTTATTCTCCATTATATAAATATATAAATGTAGGTATATTATGGGACTAAAGAAATCTTATGTATCATATCTCCACTTAAATTGACACTAACCCTCGCATAATGAAGCTAAGGATTAATTATGTACCACGTTAGGTTATCGTATTCTGAGTTTAGATTTTGTTCGGGAGATGTTCAAGGAACATATTATTAAAGATGTCTTTTTTGTGTCCTAATTATAATTACTTTATTGGAAAAGTTGTTGTGTATATATTTATTCAATGTCATATCCACACTAAGTCATTGCCAATGCGTAATTCAGTCGCGTACACTTACACGCGCGGACAATAGTACGCCGTGCCACGTTCGCCATCATTGAGATTATCTTCGATTGCTAGCTGTGTGGCCGGGGAGGGGTGTGGCGCGCGGGTAGTGGGGATTTGTTTGGTCAAGATCTATTGAACACAGCTACTACAAATGACCATTTGTTTGCTTTAACGACCAGAATCAACGACTATTATTAAGTACGTTTTCCGGAATTAGGTTTAATTTGGATTGAACAGAAATTGTTTACCCGTTGGTAAAATACATTGACGTAGTAAGAAAGGGTACAACTTTATGATGCTATAGAAATCGGTTTGACCACTTTTGTTAGCTTCATAAAAGTTACCTATGTTTGTCAAGTAACTCATATTGTTAGGCAACATGCTAATCTCAAGATTTATAGATACAAAACAGATCCTATTTTAGATACTAGGATCTGTTATTAATAAAGTTCATCATATCATCATACCAGCCATTAGAAGTCCAGTGCTGGACATAGGCCTCCCCAAAAAGGGGGAATTTTGCCCATAATTGCCGCACTGGGCAAGCGTGTTGGCAATGGCGACGGGGATGCTGCTGCCAACATCCCCGCCCTAATCATTAAAGCTGCACTACTTCGAATGGATATACCATCTTTTGGTTCTGGTACCTTAGTCGTCTCTTACGACACCTGGTACAGGGGGAGGCACTGTTCTACTCTGCCGGTACCTTACGGCAAGTACTAATAAAGTTAGTCCTACACTTTAAATATAACAACATATCTTTATCGAAACATTGGCCAATACAAGAAAAAAACCAATTAAATGTTGTCTGTAAGTACCAACACACTTCATTCTCAAATATGCTTCAAATAAATTCATTGCATCCGATTGGTTTTTGTTCATTTGATTAATGTCATAGTAATCGGTATTTATATTGTGGCTTAAATACTACAGGGCGGGAATGGACAGAAGCGTCCTCGTGGCTAAGTTGCACGCTGCAATTGTCACCACGCCAGCCCAGCGCGGTCATTATGGGCTAGAATTTCCCTATTTTGCGGAGGCCTACGTCCAACAGTAGACTTTAGGTGGCCGATGATATTTTTAATCGTTATTTTATTTATGACACATTGAGGATACATCACTATGTATTTATATTATACTAGCATAGGCCGGCGGTTTCACCTGGGTTAAGATATTTTCTTAAGAACTTCGTACCTCTCTTTTAATCTCCCTTAAAGGATAGTTTTCCAATTAATATGTTTCTTTTAGTTTCATGACTTTCAATTAAAAATTTCTATATAGAATTTGATTCAAATAACTTAAAAAAAGGCATGTTTTATACAAAATTTACACCCCTGTTTTACCCCTTTAGAAGGTGAATTTTCAAAAATCATTTCTTAGGGTGCTAATTTTCAAGGTTCTAACCCTTATTGTTTAAGCTCTACATTCTATATATTAATATATCAGGTTAGTCATACAGCTTTTTATATATATATAAGATTCCTTTATTCTTATAAGAAAATAATTGTTTCCTATTTTGTCGTTTACAGAATAATAACAACAATAAATAATAAAGAATACCTTTCAAAAATCTTTGATCAACATTCGTGAATATCGACTTTTTTGTGCTAGCTGACCATACAGACGATGTCCTGATTTGACTATGTATATTGAATTCTACTTTAGGTAAATCTTACTTTTACCTATTTCTACATTTACATTACATTTTTTTGTAGTACGACATAATAAAATGAAAATATATTCTGTATTCAAGTAGGCACAAGCCCTCTCGAATAGTTAAAAACAAAAAATCGAAATAGGGAGTACTAGATTTAAATATATTTATGATACTGATAACCCTGATGACCCTGAGAGGTCATAAAAGTGATACAACTTAAGAAAAACTTTAAAATAGTCTGCGGTACCAGAGGGGTCTTAAAACTAAGTTTATTAAAGGTTCATTACGGTACCCACCAGAAAGGAAAATACCTTCAAGTGCAACGCAACCAGCAAAGCGCTAGTTATATGACGTAAATATATAGGCTGTTTGTATTAAGTAATGAAAGAAAATAAAGGCAACATCAGCATCAAAGTTTCATACAAAGTCTCATACAAAGTTTAATTAAAACGAAAGCATCTAATAAACATACTAGCGCCATAGCACCCTGTGGTTGCGAGGAAAGCGTTCAACTCCGGATAATTATCCCTGTAGGTATATAGGACTGGTGGGTAAATTATCCGATACTATAGTTATGTGGTGGGACCAGTGTTTCTCAACCGCCTAGGAATGGAACGAGTCGGGGACACTTGCCCATTGACAATCTAATTGCGATCGGTTATGTGTCTAGAGCTGTTAAAACCGGGGAATATATAAAAAAATAGATAACATTAACATGATATTCTTATCATATAATATTCAAACAACATCTCGTACTAAACTGACTCGGAGGTAAGTCGCTTATAGCACGTGTACACAAATATAATCCTTATATATATAAATATCATTAATAAATATATAAATATTAGTTCTGATAAATAATTTGTATAAAATGGTGGGGATCAAACCATCGACTTTTGGTGCATAAGATAGGATCATTACCATCTGCGCCATCGGGCCCGTCGCAATAATGAGTGTGTTAGATTAATTAATCAATGCGTTAGTCAAATAGTTGACTGATCAACATTAGATCACTACTGCGCAACAACAATATGCGCTTAACAAACTACTTAAAGAAATTATATGCAATGGGGTCAAGGTTACTTAATTATGCAAGAGTGTAAAGACAATTCAAATAATGAAATTAATTGTTTTCTCCGCTAGCCGATTTAACTTTTAAGATTTAACTTATGGATTATTTTGAATAAAAAAAACTGTTGGCAATAAAAATGATAAACTTAATTGTCAATCCGATAAATTTATCTGTAACAGTACAACTGCCCTATAAAGTCCACTGTATAGGATATAGGCCTCAAAGGTTTAATAGGCCATAGGCCTCCTTAAAAGGGGGAACTTTGCTTTAAACTTTCAGCCTGGGAAGGCTTGCGAGAATCCTTAGAAATAGTCCTTGGCATTTGAGCTACTTTATTTTGCATAAATATACCACCTTTAACCTTTAACACGTAAAAAGTACTATTCTACTCTGCCTCTTATATATAAATAAGCCCACATCACATCTCATATATTGACCAGACTCAGATAAAAGCACTTGTGTTACAGTCATCAGGTAAGAAAAATAAATAATTCTTAAAAAAGTACTTAATACTTAGACACAGAACAAACACAAATATTAATCATATTAATGTTTGTCCTGTGGTGGTGATCGAACCTACGACCTTTTACGCAGAAGTCTTGATCACTTTCATCTGCGCTATCGGCCTCTGTAGATATTACTGTACTTAAAACCTGAATGTATAATCATACATACATACATCACACCTGTGTCCTATCGGAGTAGGCAAAGACTATGGATCTCCACTTGTTACGATCTTGGCATTTCTCTCTCTCTCTTCCCTTGCTGGCATTAGACCTTTTATACTCACTCGTTTATTCTTGTTTCTTTTGACAGAGCCCTTCTTTAATACCTCTTCTACGTGGTTAAGGTATTTTCGCCTAGGTCCTATACCAACTCGTCCATTCACTTCCGCTCTATACATTTGTGCATTCACTCTACTTTCATCCATATCTACTGTCTCAACCATCTCAACATTCCTTTATCTATTGTTGTCATAATAATAATTGGTATTATCATCTCTATACAAATCTAATCATTTTACAATGTACACGAGAAGGCACCGATTATTGTCCGCTGGGACAACTGACAAATAAACAGGATACTGTTGTTACATCATCCATTAAGATCTATCTTTAGAAACGCAATCCTCCGCATTGTGTGTGAGGAATTATGCTTGGACGCAACGCAATTACCATTTATGAATTGTAATCAGGTATTATGTTAGTCTAAGTTTATGCGAGTGCTGCCTTAGCGCCTCCAGTTAGTGCTAGTGTGCTGTTCGAGTGAATGCCATACGGGAATTTTATTTTATTCGTTTGTTTTATAAAGGTACTTCATTTAATGTTAGCATCATTTGTTCGTCCAGAAACATTCTAGGTATTTATTTCAGTATACTAAATTATATTTATTATGCAATCCATTACATAAAGTTATTGTTGATAGGCAGACAATTATTAGTGACAGTAAGCGTCAGCGCAGCCATTGACGATTGCATCATCTCAAGGATATCATTAGCTCGTTGCCAACAATGTGACTTGAAGATATCATGTCACATTACCTGGCGCTGTGTTTTGCGGTAGAAATAGTCGAGTGACGGACTAATGCAGACGAACTGTGTAAGTGATCAACCTCAAGCTGATATTACTTCTATTAAATTGTAATGTAATTTGTTTAATATGATTAGCTGGAGAATTGATGTCGATAAAATTTGGCATATGGATTCCTTGAGGGCGTAAGGCGATAAAAAAATAAGTCAATGCAAAATTATATAAATAGATTATATAATATAAATACCTTTTCTGGGTACAATTATGGGTATATGTTAATATTAGTGATTAAAGAAATTTATTTAACACATAAGAATTTATATTCACTTACTAAGCTAATCCATGCACTTAATTTAGTAAAACGTGTGCAACAGCCAGCTAAATCAAGATAGCAAGCAAAATATAGATACAACAATAGATAAAGGAGGATGAGAAAGGAATGTTAAGATAGTTCATACGAACGTCTATTTATTTCTTTCTAATATATAAAACTCGAAGGGAACGACTCCCTTACTCCTCACGAACGGCTTGACTGATTCTTATAAAATTTTTTATGCATATTCAGTAAGTTTGAGAATCGACTACTATTTATTTTTTAAACTTCTAAGTGATGAGGGGTGTTCACCCCAAGTTTTTTTTAAATTATTTTTTTTTATTATATGGCATTAAAATACATAGGTATAACCCTTAATTTTCACCCTTCCATTATCAACCCCTATTTTACATAGTCATTATAGTAATTTTATATAATTAATTTAGTTGGCAGAACAACGTTTGCCGGGGAGCTTGTATATATATATATTTATATAAAGAAAAGCCGACATATCAAATAAATGATTGATTGACTGAAATATCAAATAAATTATAAGGGTTAGAAACTTAAAATTTTGCACAAGCGTTCTTTTTATAAAGTTTTTATACTCCCCATTAAGTATGGATTTTTGAAACTTGATCCCCTGAAGAGGTAAAACGGGGTTGCATAACTAAGTATGATACTTCGCTGTTTTTAAGTTATGATATAGAAATTTAGTATAAAAGTTATTAGTTAAAAAATATAAATCAAAGATATAAGTTAGTTATATGTGTAACGAAAAGTTCTGAACGTACAATTTAAGCAAAAAGCAATTCGCTCAAACAAGCATACAAACTCTATAAAAACAACTCCATAAATTCGCTCATTAAATGCAAATAAGAAAATAACTGCCCTCCATATTTATTAACAGCGGAACTAAACTTATGTGCGTTGCAACCTCTCTAGTTATGTACGTTGGTATGGAGGGTTTTAGCAACTCTATATGTATACGCATGGAAATGTATTATGTAATAATTTTATCTACCAGCAGGCTAGCTACTGAGATTTTGTCCTAGGTATTATCCTGTGTCGTGTCGTGTTGCGAACTTAATGTATGAAGATTGGTATAAACAATAAGTCATTGCAGGTAAAATGGTGTTCAGTATAATATTGAATGAGCGTGCTTTGATTTAGTAAACACAAGTAGATGGATGCTGGAACGCAACTAAGTAGTTTGACCAAGAAGTAAAGTTAAACTAAGCTCACTATTTATATAATTTTAATAATAGTACTAAATAACAAATTAATTAATTCTCACGACGTAAACCTTACCTTACCTCTCTCTAAGTAGCTTAAAGCACTTAAAGATTATGGTCCGGATATTGGACAAAAGACGTGGTAAAAATATAAACTTAAAACGCGGCTTTTTTGACAGCTTTTTCAAGAATGACAAAAGATCAGGTTATGATTTGAAACTTTTAATCACTGCCTTCACAAAATCTGATATGTTTTTTGTTTTAAATTTTAATCGTTCGCATTTTTTTCGACGGAACTGTAGATGCTGACAGTATATTATAACTTGGCATTCTGCGATTTTGGCCTTTGATTCTTGATCAAATGTATGTCAGGATCCCAGGATGGTGGCACTTCCAACCAATTTCTCTATTTTAACTGAGATATTTTGAATTACAATAGCGCCAAAGTCTATGATCACAGATTGCAGAATTTTCATATCTTCTATGTTTCACATCGGCTATGTATTCTTTACTCTTGTTTGGAAGTTCTTTTTGGTTTGGTCGATGTAAAAGTACCCTGAAGTTTCACTTGACAGATGTTAAAATTACTTGGTCTTCTTGGGCGGTTTGAAGTATGGCTTGATTGAAGCACGCATAAAGACGCTTTCAATCTTGTTAAAGTCCTCTCAAGTATGGATGTACAGCCAGATTGACGCTTACCTTTCCTTCCACAAAGCTTTCTTTGCTCGGTTTCTGCAGCGAAGGCTTGGTAGTTTGTTGCTCTGCAGTACTTTCTTGACATGCTGGTGTTCTGCTTGCAGGCGGTCCTTGTTCCACAGCTCCCTTGTGCTTACTGAAACAAAGATTTGACCACTTTAGCAACCTATGAAGAGTAGTGGTGAGATTTACTATTTACTTATTTGTTTAGGTGATCCTCCTTGGTGGTGGTTCAAACATAGTTTGGATTTCTGATAATTGAAACATCTCAACACATAAAGGTGCACATATAAAACTCCATTGTAAATTCTATTAGGTTGGATGGATTTAAGATGTTACCCAGAGTCTTGTAGTCACGTGCACGTATAAACAAATATTGTGTGGTTGTAATGTTTATACCTTCTATTTGAAGATAGTAATCGCACCTCTAGACTATCAGACGTATCCGACATTTTATACTGATACGTTGATTAAAACACAGACAGCAGAAACAGAGCTAACACAAATAAAATACCTGAATACATATTTAACACCCAGATACAGAACAAACAAAAAATGTCATCATACAAATGTTTCTTTGGATGGGGATCCATGAAATAGAATCATACCGAATTTGCCATCGGACCCGTAAAGTTAGACCAACAGTCTGAATTTGGTACAAGTTGAAGTTAGTCTTGTATAATTTGCAACTTTAAAAGGTCCCTTATCTCAGCACATATAGTAAGGAGCTCATGTGCTAATGCGGACTCCGGTAATACATACATAATAAGCGTGATTACCTAAGACGGTCGACGAACGGTAGCCGAGATGTGCCAATCTTTTCCTCGTTGTTACAAGGCTTACATGCGGCGTGGAATCAATTAACTGTCACTCAACAAATGTGGCAAAGCATTAACAAAATAGTTGCTGTAGAGCACCGGAAAAATAGAATAGTACCTACTCCTGTATCAGGTTTTGTAAGATCGACAAATGGCGGTCTATCCACAAAAACGGCGGAGCTCTATTGCAACAAAACGGGAATGGCAAATGCTTTTTTGTCACGAAGGAGGCAGTTCGTTCTTCCTTCTGTTGCCACCTTCTGATACCAAATAACTGTTAGGTTACTTGAGATAATAGATAACCTTTAAGATATATATAATTAAATCATGATGTCTGTCGGAAGTTTTAGATCAAAGTCAGTTATTACCAGCGTCATATTGAGGCGATGTGCGTTCTCTCACGTTGCTATTATATCAGCTATTGAAAGTCCACTGCTGGACATAGGTATCTGCAAGAAAACGAACATTGAGCCCAAAATTGCCACTCTAGGGAAGCATGGTGACAATCGCGAAGCGCAGCTTTTCCAACGAGGATGCTACTGACCATCTCCGCCCTGTGCATTTATACTACATTGTTTTGGGTGGATAAACTACCATATTCTGTCAGTTCTGGCACCATAGTCGCTTGATACATTACCTGGTACAGGGGAAGGAACAATTCTACTCTGCCTGTATCTCATGGCTTAAGATGCTACAACGTGATAATAATGGCGACCTTCGGGCTGCTTCTTTGGTGGCTACCATGATGAAGATGATTTTAACACCTAACATGAAAAATAATAAAAAAGGTTATCTCTAAAATCAAGATCTATTCTTTGTAGTAATACCTGATCCAGGACAGTTTTGAAGAGTATATTATTATAAGAAAATATCTACTTAAAATCGGTTGACCTTTTAGTGCATTAAGAGTAACTATGCAGATAATTCACTTATTCCTATTGAAGAAAAGTGTCTGTATTAATGTTGAATGGCTGAGCCAAGTAATGAAATTACCTGATAATTTGTCATAAATAAATTATTAATCAATAAATTCACACGACCACTTGTACATTGTCTTGATCCTGACATAAGTAGCTTAAACAATTGTCTGACGGATATCAGACAACAGAGGAATTACAAATGTAATACTTAAAATATATTAATAACACTCACACCAGACATAATAAAGACAACACAAGAACATCACAAAAACATAGAATAGTAGTAGGTACAAGAGGCGGCCTTATCGCTAAATGCAATTTCTTACAGGCAACCTTTGGATAGAAATAATGTTAGAGCTGGTGGAAGTTTGAGGTGCATTTAGTACATACATACATAATAATTAACATACATATATACATATAATACACATATATTCGTACAAAAGATAAAGTTACAGAACAAGGAAACTGACAGAATCAAAAAGCAAAATCAAAGTGATAGATAATACTTACATACTACTCCTTCACCATTCTCTTACAAATAGAAAAAGAACGAGCAGATCTCACTTCAAGGGGGAGCGCATTTCAGAAACGAAAAGCTTGAACTGTATAGGATTTGCTAAAGAAGCTTGGGGAATGCAAAGGCATTTTGAGTGATAAATTTTTTGACGATGTTAGGGATTTTTCATGGCTGGCCCCAAGGAACACAAAGAGACTTTTAAGATAAGTAGGAGGAAAAGGACAGAAAAATAGATTGTATAGCAAAGAGGCGACATTTAAAAATAAGTATATTGCTATTAAATCAAATGATAATATAAAATTATATAAAAGCATATTAATAAATTAAGGATATTAAATATAAACAATCTTGTAAATTAGTGGTATAAAATAATATAAATTAAAGATACAGACTGTGGTATGATAAAAGCTACAGTGGTTGGGCTTAATCTAAAGAATTTACGCATGAGGAAAGACAAAGAAACACGTAGATACTTCAAACATTCAGTCATCATACCAGCCATTGGAACCAAAAGCTTGACAAAAACTTCTCGAAGAAAGAAGATTTTTCGCCCATAGTTGCCGCGCTGGGCAAGCGTGTTGACAATCGCAGAGCGTAGTTATCGACACCTGGTGTAGTGGCAGGTACTTTTCTATTCTGCCAGTACCTTAGGGCACATTCAGTCCAAACATATATTTTTATCTTAATAGAAATTGGAAAACTTGCGTTTCGACCTGCATCGATTTTGAAGATTTTGAGAAATTTGCCTTTCACAACTTCACATACATATATACATCACGCCTGTGCCAAATTGGGATAAGCAAAGATTGCATCTCCACTTGCTACAATCTTGGTATACCTTTCTCGCACCCTGTGCTTTCATTAGTCCTTTTATATATGCTCATTTTATTACCCGGCCTTCTTTAATACGTCCTATACTATTTATCTTAATTAACTTTATCGATTTCGAATCATAAATAATTAAACAATTCAACTTTAAGATATACTCTACAAAGAGTCATACCAGAAACAGGTCTCTAGAACCGCAACGTTGTAAACGTCAATCCGGATTATTTTCCCCCAGCGCTATGTAATCACTGTTCAAGAGTTGCGCGTACGCAATGTACTATTAAAAGGAGTCAACGCACCCGCGTAGGTATGTGGTGCGTAATAACAACAGCTACTGTTCGCAACCTGCAACCGGCGTGACAACCGACCGACGGGGAAACCTGCACTGATAGTACGGCGCTTCGGTGAAAAACTGTGCGATGACTTTTATAGAGCAGGTGATACCGTACAAGTGTAGCTCGAAACGTAATTTAAACTTTACAATTATATCGAATTAGATTTACATATTCGAATATGATTTACATATTATTTAAAGTTTTTTCTCAAACTTTTTAATAGTGAATAATAAATAGTTTATAAACGAAAATGTGCAAAACGAATTGTAAATATGTTTGGATGAAATTGAATACATATAGGTATATAGAAATTTAATTCATAGAAAACCTCTCTATCTACCGAGCGAAAGAGTTGGTTTCTTAGTCTCTTTTGTTATCATTTCTTCATTTATCGATCTGGTTTATCAAGTTATTGGCGAAATTGTAAAAACAATATTATTTAAATTAAAATACAACACAAATTTATTTTTTTGCTAACAGCTGGACACCTTATTTTTTAAACAGGCTTATTCCGACATACCCTATAAATCAAGTTCATGTGAAAATTATTTATAAATCAATTTATCTCATTAATACGTACAATTAAAATGTAATGAAATTATTACCTTTTGTAAAGGTACAAAGTAATAACCCTTACAAATTGTTTTCTAGTTAAATCAGAAGTAACTAGGCAAATCTTTGACGTTTTGGTTATAAACATGCTTATAGCCATATAATAATGATAAACACTTCGTTCCTAGTTTTTAACATAAATATTTTTTCCATTTTTCATTGAGAAAATTGTCGAAAAAACACAAATAGATATACACAATTCTTAAAATATGTTTTTTATTGATACTCGATAAAAGTACTTAAGTTCAAGAATATGACATTCTTAATATAGCAATTTACATAATTGTGAATAAAAATACCGAGTATATCCTACACGACCAGTTTCTTGAAACAGCTAGTTTTACCTGGGTGTTAAATCTAGCAGTTTCTTGATATACATATTTATTTGTGATTAATTTTTAAATAATGAATAAATTTATATGTATTGTATGCTTTATTTTTTTATAATTTAATGGTCAAAATTCCCAAAATGTATTATTTCTGCATCAGTACTATTTCTGCGATTCATTTTTATATATACATAGATATATTTATATTACGTAAATATTATGATATGACTAGCAGTGCCCTGCAGGTTCATCCACGTTAAATTGTAAATCTTTTTTCTTACTTTAAGAGAAGTATTTTTTTAAGTGTTTGATAACTTTCAACGAAGAACCCTCATACTGAATTCATTCATTAAACATTCAAATAACTTCAAAAACAGCAATATTTCATACTAAGTTAACACGCCCGATTAGGGGATGAATAGTCAAAAATCCTTTATTATTTCTCTTCTGCGTTATAAAAAAGAACCCCTGTAGAAAATTTATTACATATATAGTTAAGGCTCTGCGTCAATATATCAGTCAGTAAGATATCACTCAATCAGTCAAAAATAACAAATGTTTGAATACATTGTGGTCGAACTTTGTTAATTCGAATTAGTTTCGTTAAGTGTCCGTCGTTGTGCACAGGAAATACCGATTTCATAATTAAACGGAAGGCTAACTTTGGCTTATGTATATATGCCTTAATTTTCTTATTACTCATAACAGAGAAAGGATCTAATCTGAATCTGTTAATGATTACATGTTTAATACAATACAATACAATAGTTGTAGTTTTAATATATCACATTTAGTAGTAACATTGTCTATTTTTTAATCATTATATTCACATGGTTATTTAGGATTGAACATCTAGTGAAATATGGACGAAGTTTTCATTAGTTAAAGTATTTTTTTTATATATCGATACGCTGAAAGGATTCAAACGGCATGCATAAAATACGCGCAATTATAATTATTTATAAGATCAATCAATGAAGTGGAATATGAGCAAATTATCAGCATCAAATCAGATGATGGACCTCTACTGACTGCCGGAAGTTTCCAATACGGGTATTCGTCATACTAGTAATGAAAAAAATACTATTATTAATTGATAATAATAAATATTTCTTTATTCAGCGTCAAGAAGATGCTGCTGTGCTTGCTGTGTCTAGAACAGTTTAAGTTATCTGATATCTTTGTGATAATACAAGCGCATATAGGATGCAATGAGGTTTATCATCAAGCGAACTGTATGCTTGTATGTCAAACTGATCTACAAAAAAATCCTTTACCGGTGATTTTGATGTTAATATGCATGTGGTATATTCAGACATAAACTACATCTGATTCCGGATAATATCCCGCAGGATTTGATATGTTGTCCAGGCGGACGTGAGGCTAGTAAACAATAACAAAGAGATGACCAAGATTTAATGTTTACCTTAGGAACGAGTTCCCCGTTCAATAGAAGCGATATTTGCCCCGGGAACTCATAATAAGCAAAATGATAATGGTATTCCAGCACAACCACCTGCTATTATCTATGGAACCTGAATTACGCGGCACAGCCGATATCTGAATAGATTGCTTTAATTCCAAGTCAGCTCAAAAAGTAATTATTATTTTAATAATCTTTTTGTTTGAGATTGCAACCAATTACAGATGCTATTGGCAATTTATTGCGGACGACTGTATTTAGTTCTAATACGAGGGGGAAAAATTATGACACAAGCGTTGTGCGCGGCACGCCCAGTTAATGGCGGCGAGATATTGTCGAGTGTGCGTTTTGTTATTATTAGTTTGGGATGACTTTGAGGGAGACATAATGTGAGATTTGACAGCGTTGAATAACAACTGTTTAACTAGATGGTGATTCGTAAGTACCTACCTATCAAATTTAGTGAAATATGACGTCACGCGGTTAAAAGTAAGATATTGAGGGAAATGTTGAAGTTACTGGCCTTAGCGGGAGGTTGAGTGAATTTGTAGCAATTATACATGCGAAAGTAAAAAGTTACTTTCGCAGACAGAAAGAGTTCTGTTACGCTTACATGGAATGGTTTCACGATTTAAATAAAATTTGAGAATTAGATAGACTTGAGGTAGACCTCTTCAAAGTTCGTCTGTATTGGTAACCAACGGGTATGTACCTCACTCTCACCTGTTTCTACCGCCAAATAGCAGAGCTCGCATTGCTGTGTTTCGATTTGAAGGGTGGAAGAACCAGTTAAATTACTTGGCAAGGTGACATAATATTTTCAAGGCAGAAGATTTGCAACGCGCGAGTGACATCTTTGTGATATCACGAGCGTCTATAAGCTGCACTGACGCGAATAATCACATGGAATGTATGCCTATTTGTCAAATATCATTAGTATCAAGTAATTGAATAATATACCACTTGGCAACTAACGACTGAAGTATCATACCTGAAAATAATTCCAGTTTGCGTTAAACATACGGCTTTCATTCACGATACATTCACGATGCAGCCAACGGGATTTTTTTATTTTTATTCATTTAAATCTTGACATCCCAGGGAACATCCCGGGGCATATCCATACTAACATTACTGTTGGCAACCACATCAAGGCAGCCCTGCACTTACAATTAAAACTCACAGACAAAATAGTTTTACGGCAAAGTTATTTATTAATCAAAGGTATCGTGTCTAATTCCTGCACTATGATTTTACAATTAAATATATTCTTAGGAAATCTCATACCTGACTTTGAGATACTCATACTTTGACCTAACTCAAATAGTAGTTTAAAGTTTATCCCATAAATATTTGTCTGGTGTGGACATCGAGCCCACGACTCTTGACGCACAAAATGAGAGCACTACTGAATACGTCATTATTCCCGTCAGATAAATATATTTTAATCAATAAAATAAGAAGTTATAGAAACAAAAAGTAAATTCTATCCAATAAATAAGGTGTTTAGCCTAAATTAATTATAAAACATCTTCTAAAATGACCTGTTCAACTGTTCAAACTGTGTCTTGACCAAAGACATATGTAGATATATTTTTGTAAATAGGTATGCAGATAAAGCCGTGAGGTACTGGCAGAGTAGAATAGTACCTTCCCCTATACCAGGTGACGTAAGAAGCGACTAAGGTTCCACAACAGTGAAGCACAAATGCAAAGGCAGCAGCATGCCCGTCGCAAAAGATGCATTCGGCGATTGCCAACATGCTTGCCCAGCGTTGCATTTAAGGTCAAATTCTCCCTTTCTTAGGGAGGCCTATGCCCAGCAGTGGACTTTTGATAACTGATATAATGACGATGTAGATAAAAGAATATAGAAAACACAGGAATTAGTTAAAACGTAGTAGAGCCAATAATACCGATATAGTCCAGAGAATTGGGGTGGGCAGGGGGGCTGTTTACCTGTAATCTGTCAGTCTCCTACAATTAACATTTTAGACAACGTTTCAATTATTAATTGTAAAAAAAATATTATTTGTGGGGAATAATATTATTTTTTGTTTTTTAATTAGCAAGTTTAACTGGCAATGGATAAAGCACTTTTATTAATACGCATAGTCAATGTTTTACAGATTCTGGCATGGAGTACATGTACTAACAAAGACAGCACAAGACGCTCCCTACCAATTGTATAGACGATCTGATTAAAACCGCACGATCGCGCTGGACGCAGGCCGTATACAACTGGCCCACTTGGAAATCACTTGGGCAGGTCTATGTCCAGTGGACGTCCTACCGCTGATATGATGATGGTGATGCTGAAAACATAATGTATCGCAAAGATTTTTAAACGAGCCATTGAAACTCCTCTGCTGAACATAGTCTTCTCCAAGAGAGGTGGATTTTTGCTCACAATTGCCGCGGTGTTGGCAATCGCAGAGCGCTGTTTCACGACGAGTATGCTACCACCTATCTATACCCAGTGTATTTGAGCTACACCGTTTCGGATGGATATACCGCCACCTGTTGGTTCTGTTACCTTAGTCGCCTCTTACCACACCTGGTGCAGTGGGAGGTACTAACCTACTCTGCCGGTACCTCACGGCTAAAAGATATTTTACTGGTGAATTATTATTTTCAATGACGGAAAACTATCTAGTAAACTATTCGTATTCACTAAAACAGTTGCAGCCATTCAGCAGATAACTGGCATGTCATAAATAAGGGCTTGTTAATAGGTTGTAAATATATTAAAATGTTAGCACAGGCCGGCTCCCAGGCGAGTAATGGCCTCCGTGATTTACTGCCTTCCACAGCAATAGGTCAATAATTTCATCTCGCGTTCTGCAAGGCCTCTTTATTTTCAATATGATACGCGTAATGGGATGCTTATGCTGGATGTTTTATTGGGTTTCAGCTTAAATGCGTCATGATTACTTTAAATCTAATTACATGTTAATGAGATATTAAAAATGTTTGAGTAAATCTAGAGGAAGAATGTAAGTTACAAAGACACTAACTTTCCGCCCGTGACTTTGTCTGCAAAGTCTTGACATAATCATATCTCTGAGGAGCTGTTTTTATTCCGGGAAGAAGTCTATATCACTCTCTCACTTCTCTCACACGTAAAATTTCGTGTGGATGATGAATAGAAAAGAAACAGATCTATCCCAAGGGAAGGATGTTCTGAGCGTGAAAAATTAAAACTAATAATACATACTTAATACCCAGGCACAGGACAAACCTAAATGTTTGTTATATAAAAATCTTGGAAAAAAATCGAACCCACTACCCATGGTATATTAGATAGCATCACTGCCATCAGGACCGTCATCTATCCATACATCCAACCATTCATACGCAATTGTGTTTTTAATATAAGTAGCATGATCGTATTTTGTTATACTACCAGATTTAAAGAAGCATATGACCCCTGAGGAGACGGCCGTGCGGTACCGGCAGAGTAGAATAGTACCTTTCCCTGCACCAAGTGTTGTAAGAGGTGACTAAGATACTAGAACCGACAGAGGGTGGTATATCCATCCGAGATAGTGTAGCTCAAATGAGTAGGGTTGGGATAGCTGTGCTCTGTAATTGTAATCTTAGGGAGGCCCATGTCAAACAGTGAACTTCCAATGGCTGGTATGATGATGATGACCCCTGTTAATAGTCTCCGAATATTATTAAAGTCTAAGAAATTGTAACTATATCACGCAAGACACCAATACTTTGATCTGAGGATATTATGTCGCCTAACCAGAAACTGCAATCACGTTAGACTGCTTATTGTAAGCCTTTAGAAAGAAAAGAAAATATTATTAGTATATATTCGTATTACCGAGCCGACTATTTAAAATTACTAGTAAGCTATTTGATGATTTAAGCCTGAAATGGACTGCTTGGTATCGACTAATCAATCGTATTGAAAAAGACTAGAAGGAAGATTACGGTTTTAATGTTTTGCGTTATTTAATTTATAATTTATTTTTAAGCTGCTATAAATACTTTAAAAACTGAATAAAAAAAATTATCTGCAAAGTGTAACTAAGCATAAACGTTTATATAGACTTAATTTTATTCGTGATAAAAAAATTAACAACTCCCGCTGTTAACGCTAACAACGCGTGTATAATTACATCGTTCAAAAAACTATCATTACGCTTGCAGCAGTTAAGTCTGCCTGCCGATTTCTTAATCACTCACTGCACAATACGTACGACAAGAATAATAAGAGACAATCATATTAAAGCCATCGCTGCAGACGTAAACATAAATAAAGCACTTTATTACAAACTCACAAAATGTGACTCAATAAAACTCAATGAAACTTAATTCATCGGATAATGAAAACTAGACTATTCTGTAAGCAGGCACAAAATCTAAATCTATTAGGCTTAACGACAAAAGCGAGCGCAGAGCAGCGTACCCAATGCGCTGTCGCAACTTCCTGCTAGCGGAATAAAACGTAGTAAACGCTCTGCTATGCAAATCAATCTATTGCAAAACCTTTGTCAGCCTGCACAATGCAGGAAACCTTAGTCGTTACAGGGTTGTCATTAGAGGCCGCAGACTTTATGCTTTTTGTGTCGCGTTCGTGCGATTTGGTTGATCGTGGGCTGTTAAATCCTGGCAGGTGATGCTCATCATATCTTACGTAATTCCTGCAAGAGTCTATTTATTTATTATAAAAGCAGTACTTTTAATAGCAGTTTATTGTATCATGTTTAACACGTAGATGAAATAATAGAATTCTACATATTTTAAGGTCATACTAGTGTTACAGTAATATTTCATATAGGTATACTAATTTTAATGAATCGTTCAGTTGGGATAATAAAAAAAGACCATAGAATCTTGTGAAAGAATATCTAATAATTAGGTTAAAAATATTTTTTTAATGGTTGTTTGTAATTTTTTCAGTAAATCGCAACTCATCACATTACAAATTTGACATGAAAAATTTGGCTAGATCTTGCACAATCAATACTCAAGGCGGCCCGTCTGACCATCGGCTAGTTTCACCGACCCGAGACCATAACCGTAGTTTTATTGGTCAGTTACTCCGCAATGCTGGTAATGAATGAATTTCGATGTGAATAAACTTAACGGGGGCCCATGATTGATCGAGTGCCATTGAGGTCCGCTGATGAATTGCATGTGGTCAATCGGGGATTGTTTTGTTCTTGTTTACAAGTTATTCGCATCGTGTCCCTTTAATAATAGCTTGTACCTACCTGGTCATTAATAATTACGTGCTATGTTAATGACATTCGAAACACCTGGCATTCTATATATTAACAAAATCATTTGCGAAGGCGAAGTTGAAAGATGAAGCTAGTTGACATATATTCAATTCGTGCTTCAATTAGTCGCACTTCATTTAAAATGAAAATACATAGCAAACATGAGGTTAATAAATTGTAAAATTTAAAAGCTGCTGTATTTTTTTTATTTTAAATATTAACGAGAGCAATCTGTTAATACATAATACGATAAAAGCTAGAAAATAAATCGAAAATGAATGCTCCTTATATAGCCATAGCTCCTTCAATTTCTTAAAAACAATAACATATCAGGATGCTATTAGTAAATAGATAGCCAATATAAAACTCAAGTCGTTACACAAACATGAAGAACGAATTCCTTATAAGACCCAATAAATCAGACATCATTAAAGCGAAGAAAATCAAGGCCCAGCCCTGGTTGTAAAGCATATCACAATCGAGCCAGATGCAAAGATAGTGAATGATTCCGAGAGTATTGCCACCGGGCAATAACTTAACCACTAGTCTCCTTCAGGCTAAGAAACCATTCCGTGCTGATTCCATTGTAGACATAAATTCTCAACTAACTCACTGTGCGCGGGCCGTAACAGTAGCTTCAAAAACAAAGGACGTAAAGGGATAAACTCTAGATGAATTTTGAGCTTTACGAGTTGAAATTGCTAAGGATGATAGAAATAGATCTGTAATAGGCTGAAATGAAAAATATCCACGTGTTGATACAACTTAAAGAGCGTCGAATGTAGAATTGGATAAAGTCGAATTTGCAGGAGCGATCGAAGCGATAGAAGACAAGTGGATAAAACAGGTTATAGCAGAGGTCTCGCCTAAGGCGTCATCACTTAGTTCGAATGTAGGGTCTGCAAATTTATGTGGCATTAGTTTAACACTCAAAACGTTGTGTTTAGTAGTGACTTTCACATTAGTATTTATGACGTGTTCTGGTGTACTGAATGTTGTTCCATCGATTTAGTGCACAACTAACTGCTTTGTACGAATGACAGTTGGAATAAATCTTGGCCAGTGCTTGCATGGGTGGTCCTACTTTAATGTACTTGCATATATTACGTAATAAAAATAAAGGTTTCCAAGGAATATCAAAGCATTTGACTTATGGACTGGCTGGAGAATTGAAATAGTTACGTTATAAACCTTTCCGTCTGTTTCTCACCATCTGTCTGTCGATATATCTGTATTCATTCATTTAAAGCAAAAGCCGCAGTTTTATGAGTCTAAAAGTACAAATCTCTACATGTTATATATGAACGAGTTCTCTTAGCATTCAGTTATTATCTTAAGAAAAGAAAAGTTAATTTATTTTTCACAAAGTTTGGCGGAGACTTTTAATAATACAAAAGATAAACTCGTATTCTACATATTTGCAATAATCTTGTAGATAGAGTCTTATGACAAGGACTCTAAATCTCTTGACCAGTTGAGACTGCTGATCTCCGAAGTAGTTGACTTAAAGAAAACCACACTATTATACAAATGAAAATGGCACTATAATCTCAGAAGAGAATATGACGGATTTGTGCCTTGCGGGGGCACGAAATGATTGCGGCAGGGAAGGCAAAGTTTCTCTTCTATATCAATTATAATGAAAATCCTGTGGACGAGGTGTCGGGAGTAGATGTCATAATCAGATCCAATCAAAAACAGATCCAATGTTCTGATTGAACTCTTAACAGGTAGTCGTCATACAAAAATCTCAATCTCAATCTCACCTATTTCTACCGTCAAACATCAGTCTTCGCATTGCTGTGTTCCGGTATGAAGTGTGAGAGAGGTAGTGCTATTAGTAGATAATGTGACATCATATCTTCAGCTTACAAGGTTGGCAATGCTTCAATAACATTATTTGTGATATTATGAGTGTCTATGGACTGCGATGACGCTTCTTATCACTCAGACTGTATATTTGTTTATCAATCTGGTCTAATAAAAAAGTATAAAATACATTGAGGCCTTTTTTCATGTTCTATGTTTAAAAATTTTTGTTCTTAGACCGAAATTTTAATGAGATAGCGTCTGTGAGTAGACAGATAGAGATGAAAAACTACTACTAAAAATACCATTATAATTAATGTCAAAACATAAAAAAATGTGGTATTGAGGGTGTCCAACTTAAACTTTTCACTGTAAACTTTTGTTAACCTTTGTAAACGTACACAATATGTCAGGTTACCTAATAAGGTAATCGGTCAAGATTTATCAATTTTCTTTGGTGTTACCCAGGGTATCATTGGCCTTACAGTATTTCAGACCTCTGACAGATCTCTGAACCTTTTACAGATCTCTGAAACCTTAACCTAGCAAACGACAAAACAATTTTTTATACCGAAGACATTTTCCTCTTTTTTTCGAAGCTACCTGTTAATCGGATTTTAGACATTTTCAGCAGAGTCTGAACGCTATCGGCTCAGCATACGTTTGCTATCATTAAACTGTTCTAAAAAAAGTACATTCCCTTTTCAATTCGTAATGACGGTTAGCGCGTTTAAAGTTATTGCTCATATCTGTGGTAGCATGGAAGTCAATTGTTCCTCCTATGGTGTTATATTTGACAGGGGCCTAAATTTCTCAATACACATTCATTCTCATTGTGGCAGAGAAGGAAAATTGTTAAAAATGCGACTTTTATTTTGCTTTGTATCAATCGCGTGTCACCTATGGAATTGGAGTTTGGGGTGGAAGCCTAAATCATGACTTATTGAACTTATTAATCTAAAGCAATTTATTTATCCTACCATAGGATTGTACAGACTGAGTGAAGTACTAAACGATTGCAAATTATTAGTCCTTCAAATTGCCTTGAGACAACACAATTGTCGATCCTCACAAAAGCTGTCGTTGTAATCGTCTTATTGCCCAATCAGTGCCACGTATGATTGCTTTTGCTAGAAAATATTTCATGTCTTTGCAACTGGATATCTATAGTACACTTCACTAAAAGCTTACGATTTAAGATTAGTTTAATGAATAGATTTTCGTGTGGCTGTAATTTTCATACATTGTCATACTCAGCTACAGAAAATTAAATCATTATAATTATTCAAATTCATACACACATACGCATACACATACGCTTTCATACACATGCATGCATGTACACACAATCCAATTATTTTTTTTTCTTTAATTAATTTTTGTATAACTTTGTTTTTATTTCGGGCACAATTGATATTATTAAATTAAATAATTGTTGTCCTATATTAGAACAAACACACTACAGAGAGAGAATTTTGGGAACGAGGAGGAACTTGGTGATCTCAGATCACTGATCTGTTATACGGGTCTGCGAATCTTCATAGGCACCAGTCTCCCTCAATTAACATTTTAGACTGTTTATTCTCAACGATGAATGAATTAATGAACAATTAAAGAATAAATTAATGAAGGAACAGACCGAATGAATGAATAATACTTAATTTAGGCAAAAAGATATCTTTTACAGCGAATTTCACGAGCAGGTGGTAGATATATATTTAACAAAATATTTCTTTAAAAATACGAAATATCATTTTATTTAACAGGTTTATAATATATTAAAACATATCATTATTTCATTAAGCTAATTATACATTTACTCGTACCTCACCTGAAAATAAAAAAACGACATTTAAAGTTCACATAAATGGCCTTTTATAATTATATCCTTTTGGATTTTATAACATCAAAATACACAAATTAATATGAACGTCTAACCGCCATTAAATCACGTACGCACCTTTTATTAACTTCCATTTAAAGTTTTTAAAATTTTAAGCAATTAAATCACATTTATTATATGTGAAGAATAGTACCTACCTCTTGACAAGGTGTCGTAAGAGGTGATTGAGGTACCGGGACCGACAAATGGCGGTATAACTATCCGGATCAGTGAAACTCAAATACTACAGGGTCCCCACCCTGTAGTATTTGTATGTATGATATTTAGATGTAGTATTTGGGCAGCATCTCCACCGCGAAAGTTCGCGCTCTGCAATTGCTACCACATTTGCTTAGCGCCTTTTATTTACCATTGTCGCCTCTTAGGGCACCTGTTGCAGTGAGAGGTAACATTCTATTCTGCGGGCACCGTACGGCACAGGCTATAAATTGTTAAAGAATACAAAATTGAGAAAAGTTATTGTTCTCTGATACTATTCTTGTCACATATATTCTTTGCCAATTTATTACCATTAAACTTATTGATTGATGTGATATTGATAATCGGGACATGTTTTAATAAGACCAGAGGTCTTTAACATTGAATTCACACAAAATTTTTGAAAAACAATTTGAACTCAATCAACAATTTCTCTGTCCACTGAGATTTTTAATAAATTGGTATATGTCTATCTGTACTCGTGTACTATACCAGAGCTACAATAATTAGCACAGAAATCATTATGTTCTTCATATTAGAGATTTGCCCATATTTGCTGTGCTGGGCAATCGAAGATCGCTGTTTTCGTAATTATCAGTAACTTTTCTACTGCCGGGGCTCTGTCCTACTGCCTAATGAGCGAATAAGAAGTCCATGCATAACCCATCATTACCCATCATTGTGATGCGGAATTGTGATGTGATGTGTGAATAGTAGCCAAGTTGCAGTCTTTAGGCAAATACAATCGGTAAATTTTGGGTCAACTATCCTAAAGCTTATTTAACTTATTTCCTCCAAACTTAAAACATCAATGACTAATTGACTAATGACTTCAAAGTTCACGTGAGCTTTGTGACTTACTGCGTAAGTTTAACGTATATACATAAACTACGCTTACGTAGCCGGTGTACTCGCGGAGTGGAATTTCACCCTGAATACCAGGTCCGTAAAAGGCGAATTAGGTATCGTTATGTGATGAGCAACAGCATTTCCGTCATGGAACTACACTTTGCTATTGCCATCACGCCTGCACAATTATGGTTACAATACCCCCAACTTAAAAACAGTAGACAATATACGCATGGTGATGATCACACATTTTTATAAAGACTCAAAATCATTATATAACTTAAAGAAAAGTGTATCAAAAATCATTCCTCCATAAATTTTGAAGCTAATGTAAGTTAATACACCAGTAGTTTTAACAAATTTAACCTGAAACGCTGTCTCCGTACTTTATTTACTGATGCTGCTTCTCTAACTTTATAACCCTATTTCTAATGTACGTTATTTTATGTATATATATACACACACATATATATTTTTATATCATATGCATTTATTGCGTTTATTTATACAAATATGTATGCCACGTTTATTAATTTGTATATATATTGCCTGCACCACTATATATATATATATATATATATATTTTTCAGTTTTGTGTAATGGTTGACTGGGAGATAATGCCATCTGGCATTAAGTCCGCCATTTGTACATTTTGTAACATTTTGTGCAATAAAGTTAAATAAATAAATAAATAGAAAATAGTTCTTAAATAAAGTAATAGAGAAATATAAACACAACTTCTCGATATACATATATCAAGTTGTTGTTGTCGTTGTTAAGAAACAATTTTCCTAAACAATAACCTAACTTAGTCCGAGTCATATTATAAATGAATCCGTTCCGAACAAAATAGCACGCCCATGAAACTTGCCTGTTCATAACAGCCTAAACAATTCAATGTGAAATGTGATATTATTAATATCAGGTGTATTAAACACAAGATTGCTTTTGTCTCGGCTTATTTCCCTCTGAATGTTTCTTGTTGATTACAATGTGGGCATTTATGTGATATACGGTTTGTTAGATCTTTTGCGTGGAGATTAAACTCGTTTGTACTATTGTTAGTTGGAAACATTCTGTTTTGGATTTATTAAACATACGCAAAATATATTAAATTGTCATCATCATCATTATAGCAGCCGTAAAACGTCTACTGCTGGACATAGGCCTCCCCAAGAAAGGAGGAATTTGTTTATAATTGCAGTTCTAGGCAAGCGTGGTGACAATCGCAAAGCGCAGCTACGCGACAGGAATGCTACATGCCCATCCTTGCCCTGTTGCATTTGAGCTACACTGTCTGTTCTGGTACCTCAGTCGCCTCTTAAGAAACCTGATAAAGGGGGACGTACTATTATATTCTGCCAGTATCACATAACCGTATTAAATATTGTTGATATTTTACTTTTTCATTCTATATTGAACTTTAGTATGACTAATAAAGACCTTTAGTTTACATATTTTTCATTAATAAGAATACACAAAAATTTATAGGACTAAAGCTATTTTTAATTATGGAGGTATTTTGCAAAATCAATAAGTGCATGAACCGAGATTATGTAAAACGAGCCAATGCCAAGTACAACTACACAATGTTAAACTGGAAATAGATAAATAGCTTGGAAACCACCAATTGAAGACATCTATCAAGATATTTTTTTTTTAAATATATGCATTTTCTTCGCGTATATTATTTTAAAAAAGCACCCCTGTTGCAAATCTACGCTATGTAATTTATTTTGGGTGATATTTGCCAATGAGTCACAATACCGCGATAGACGCATATTGCATAAATACCTTTGCGGTATCCCACGACAAACCGGGGGTGCCTGAGTCCAATAACGTACCGTTGCACAATCTGTAGTTAGTTATCCTCAGGGCTGACATCGATCTAGACAGGTCTAGACTAAATCTTTGGATTATGAAAGTTCCAGTATCAGAGGTTTGTGAATAAATATTCGAGATTGCAGCTACAGAAAATTTCTATACCAGGTATAAATACAGGGTACATAATTTTTCTACATTCTTTCTCAGCCATTATAATAGAATAACAGGAAGCATAGAGAAATTGTTGAAAGCCTTAATTAAGACGTGCCACTATAAATATCTAACACAAAGTAGAATTTATAACGACCGATACGATATCGGATATTTGCATTACGATATATTCATATAAAAAAATATTGAAAACATCATTAACTTTTTTATTTGTCATATTTTTTTTCTAATGGAGGAATTCAGCCAATTGAATTTAACTTCTCGAATGATCTTAGAAATAAAATTATCAGAAAACAATTCATACTGTACCATATCAGTATGACAATCGAATTTTTCATATCGGTGCAGCTTGTATCGCAAAACACCAAACAATAAGGTACCTCGCCTGGTTGCCTGGAAGAAATCTACTTATGCAATATGGCCGCCAATTGTCACTACGTGGTTGTACATCTTATATTTAAAGAATAAATTATTACAATACAATAAACTGTATCATTATTGTTCTTCATCATCATCATACCAGCCATTGGACATCATAGTACCTCCCCCTGTACTAGGTATCGTCCATTCAGAAAAGTCAGGGCGTGGATGGGCAGCAGCTTCCCCATCGCGAAAGCTTCGCTCTTTGATTGCCAACACGCTTGCCTAGCGCGGCAATTATGGGCAACATACCCCTTTCTTGGGGAGGCCTATGTCCAACAATGGACTTTTAATAGCTGGAATGATGATTGTTGTTACTTTACAATTAGTATTTACAGCAGAAAACTTACTTGTCGTATCGTCCAGTGTAATGCTGGAACTTTCACTGTGCGAGGAAAAAACGAGTGACCAAAGACTTCCTGGCTTGGGTTACACAACAAAGCCGCGACGTAACTCGTATCCCCTTTAACACTTGGTTAAGGGAAAATGTACGGATTATCTCAACCAGAGTCCCGGTTGTGGACGCGGTGAGAATATATTAAAAATTGTATGTACCGGCAGAGTAGCATAGTACCTCCCCCTATACCAGGTGTAGTAAGAGGTGTGTGAGGTACCAAAGCCATACAGACAGAATTAAGGCGATATATCCATCAGAGATTGTGCAGCTCAAATGCACAGAGCGCGGATGAGCATCAGCATCCCCATCGCGAAAGCTGCGCTCTGCGATTGCCAACACGCTTGCCCAGCGCGGCTATTATAGGCATAACTCCCCCTTTCTTGGGGAGGCCTATGTTCAGTAGTGGTATTTCAATGGCAAGTGCCGTTTTTGTGCGGGTAATAATTAATGTAATATATTTTTTTTTGTTATAAGCGAGGCCCGAACCCATGCCCTTTCGTCTCGGTAGGGCCTGACCCTATCCGAGAGAATGTACTAACAACTGTCCTGTCGACACCTTAAAAAAACACATGAAGTTCTAGTGTTCTATTTCTACTTAGACTCAGCCCTATCTTTTAAATATTATAAGCAAATAATTAACAGTAAATACTAAGTTTCAATTAACAAGTGTAAAGAAACCAAAAAGGATAAATAACTTAATTTTTTTTGTGGTAAAATCGAGGTGTCGAATAAAACGTCGAATGCTTTTTCTTCTAAAAGTTATTACTAATGTTGAAGTTATTGATATAAATAAAGCTATTAATGTAGTTTATTTATCTAGATTTCAATGTGTAAGCCATACATGTTCTTGATATTATTAAAGAGGCATATATTGTATGCCTCTTTAATAATATCAGTCCATGTAAATATTACAAATATATCTGTTTGTTTGTCATATGGGCTGTCGAGATGCGATATAATGTAGGTTCGCAAATGAAATCGTTGTGTCGGTAGTGATTCTATCTTGTGTGTCAAAGACCGTGGGTTCGATCCCCACACTTTAAAAATATATATATGATGATAATTATTTGTGTTTGTTCTGTGACTGGTTGTTAAATGTATGTATGAGATGTTGCGTTAATTTGATATTAATTTGATATTACTTTAAAAGTAATATATTAGACATACCTATATATATATTTGATAGCATGGATTTCAAAGTTTTGTACTAACATAGACTAATATGATCCGTCAATGAAAGGTTAATAACTAATTATGTATTAATTAGTTATTGATATATACGTAAAAATCCGGTGCTGGCCATAAGCCTCCCTAAATGATTGCAAATAGTACCGGTTGCATGCAGCCTGTATCCATCGTGATCTCGTGGTTCTAATCAGATCGTATGTCCACCTTGTGGGTGGACGTCCTACGCTGTAGTTGCCGGTGCGTGATTTTATTTTTTTAAGCCCGGTCGACATAAAAGTATGCAGTCCGCATGCTAGTAAGTGTCACCGCGGCCTATCGACTCTACCACAAGCATATCACGATCGGGTGCTGCCAACTTTGAGACTTGAAGTTATTACGTCTCATTTCCCAGTTATTTTACTGCCTGTCTTATCCTTCAAACTGAAACACAGCAATGCGAATAGTGCTATCTGGCGGAAATACGTAAAATGTGAAGTAACCAGGCAGATGACCTTTGTATGAGATGTATCTCATCTTATCGTGGTCTCCATTCCAAAACATTATACATCCATTATCACTTCAACTTGCTTATCCGCTGGGCTGTGTCAGTAAATATGATACTCTTATAGATCTCCTCATTCACGAAAAGAAAACCATAAAACATGTTATTCAATATTGTATATTAAAGTAAGTAAACAATATACTAATATTATATATATACTTTTTTATTTTATATTAGTACTAATATAATATAAAAAGTACTATTAAATAAATACATGAATTTAACGTTATATTACGTATGTAAATCTTCTTGGATTTATATCTCTCACAAAGGCTATCACTCGTCAATTTTTTGAAAATTTGAACAAATAGATCCTTTTGTATTTAACATTTAAGTATGTATTGTTAAATACATATATTACACCAACGTGGGAAACCAAATGTTCTTTACAAAGCTTTGTATAATTACTATTTTTTAGTTTACATACTTAAGAATGTCCCAAGCGCATACTTTTATATTATGAAGTCAGTCACAAAGATATTACTAGCGTGTCGCCAAGCTTTATTTAAAATACTGCTGTGTGGTAGAAATAGGCGGTAGAAACAGACGACGTTTGTATGAGTTCTACCTGAGAGGTAAGCACGAGTTACCAGCTAATCCAGCCATACCAGTTAACCCCTGCCGTGTATTTCTACCATCGCTGACAATATCATAGGATCTCCAGGCTCTCTTCGGAAAGTAACCAGCTACTTTCTAGAGGAACTGAGCTGGCACAAGTAGGCCAACAATATTATATTAATTCTAGACAACGCAAAAAAGCAATTGTTACATTAAATAACGGAAAAGCAGTGCCCAGTGCTATATCTATCTATCACTACCTACGCCGTACACGGGCAAGGCGGTACTCTATCAGAATTAATTGCCCCAGAGGTATATTAAACCTAGCTTATTATTAAGTCATAACATAAATTGAAGCTACATCGCTAGTTTCAACAATGAAGTTACACAACACGAAGCCCTCAAAGCAAAACCGGCGAGACGGTCAAAAACACGTCGCGATTACGAAGAAAGCGGGCACCTGCAAGCGCGTACGCATCGATTACTTAGTGCCGGGAAAATAGGTTATTTATGCCCTCTTACTGTTGGTTCTCGAACGGATCAAATCGAAAGATCCAAATTAAATTTAATATGAAATATATTATTTATTTTATACGTTTATATTATTGTATACATATATTTTATTGTATACATATATTTTATAATATACATGAACTCTCCAACAGACCGTATAAATATTCACATGTTCAAAATTACGATGTTACTTAACAGACTTTAATTATAAATCTTAACTACATTTTGATCCCCTATTTAATAAAATTGACCAAGTAGCTTGAAATGAGGCAGGATACTGTTAAACTTAATTAATGATTTCAAGTAATATAGTTAGCATATTTATCTCGATTAAAGTTATTAAAATTAAACAATTTATTCTTAGAATTTTATTTAGTTGATCTACCACCTCAACACATGATAGAGCTTCAAATAAAATAAATAATTATTATCCAATCGTTATCTTTAATTAAATTAATTAAAACGACACAAATAGATATATTTAATGACAAAGACCTAACATTTATCAAGTTTTATTAGCTACATTTAATCTAAGTATAAATATATTCTCTTCATTATTTTGATCATATTTTATAAAATGAATTTCTTTGCAACAATATGAAAACAAATTTTCGACTTTTCTTAGAAATAATTGAAAGGACGTTGATTACGTTAACAGTTACATATTACCCAAACCCCTCGATTCGAGGGACAATAGTATTGCTGCCGACAATTTCGGCGCAGACGCCCGCGGCCAAGATTGAAAATAACAATAATTTGGCAAATTTATTCCGAACATTGGCCTTTGTTTCGGTAACGAGTGGTTGCGCCCGGCGAATTTAAAACACCATTAAACGTAATGTCAGGCGAAGTTTATGCCTTATCAAGTCTCGCTCCGAATGTCGGTTATGTGTCCTATAATTTGTCTGTTTACTCGTTTATTACGTAATTGTTTTGAACAGCGAACTGCGAATTTCGTTAATAAAGTACCCGATTGTTTTGTGGTAACTGTTTTACAATTAATTTAATGTTCTGAAATTATTGCTTTAACACAAATCTTTTTTTTATATTTTATATGTTGAACATCAGTTTGTTTCACCCTAGCACTTATAGAACCACATTGCGTAGATTGCGCTCTCTTTGGATAGAAAGTTCTCACTACTTCTAAAACTTAGACAAGTTGAAAATCTTCTAGTAAACACATGTAGTGTTATATTTAATTTTCGTACTTAATCTCATCAGCCATTTGAGTAACAGCATGATTTACATGAGGATAAATTTTTTCATTAATAACTCACTCTTACGTATTTCTACCGTCAAACTGTAGTATTCGCATTGCTGTGAAGCATTCTGCATACAATTTAAAGTGCAATGAAATTATCGCACCTGTCATGGGGTACCGGCAGAGTATAAAAGTACTTCCCTCTATACCAGGTATCGTAATCGACTAAGGTACCAGAACTGATAGATGGTAGTATATCTATCCAAAACAGGGCGGGAATGCGCTGCAGTATCTCCATTACAAAAGTTACGCTCTGTGAGTGCTAACAGGCTTGCCCAGTGGATACTCATGGGTAAAATTCCCTCTATCTTGGGGAGGCCTATGACCAATAGAGGAATTCCAATGGCTGATATGACAAATATGACAAAGTTTACAACGAGCTAGGGTTACACTTGTGATAATACGAGCGTCTATAGGCTGCGGTGACGCTTACTATTACGTGGGCGGTTTGTTCTTTAGTCGACTTTATTTTATCAAAATACACTAAGTAGAAGCAGGCTTTAGATCTAGATTAACTTTATTTGCCAGTGCCTGGTTTTACAAGGATTTATGTTTAGTAAAAGTTTCTTCACAAATAATAATATTTTCCTCACAATATCTCATACATTGACCTAATTCCGTGATAAGTCGCTTGAAGCACTTGTGTTATTGTTGAAACAATCAGACATCTTGACAATCAATCAGACATCAGACAACAGAGGAATCATGAATATACTACTTAAATACATATATTTAACACTAATAAGATTATTACCTGGCACCCATTCTGTATAAGCTATATTCACAAAACTACCGAAAACAAATAATAACTATTGGAGACAATATAATTACATTAACCAATTTGATATTTTAAGTCTTAACATATAAGTCGCAGTGCAGTTATGTATCATTAACAACCAAATTAAATTTTAAAAAAAATTGACTTACCTAAATTAAAAGTTTGTTTTATTTTTCGATGTGAAAACACGAAAGAAAAGGCTTAACAATATTTCGAATCGTTCTAACTGACCTTACATAACTTGCATTAATTTTATCGTCCCAGGTAATTTTTTCTTTTGTGCTTGTATTTAATATAAGTACTACTTACGTAAATTTAAGGTAATGAATATGTATGTTTGTGTAAGTGGTAGTATGTATAGTGGTAGTATCATTTGTATTATTATTATATATACGAGATAGTAGTTTTATTGTTATGTTTTGTATTTTTTTAGTTTACTATGTCAAATACTTAATTACAGCCATGTAAGTTTCGACAATTTTTTAGAAAACAAGAGCTGTGAATTTTGAATAAATAAAAATAAAATAAAATACTTGCTTATAAAATATAAATATGATAAAATAATTTAACGAGGTCTGTGGCACATATGGTAGTGATCCTATCTTAAGCGCCAGGGTCGTGGGTTCGATTCCCACCCAGGACCTATATCAATATGATGATATTTGTGTTTGTCCTGGGTCCGGATGTATGTATTTAAGTATTAAATTTGTGATTCCTCTATTGTCTGATGTCCGTAACACAAGTGCTTTTAGCGACTTACCACGGAGTTAGGTTCACGTATGTTGTGTGATGATGTTGTTGTTGTATTATTATTATTATTAATAATAATAAAATGGTATTGTGCAACCCAGATAATCTCTGATTGCCCTTAATTTCTTCATTAAAACCAAGATTAAAATACATGGTGCGATGAGAAACGAACCACTCACTATCGTTCATAACCAGATTATGGCATAATCAAGTTACAAACTTTTCACGTTTGATTCTCGTTCAAAATTAACTGTTTCAACCTATAATGTTAAAATTAAACAATTTACGATAACATAAAGTTAATAAGTGCTCACTAAATATTAATAATTATTACCTAATGCGTTATAAATCGCAATTATGTCACAATGTCGTAAAGAACGCTCGGGCATTATGTTTTTAATGTGAATTGTAAGGTTTGTATGGCTTATTCCCATAATAAAATGAAATAACGACGCGTTTGCCTTGCCCTGCCGTTTTTCATGGTAGTTTACTACCAAAATTTTAAGGGTTATTAGGGTACCGCAGTTAACATTATAATTATAAATAACTCTACACTTATGGCAAATTAGTAACTTTGGGTCTATCGTAGAAGTTTTAACTTCTTTACCACAACTGGTTTGAGTTTAGCTGTACTTTTTACTGAGAGCTTTTAAACATTTAATTTTTTTTTTTTGACGTTTCGGTTGATTTATATTTAAAAAGGATACAATACTTTTTGCAGATTGGATTGCAAAACGTTCATGTAGTTTTATAGCCACATTTCCGAGCAAGCTCACTAAAGATAATGTGTAATTGATTTCCAATAGTACAGGTGGTATGCGGTCTACGTCAAGCTTGATCCTGCGGATCTTGCGGTTTAGCTAGACCTTCTTTCCACTATGGATGGATTGGATGGAGTCTTTAGTTGTGCTTTCTTTATGATAGTGACATTATAATAACTAATTCATGTTAATAAATTTTTAATCACTATCCATGAGAAAATCACACAACGACTGTCTCATAATGAACTAAAGTTATATAATTACTTTTTTATTCTTCCCGTAGGTGTTGTTACTAATCATTCCGTTTATGGACTAATGCAAAGTGGTCTTACGTATCTCCTTGAGGCCCTCTGTGTTTGTTACCGTCTATATATTACACGGAATGTCCTAAAGACTGGTTCGATACACAACCTACCTCTTCCGTACCGAACCTCTCGTAATCGACTGTCATGCTATACATCGATAGATGATGGTCAACCACTTTGAGATTTCAGCGCCAAATTCTCCCTCAGGCCGCTGATCGTTAACAGCAAATGCCAAATAATTTGCGGTTCACCATGACGCTAGAGGATAGGGAATAGGATAAACTCTACCTAACCATTACAAGATCTTAAATTAGTGGTTCATTTGCTAGTTAAGTAAATTAACATTTTTTTTAGAAACTAGTCCAAATGGATGCTGCTTTCACAGTTAGATGTACTTACGGCAATATACAAAACTGCTATAAACACACGTTTTATTTTCATCAGATCCCGATAAATCGTTTTAAAATAATGACATATAGGGGGAACCTAAATGTATTTTTTTTAAATATATTTAAGTGCCCCCTGTGTATTTAACAAATTATCTAAATATATTCCAATTTTGATATAATATAATTAGTTAAATAATCCTCAAGTTAACTATTGACTAGACATGAGGTAGACCTCATAGAGAGAGTAGAGGTCGTCTGTATTGGTACCTTACTTTTACTTATTTTACTGTTAAATAGCAGTATTATAATGACTGTGTTCCGGATTGAAGGTTGATAGAGGCAATACAATTACTGGGTAATGTGACATAATATCTACAAGTCACAAATTGGTAACGCGCATCCCCGTGATATTACGAGTACCTTTATGCTGAGGTGACACACACGCGGACGCGGACACTAAAAATAAAAAAACCAGTTTCTAAAATATAACGCGGGAGAAACCGCGGGGCATAGGAATGGAGACTACACGAGACACAACTTGTTTTTAAAAATATATAACCTACGGGTTCAGTATTAAGTTAATATTGGTCCCGCTTGCCCAATCAACTTGATTCTTGCCCCCGCTTATACCCGTGACGAATCGGGTCCAAAGCGACAATTTACTATAATGAACACCAAATAATCACTTTTACAGGCTGAACATAGTTCCGTGGTAAAGCGAAGTATACTTTAACAATATTATGTACTAAGTTTTCTTGTTAATTTTACCGTGCATCGTGTTAAATTTGGCCAAACATGTACTTGTCACCTATGTCTACCGCCAAACAGTAATTTTATGAGTATAATGAGCAGTGGGATTATTGGGTAATGAGACATAAAATCTTTAAATCACAAGGTTGATAATGCGTTTCTGATTGTGATAATACGAGCGTTTATACGCTGCGTTGATACCTAGGCTGGTCATACGATTATTGACTTAGCCATATATCAAAAAGAATACGTTTGCCCCCCTGTACCAGCTGGAGTAAGAGGCGATTGAGGTGCCGTTCTCACAGATGGCGGTATATCCACGTAATAGCGCAGAAAGGCGCAACATTCTCGTAAAGCTATGCTCAGCTAGTGCCGCCATGCTTGCTCCTGCAATTACAGCCGAAATTCCCTCTTCCTTAGGCAGTTCTACGCACAGCATTAAATGTTCTACAGCTGTTATGATAATAATGATATCTAATAATAATACAAAGTAAAAACCAAATGATATATAATTTCTCTTAAATAATATGTTGTTCCCATATCCTCATAAACTAAACACACTATGGACAAGTAGGTATAAAAACTTATTGTAACAAGCGCCGAGGTACAATAAAATCTCAAGAACAATAGCTATGATCAGAAAACAATGTGGTCGAATAAAAAAACATCCATTGTAGCTGACAAGAAGACTTGAGTTAAGGCTTTAAGCGCTAAGGCTTCCATAGTGAGTTGGGTGTGTCGATTGTATGATGGAACTGCTTTTTACTGAATATAAAACTTTCCCGTGGGAATATAGTAACATTTATATGCCTTTATACTTATATATACATTCTAAGAACAACATATATAAATTATTGCAATAGAGTTGTAATTTTTCTCAAATAATAAAAATGTAAAAACTGTACTTAGCTTATTGTTAATTTGAAATAAAAAAAAAATGTGTCTGGATGTTTGTTTTGGTTGAACTTCTCTATTACTGAACATATTGAAAAAAATTACTTACTATGTACAGTCTAATCCAACTTGAGAGATAATAATAGTTTATATTTCAATTTATAGTCATAATTTTTTATAGATCATAAATAACTATAGTTTAGACAGAACAAATCCTGTCGAGTAAGCTAGTCAAAAACAAAATAATACACCAATAACGCAGTTTAAGTTTGCCGTGAGGTACCGGCAGAGTAGAATAGTACTCCCTGCACCAGGTGTCGTAAGAAGCGACTAATGTACCAGAACCGACAGATGGCAGTATATCCATCCAAAACGCACATGGCGGAGTTGAGCTGCAGCAGCGGTTGCTAACACGTCCTGCGCGGCAATTATGGGCAAAAAACCTCCTTGCTTGGAAATACCTATGCCCAACAGTGGACTTCTAATGGCTGGGATGATAAATGCAGTTAAGGACTTCCTCACTTTGCACTAAGATGAAGGTTTCAATTAAAAGGTTTATGCATAATTATCAATTATGATGATACGGAAAAATAAAAAGGAAAAATTGATAACACCAGTTCCTTTTAACACTTGCTCGAAGCTAAAAGAGAAAACTTGAAGCTTTGAGCAAGTGTTACTCCTATAAAGGTCCGAAGGCTACCCTTCCATTAGATATCGCTGATACACGAAAAAATCGCCACCAAAATATCATACAATTATTGCCTTAATGTCGGCCAATATTATCTCCAGTAACGCAATCTAAGCGAAAAACTACCTCTACATTCACAAAATGAGATTGATACAGAAGGTTTGCTTTTTAATAATGAAACACGGATGATATATTGATTGAAATCTATAGGTATATATAACCGAACTGTCATCTATTTTTACCGCCATTCTGCAGTGTTTGATAGTACATGCAAGTACTGGTAGCTAATGAACATATCAACTTTTTATTAAAATTAGACTTCATACAAAGGTTGCATTACTTTGTTGCAGTTTGAAGTGTGATAGAGGTAGAGGGAAATGACTTGTCAATTGCCATTAAATCTTCAAGTCACAAAGTTATTTATATTATTGTGCTGATGCTAGTATTTTTAAGCTACGGTGAAACTTACAGTCATTTGTACATCTAATGATAGGCTTTTACGTGACCTAATAGAATTAAGGCCTTAAGGAACCGGCAGAGTAAAATAGTACCTCCCCTTGATGACAAGTGATTCTCATGATTCTAAGAATGAACTGAAAATAACAAGCGCTGGCAATGTAGGATTATTATTATTATTATCACTTCAGAAGGTTGATTACATTATTGCGAACCATTTAGAATTACGTATTTTTTTTAAGTGTCCTAATCATGTAGCAAGAAAACATCTGCCAGGATCAATTCTAAAGAGAACTCTCGAGAACTCGAATAAGGCAATATAACAAATCAAATTGAGTGTTGAACGAGAAAAACAATGAAGGCGATTCCAAAATTGTCGTGCAAGTCTTACAGTAAGCTTGAACCTTGTAAAAAGGCATACCAACATAAAAATTGCAATACGCCCACAGTACGTCAAAGTATTTATCAATTAATGCTTCATCAACACTTTGTACGTGCGACTGCGCATGTCAACATTTTTTTGTAACCGAGCCTTCTGTACGTGTATTTAGCCGTACAGTACCGCAAGCGGGCAAGCAAGCGGAATACAAATGTTTATTATGTGGAGAAAAAGTAGCAGCCATTGTGGTGCCCCGGGCCACTCCACTGAAGGAGTCGGGCTTTAGTGGCACAGGGAAAGGGATAGAGTAGCTGGTGATTTATTATTAAGTTTCAGAAATATAAACATTTAAATATATAAATATAATATTAATTTGTTTCTACGGTTCATATATGTAAACTATATGAATAATAATTAATCGTTAAAATGTATGTACATGCAATTGTAACAACTGCATGAATTTGACGAATATTTTTTCTGTTTCTAATTAATTTGGAAGGACATCAAGATAATATACTGGCTGAGATAGTACTTCTCTCTGGGCCAGGTTTCGTAAGAGGCGACTGAGGTCACAAAACAGCGCAGCTTAAATACAACAGGGTGGCGAAGGTCAGCAGAATCTTTGTCACTAAGTTGCGCTCTGTGAATGCCACCACCACGCCTGCTCAGTGCATTAATTTTGAACAAAAATACTTCTCTCTTAGGGAGGTCGATATCATCATTGGACCTTCTATGACTGATATGACGATGATGATGTATTTTAAAATATCAGAACTTGGTTGGTACGTAATCAACGGTTTCGGAAAGTTTGTAATGAAAATACTGTATTTACTATCAAATGTTTGTATACAGGGGGATTATTCGTCTATTGTTAAAGACCCAAGAAGGCGATTAAAACTCATGGCTCACGGGATCAACGGTATAAAGTTTTACTATGTACCTGGACAAACCCGAAGTAGGTGGCTAGTAAATGATAATAAAAGACTTTTTTAAATAAATATTTAAAAATAACCAGCTCGGAAATTTTATTTATAAAATTTGCCTTACTGAATTTTTTTTATACATTTTTGTTATCTTAATTTAAATGTGTACGCACTAAAGCAGTTTTTAAATTATATATATACCAAAAATATGAATAAAAATACCGCTCTGTCTGAGTTCCAGGTGCTCATTTAAACATATTTATTGTAAATGTCTATAAAACTGTCAATCTTTCAATCTACGAGACTACATTTCTATTAAGTTCAAATAAAACCTCATATTTTTAACAAAGTTAAGCAGCTAACAAATCAGTCACACATCTGATACCTGAAAGTGAGATATTTGTTTACTAAAACATGAGATACTATTATTAAATAAATATTTCCACAACATCTCTTACATTGACTTGATTACGTCATAAATTGATTAAGACACTTGTGTTACGGACATCAGACAACAGAAGAATCACAAATATACTACTTAAATACATTTATTTAACACCTAGACGCAAAAAAAACATAAATATCATCTCATAAATATTAATCCTAGATGGGGATCGAACCCACGGCCTTTGGCGCACAAGACATGATCACTACCATCTACGCCATCGAGCCCGTCAATTAATGTTCCGATTTAGTTTGATTAATATAAAAATATACACGCAGTGGAGTGTCAATACGTTTCCTTGTGCATCTGTCGCTCGCGCTTTGGGCCAGCATTGTCCGCGGTACAAATGTGATCAAATTATAAAGAGTGGCGTGCGCCGGCGGCGGCTGCCTCCGCGCCTATCGCCTCTTAACTTCAGGGCTGCCAGTTTAATATTAATGAAACAGTTTTTAAATGATATCACAGTCCTTTGAATAATAATTAAAAATAATGCCTATCACCTTTAGATTTATCTTACTTATAACTTCACACTTAAGAATACTGCTTCATCCGTGTTAAATTTTCATACTAAAGCAATTATTATTCCTAACTTTACACCCTTTTTTCAAAGCTTTAAGGTATGATTTACTTATTAATATTTGATTTATTTCGAAACTTAAGAAACAACAACGTTTCGTTATAACTTTGCAACCCCGTTTTACACGTTGTGAAATTTTCAAAAATCCTTTCTTTGCGCTTACCTACGTTGTAAAAAGACTATTATGCAAAATATGTGTGTAGGATACATTTTATAGTAATGCCTCAATTACAGGCTATCATGACATGCTATATATTAGGGAGTAACAAGTTACAGCATGATCAATGCATAATTATCAATATGTTAGTAACTTTTTGATAATATATATTATTATTTAAGTCAATCAGTGACAAAGAAGAAGAAAGTATTTTCACGGCAACCGAATATTTTACCATATTAATATTTCCTCTAGTTGGGGATCGAACCCACGACCTTAACGATCGATACTCGTATTTTGCTCTATATATTAAGAAGTATGACTGATATTCATTAATATCGAAGGGCAATAGAAATCAAACAGTCGGCCGATATAAAAACCGATAAGGTGAGGTACACTTAATAAGAATAATGAAAGGAAGATTCATGATTTTCTTTCCTGGATGATCTCTAATAATGTAAATAAGAGTGTGTAATTATTCCACTCTATTCGTTCATTTTATTACCAACCCTGAAAAAGACGTTGTAAACGCGTGAATTATTTTCATCTTGCTATATATTTGATTCCTTATTAAACACGTGCCATATTATTGGAACAACTGTGTATTCATAAATACTACGGAAATTTCATGCAATCCTGGTGCATACGCGCAACATTGCGCTGTTGCACGACAGTCGGCCGGAAGTCAAGACTTATCAGTATGAACACGCGTTCAATAATGTCAATTCAGTCTCAGAATGAGGTCGCAACTCCCCAGACTGGGCACCGATGCAGACACCACAACTACCTAGTTAGGACTTTACCCGACTACCATAGCAGTTTATTTTACCGCGACGACGTGAGGCCTTGACCAGAATGCTCCACGCTGAAGTCACCTCCGCGCAAACACGGACCACCCGAAAGTCTGATCTACGTCTACGGAAATTCAGACGTAAGTCTTAACTTAACTTAACATTGTCCATATACTAAATCATGCGTACAAAATTTCCACCTGCGATTCGATGACAGCTTAAAGTAGAAAAATGTCAGTGCTGTTAAATGTCGTTAAAATGAGAGTAAATTCATCATCATATCAGCCATTAGAAGTCCATTATTAGAGACAAGCCTTCCCAAGATCGAGGGAATTTTGCCCATAATTGCCGCGCTGGGCAAGCGTGTTGGCAATCGAAGAGCGTAACATTCGGAACGGGGATTTTGCTTCATATTACTGCCCTGTGTATTTGAGATACATTGTTTCGGATGGATATAACGCCATCTGTCGGTTCTGCTACCTTAGTCGACTCTTACGACAACTGGTAGAAGGAGGTACTGTTTTACTCAGCTGGTAACTCATAGAACAGAGATGATATTAATAAATAACAAATAAATTCACACATCATCTCAGATATTAACCTAACTTCGTGGTAAATCCTTTAAACTACTTGTGTTACGGACTTCAGACAATAGAAATACAACACTCAATACATAATAAGTTTTGCTCTGTATTGATCGTTATTATTTTAACGACTTTACAAACCGGTCATTTAACTGTTTACATTTTTTTTGTACATTTCGTTTACTTGCGGCAACTATTCTCAAGATTCGACCTGAGAACCGATATAAAGTAAAAAAATTGTCATTTTAAAGTTGTTTAATAGTAGCTTTTTCTTTAGGAGAGCGTACTTAATACTTTAATACATATTTAACACCTAGACACAGATCGAACCATTTATTATATTCTTCCTGGGTGGGGATCGAATACACGACTCTTGGCGTAGGTAGAAGATCTGCGCCATCGTACCGTTAATTTACGCACAATGCAATTATGTTTGCTTAAAATTATTAATTGTCAGCAGGTGTAGGATATTCAAGTAAATACTGAAATTGCGTGATTGGTTTGCCTTTGCATCGTGAAATTTCAGTATAAAGAGATTTAATAGAAAACACGATATTCATATTTTTTGTTACATATTTCTCAAATGGAAAAGAAATCTAATAGCTATATTTAGCTTTTAAAAGTAGATGAGTTAAAGGAGAAATATTAAATGCAAATATTTCGCTTAGCCGACACTTGTGTATTAACTGTATAATCTATGTTGGAGCAGCAAGGAAGGTATGTGTGTCGATGCAAATTAAAATCAATTAAATTGGTGGGAATTGGCGTGAGTATTCATCCAAAGTTTCAAAATATATACGTTTTAATTAAAACTGTAGAAATAATAATCGTAATAGATGAAATACATAGTAATAAACCATCTTGCTTCTTTATATCTAACCTAGCTTTATAACAACACTTAATTTTAATTGTTAGTAAAAAAAATAATTTAAATGAATAAAAAATACCGAAATACAGCAGTTAAGAAGCTACTAGCATAAAATTAACACGTTACTTTCGGAGATCGGTACAAATTATAAGTTAATATCTATGCTCATAAAACCCGACAGAAGTATTATCAACAAAGTAATTACTATATTAATCAAAGCAAGCTTTCACATAGTAGCTTGTCTGGTATAAGACTATGTGTCCAGTTAGCTTATAGAAAGATTTGAGAAAAATACAAAGCTATTTTTACTTAGAAAATTAAGTAACATGTAAGTTAAACTTTGCTACAAATATGGATGAATGAAAGAATGGAATGATGATATTTTTACATAACAGCAATTTAATGACACTTCATTAAAAAAAACTAGTCTGGCTTAAGTTGAATCAATAACTACTTCTCGTTCTATAATATGGCTTTTTATCAGTTTTTGTATAAGTTATTTCTCTCTAATTTTATCAATATATTTAAATACAGCAACACAAAAGCCTTTCGCATGAATACCTCTTTAAATTTACTTTCATAGATAATTAAATAAAATTGATGACAAATAATCTGGTAAACAGATTGGTGCTGTGCCGGTTTAACATTCATCTACACCCTAAATGGAATTATATTATTCAAAATCTAAACAATCAAAGAATCATTATCCTATTAGTTATTTTTAAACAACTGCTGGACATAGGCATCCCCAAGAAAGGGGGAATATTGCCCGTAACTACCGTACTAGGCAAGCATATTCGCAATCGCAGAGCAGAGTTTTCGCGACGGTAGCTGCTGCCAGTGCTGTACAGCACTTTAGTATATGTTTCGGATGGATATACCATCATCTGTCTGTGTTGGTACCTTATTCATCTCTTACGACATCCGGTACATGGCGAGGTACTATTTTAACCCGCCAAAAAGTCATTTCCCTAAAAATTGCCTTGTTTTGTGCAACACTCGACTATTGCGACGCAGTCATGCTCCATATCATCACTAAATAATGTTTAAAATTGTAACTCTTATTTGAGGTTAAATTTTTACTAAATATAGAATATTCGATAAAATATAAAAACAACAAAACATTATTTAGAAATTCTGATCTCTTCAAAATTTACGTTTGATATCAACGTGCAGACATGATTATCGCAAGTAGTAGCTCGTTACGTAGACAAACTGCCTTATGACCAT
>JACJUM010002279.1:7396864-7420188 GCA_020976665.1 Heortia vitessoides | reverse complement strand
ACTCAAAAAATATTCAACTGATTTAAAAAGATCTTCTTGGTTTTTCAAATGCTACGTTCTCAACAAGTTGCTCAGGCCATATTCTAACATGTGTATAAAATGTTCATGTGTATAAAAAAGCCATTAATAAGATAAAAAAATTGTTTCACATGGTCATCAAAACTTGCTCCGCGTCGCATACTGAAAGTTGTAGAAGATAATATTTATCATCATATCACCCGTAAGACGTCCACTGCTAGACATCAGCCTCCACCAGAAAAAAAAACATGTATGCCTCAAATTACCACAGGCGTAGTAGCATTCGATGACTCACCCTATTTTTTAAACAATTTATATTTTTCCCTGGAATTCTTTCTATGGCCGTTTTAAAGGTGTTAATGAGGTTATTGTGTTCGTGCAATATTGTTTAAATTTTTAAAACAATATCCCTTTCAACTCCTTCAATATTTTGACATGTGCAGTCAACCTCGCTGTTTTCGTCTCCCATAAAATAAATCTGTAGAAAATTTGGTTGATCATTATTTGTGGGAAGCAAAGAGCCAATCCTATGATAAACTTGCCCTTGTACCGTAAATGTAGGTGAAAATCCAGGCATGATGACGTCATTACCCACACCAAATGATGTCATTTGAAAGCAAGAATTGTACTTTCTTATTCTGTTTAAAAATCGCCGAGATTCATGGCTGTCATATAGAAATAAGGATTTGAGGGGCTCGGGGTCACTAAGCGTTGGTACTGATATTTTGCCTCCAGAACAGCACATACCTGTGGTCTCTTCCTTCCACTTGAGTGCCTCACAGTGTCTGCATTAATTGACCATTCTACCTATGAGGACTAATCGATGATTAAAGTAATCAATTAACAGATCATAATCAAAAGCAGCATGAGCAAAAGCCTCCCACGTATTCATCGTAAACGTACGTTTCCTTTCTGCTTGTCGCTCGGAATAGGCTTGTTTCCAATTTGCGCAAAACTATTTAAATAGCTTCTAAATAATTTAAGGATCACCCTCCCTATCATTTTTCGTCATAAATCTCTTTACTTTTTATGTATTGAATTTTTTTCTATTTTTCTTAAAAAATGGGAAAAAAAACGCTCGATCACGTGACTGTGACGTCACTATACATTATGTTCCTTTACATTTTAACGCACACCAATATACTGACCAATTGATTTTAAAATTTTATGGATATATTTTTATAATAAAGATACAAAAACATATATTTAAACATTTGAGTATCACGATTTTGTTTCTTTTAATGAGCACAAAAATAAAATATCTTAAATATTCAGAGCTTTGAATGCGGTAAAATGAAACGGTGCAATGAAGTGTCAATGTCAAACGTAAAGTTTGTGTTAATACGAGTTTAAGGCAAAGGTTTGAGGTTATGTTTGTGTCAGCGTTGGAAAACACTTGTTGATGTTTCAAAAAACTTAATAAAATAAACTATCAGCTTTCATAAATCCTTTCTCAATAATTCTTTATTAACTGCCTATCGCTCAAATACAAAATTAACAAACTTATATATTATATACGAAGTAAAAAAAAACTCATGTATCCTCAGGTTTCAGGTTAGGTACCTGTCAATGTCAAATACTTGTCACTATCAAATGTAAAGTGACGTCATCAGTCTCTAATCGGCGCCACTCGCCATTTTAAATGGCGTGACGTAATAGGCGATAAACTTAAATTTCATAAATTATTAAAAAATTATGTGGTTAGTTATAAATAATAAAATATAGCTTATCATGTTTCTAGTTTTGTGAACTTTTGGTGTACTTATCTACTTTTAATTGAGTGAATACTAGGAAACAACCCTATTTATTAAACGTCTACATGTTTCTTCGGAGGTCTCTGCCGCTATGTACGAAGCTTAACGCTCAGCATCTAAGATTTGGCGAGCTTGGGTCTGCACGCTCGGCATCCAAGACCTGGCGAGCTTGGACCTGCTGAGAGGTCTCTGCAGCCCTTTGTGCAGCATGACAATCAGCGTCTAAATTATGACGGGTCTGCGTATGCTCAAAAGTTTCAGCAGTCCTTTCAGCTGCGTCGCGCTCTGCATCTTAAGTCCGACGGATCTGTGAATCCTCTTCCGATTCCAGTGATCTAGCAAGCTCTGGCAGAGCTCGGGCTGATAAACTTGCTCGGTTGCTTGGCTCGGTTTGCGAGGCATCGCAGAAAAACAAAAATAAAATGAATCGAACAAAACAGATGTACAGATTGATATAATAACTAAATAATTTAATAATAATTTTACTGGTTCGAAAAATGTAATTCTCTGTAGAATTTAAAACCGCGGGGTGCTGCTTTTTATAAATTTTATATAATTGAGTACAAGATAGACAGAGATATGTATATAGGAGTCTAGTAAACCCTATTTTGTAAAAATTATCATTTATTTAAATTTTGAAGATTTGAAGGTTCTTCGATTTTGAGTTTGCGCTTGAGACGAGATGTCTTTTACAAGATATACTTTTTTAATGGGCAAGATTTACAGAGTTTGTTTATATGTGTAATTGAACTCTGCTGTTCAATAGGAGAGCTCGCATTAATATCTAGTCAAACGAATACTTTTTATAGTCACAATTCAAGATACAGAGCAATGTAGCCCGAGCTCCCAAAATAGGATAACCTGAGTGTTTGTAGGTAATTGCTTGAAACACTCAACAATTAACTCTGTAACTAGTTACACTGGCAAACAAACAAAATAAATTAACAAAATATAATTACAATAATGAATTACAGTCTGTACACATAACATAAGGAGTAGTGTTAATCCAACTTCAAGAGCCATTCAAGAATTTAATTTAATTTCATAGTTACCATATTGTCTGAATTTAGTACTTTATAATAAACTTGTTATATAGCGAAGGTATAGTAATATTATAAACTTCAAATTTGTTATTTCTGAAAAGCCAGTTTGTGTTACGATAATTTATTACAGTCCACATTAAGCTGCGGTAAATTATACAGAAGTTGAAAGAGTATCATTATCATTTTAGTATCAGCCACAAGATGTCCACTGCTAGACGGCCACGGCCTCTCCCAGTAATCTCCAATAGAATCGGTTGTATGCGGCCTCTGTCTAGCGCGATCCTGCGGTTTTAGTCAGATCGTATATCCATCTTGCGGGTGGACGCCCTACGCTGCGCTTGGTACGTGGTCTCCATTCCAGAACCTTACGACTTCATCGTCTATCGGTTCTGCATACCAAATGCCCTACCCACTGCCACTTCAACTTACTAATCCACTGTAGGCAATGTCGGTAATTTTGGTTCTGTTACGAATCTCCTCATTCCTGATTCGAAAGAGTATCACAGGTATTACAATTATGCTTGACGTTATATAGTCCTATAAGGAACCCTTTTATTTGGTCTAGTCAAGAACTGTATATCTCTAGCGGTGCCATATTTTAGACTATAAAAAAGAGACGTCAGACACAGATAAGTCACGTCTCTAGATACTTCTAGCAAACATAATATAAAATTATTTAATGTTGCTGCACGAAACTCCTTTAGGCTATTCATTTAAAATAGAGCGTTAGACAGGGACGCCACATCTTCAGAACTATTTAATACGTATACAATAATAATGCATGTTTCGATTGGGAATGCCTTGGTCCAGTAGTAGTAATCATTCCTGATCTGACGATGATGAATGTTTGTTATGGATTGGTCTCTGTATATACATACATCACGCCTATATCAGGCAGACAGAGACTATGGATTTCCATTTGCTACGATCTTTGTGTGGTATACCGCGCTTCTTTTACTCGTTATTTTGTTTACTTCATTAGTCCTTATATACACTTTTTTTGTTATGAAGTATGAGTAAACAAGCTTACGGTCCGCTTGATAGTAAAATGTTGATGTCATCACTAAGATATCCCTAGCGTGTCACCCACTCTGTAAACTGAAGCTACTATGTCACTTTTACACAGAAATTTCACTACCTCTCTCCCCTTAAAACTGGAATACAGCAATTTGAACATTGCTATATGGTGTTAGAATATCTGTAAGAGTGATGACCTTTGAAAGAGATGAATAATGGGAAGTACCTTTATTTATTCACGCTTGTTTAATCTCGGTACTTTTAACCTGTACGTTACTCATGGAAACCTTTTTACCTATAATTTAATGACTGAATTCAAAGTATCACAAACAATATTTTTAGGTTTTATTGCCTAATATTATTAACGAAACACTGTTAGTATTTCAATCTATTTGTTTTTTTATGCTTACATGGCTTATCAGATAAATTTATTAAAATAAAATTGGTATTAATGAACTCTAAGGAAAGGCAGACTGATCTTGAAGAGTTCCCGAAGGGGTGATATACAGTGAAGACTACACGGACAAAGTCACGGGTGAAAACTTAGCAGGCTGCTATTTATAGAGAGCGGATGGCCGCTAACGTTTAATCAGTTAAATATTTTTTTCATTGAAAACAAGCACAGAAACTAGTTTTGACTTTTTATAATATTAGTTAAAATTAAGTTGGGATTTATTTGTAGCTTGGTCTCGTAATACAGAATATAAATTTGAGTTATTTTTAGAATCATACTTTAAACTGGCTTAATCTGGTGAATTCCAGCGGTAGTTAAGCTTTGATATAATTGATTGTACCTTCAGTTCTCCAATAGGTACATTCATACATCACAGTCATCAGATAAGATCCGCTTACGTTAGGTCATATGTGTTTGTTTACAACGTTCTACGATATATGACAGTTGTAATCTGTATAAATATATAATCATTTAAGTTGTTATGAATTGTAATCATCTCATTATTACAAAAGAACATTGATTAGGTATGTTGTCTTTATAAGCGAGAAAAATTTACATAATAGCGGTTTAATGAGCAAAGAATTGCAGATCCATTATCATGATCATCATTACAGCCGTAAAAATAGTGCTAGAAATATGTTTTGCCAAAAAAAGGCTCTTGAATCCCAAATACCTATAAATTTTGCGCTTACTTGCCAAGGAATAGCAACGCGTAAATTTGCAATACTCATTCTCGCTCTGTTGCATTTAAACTACGCTACCTCGGATGGATTTCCGGTTCTGGTAGCCCAATCGCCTGTTACGACACCTGATACTCTATTTTACAAGTTTTGTAATAAAGAAGTCATTAGCTTACTATCGGCCATCTAAAAATTTAAATAACAATGCAGGACTAATATGTATGGCGTCAATTATAGTATAGAAGTATTGACTTCCATTCCAGCCTGGGCGTATAGCACGCAGGACTCGGGGCCATTGGCACGCAATGTAGGCTGTCCATCCACAAGATAAACAGACGAACTGACTAGAACCGCAGGATCATACTGGATGCTGGGTGAATTCATTCAGTTTTGTTAGCAATAAAATAGCAAACACACGCGTTTAGCGTTAATGGAATGGTCTACATAATGCCAGGCGAATCGATCTACCTTAAATCATTAGATCAGGAAAAACAGAAAAACAAAATGGAATATAGAATTTAGCTAGTTTTTTGTAAAAATATCATCTACTCGCTTAAATTCCCGCTTAGAGTTGTTAGTATCTATTTCCAAGTCTTCAAATGATGGCACTATTATTTGGATTGATCAATTACCGTTTAACTATGTTAGAAATATAATTGGTAACCCACGCAAGTTCAGCGTTGAGGTGGTCTACAAAACATCGGGCAATTTAATCTACACTAAAGCAGAATATTAATAAAAAAAGTGGAACAAAATGGTATACACAGTTTGAAGCTAGTTCTTCCAAAAAATACTATCTTCTCGCTTATATCTTCCGCATAGTAACGTTACTGTCTATCTCCAAGTCTTCAGATGTTGACACTATTGATCTCTACCATCAGGCGCCTGCCAGATCGTCTACATTAAATAAGGAGATTGACACGCATTTGTCTTATTTTAAAAGCTTTATAACTTTTATGTACACCGTCTACTTTATTTCAGCAGACACGCAATCATTACGAACGTTACGACTGATTTGACCTTTTAAAATCAAATAACAATATGGTGACCATTTTATGACGCACCTTAGAATATTAATAAGCTATAACTTTGTGCCTTACAGTGCCTAAACAATTTGATAGGGTCAACGTTCTATATAGAGATGTCAAAACGACATTAACCACAGTAGTCGTTATTGTGAGCATTGTTAGATAACAAAATTACAAATACAAAAACAATGCTTAATTTGCCTGGAACTTTAATGGTTTATTGTAAAGTGTTTTTTTAAAAAATCATCTATGTGAGATCGTAATTTATATATAATAAGTACAATAAATAATATTTGCCAAAGTAGCGTGTAAATAGGATTTTCTTTGAGATTTTTAGTATCACCGTTCGTTGTGACTTATTGGTTTGTTATCATTTTTAAATATTCGCCCATAAGTTTTGACTTCAAATTGACACACTATCTCACATCGACCTGACTCTAAGATAAGAAAATACAGAAGCTGTTTCGGATATAAGACAACAAAGGAATTAAAAATGGAATACTAAAATTCATATATGTATTTAAGACCTTAGCTGTGTGGTACCGGACGAATATAATTGTACCTCCCCCTGTGCCAGGTGTCGTAAAAGGTGGTCGAGGTACCGTTAAAAGTCTACTAGTCCAACAGTAAACTTTTTATTGCTATGATGATGATTAATTGACACAATTGTTTATCATACAGATGATAGTCATGAGGAATGACCTTTTGACGCGCAAGTTAGGGACACTATCAAATGCAGCATCAGACTTATCAACCATCACGATGAGCCGACGTGGTGGGTAAGAGCTACGGAGATATTGCTGTTAATCTCACCATATTACATTTGAGCTTTACTGTATCGTATGAATATACCGCCATGTGACACTTAATACAGAGAGGTAGCATACTGCCGGTACCTCATGGTATAATCAGTTGCAATCTTTTCATCTACTACAATCCGCATACCTCAAGCGGAGACGTAAGCTTGCCAACAAAGCTCTATTCATAGACGAGCGGACAATGGAACTATTATGGCGTGCCATCTTTTATAAACACACATAATGTATCAATGTGATGCGGCGACCACTTAAAATAGGTAAACATAGTGATACGCTAGCTTTCGTACCGCGGCTTCGTCTATTTATACTTCTCTCTATATAGCATTTTAGTACTTTTGTTTTTCCAAGACAATATTACATGTCTTTTCTGGGAACTTGAGCTATCTTATTGCCATATTTCATTACAATCAGTACATTAGTTATGCCGAGAAAACGTTACAAACAAGCTTTCATATTTATAATATTATAGTTTACTTAAAGTTTTTATTTTATTGAAGCCTAGTAAACAGAAACCCGATGTACTTTGGCTTATAAAGCAATGATTTGGTCGTCATTATATGTCAGAAGTTGTTATCGTAACTATCGGAATAATATGAAACCCAACCAATTTCTGGTTCTAGGATATCTGTAGCTGACTACAGATATACTTAATCTCTCATTTAATAATGAACTCAATTAATTTTATTTTAAGGAGTATTTTTGGCAGATTCGTATAGGAAGATCTGTAGTTATGTGTGTAAAACGAATGGAATAACTTGTCTGTCAGTGTATTCATTAATTAAATTATTATTTATAAAATTTGACATACGTTTACGTGTATACTGTTATGTAAATGGATTTGCATATACCAAAGGCAATATTATATAATTAGATAAAGTTTCTTCTTCACTGTACACTGTATAGTGTGTGTGTTAATCTAGTGTTAATCTAGTATTTCTAAAGGATTTCCACAAAGATCCTGCGGCTGTAATAATGTCATATATTTATAAATAATTATTTTTTAATAAAATATACAATATTAAAAACATTTTTCTACAATAAATTGTGACAGGAACGTATTTTCCTATCACTATGTCCAAGGTTCTAAGAATACGTAAATAAACAAGTTTGTCACGATATACATTGTTCTGCAACCTGTATATTGATTTTTTTATAGTTATTGACTGTTGTCAAGTTTAAACAAACACATCATCATCATACCAACCATTGGAAGTCCAATGCTAGACATAGGCCTCCCCAAGACAGAGGAAATTTGGCCACAAATGCCGCGTTGGGCAAGCGTGTTATAAATAGCTTTCGCGACGTGGATTTATTCGCGGAAGGGATGGATTCTTAACAAAACCATGTGTGTTTTGAAACAGATTAATTTCGATACGGGAATCAATTCCGCTCCATTTGTATTCCAACCTGTGTTTTTTCAGCATGCGCTGGTGTTCATTCAAAAATATATAATTATTTATTTTACCCCTTATACCCGAGGGTAAAATGATTAGTTAATCTGTATTGTAATACAAAAAAATCAATTAGTCGTCTGCAAATTACCTAAAATTGCATGCACTCAATGAACTGTATGTTTGATGACTCTTATAACCTTGGGCCATTAGGGTCATTTGTTCGTGGTTTCTATTCGGTTTGAATGAGCCTGTCATATGTTTAGTGTTTATTTGTCATTATTACGTCTGATTATATTCTCATAGCTCTCACTCTCATAGTCAGAAAGAATACCAGAAAGTTTGCTAAATCTGGAATTTTTTAGCTTCTAACGTCGCTTGAAGTTACTTGTAAGGAAGTAAATATTATTAAAAGGTTAAGACTCTTTTTGAAATAGTTGCTCATGAATTTTAATTTTAAACGTCCGTACTGACTGACCGTATTTGGAAGTCCACTGCTGGACGCAGGCCTCTCCAAAAAAGGAGGTTTTATTTGCCCATTATTGCCACGCTGGGCAATCATGTTGGCAATCGCAGAGCGCGGCTTTTGCGACAGGGATGCTGCTGTACATCCCTGCCCTGTGTATTTGATTTGCACTGTTTCGGATGGATATACCGCCATCTGTCGATCTGGTAACATACCGCCTATATAATATATTACATAGTCGCCTCTTACGATACCCGTTGCAGAAGAAGTAGTATTCTAATCTGCTGGTACTTTGCGGTAAGTGTACCACAATAGTAACACTGCTGGACAGAGGCCTCCCCAAGTAATCTCTGATAGGACTGGTTGTAGTAGTTTTAGTAAAAGTTGCGATCTACTATACTAAAATGTAATGTATACCTTAGTCACAACAATGTGTGGCTGGATCCAGTAATATATTATTTAAGTCAAAAACCTAACAAAAAACACTTAGTTTTATTGTGAATATGAATGAGTTATTTTAGAGTTATAATATTTCATCAACAGTGATAAAAGATTAAGTCGATAAGACTGCATTTATCAATCATTCGTATTACGTGCTTCTAGTTAAGTTTCCTAGTTCATAGTTTTAGCAGCTAAAGTGTCTTGACGAGGCAATCGGATTCCACCTTTGTTTTGTGCACAAAAGGACATTAGATTTGTATCTCTAGGAATTCTATTTTTCCAAACTCGACCAACTACCACAATCGGACCGTGAACTGTTAATTTTTTCTTTTTTGGTAAATACTGCTGTAGGAATACACAATGAATATTGGCAAATATGAAAACGCATGGTACACTCCAACGATAAAAACATGGTAATCAATTTAATATGAGTAGTTTTGTTGTACTTAATAAATATCATTAAAATAATCTATTTAAATTGGATATTATTTAAGGAATTATGAGGTCAAAATTACGATTGCATTTATTTTGGCCGATGACATTTAAATTAGAGGATAAACGTTTATTGAACTACTCAATTCCACATGGACACTGAGTCTGCACTTCTCACTTTCAATAATGATTTTGTAAGCGTCCTCGCTAGTTGAGTTACCATCTGTCGTACAGATACACTTAAGACTTATATAGATTCTTGTTTATATAATTGACTTTCACCTATTTTCATAGCTGAGCAGAAGTATTTCCAGCTCTTCTGGTTAACAAATACTAACTATAAACTGAGAGAGATGTGACACTAGCGATTGATTTATAAATGTTGGCACACTTTCAACTCATTCGTGAATTTGCCTGTTGCCCTTTATTTCAGCTTATTAGAATTCTATTAAGCTAGATATTTTAGTGACAGCAGTGAAGTTTTACATGAAGTAGACTTCATACAAAAGTCGTCTGCTTAGATACCTCCTTCTCGCTTATTTCCACCGCCAAATAGCAGTGTAAGCATTGCTGCGTTCCGGTTTGAAGGGTGCGAGAGGCAGTGAAATTACTGGGTAATGCGACATTATATCTCTGGTCACAAGGTTGGATATACGCTTGTGATATCTTTTAAGATATATGTTTGTCTGATGTCTAACTAGTATAATCCAGTATAATTTAGTTTTATAATTTTTGACTAAAATTCTATTCCATAAATATGAGAATGAACACATGTTTACTCGTATGTGTAGTAGAAAAGATATATTTTTTAAATTGCAGATTTATTTTGCGATTTGGAAAATAAAGAAAACCAATTGACGGGCCCGATGGTGCAGACGGTGGTGATCTTATCTTGTGTGCCAAGGGTCGTGGGCTCGATTCCCACCCAGAGCAAATATTTTTATGATGATATTTGTGTTTGTTCTATGTCTGGGTGGTGAATATATGTATTTAAGTTGTTGTATTTACTCTGCTGCCTGATGTCCGCAACACGAGTGCTTTAAGCGACTTACCACGAGGTCAATGTATGAAACGTATAAGAATGTGAGTATATTATTATAATTATTTATTATAATTCGTTTAAGTCTGGCAAATGTTTTCGTTATATATATATTGATTTTGTTTATATATTCGTTATTTGTCAGGGATCCGGGATCTGTGACGTAAGTACGACCCATCAACCATTCATGAAGGTAAGAATTTTCCAAAGATAAACGATAACGGTGTACTTACATCAACAATAAAATTACTAGCACAAATAGATTGCTGGGAGATTGGCCAACATTTGATAACATCAGAACGGCCAATGCGTTTTCAATTATCACCCCTCCGCTAACGTGTGCGATGTCTAACGTCTAAACAATGCGAACTAAGAGTTTTTCTTGCGAAATATATATAGCCTATCTTCTTCAATGTGATAGAACTAATCTACGATGAAGGATTTTTCCTTTCAACTTTTTATAAATTTTAGTTGACCTGACTCTATAGTAAGTCGCTAAAAGCACTTGTGTTATGGACGCCAGATAACAGAGGAATCACAAATATAATACTAAGATACATACATCCAACACTCAGACACAGGACAAACACAAATATCATCATATAAATATTTGTCCTCTGTGGGGATCGAACCCACGACCCCCGGCACATAAAATAGGATTACTACCACCTGTGCCACCGAGCCTGTTCCGTCCCATATTTTGCCTACAATTGCCGCGCTGCAATCGCAGAGCGCAGTTTTTGAGACAAAAAAGCTGCTGCCCATCCGCACTCTGTATATTTGAGCTACACTGTTGCGGATGGATACCATCTATCGGTTAAAGTATTCAGTCGTCTCTTACGACACATGTAACAAAGGGAGATACAGCTACTTTATATTTATAATATCTGAGTAAACTGTATGTTATGAAGTCAGCAAATAAGCATATGATCCGCTTGAAGATAAACGTGATCGGAGCCGCTTAGACGCTTGTGACAAATAGATATATCACTAGTGAGTCACCAATCTTGTGAACTAAGATACAATATCATATTTACCCAATTTCACTGTCTTTCTCACCCTCCAAACCGGAACAAAGCAATGCGAACACTGCTATTTGGAGGTAGAAATTGAGAGCAAGGTACCAATACAAACCATCGTTCTAAGAGGTCTATCTCTGATTCTCTACTCCTTCCATATCAAAATTTTAAACTACAATAGTAATTCTACTGTTATTTTTAATTTTACATTGAAAAACATAATATTCGGTTGTATATTACATTTGAATGTATTTGAAAATCAAATGTCAATACGTCAAATGCATTAACACAGTATAAATCGATGGAAATTTTAAAGCCCATTAGCCTATGATTTGAAATTTAGCTATTTCTATTTTGTAATTACCAAGAGGGTTCAAAATTACATAATTAACTTTACTTTCTTCGCATACTTATAAAATAATATTAAATATAATACCACTAAGCGACAATCTAGATAACTAAAAACTATTTTAAATATCCCATATATGCCTTAAATACTTTCTTTTGTCAGTTATCGCACTCACCTCGAACGACTAAAGTAAATAGTTTATGTATTTATTTATTTCTTATCTATAGATTGTATGTGTGCATGTATATATTATCTGTACGGTTATGTACATATGTATCTATTTGTTATATTTTGTACATATTTAGTTTACATATGTAAAATCCGTTATTGGCTATAAGTTTCGATATTTAATTAAATAAATAAAGACATTCAGTATAAGTTGAGGTATTATTCAGGCACCCAAAGTATGTATGTAAAATTGTACATAATGTTTCTATAATTTCATAAAAACATGTAAAGTCGTAAATACACATAGACAATTAGGGTTACAAAAATTCAAAAATGCAATATTTTTCAATTTGACATTTAGGAAATTTGAACTTCCGAACTTTGTAATACTTTATTTATTTACACATTTTATACTTACAAATTGTACATTTCGTAATACCACGCAGTGCCGTGCGTATGCGTGACACTGAATATTTTTGAGTAATGCAAGGTCTGACTTAGAAATAAAATTAAATACAATTATTACCTTGAAATATATTTGTCTTCAGTTTGATTGCAAGTTATAGCTTCAGGTAATACATAGAATTCTCATTATTTTTCTGCATTTCAAATCTACGATCGCAGGTAGCTCAATGAGCATTAATAAAAGAATTTTAAATCGTTTAAACATAAATTAAGGTACATCAATACCAGATGTAGGCCAAACGCTGCTAGATACAACCATCACCAATAAAGTTCAACATTTGCGCTAATTAAACTTGGTGATGGGAAGGCGCATACTCCAACGCTTAAATAATATGCTTGTAAACCTGGTAAAGTCTTTACCAGAAATTTTGAAATCAGAATCGTTATATCTTTAGTGTACAACTTGGTTATATCAATAAAGATGTTATCAATGAAACCTAGAAAATTGTACGTGAATATGTAATTATAGAATAATTACATATTCACATTTATTGAAATTTACATGAAATTTATTTAAATATTAATATCTATTTGAGATATACTAGTTAGTACCAAAGACTACGCATTTTGGATTTCGTAAATCTTTATAAATACTGCAAAAAGGAATATTTTATTTAATAAAAACTTGACAGGTTTTGACATGCCTACCATTACAAAGCTATATCTTCACCAAGTGATATTGGCAATCATCTTCATACCAGCTATTGAGAGACCACTGCTAGAGATAGGCCTCCCAAGAAAAGGGGAAATTTTACCCATAGTTGCCGCGCTGGGCAAGCGTAATGGCAATCTCAGAGCATAGATTTCGCGACGGGGATGCTGCTGCCCATTTGAGCTACATTGCCTCGGATGGATATACCGCCATCTGTCGGTTCTGGTACAGAAGGAGGCACTCTTCTACAATGCCGGTATCTTACAGCTAATTTGTAAGTTAATAGCGTAAATATGTTTAAACGAAACCGTCGTATCTTTTTATTATGTCACACACTTACTAGCAAACCTTAGTAAAAGCACTGTTATAGATTAAAGATATTAGCGGCACGGATAGGATAGGATTCCAGTCATGCAAAGGATATACCTATACTTTCCATGACAGGAAAATACAGTCGGGTTAGCCACTATATTAGGCAACTTTGTTTGGAGTAAATAATATAATACCTTAAAACTTATATTGTCAGGAACAGCCATTATAATATTTTTATTATTTTGATTAAAACAATTTCAATCATAATATAGTATAATAAAAAACGCAAACCAAAAGAATTACCTCCTCTTTTAAGGATATTGCGCGACTGAAACATGAAATTTCACACCTTTAAGTTAATATGAGGAAAAAGCGGATCAAGAATGTATTCTAAACTGTATAGATGCACTAGAATACATTTAATAAATTTATGAAAAACAACCATTACACACTACTACTTGAATAGCATATTGGCATACTTTAATAATAATAATAACTTCATTCAACAAGAAAAGGTAACTTAAACTAAAATACATTTTGATACTTAAGTACCTAAACGAGGTCTAGCCTGTTCTTATAGGCACCTATAGTATAAAGTAAACATGCTGCTGCTTTTCCAAATTTTTCTGAATTTTGAACAGGACGTCCATTGCTGTACATTGAGTTTCTCGAGTGATTTATATTCCAGGCTTCATTTACCGCGATCCTGCGGTTCTCGTAAGAAACCTTGTTCACTTAATACGTGTCCTACGCTGTGCTATAAATATATTATTATTTATTTTAAAATAAACTTACAATAATGAACCTTAATTCTTTCAAGTTGTCAGTTTAAAAGATTTTACACGTGTATCATTCATCAATATTTTTTCATTCAATTTATTAATTTAGTACTACTGCATAGAGTAGTAGTAACCTTAGCAATACTTTATCTGATGTAACACTAACACTTACCGGACGTAATTTGAATAATGATTTATGAACGAGTTTATCTTGTAAGTCTCACCATCCACTATAGATGCGATGAAAATCTAAACTAAATAAAATAATAACACTTAATTACTTTAATGGCTTTATGCATCAAAAAATCCCACATTTTAAATTAATGATATTATTTAAAAATAATAAAAATAATTGGAATATTTGACATGTCTACTAAGATTGAGTGAAAACAAGTTGATTTTTTTTAATAAATACTATTTTTAACGATAACACTTTCTCGAAAACTAAAACAAAAATAATCTATAGGAATCAATTAATGATATTTAAAATAGTTTTTAATTTAGGCCAAATTTCACTCATTTGTGTCATTCATTGATCAATTTTTTATTATAATAATAAATCTGTAGCAGTGTATTCAAAAACATCAACACTATTTTTTACGGTACGTAAGTATGGTAACAACATCCGAAGAGGCATTATTTCTATTTATGATGGCAATATTATATCTTGAAAAGGTAGCTGGGCTTTAATCGGTCTTCCTCAAAAACAATTCGAGTGAATAAAAAATTAAGCGGCACTTATTTGTAAATTACGTAACAATACTAAAAACAATGGTTTCTTATTAATTTACTGCTATAACTTCATGAAGCATATCACTATTTATACATTCGACGACTCGTATCGCTATGTTAAAAATGCCAGTCAAGATGTCGGATCGGTTCAATTCTAAACCCATAAAAAATGGATATTGTAGTACAAACATTGTTTCTTGTTTCCATATCCAAAAGATATTTATGATCCTTAATTTAAAATTACAACGTTAAAGTGATGTTGTCTTATTTCTTTAATCATTGACAATGAAATAGATGTTTTTATAAATTATTAATTTTTAAACACAAAATTATTATTCAAGATAGGTGACCTCTATTGGAAACCTTATGAACTGATGATTTTATATCAAATTATTTGGTTACTTCACTGGCACTCTAGTATTAAATTGTGGTAAGAAAAATAAAGGTTAATTTTATCTTACACTCATAATAATGGAATCCAGAACGAAATATAACTATTAGTATCAAAATCAAAACAGTTTGGAGTAAGTAGGCCGAATGTCTTACTGTTAATATTGTCACTGAGGAATGACTCTTCAATCATTTAGTCATCGGGAAGTTAAAATAAAATTTCGGTTAAAGATGATTTATATTGGTACAACATCAAAGTTAGTGAAGGTACGTACTGCAATTATCAACACGCTTGACCAGCGCTTCAATTACAAGAACAATTCCCTCCCTTCTTGAGGAATATTATGCCCATTAATGAACGTACAACAGCTGATTTGATGATGACTGTCGCAGTGAAGCAATACAGGACGTCCCCCCACAAAGTGGTCAGACACTCCATCGGAAATCTTTTAGTGGACATGGTCCAGCAATGGATGTTCTGCGGCTGATAGTTGATGAGTAGCCGTAAATTAGTTGTTTATGTTTATTGATACGTAACACCATGTATGAATCAACTTTAGCCACATAAATAATAATTGTAACCTCAATCATCACATTATCGATAAAGTAACATCCAATGCCATAATAATAACGTGTTATTGACTAACATTAATAATTGTTGACATTTCAAACTGTAAGTGTAATACATAAAATAAAATTTCGCAAAAACAAAGTCGTAATGTAAGAACGTGCTAGCTCTCAACTACATGACTTCAGCCGGCAATAACCTCTCTCAATCAATTTTGAACTCAATAATGTGCGATTAGAATGCAATATCTATCGGATATTCTAGCAGATTTGTTTAGGTTGATCTACAGCCGAGTGTACGTGATGCACGCCTATTTTGTGTCGCGGTACTACATACGATCAGCCATACTGCATCATGACTAAATCGCCAATAAGTTCGTTGCGTAAAAATAAACATCAAAGTTCGAACACATTGATGAGTTGAAACCAACAATTATTTTTTAATTAACGTGTTATGTAGTGGAGGTCGTGTATGAGAATTAGGGTACAAATTTGCATAGCGGTGAGGAAATAATACTCGTTAAATTGGGCGAGGCATCAATAAGGGCTTTAGAAATGTTAATTTAAGTCAATAAACAAGCTTACGGTCCGCGTGATAGTAAGCGTCACCGCAGCCTAGAGACGTTCGTATCACAAGGATATCACGCGTTGTTATCCTTGTGACTTAAATATTTTATTAACCAATAATATCACTGCCTCCTTGCTATTCTAACCAGAATACAGCAATACCAATCAACAGCAGCAGACAATCTTTGAGTTCTACCTGTAGTGAAATGTTTAAAGTACGTATGTGACGCGCTTTTTTTTATTTATTCTTGTAGCACTTACATATTCTTTACAGTTTCATCTTTTCGTTGTTCCAAAAGTTTTGTGAGAAGATATTATAGGTGTCAATAATATTAATATAAAAATTATAACAACAACAAACTGTACTGAGATTTCCGCACAAAGGTCGTTCATCTCGATAATTGCTAGCAATTTTTTTGTGGTGTAACTACAAAATTAAAGGCCTTTTCTTTACTACTGTTTAGATATAACGATAGTTAAACGTTTTAGATCATTGGTTAATGTCAACCTCTCAATAAGAATCATTCAAATCAATAGTGATATATATCTTAGAGTAGTTTTCTAAATTCCAAAATATGCAGCTAAACGAGTGAAGAAATACATTGCCATAGATTTTTGTTTTTTGGCATAACTATCAAGGGTTTAGATGTATTTAATATTAATTTCTACAGTAAAGAACAAAAGATAGAGTCCATTGTCCATCCACACATTCTAGCTACCTATTTGAGATTAACCAAGATCACTTAAAGCATGGATATCGGCTTGAAAGAACTATTGAATTTATGGAAAAGTATAATCTTGTAAGAGTTACATTTTGTTTGATATAGGTATATATTCTAATAAAAATAGAAGCATTTTTAGTTATGGCAAACCCTTTAAACGTACCCCTACCCTTTTGCCTTCTCTAATTAATGAAATTAAATACCTAAATAAGGGACTATAAATGTAAACAAGGCCAATATTTTGAAATTAAACTGCGAAAACCTGAAACTAAAGAATTAGCTAACAATAAGCTCTCATAGGTTCGCATTCTGTGAACTATTACGGAATGTTTGTTATGCAAGTACTGCACTTGACCGCTTTCGAATCAGTTTTTTCGTAAACAATTAATCATTATAAAGGAACGAGTGTGTGATCTCTTAAAATAAATTCTTATTTAAACTTTAAATAGCATTGCGTTTGTGATATGATGTAACAAAAGTAGTCGAAGTAGAGCCAAAGAATTTATCGACAGTTAAAATTTGGTTTCAAAGGTAACTAAGTTTATTGGAATACGTTAATTTTAAATAAATATATGATTATTTCTCACAAAGCTACGCAAAGAACATATTTTTTTGTATATTCTTTTTCATCGCCCTTCAATTTCTTTCCGAATTTCGGACATTGTACGAAACAATGATATTACAGATTTGTTTGCAACCTTAACAAATTCAAATGAGTTATTCTGCCATTATAAATAATTTTCGCAACTGAAACTTTGAAGAGTTGTCTTAACGTTCGTAGCCATTAAAATTTTATACGTTTCTATTCGGATATCTAACTGCCGACACATTGACATTTATTATAATTTTACAATGATAGCCTAAAAAATACTTTTATACTACCTTCCAAATACTTTTATATTTGGAAGGTCAAAAGGTCATCTTTGTAGGCCTGCTCCGCTGGTTGTTATGTTGTATATATCAGTAATATAATCAGGCTTTATTTCATAAGAATGTGACATAATGTTTGAGTTTGGTAGAGTTCGAAGACAGGTTGTGTTAAATTATTCATTTTTATTGTTTTATTTTCCTGTTGACGTTTGTCGTAATTTTTTAGTTATTTTAGATCTAGTTACTTAATGATAAGTAGTTTATAATATTGTGGCGCCTTTTATCTTGAATTAGGCTTGAGATCATTGGAAAAATATAAAATATTGCCATACAATAAACATTATTCGTTTAAAAAAAACTCAATAATATTTTTTCTAATTAACTTTTACAGAAAACTTTGCTAAGAATCCTAGTTCTAAATACTTTAAGATTGACTTTTCTTACTAAAACTTCATTTAAATATTTAAATGTTTAACTTTTTACAAATTACTTCCATAACAACTTCGGTCACATTTGGGGTTGAAGTTTATCATATTAACAAATAATTCAATAGGATATTGAAGACATTTTCCTTAATCTGCGTTTTTACTAGTAAATTACACCAGTCACATCTCATTTTACCATATTAGTGATGTCTTTCACCACCCGTTTGCCTTGGAAAACCATATTTATATGTTTAAAGAAATCACAAAGAAAATAATTATATATAAAAATTTAATGTCTCGGTGTTTGTTCAGAAAGAACAAAACTAAAGTACCGATTTGAATTTGAGAAACTTTGCTCAATATCTGCAGATTGATTCAACATGAGTATTATACTCAATATTTATAGTCACAACATTTTTTTTTAAGTAAAGGTTAGTTTGTTATATGAAAAAGAATAACTATCTATAAGATTTTAACAAATGGCTGTAGCAGGATCAATTGTGTACAATTTTACTGTGTAAACGAACGGAATCGGAGGGTGCGGCTAGTATCTCTTGAATTAAATGTATAAAATGATATAAGTAATACTAAAAATGAGGCTTCGATGTTGTCAAACGTAACCGGCGTTGGCGAATTGGCGTTCTTATATGGAATTTCTATTTAAAATTCACCGAATTTCTATAATCGGACACCATTCCATATTTGACTGCTTTCATCTAATTCTTTGATAATAATTAACTGATTACCAAATATGCACTGTAAATTTTATCTTCTTTTTTATATCGATATTGTTAACGTATATATACGAGTAGATATATATATATATACTCATATAAGATGACTTATTTCTATCTATCTTGAAATATATCATGTCGCTTGTTTTACATTGTTTTTTTTATAGGTTGGGCAGAATCCTGATTGAACTTGATTTTGTATTATGCTGCAACTTCGAACCTGCAACCAAAAAATATTTGTATAATATATTGATATGACAATATAGCATTTCTTTATTTTTAATTGAAATACTTGTTGCTAGCTATAGTCCCCTTTACCTGTATAAGTTACCAAATAATGAAATATCTTAAGCACAATAACTGTAACTAGTACAATAGAAACTAGTATGGTATACAATAAGAATTGTACATCATTTTATTTTTCAAATTTTAGGTATATTTTTCTAACTATCTATTACCAAAAGGGCTATAAATCATACAGCTTCTTTTCTATATTGTTAACCAAATAAGCCATATTTGAAATAAAATAACTATTAGTACTGCAATATTTATAACTCACAATTTATGGCAAATAAGGTGTTAAATGATACTAGGTAACTCTAAAGTCACAGACCTGTTTTAACTTTATGTTTATAGTGAATTAATTTTGCGACTATAAATTGAGATATAAATTAAATGTTTCGAGTAAGATCAAACTGTACATACAGATTATGCAAAAAATACAAAATCTGTACTATAGTATAGAAGTTCATCGCATTATAAATTATGTTTATTATTACTTTACATTACAAAAACACGTATTAATAAAACATCATATATGTATTGTCTTCATATTTGTTTTTTACTACTACTACTACTATATACAAAATGATGAATTAAATTTGTTTTTATTTGCATATTTTAATAATATTAATTTCATATCAAATTTAACAACATCTCATTCATTGACTCGACTCCGAGATATGATTTAAAGAATTTGTGTTACAGTCATCAGATTACAGGGAAATCACAAATATACTTTTTATATACATATTTAATTCCTAGATACAAAAAAAAGCACATATATTCATCGTGTGAAACTTGGCACAGGGTGGGGACCGAACTCAAGATCTTTGGCGGACAAGATAGGAACACTACGAATGCGCCAACGGGCCCATCATTTAAATAAATCATTATCAAATGATTAGAATTATCCAATGTGTGACGAATTCTAATTCACAATGAGTGTCCTGTGACCACAGAACCCAAGGTCAGACTTGGCATACGCACGAAAATGAATCGCTTTTCCTTGATAAAAATTGACCATAACAATTGTTTGGACACGCTGTAAATGTCTAATAAAACATATCTAAATTGACAGACAGTTGTTATGGAAATTGGCGAGACGTCTGCAGCTATGATTTAATTAATTATTTTTTCGATGAGTTATTATATCCGAGTCATTATATTGAAGTCTCCTTGGCGTCAGTTCAACCTTTAGTATTAGTAAATAAATCATTTTAAATATCAATTCAGAATACACTTTATATTTGCTAGATATGAATATTCACTTTCATTATCATACCAGCCATTAAAAGTCCACAGCTGGACATAGGCTTCCCCAAGAAATGAGGTTTTTTGCCCATTAATATCGCACTGGGCAAGCGTGTTGGCAATCGTAGCACGCAGCTATCGCAACGGGGATGCTAATACCTATCCTCACCCTGTACATTTGAGCTGCTCTATTTAGTTGGATATACCGCCATCTGTCGGTTCTGGTACCTTAGTCGCCTCATACAACTCCTGCTGCAGTGGGAGGTAGATAACATCCTACTCTGCCGGCACCTCACGGCTGGATATTACTCACAACATATTTAAACTAAATATATTGTAAAGATTTAGTCAAAAATAAATTTCAAATGTTAAAAAAAGCCTGTTCTTAAGCGTATTTGGCGACTAAAGAAGGAAAGAGATAAATAGATGTAGTTTTAATTTTAAATGTAAAGTATTTTATTGTATTTATTAGGATATACAATTACATAAACTTTAATATATCAAGTAGAATATATAAAAATAAATGATAATACTACTCTTTTGATCGTTTTTCATAAAAAAATAATTACAACACAACAATAATAATACAAATTTTATGATTTTATAAATTTTATCAAGATTGTAATTTTATAATGAATAGAGAACAAGTTAATGTCCGAAAATATTAAATTAAAAAGTTGACAAAAGTATATATATTTACAACACGAACTTAAATATTTGTTAGCTTTAAGTGCTATAACCTTAGTAAATCTTCTGCCTAACTATGTAACAAGAGTATATATAGATTTTAAATTTAAAAAAAATTACAAAAATAAACTTACACAATGTTATTAAAAAAGTACCATCAAATGTCCCCTAGAAAAACAAGATGCATTCTAGATTTATTTTATTATTAGCTAAAAAGCTTTTAAAGTGGGTGGAAGCTTAAGTAATATACGATTTATTTTATATTTTAATCCTCTTAATTATAGTGTCAAACGCAAGACCAGAAGTTACAATAGCATTCCGCAATCTGTATCAATTGAAGACACCCCGCTGTGACTTTTATTAAAACACAAAACCGACTTATCGCAAGCACATTTCCTGGGCAAGACACCCATTGTCTTGTTGGTTGCCTAAATTTGTACAATAGTTCATATCAACAAGATGACAATTAATCATTAGCTGCTCATTACATAAGAATCATAAGAATCATAAGATGCATCTTGATAGCATTCGTTGGCGTATTCAAGTAATGTTAATTAGGTGATTCTAATTGGTTAATTATATTGAATATTGATATCATCATCATGTCAGCCATATCAGCCATCATCATATCGGCTGGCATTGGAAGTCAACTGCTGGACATAAGCCTCCTCTTGATTGTGTGAATTTTGCCCATAATTGCCGCGCTAGGCAAGAGTTTTGGCAATCGCAGAACTTTCGCGACGAGGATAATGCTGTCCATTTCCACCCTATGAATTTATGCAACATTTTTTCCGATGGATATACCGCCATCTGTCGGTTTCGGTACCTCAATCGCCTTTTACAACGCCTAGTACAGGGAGAGATACTATTATACTTTTTTGGTACCTCACGGCTGTACTATTTATATGTTAGGAATATTAGGAAATAGGAATTATTAGGGAAACAAACCAGGAACAATAAAATACAAATAAATATTAGTATTTTAGATAGTGTGGATATCCATAGACGCCAACTGAGTGACAACAAAATGAGATCTCTTAAAAAAATGTTATTTGCTTGGATACTATACTCTTATACCTTATAACTTACATACTTTTATGGGCAGCCAAAATGTGTCAAAAAGGGAACGACTGTATGTCTGTTCATAGAGGTGTTATGGTTCCAACACTGACATATGGTAGTGAATGTTGGGTATGCCAAAAGAAGCACGCAAGTAAAATAGATGCTGTTTAAATGAAAACACTTCGAAGTATGTATGGTGTGATTTAGAGAGATAGATTAAAGAATAGTGTAATAACATATCGATGTAGAGTCAAAGATGATGTTGTGACAACAATACAAAAAGAAATGTTGAGATGGTTTAGACAGGCTGGATGACAGTAGAATGAATGCACAAATATATAGAACCGAAATGATTAGAAGGGTTGGTATAAGACGACCGAGGTGAACATATCTTAACCAGGTTGACGAGGTATAAAAGAATGGCCAGGTCAGAAGTACCAAGAATAAACAAGCGTGTATGAAAGGACTAAAGTAATTAAAAGTAACTAAGCTAGTGTGTAGATAGGAAAAAAATACACTTAACTTTTCTATGCCGATTCCTCTTCTTGACATACTGAAAAATAATCTGAGTTATGACGATGAAGTTGTTATATATGTGGCTTATTGTTACACTCAAGAAAATACCGGAACCAACACATGGCGTATCCTTACTGGCGTATCCTCACTGGCGTATCCTCACTGGCGTATCCTCACTGGCGTATCCTCACTGG
>JACJUM010002279.1:7346141-7391864 GCA_020976665.1 Heortia vitessoides | reverse complement strand
TTCAAAAACGATATTAGTAATTTAAATTTAAATATTTTTATGACAGAACAACGTTTTCTGGGTCAGCTTACATTTTCATATATGATCGGAAATTTATTAAAATTATCGAATATGTGAAAATAGTTTAATATAAATGTAAAAATAGTTTGTCTCAGATCAATAATGTGGATCTATTTTAATTGAATTTAATTATTTTACAAATTTAATGTAAAAATATTTATAAAGAGAATTATTGTTACATAAGTTTCTGATGAGGCAGTAAAACAAATAAATGTATTATTTTACACAAATAACAAAATTTTCATTTACATCTTTTAATAAATTTAATATTTAATAATGTAATTCTATTCATATTAATACAAATATTTTTTACTGGTGAGGTTTATTTCTTTGTAATATCTATTTGGGAATTATCTGGAGTTACTAAGAGCTTAATAGGCAATATTAATAAGGATTTATAACTTTAAGTTTACGATTTAGTTGTTTATTTATGACAAACAAACTATACACTGGTGACCTAATTAGGGTTTGTCTTATGTAGGCTAAGTAACGAGATAATTTCTGAGCGAGAGAAATCTAAAAATAAACTAATGTCTAAAAATTACTTATTACTACGACGTCAAGAAAATAACTTACAATATTCTTAAAATATCTGCAACGGCTTATTATAAATACTTAGTTGTCGAATTGACAGCGAGCCTTTACGCTAAGATTTTTTTTAAGAATAGCAAGGGTCAGCCAGGACTCATTGTCTCATCCGCTCTGATGTCAGAGCAGCACAGAGGCTATATAAGCACTTTCACTGACGATGCGCACGAGTTGCGGGAGACAAGCGCAAGCGCACGCACTCTGACCCCGACACAGCACGCGAACGGACGTTTATTTGAATTGTGTACAGTGGGACGTAGTGTCGTGTTTTCTTTTTTGCAAGGTAAGTTTTTAATGGTTATGGGAATAAATAATTTTTAACGCAAAAATATTGGGCCCTTAAAAATTATCAAATTTTGTTTATTTAAATTTTAAGTCAATACCTATTTATTATCAATAATGTATATTCAGTCTTCAGTTGAATATGAATAGTATCCAATCAAATTAGATGAATATCGCAACCAATCACCACCACTAAAGTCAATATGCAACTTAATTTCTATTGAAGGATTACAAAATGGACATAACAATTGAAACATAAAAAAAGCTTTAAACATTGTGTAATAAATCAAGCCTAAGACAATAACAATTACTGATCCCATTCATATATAAAAATAGCATGAAGCGGCGCGCGCGCACCCGCGCGGCACATCAAAAAGACATCAACGATCACCCGTGAGAACACTATTCTGGGTCACTAGTGTAGAGTAGTGAACTTCAGTTAAGCCTCGTTACGCACTGCAAAAAATGTTGTTTAGTTGTATAACACAGTAATACACTGTGCAGCAATTAAAAATATGCTACTATTGTTCATATTGTTATAATACTTGTCTTGTTATTTGCGCAAACATCTTCAACATTTACTTCAACCATCCTTTAAGAAATTTAGCTTAATATAATATCAATTACTACAAAAAGTTTCTCTATGATGTATATAATTTCTTAAAAATCGATATATATTCAGAAACCTGAATAATCTGTAAAATATAGGTCAAACATTCATAGTATTCTATAACGATTTTCGTAGCAGGTTTGCTACAGTTATTTGTTCGTAACACATTCTTGCATTCAGGTTCATATGTCATTCAAAATTAAGCCCACCTACTTTACAATAAGTTTTATATTTATATAGTTTTCCTCCAAACCTAAAGTAACTACTTACCGGTCATTTATAATTTACTTATTTTTATCTAATATGTCTTTTTATGTTTTGTGTTCTATCACATATGTTAATCGTGTAAGCGTTGTTTGTAGTATACAAATAACTATATTTCCCCAATGAATTCAGTCAAAAAGCGTTACAGTTATTTGTAGTACATTACTGCATACATTTCCAAAGGCAATACTCTGAAGCGTGGTCATATATTGCAATTTTAATGTCAAATATCAAAAGGCAATATTGATATGTATCATGCATGTTTAACCTATGAAATGTTCATCAAAAGCTTCGCTTCAATATCTTTTGTTCTACAACAAATCTTAAACGAGTGAACAATTAACAGGCAAATACAAACTCTAAGCTAAAGCTAAGAAGTTTTATAATCGATTAGCTAGGATAGCCCTGTGTAGGCGCATTCTTAGGTGATCCTCTTCTTCGATATCCAATACCACTGTATTTTGAAACTTATTGCGTAGAGTAAAGATTGCGAACAACTTGCGTTCATTAGCACAAGTGTACCGACCTTTACCTATCATCTACATGCCAATAGAATGCACTAAGAATATTAAATAGCAATGTACATAAAGGACTAAAAGGATTTTGCGAAACATTTGCGAATACCATAATACATTAAAGTTACATTATATATGATTATTTGAATATTAACATTAGTTTTGGAGTTAGCGTATTAACAAAATAGATAAATCTATATATTCATTCTAGATTAGAATGGACGTTACATATTTGAAGAAGTTGCTGCACCATACCTATCTAAAGAAATAAATACGCAAAAAAATTATATTTAATACTAATAATATTTATTTCTGAATCCAGATATAATTAAAACATATAAATCATGTAAAAAGTGATCGTCGGATGCCCAATCTTTTATTTTCTATTAGCCAAAATATATTTCACATTTAAACTGCTTTAACTACAGCATATATTGTGACTCAAAATACTCTTTATACTTATACATATTAAAAGCTATTTACACGAAAAAAAAATTAAAATCCACCTTTCGATAGCTAAATGATTAACGAATCAATCAAAGTTAGTTTCTACAGACGTAGGCGTATTTACGTTAAATACGCGGCCTTTGTGAAACACAGACACACCTTATTTTATTATGATTAATTTTGAACTTAAACATGTACTTTAACGAACCGTTTTATTGGAAGAAATAAAGAGTAAATTCAATAGAACTACAAGTAGTAGAAACTAGTAGTAGAGTATACAATCGCAATATTATTTAAAATTACTTATTCTTAAAATCGAATTTTCTTACCAGTTAATAGTCGAGAAACGATAAATACATAGAATCTCCCTTCCTTGACCTTTTGCTAAGGTCTCGACTGGTAAATCTAGTTTCTAAGTCCTGAGTTTCCCACTGCCGGTTCCAATACCATGTTGTTTAAAAGATATAGTTTATATTAGTTTATTTATATTTTGTAATACGAGTATATTCAAATGAAACATATTCTCAGGCGAATTACATACGTGATATTTGTATAGACCTCCGGGATCACAACACTAGATAAAAAGGTTGTACTAAATATACGAGTTGGTTCTGTCCATATACAAGTATATAAAAGGCACCACATTGGAGTCCTAAAAAGAAGTTTTATGAAAAAATCGCTCTCCATTTGTAGCTTTACAATTTATTGTGATGATTTTACTGATATACGAGTATGTGTCTTGAGTGTAGTGTAGTTTAGAAAAATGTTTTAACAACATAGCTTTGTGATTGTAACTCGTTTTTAATAAAATCTAAATGCATGTTTTTTTTATCTCATTGACGGAACCAATGGTGCATTCGATAGAGTTACCCTAATAATCTACCCTAAAAATCCCTAAAATATTTCAAATTTGATTCATCATTATAGGTTTTATCCACGCTAAACACGCGAGATGGTAATTGCAAAGCTAAAATTGACATTTCGGGATTCGGATATGTCGATTATTATACCATATTTAGGTAGCCTATTCCAAAAATCACTTACTTATTTACACTTACTCTAACAAGAGTCCATAAAAAGTAATTTACATTAAATACCTATCTTTATTAATAGTTAAGGCTTAAAGTTAACATTATGTAAGTTACGTTCACATGCAAGTTCAAAAGCTTTGGCCCAATCATCAATCAAGACGTAATTAGGGATCAACTTATTGACCAATACTGATTGATTTTCCTTAAATAGCTCGCGATGACAGCAAATAAACTCATGCAAGACAATATGTATTCAAAGTACATAAACTAAGTAATTGTTGATCAAAACTTTGAGTTGTATATGTTTTCCATTGCAAAGATAAAATATAATATATAAGATAACATAAAATCTTTATATTTATTTTTGGAGTTATTTATGCTTTAATGCTATAGATCCTGTAGATAATAAAGTCCTATAGATTTGTATTGTTCTACTTATTTGTTGAAATAAATGTATTTTATAGACTACGATATAAACATGTCCTTATGGCGTCCTAGACGTTCAATACAACACTACCGGTCTAGGTGGAGTGAGATTGGATCTTTATTTGTTGATCATTAATTATCCGGTATCATTACCATATTATTAATAACCTTAAATTGATGCTGGTTATGGATATTTTAAAGTGAACCCTTTAATCATTGATTTGAGACAACTTATATCATCTTTATCATAGCAGCTGCAGAACGTCTACTGCTGATAATATGCTTTCCAGGAGTGCGGGGTTTTTGACGAATTGCCGCGCAGGGCAGGCTTGTTGGCAATCCTACAGTAGGCTTGCTACAGCAATGATAATTCGTTAACAGAATCGAAATGCCAAAAGAAATGTTTGCCTAAATGAAGAGACGCATTCGGTAGTGTCTCTATCATGTGCACCAATGGTCGTGGGTTCGATCCCCAACCAAGACAAACATTTATTTCATGAATATTTGTGTTTGTTCTGCGTTTGGTTTTCTGTTTATATTTGAGATTCCACGAGTGCATTAAGTCTTTTATCTCGAAGTCAAGTCAATGTAGGATAGGATGTACGTGAATGTATTATAGAAAAACTCTATGTAAATACACATTTGTGTTCGTAGATGGAAAACATATACACGTAACTAAAGTACATAGCCAACTGACCTAGAACAAATGAGTACTCACTCGCCTTATTAATAGTCGATCGAGATAGCATAACAATGGGAACGGGAGCTTGGATGATTGAACGCTCGGAGCCTGCTTCGGAACAGCATAACGATCATACTAATGGATCTTCTGTATTTATTAAAAAAAACATTTCTTTACAAATCACTCTGTAAAATCGGTAGGTCATAAAGAACTCGTTTTGCATATGGAAGATAGGCGCTATTTAGCGAGTTTAGCGCTCAAAAAAATAATTGAGGAAGTGTTAAGCTAAGTGAAAACCAAAGGATTAGGCCTTACGCACATAGTTTAATTTTTAACGGGCCCAATGAGATAGATGGTAGTGATCCTATCGGTGAAAGGTCGTGGGTTCGATGTCCACTCCAGACAAATATTTATATGTTGATATTTGTGTTTGTCCTGTTTCTGGGTGTTAAGTATTTAAGTATTATATTTGTGATTCCTCTGTTGTCTATATCCTTAACAGAAGTGCTTCAAGCGACTTATCACAGAGTCAGGTCAATGTGTGAGATATAGTGGAATAAAAAAATATATGTAACATTTTATTTAGTATAAAAAGATGCATTATCAGTTTTATCAATACAAAGGTCAGGCAATGTGCAGTCCACTTTTACACCCCAAGTACCAGCCTAATTACTTTTATTAGGGGTTTAATGGAATTACAATATAGAAACTGCATCACAATTACTATTATCAAATAAACATTGCCTAGTTGCCCACTTTATTTAAGTACCGTGACAAATAAATAACTGTACATAATCAAATGCATGGTAACGACGTAATTTAGTTTGAAACAATGGTTATGGAAATAGCAAGCAGAAACTAAAAGTTTATTAAACATTTTCATAAAGTCATTTTTCTGGTTGGATACAAATCCTAAGGTGGAAAAACGAGCATGCGGCCTGCTTGATGGTAGCAGCCTTTAAACATTTACAACACCAAGGCATTATTCACGTATTATCAACCCTGAAAAATACCATAACAGCTCATACCTTCATGCATCTTTAGAAATTTTTGCCTCCAATCATTTGGGAAAGCAGAAGTTGCCATCCTCAAGAATACAAAAATAATCATAATACTGAAATATAAATTGATACAATCTCTTTAATAGGTTATCTACAATATTTTTCTAAAGAAAAAATATTTATATGTATTTTGGTAACAAATAAACTCTTAAACTAATAAACCAATTTCAAAAAATATTTCCTCATCATAAAGATATATCTTTACTGAGTATAGAAGCTAAATTTAAAAAAAAAACAAATCTATATCTAAAATGTAACTATATAAACAAGACTTGTATTTTTGTATGGTTGTAACCAATACATTAAAAAACTACTCGACCTATTTCAAATACTCTTTCATAAATAAAAACTTCATTACCAACAAAGATTATAAGCTATACGAGTACTATTGATCACGTGTGTTCAACTGTGGGTTCCGCGGGAACTCTACTAGTTTTATTTATAAATAATTAGCTGCAAAAACAACTTCAATAAATATAGTGGCTATTAAAGTTGATCTGATAAGTAGAGTATTTCACAGCTGAGCCGCAGGCGATGCTGTTTATCGCGATCTAATAGCAAGTACACCACAAGATGCTACTGGAATTATTAAATAGTGTTGTTTTATTGACGTCTCGTCATTATGCAATATAGAAATAATACTTACACTTAATCTAGTAATTTCATTGTGCCTTGAATATAAATATTAATTCTATTCTATTTAGGAATGTATTGTCTAATCGCAAACAATGTACATTTTGTCTACTTTTCTTAATATAAAAGAAATATTTTACTTTAATGATTGTTCATTAATTAATTGAAATATCAGCAACTGTAATCAATTAGTGCGAGGCAGTAACAAATGTATATATAAAAGCCACAATCTTTAAAGTATAAAAGAGGCCGTTGATCACCATACAACAAAGTCGATAAAAGCATTCAGTAGTCGAATAATATCGATAAGGCTTCAACAATCATTGTATCATCCTCCGTTATGTATTTTGCATCGGTCAATCCCGAAGTAAGTTTTGACAGTAATGGTGTTGTAAACATGGTTGACTGCCATTATTGATGAAATTTGTGGTTTAAAAAGGTAAGCCACTTCTCATAAAATAGGACAGATGAACAAGTATTATGGCAAATGAACTTAGTCATTTTAGATAGTTTGTTAGTGTGGTATATTTTGTCTCTAATATATATGTATAGTAGTAGCAGTAGTTAATTTAACACCATAAAGCATAAACAAATATTTTAAATGATTATGTTGTATTATGTATTAGAGTAAATTTTTTTTTCTATTTTTTGAAATGTTCAATAAGTTATATCAACATCGAAGTTTCTAAGAAAAATGGAAAGTAGCAGATGTGTCTGCAGTGCAATAGAAATACAACAAGCTAAAATGTAAATTAAATGTACGAACCACGCCGCATAAACTGCAATTAGCATGAAATTAATAGGAATTTCTATTCAGAACTACTATTATACATGTGAGGTCGGCTGTTAAAATGTAAGCGACCAGTGAGCCTTATGGTATACTAAATAAGATTCCATTTGCAACCATGATAATGTAAATAGGACTTCCGTCTGTAGAATTGTCAAGCTATTCTCAAATCTATGGCTAAAACCATAAGACAGTCTAACAATCGTAAATATAAAGTTTATGTTGATGAAAATGTACTGGACTTTCATCGCAGAATACATTTGAAAGAAAATTACATCAAATTAAAAATTACTTACCTTTGAAGCCGCAATCGTTTTTAGAAAATATTTTAGTAATAAATTTTGTTTGGTTTTTATGCATAATTTATATCTAAATTGTGTAACACACCAACCAACCAACCAACCAATACACTAATAAAAAAAGATAATTTACACATCAATTGGATATTTATAAATTGTTAATTTCATAAAATCATTCATACGTTCAATTTATATTGACTACCAATAATAATGTAATTCCATCCTCAAGTAAAATATTGTAATAAACATGAGTCAAACAGCTGATTAACATAAAAGGCACATGTTTATAGAACATAATGATTCAATTTAATATAATTTTCTGATAAAGAAAAATTAACGATCAGTTGAAAATTATCAAAACTTCTTTAAAATGCGCATTGCATTTTCTTCGTAGTTCTATAACATTAGTTATAAGTTGAACATAGCAGTTATTTACTATTTTTGATTCTCACGATCTAATATGTGCACCACCTTCATCTTTGCGGACTAACGTCACGAATTTGCTAAAGCAAAGGTTACTGGTTGCAGACTTGGTAAGATTTACAAATATGAATCTATAAAATTTTAGTGAAGGTTATATTGATATGAAAACTTTTACGGAACATTTTTCAATTCTGAGATGTTTCGCCATGCATACTTTCTAGCAATTAGGCAAAAGATACTAACTACCAAGATAATAATAGACTAGGAAATGAGTTATGATGAAATAGCTTACCTTGTATTACTTTACCTACAAAGTTCTAGGTGTTACTTTGTCAGTACAATTTTTGCCTTGACTGCACCAAGATACAGCTAAACCAATTACAATTCTTTTGATTTTTTATAGATTGTATGATCGCAATTGCAGTGAAAAACAGAAATGCATTCAAAAGCAGTAGTGTAATAAAATTAATAACAACTTTCTAGATAATATTAAAAGATAGCATATCACTTTTAAAATAACAATAACAAATTCAACAATCAAGGTTGCATATTAGGGCCTATATTTCTAAATTTAACCGAGAGGCGTTTATTTTTCTGGCACTTAACAAATTACTGGAAGTCATGAACTAACATTTGAAACACATTAGTGGCATCTTGAGATCAAGTGTGTACATAAAATTACGTATTTTTATATATTACCCAACATTAACCCTGACCTCAAGTGTTTATTGAGAGATGGTCAGCAACTAATAACATTATAATAATAGTAGATACTTGTCTGCTTACCACAAATTAGTTGTTTTACCTGGCCATCTAAATTCCAGGAAGTATAAAGCCATAATATTTTTAATTAACAATATTTTATAAATCAGTTATAGTTCAAATAAGATATGATCCAACAATCTATTACATCTATTTATCGTTCTCATAAAGCTGTTATTACCGTGATCAATACCTAATAATTTCCTACTAGAAAACTTGAGTGAAGACACTATTTCATAACATGACAAACCAGTGATGGCTAGCAAAAGCACGGAGGTCGTGAACTTCGAGAAGATTACTCAGAACTTATTCGGATTATGTAATCCAAAACACATGAACGACCCATCGGACACACAATAACAGTTTTCGTAATATATCAGTATTGCTTTGGACGAATGTTAATTTTCTTGTTTCCCAAAGTTCATCGGCATTTACGATTGGTCTGTGTCAACTTAGTATGATGAAATATTACAAAGTATATAAAAGATTATAAACAAATTATTCGTGAACTTGCATCTATTTATTTTAGATTTGAAATCATTATTATCATTCAGCCCATCATAGGCCTGCCGAAAAATGAGAGAATTCAGCCCATAATTGCCGCACTGGGCAAGCGATTTGGCAATCGCAGAGCGCAACTCCCGCGAAGGTATACTGCTGCCCATCCCCGCAATATGCATTTGAGCTGCACTGTTTCGGACCCACATACCGCCATCTGTCGGTTGTGGTACCTTAGTCGCCTATTACGACACCTGGAACAGGGGGACGTACTATTCTATGCCGGTACCTCACGGCATTAATCCTGACTAAATTTTAATCATATGCTAATCCAAATACTCCTAGATGTCCGCTAGGTATTTAGTTTCCTAGATATTTAAATTGTTATCAGATAACGGAAAGTAATTTGGTAAATTTTCACGTTACTCATTAGAATTGAATAATGATGAAGAATTACAAAACATCCTACAAAATTTGTCAAGATTTCACATAGGATCGTTTCGAAATACGACCTACGGTAATCCTTAAAAGTATATATTAAATTTAATGACCTACAGACGTTTCGCACAGTTAAACTGTCTCATCGTAAATCACAAAAAAAAACATGGTCCTAAGCACTAACACTAATGTCAAAGGTCGCCGATAGAAAGCGAAGATGTGTTACGTGTGTATTACGTAAAACACTGTCACGCACCATCATTGATTGCTAAGACAGACCACTATGTTGTATACGATCGGTGTTAGATAAACAAAAATTTGATCGGAGTGATAGCCACTGTGTAGCGAAACTAGGCTAGACCATTATTGGTCCCCTAGCCCCTAGGTGCATTGTAGGATAAAGTATTTGTATCTAAATATATTAATGAATATTTATTTAAGGTAACAACAAAAGAATCTAGGTTCTAGACAGAAAATTATTACGGAATCGGACAACAAATAATGTCATAATCAAACGTTGACATAAGAGTTTCTTTGCATTATATCAATTTTGTTTATCTATAGGTTAGTAGGCGCTACTGTCATAAGTAGGAGGAATAAATTACCATCTTTCTTCTTATTATGCAAGTATTTTGTAAGACGGTTCAAGGCTAGAGATATTGTGGAAATTCTTCAATGCGACATAATCTATCAGTAAAGTTAAAGCAATGCAAGTTTATTTTATAACAAGTTAGCAAACCTTGAAAGCGTTACTTTAAACAATGGCGCAGATGGTGGCGTAGGTTCGATTCCCACCCAGAACAAATATTTATATGATCATATTTGTGTTTGCTCTGTGTCTGGATGTCAAATATATGTGATTATGATATGATTTAAGTAGTATATTTGTGATTCCTCTGTTGTCTGAAGTGCTTTAAGCGACTTACTACGGAGTCAGGTCATTGTAGGAGATGTTGTAGGAAAAAAAACTGGATTCATACTTGTTTGTGGCATAATATCAATATTATTTTGTGTCATGTGTAAATAAATATTTGTTTTTTACAGAACTTTCGTATGCATACTTTTCCGTTTCGAATGTAGGTCAATCAAACAGGAATTTCCTAAATTCCAATTGTAAGAGGGTGCGTACTGGCAAACAAATTTATATACATACATTAATTATTCCATTAAATTATAAAATTTATTCCATAACAAAATGTAAACGACAACTTTATTCTTTTTGACTTTAAAATCAGTTTTGAATCAATGTACTCAATCACATCGTTAGGTCACAGCTTCCAATTTTATTGTCTATTTGAACTTAACATTACAGGTATTAGTTACTTTACAACTTTACTATCAAAATCTCATTGGAAGATTATAATGAGCGTGTGAATGGCGAGATGCTAACTGATAAGCTCCATAAACGAAAAATGCAAGACCATTTGCGTTTATCGATCATGTAACGTGATCGTGCGTAAAGGGTTCACTTAAAGGGTCAACTGTTTATTTAATCCAATTCATGCCTTTTCCTACTATCTTTCTTATGGACCGGTAAAAGTTATCATGGTGTACGAGTATGCCAAATATGATAGCTTACAGATGCTTACGTAATATATGTAAGTCAGTTAATAATATTAAGAAGAGTTCAAGCACAATTTTTATATTGTTTACAATATTCTATGAAAACCTGCCCAGATAGTGAAGCCTAGAGCCTCTCAGTAAGAAATTAATCATTATATTAATTTAATCAAAAAATTACTTAATGAATCTACAACTAAATTTATGGGTATCAAAATAACTAACTCTCAAAAAAATGATTAAGCGAATATTCTTCTACTTTGAAGAATACTCTCTATTGCTAAGAAGAATTTTACGATAAAATTAAATCTTATAGTAGACAGTACACTGTGTATCATTACTAGATAGTGACTATAAAATCTTATTAGGATAATTACACATCTCATTTACCATTTGGAGGATGTTATACATAAATTTACATGTGTTATTTATTACGGTAACGTAACTGCGATCTGGGCAAGTGTGCCAACTGATAATCCCACCTTCCGTGAGAAATCACAAACAATAGCCGAGTTGGGCATCAGAGAGCCATTGTTGGGTGTAATATATTGGTAAGGTCTGTTAATTTTGTCTTAGATTTATTTAAAATCATCTGTCTCTTAACATGTTTCTTGACTGAGTATTTCCTTTAGGCATACAAATTTCACATTTTATGGTTTTTTATACCAACAGTTTCAAAAATAATTTTATTGAAGAGAATATTTTTTTACATAATTTTAATATAATTATAGTAGAAAACGATTAACAGTCTCTCTCTTATTATACATACTTAATTAAGATAAACACATAACATTTATGAATGTTAGCGTCCGACTGCACGTTCGACATTTACTGTTATAAATAAGATAATATAAGTTTTCTTATAGCTACTAAATTTTAGTGTTCAATTCATTACACAAGTATGGTTCTTTTTTCATTAGATTGCGATGAGGCCATGACATTTAACTAAAAGTGACACACAAAACATTAGTCCCTACTTTAATACTTTATTTTATTACCATTAAATTTAAACTATTTTTATCTACCTTTGAAAACTTATTCTTTTAATTTTAATGGCTATTCTGTATATATTATATTCACAGGACTCGCATGGAGGTTTGAAGAATCTCAACCTTAGTTGTAAGTGATGACTACAACAACCAGTCTTGCTCGCCAGTCCTTTTTTAGAGGAACGCGATTCGAACCGATTATGAATTTAAACCCTATATCCGCCGGGAGACGGCAGTTCCTTTATTTTTATACAAGAAAAAATTTTTAAATAAAGATATATACTTTTAGTTTCCGGGTATAGTTCTTTAGTTGTGCTATTTTTAATAAAATATTTTATTAATTTTTGGCAACTTCGTACTCATTATTATCATCATCATACCAGCCATTTGAATTGTATTGTTGACAAAAGCCTTTCTGAGAAAGGGGGATTTTGGTCATAATTGCCCTGTTCTGCAAGCGTGTTGGCAATCGCAGATCGCAGCTTCCGCGACAGGGATGCTGCTGCCCACCCCCGCCCTGTGCACTGTTTCATATGGGTATATCGCCATCTGTCGGCTCTGATACCTTGGTCGCGTCTTACGACACCTGGTACCGGGGGAGATACTCTGCCGGTACCTCACGGCAAACTTAGTACTATCAGCTAAATAATATTTGAAACTTTCAATTTGTTATTATGATAACTTAAAACTTTTTCCTATTCCTCTAAGTTAGAGAAGCATAATACGTTAAGTTTCACCTCTGAACATTCAAAATATTTAAAGACCATTAACATAGGCAGTAGTCAACGTTGAAACAATCCGTCAAGTGTTCCGGACTCAGTCGCCATTTCTCACTCAGATTACAATACGTTAAGTAAGTGAGTGACAAATTGGTCTAGTCCCACACAAACGATCGCTGCCACGGCTGCCTTTTCAGAACATTGGGACAAATAATCCATTGTTTAACATATCTGGCAATTCTGAGAATATCTTGAATTGCTAAATTTATATTACATCATTGTAAGTGAACCTACAACTTTATATAAGGATATTTTGCTGTAATGTCTACGACTTAAACAAAAAACAATAAAAAAACGCCTAACATATTTCAATGAGCAATATTCGATTACCTTCAAGGGTTTCGTTGCTTTTTGTTTTGCAAATACAATGAGTGCTTCGTTATTAATTATACTCATTTATTATATCCAGTCATTTACCGGACTATGTATTAACCTTGAATATTTTTTTCTGTTTCTTGATAATTGTTGATAATTTAAGAAAGATAGATGTCATTCCTTTTTTACGAGTTAGTATTACAAATCCTGCTAACATATAATATGTTGTATTTTGTATTAAATCCTTACTAATATTATAAATTCGAAAGTTACTCTGTCTGTCTGTCTGTTACGCAATCACGTATAAACTACTGAACCGATTTAAATAAAATTTGGTACACAGACAGTCTTAGAAAGGACAAAGGCTGTTTTTTCATTCGACGTAGGAGTTGTGAGGGGTCGAAAGGGGGATGAAAAGTTGCATGGAAATATCGCTTTTGTTAGAGCTAGAAACTCAAAACTTATTATTGAGGCTATTTATTTGTATATATAAATTATTATAACAGTCAAAGTTTATATAAGTTAAATTAAAAAGGGATGGTGCCCAAAGAAACTACTGCACGCGGACGAAGTCAGCACAGCTAGTTGTAAATATATATATGATGTATCTATAACTACTATTGCAGTTACTAAAATAAAACGATATATAATACTGATATATCAGAATGAGACTTCTGAGAGTGGATTACAATGTATATAAATACATTAGATAATAGAGTCACAGGCAACCACTTCTGTTGTATAACTTCAACACTTATTAGCAAATTGTACATATACAAATAAAAAAGCGGCTTCAATATGTGACACATAAAATACTGTTTTAATAGCAGTACAAACACCTCATTATTTAATGTGACATTTACTTAAGTAATCATAAAATATATTACCAATGTGATTATCCGAAATATTTGTTACAAAAACTTAAATAACCAAATGTGAAGGTTGTCTGTCCGTCACCCGCTACTACCATTGTAATTATAGTTTAATCACCGCTGTGTGTCCAAACAATCTCCGACTTAGTCATCGACGATTGTATTGATTGGGAAATCGGTATTACGCGAATATCATTATTTATACGAGAATCCGATGAGAACCGACCACTACCTTTTAACATGCACGAGTTATTAAGACTCATTGTTTATTAAAACTCTTGGCGAAACGTATTTGGAGTGCGTTGGGAAATATTTTAAAGACCATCCGTAAATGTTCGTCGTGATTGATACGCCTTAATGTTTTCATTTATAGGGCCAACTTGTTCGAGTAAACTGGGTTGAAATTGTGTGAAGGGTGAAATTTGACGTTCATAATCGACCCATACTTTTCATGTTCGACGTTTCGGCTGAGTCATGGCAATAATTCTCAATGGTAACATAGAAATATTTAATCATATTTAGAAAGCCGTAATAATTTGAAGGCGTGACAAGTATTCTTAAGACTGATAGTTGGAAGACAATATTGGTTTATTTTTTTAGTAAATTGATTAACGACATTGTATGTTTATGCTTGTGAAATTAATAAAAAAATGGTCAACGAGTATTTCTTTATAAAGGTACATTTTTTTCTATTTAACTTTTTGCACATTTATAAATTCATGTTCATATGGCGGACTTAATGCCAAGTGTCATTATCTACCAGTCAACCATCGGGCGAAGCAGAAAAGGGACCAAGGCGGTGTAAAACAAAAAATAAAATAAAGTACTAATGGATATGAATATATTAACAAAACTTATATACAATGCAAACATTATGTGAATTTACCTGATATGGAGTATGGAAGGAGGGGACAATTTAAGTGGGAATGTACACTAAAGAGAGTGCGTAAGGCTCTCTTGAATACAGATTGGCTCGATGATTGTTTGATATTAAGAGGAAGCGCATTTCAGAGTCGTATAGCTCTCACAGTATAACATTGGGATATAAAACACGAGTAGTGACGAGGAGTATGCAGTAAAGGGTATTATAAAAGCGGAGGTTACAATCATGGGAATAGTACAAAAATTTTAATCTGTTTTTGAGATTTTTCATAAAATCTTGTATTTTATTTAACAAATAATTTTTTAAACTTTTGCTGGTCGTCTCTTGTGTATACTGTCTTAGAAATAAGTTACATACTATTATATATTCGCTAGTCGCTATTCTAGAAATACGTCATAGCAATTGGACATGGTTTCTACTAAACATTAATTACTGGAAACACGCCATTAAAATTATTGCAATATTTTCTTTTCCTGATTGTCTGATATTTTGACATGCTTTCATACCGTAACTTTATTTTTATCAATCTCTGGTACAATTTCTTGTAACCATTAACTATGTATGTATATTTGAAGTTATTCTGTGAAGTGTGGTAATCGATCACATCTGTGAAGCATGTCAATCATGCAAATTCAACCGTAAAAATTCATATGTTCCAGCTCAATTTCTAGACTTAATAACTAGAAATCCTTTTCATTTATTAGTTTGATTATATCGGCACACAAAAAAAACTTGATTCGGGTTGAATTCGGTCATCTAAAATTACTTTCGCTCACTTTGGTTCAAGTATTTTTAATGTTCATATGTTATCAATTTGGGAAAAGTTTGATTTCAAAAGGTGTAACTAATAAAACCCTAAATTCAGTTAATCGATATAACAAATATACAAGGGTATTTTTTTTATTTTATAAGTTGTACCTAATAAGTTTCGGAAGAAGAATGATGCTCAAGTCTGTGTAAGTAATGATGATAATTGCTGCCTATCATCTTCAAAGAACAATACCTAAGTACATATAACTAGGAGAATGCACTTCTACACAAGTAACCACCCAAACTCACTAACTCACCCAAGCGAGCCCGTCGACAGTCTCTAATAAGAATTTCAAATACCATAATATTCTCATGTCAGTGTTAGATTACACTTCCATTAATATTCATTCGGTAATTAACAGTCAAAGTCTAATTGATCAATCATTCGGTTAATAATTCGATTCGATAAAATTATATTCGATGACTGCAGCCAACCTTTTGCAAGTGATATTTAATAAATACTAGTTCACTATTCTCTCTTAATCTCTCTTTCTCGTTCTTACGTGAAGGAAAGAATATCTTTTCTTTCTTTATATTTATATTTACTCTTACTATTTGAACTTCGAAATCCTTGATTCGGTTTTTAGCAACTTAAAGACAAATATTTTCTTTAAGTTTGTCTTAGTGAACGTTATATATTATAAAACGAACTTTAACTATATCTATCTAAAAAAATATCCACTATAATCGTGACATAGGAAACAAAACAGTGGCTTACCATTATTTTCATTTGATCCTACTTTAAACTGACTATGTTTTTAAATTATTCTATTTTGTGTTTGAGTGATGAACAAACCGCCAAACCTAATCATATGTTTGACCGCAGAATAAACAAATTATACGGATAAGTGCAGCCGCTCTTTTCGAGTGTCCTCCAAAACTGCATTATACAAATTAATAGCGACAATATTTAAATTTATCAATGCTGTTTACATATTTTATTGACAGTTCTTAGCATTACATCATAATAAATTTGATCATACCATTCTTATTATAACACGGAAGATATAAAGAAATAATTAAAATTAATTAAAAGCATTAGCCATTGCATATTTAAAAAATAATTGTATTAAAAATTTAAACTTTTTTAAAAATATTATTACTTTTTTTATATTCCCGCTTCATATTTTTATATTCTCATTCTGGTTGACGGGTTTATGGTGACTGCAAATGACTCCGGGACTAGTTTAGAATGCCTTACGAAGCTCAGGAAAAGCCGAGAATCTATTTTGAGTTCTCCATCTTAATAGTGACCGTTGCGAAAGTAACATAACTTCGGCGGATCATACACTACCCATTAAGCATAAATTTGAAATACCTACTGAAACATTAATAGCCAATACTTAATAAAAGTTCAGTAAAGGGTACCTTTTGTGTTGAAACAGTTCACACGTAGAAGTATTGTTGTATACACTAGTGTTTTCTATTAACAAAATTAAAAGCTATATTATAAAGCGTTATTATATAACGGTAATTTATCAAGAAACATTACACACAGATAATGTACCTAAAACACTTATTCAATTAATTATTTATAAATTATCGTCGGCCGCATTTAGGCAATATGAGAATTAATATACCTAAGCTAATCAAATTTGTATTTAGCCTTGGGTTGGAAGTGTGGGCGTGGGTGACAGTAACGTTAAGATAAATTAGGAATTCCCATAACACCGGTGTCAATTACAAGTGGTATTTCATATCCTTGATAATAACAAAATGTCAAATTATTTTGAAGATAAGTCATATTGACAAAAGGATGTATCCCTCCTGTGATCCTGTAACATTGACATACATTTTAAAAACCTGCTGCGGTTTGATTGCGCAGCGGCACTGGTCTCGCTCCAGGTTTGAATTCAATAACAAGTCTAGACGTGTTTCATCTGATTATATTAATAATTCATACATATATTTTAAATTGTACGACTAATACAAATTAAATCCTGGAAAATACACGCGGGTTTGTAAAATCGGAAAGTAGCTGGTAAGACTCCAGTTCCATATGAAAAGAAAAAATGTGATTTGATAAAGTTTTGCAGTATTCTATGGTAAAGTAAATAACGAAAATCATCTATTACGTAGCTTTTTCACGCACGTTTAACAAGTGTTGAAATTTTCGAGTTAATTAAAGGGATTTAACATATTCCTAAAGTGAGGAGGTTCTATCGCCCACTCGCACAAGTTCTTGCGGCATAAAATGAATGAAGTGGCGTCTGTTAGTCTACTCACGATGGATGAAAACCTTTAACAACATTTAACTAGTATGATTATGATTCTTATAAGCGCCTAATTCAATGAGGTGCTATTTTATTAAAAACATCTACTTTTTCTTACATATACAAACTAATAAAACATTTTTCTTAGGAAAGAAGTACTAATTTCTCACCTATGAATTTACAGTTTATCTCTAGTGTGAATTTTATAGCAAAACATAAGCAAAACCTCTTGTGAGGTAATAGAAAACGTTTGTGTACTCATAAAAGTCACACAAAATGGAGTATATCACTCCATTATATTTTAATTGGCTACAAAAAACCTGTTCGCTCTTGTCAAGTATCGATGCCAGTGATATATCTAAATTCATCTTTCATCAGTTACTAACTAGTTCCTCTTGTTACGTAATGTGCCAAATATGACTTCTATTTTAATCAACACATTCGACTAGATGCGAAAATATTTTTTTGCGTTCGCGGAATTTGGTTATTAGAATCGACTCGCGTGATAGTGAGGAAAATAATATACTCTATGCAATAGATTGTTAAGAAACTAAGAGTAGTTACTCCGAGTATAGTGATGTAACCAGTAAGGGCTTCACTATTTATTTCATATGAATAACCACTTGCAGGTGCGACTTTTTTATGCGTTTACAATACAAATGAAATAACAAACAATGCGCTAAACAAGTTCTATATTTAGCGACAACTGAAGAGATTCGTCTCGCAAGTCAACTCAAATGAAGCGAAAGTAAACGCACGTAACATTTATCTTTAGAGACTTGCATAGGAAGTTTGCTGTGTGGTTTTGAAAAATCTTGTCCGTGGTGAGTTTTGTAGATCTAGTTGGAACAAACCTGATATGTTCTGGTAGCTATTCAGATTTATATCCTAAATTTCTTATTACAAAATTAGATCCAAGATCTCTATCTCTCTGTCTGTCTAAGGTGGGCGTAGACGTACGTGATTTTTAATGTTTAGAAAAAAATATATACTTGGATCATCATCTTCAGCATATTTTTAATGTTCTCCTTCTTTCTCGTGTCTCGTTCATATTGTGAGTATATTGGGACTAAAAATAGTGAGCGATTGGAAAAAAAAGGATGGACTTCGGTCTGGTGGTGCTAGTTATTTAGTAATGGGCGTCGGTTCATCGGTAGAACCTGCCACATCTGGTGCTAGCACATCAGTGCACTGGTCTCTGAAAGGGTGATTCTCTCTTCACAGAGGAGGGATAGAGAGGCCTTCCCGGCCTCATAAATCCAACATGCTGAACCGATGCGTATTGGTAGGTTTTATTGACCTCAAAATGCAATTAGCGGCTTAAAGTACCTTCCAGAGCAAAGAGGTGCTATAGAGGTTCTATTAAATAAATTTTTGGTCACCAATCCTTATAATAACTGTTGTGAAAGTTGTTTAATATTAAGAATCGCATGGCGGGTGATATTATCATTGCGACATAAGCTCATCCAAGATTATTTAGATTGGACACAGTCACGGATAGCGTCCCGAGTGCGTACCCTTTTTAATAGAGTGTATTTTATATTTTTAGAAAATAATAACATTACCAATTTATTATCATCATTTATCTTATATATCTTTATGAATACATTATTACATTTATACCACTAGAACAATTCCAAATCACCTCAAATTATGAGGACTGAATCGTATAGATACCTAAATGCATTGTGTCTATTGAATTATGTTTGTTGGGATCATTTAGTCGTACCATCATTACTTACAAATTTATTTTCAATACGTATAAAGACTGACTAATTGACCAAACTGTTAATGTCACTCCATGGCCAAAAGATACAAAACTTAATCCTAAGTATCTTAGCACGCTGGTACTTGAAATAAAATGCAATAAAACAAAAGGTTTTATAATGGCACGATTTATGATGAAATCTTGAAAACTCTTTTTTGTAACTACAAAACCTTGTAGCAACTACTTTTAAGTTTTGTTTACAACTACTATTAATTTTTGCTTAATCTCGTCCCACTAGAACCCTTACTCACTCCGTATCCAAAGTAGCTTATAAGGAAACGATTTTTTATTAGGATGAAATCTATTTAAATGCCAAAGTTCCTTAAAATGTATTCTCTAGTTCAGCTGTGAAAGTGTTTTAAACAAACAAATGACCAGATCTCTATGGATTTCAATGCATTTTTAAGAAATCAATATTTTAATTCGATTCTAAATCTGGGATATATCATTAAAAAGTAAGTCTATAGTCGTGAGCGTTTGACCTATCGATTATATAAACGACTTCCTCTGTTTAAGTATGTTCGTTATAGAGGTCTGCATATTTACATCAGCATAATGTATGCATTTATTAATATTTAAGCATTTTTGCGAATACGGCTAAAACAGTTGACGCCGCTTCGATCCCGACGAGAGAAACAGATTTGAGGAGAAATGTATCGCGATCTGGGTTAAAATGATTTTTTTCTGATAGCTCGTTTAGGTTAATTATACAAGATGTCTTGATAAAACTAAACTGTTAAGGCTAAATAATAGTTTAAGGATATATCCTATTTTATTAAAATTGCATAAAGATATATCTTTAAACACATATAATAATAAAATTAAAAGTAAAACAATTTGTCGACTCCTATTTGTTATTGATTCACAAATGGTCAGCTATTAAATGGTAAGACATATTACCTCCAGGTTATATTTTGAATAAATTAGTTGATTTATTGTGCATCTGTATCTGGCAAAAATTTAGCATACACGTAATTATAATTTTATGCCCAGTCACAACTAATTAATATACAAAATTAGCAGATAGTGTGGTATTACGTCATACCATTGTATCATGACCATATTTTTAATCTGTCATTTAAACACAAAAAAGTGAATGTTGGATTTAAACTCGTAGCATAGCTGTTTCAAACTCTTTTCTATATCCAAGAAAAAATGTATACGAAACTATTTTCTTGCATAATTGCAAAGCGAAAACATAATTTTCGCTTGTGATGCTCGAAAGCGCCTGATTATTTCTTGACTATTGATGATTAATATCACAGATTATTTTAAAAAAGAATGAAGTAAAGTGATTTGATAATAAAGCTATAATCCTCACGAGATTGCCCCAGCAAATATATTATGTGTTTGTGCCTTAATAATTTCCAAACATTTGTGACCCTTTCCCTCAAACCGATGCTCATAAATACTTCCATCTAAGTCATCCAAGTTAGAGAACCCACAAAATACATAGACAAGTAAAAATACCCACGCAACACTGTCTATGTCACGTCACAAAATGCTCATAACGTCCGTCAAAACCCGGGCCTGCATTTGCACAATGTTTGCCTACAGTGGTTTGTTTAACACCGGCGTATTGCGCGCGACTCTTGCAAAATTCTTTATATGCGGTAAATACTCTAGGCAAATATTGATGAAACCAGAGATTTGGATGTAGATGATGGGCTGTTGCTTCCAATGTTATAGCTAACTTGCTGGTCCGGTTTGTGAAGTGAACAACTGTTCTCTTTTGAATATCAGTTGGTAAAACTTTGTAACTAATGAATTATCATAAAAAACGTAATGATAAATTCTGGGAGCATATGGTACCGATGACGCAGATGATAGTGATCCTATTTAGTGCAGGGCCTTGGTTCGATTCCCACCCAGGATGAATATTCATATGAAGATGTGTGTTTGTTTGGGTGTTGTACATATGTATTTAAGAATTATAATTATGATTCCTCTGTTGGTTGACATCCGTAACACAAGTGTTTTAACCGACTTTTATAGTTTCAGGTCAATGTATGGGATGATGTTTGAATTTATTATTATACTTGAAGGCACAGGTCAAAATATAACAACGACCACTTATATTTTCGTTCAATCCCATATTTTCCTTCCTTCAACCTATTGGCTACATTTTAACTACCAATCGAACCAGTGACTTATGTATCTAAGTCACTACACAAAATGTATTTTGTATATTTTAATTACTGTAATGGGTACTCCCATTAAAACCACACGCCAATTTGTAACATTAAGAAAATAAAGAATCTCTAACTAGATCCGTTTAAGAAGTATGTGTAATACAAAAAACCTGTTAAATAATTATAAAACCTTAATTTTTAAAAAGGCGTAAATCAGTTTCAAAACCATTTTCAACTCTGTGACCATGGTAAATTAATTAACATAATTTCGTTGTAAAACTACTCGCCTAAATATAACATATATCTACATTAGGTACAAAAAAACAAAAATTATTTTGCCTCTTGACCTTTCGCACCGGTCTAAACCCACATCCGTGAAACACCACAAAAAGCATGTTTCAACCTTGATTTATAGATAAATAGTTTATCACCTAGCTTTTAAGTGTTAAATACAGAAAAAGAGCTTCCAAGGCTTTTTACTATTCGATCACACAACGGTTGTGTGACAGAAATAGTACAGATTCCGCTAATTAAAGTAACAAGTTTTGCCTCTAAGCTACATAAGTGAATTTATGTTGTGAAACATTTGTTATATTATATGCTATCGCACTACACTCACGGTATTCTATTTGAGTTTTAACACCACCTATCGGGTTTAATTGAGAGACTTTACCATTCATACATTATGACGTATAAAATCCACAAAATAAAATAAGTAGTTAGAAATTCAGTATACTCGTGTGCTCAAGGAATACATACATAGAATACATTTGTACACATATATAGAATACATGCAGCTGTATTCATTTCAATTAAATTCTAATAGCGAACTCTCGATAAATCAGTATTACTTATACTAATGATTATATCATATATGTATGTCCTTAATACTTTTTAGATTACGATTATGGGATATACCAAATATTAAAATATATAATATTACTTGCTATAAACATCGAGGATCTACTAAGTTCTTTCAAACATATATTTAATACATTATCAAATTCTGAACAATCAATCGATCCAAACGCCCATAACAAACTGTGCCGTAACAGTAATGTTGCTAACCGAGCCAAATGTCGCAAACTCACAGACAATGGGACATCAGTTAAATACCCATTTCCCACGTTCAGGATGTACTTTCTAGCTCGTGATCGACTGTTTTGGGGCGGTCTTACAGCACAGTGACGATATCGTAGCATCAATGAATAAGTTTAAACATTTATATGAATCGTCTATTAGAATAATAAATACTTAAGTCCTTTGGTTTAAAGAATGTTCTTTAAAGTATAAATAAATACTGAACAAATATCTAATTAATAGTCGTACTCATAAAGGAAAACAAGTCAAAAACATAACGATTATAGGTAACTAGCTAAAAATTTGCGAAACTTGGTGTAATAAGTTGGATAACATTTTTGGTTCTTCATCTCCATCAATTGATCGTGATCGTTGTCATAGCACGATACGATGTCGTATCGTTATGAGTAAGACATTATTTATTCGATCACGGGGCGCCGAGATGCTCAGATGCAGTTCCGTTATTTCACCTCACTCGCCAGCTATTACGGAACGATATTATGTTTTGTTCGTATTAGCCACGTCTTCCTCATCTACATGACGTTATTGATAATCTTCGTAATAATTCATAACGATGGTATAATATCGGACATCTACTAGTAACACTAAGATCTGAGATCATTTAAGAAAAAAGCTTTCTTTCACTAGCTACCAAATAAAGTCTCCAATAAAATCTGTGCATATGAAAATTGTCTTTATTTTAAATGCAGTTAAAAAATATTGTAATTATTCGTTGAAGTGTAAAATAGCCGGCTTATTATTTTCATTATATTTTTACTATAGATAGAAAATTTTAATTGTAAGAATTATAATAGCTCGATTCGGCTTGTAAGATACCATCCATTCACGATATCGATTAACGACCCGACGACTTGATATGGAAACCAACAATAATACTCGAAAGGGAAGGAAGAATGCGCTAGCGCAAAACATATGATTGTTATTACATTGCTCGTAAACTCTGAACTGCGGTGCAAGCTTTTTGTAGCAACTGTTCAGCGAGCCAATATTTTTTGTTTTTTTTCGATATATTTTTTTACAAATATTCTGAATAAAATGTAGAAAAAGTAAGTAACGTGTTCAGTTTAATTTTCTATCTTACAAACAACGTAATACATCAATCAAATGTGTCAAATCCAAACATTCGCCGGACAATACCCTTAGAAGTGTGGTTACATAAAATCCTATAAATACGTGTACCCAATCAACTGTCTAGTCAAGATAGGACAATAAGATTGGGCATCCTCAAAAAACGCAATCTCATACTGCACAATGCATACCTGTTATTATATCACACAATAGCAATAATAACATTGCATAACTTTGATCAATGATCAGCTGACAATACTGTATAAGTTCAATGGAACAATATGGTGTTACTATGTTTGTATTCCACTTTCCATTTTGGCATTTGTCAGCCACGATACCCACGTGTGGGTATTATTGGATGATACTAAGATGCTAGTAATCGATAAGTTGGAATTAGTAATTTGACACTCAGTAGGCAGACATCAGATAAATGGAAATCTTTGATAGATTTAATGGTTGAAACTGTGTAGGCAGTATTATGGATAGGTCAATTATTTGCTGACATATTGCACAACTGCGATGATGAGAGACGAAATTTTATGGGAGAACATTAAATAACGCAGTAGTACCTAATCGCTTTATACATTTTATGTGCTAGTAAATGCTAAATATTAATGAAAACAAACGAATGTGGACAATAATGATCGTGTTCTGCTCAAGCCTTCATCCCAGTGAACTTTTCATTTAGCTTCGCAAGAAGGTTTCGCTTTATCAAGCTTATGCTCTTTTCGAAGGCGCGCGCCGGCAACGTTCAAAATTTGTAACAGTAGCAAGACAGATTATAATTTCCATTTAAAGTTAAAGTGTGAATTTCAGCAATATTATTTCAAATGCACTTTGCACATCTTACGTCTTTTTATCTTTTATTATTTCAAACAAAGCATTGTCCAAAAAAGTAATTTGGGGATAATAAGCCTATTATTTTGCTGAAATCATTGCTCATTTCAATGATTAGAGATGATAAACGATATTTTAATGATCATTAAAAATGGCCGATTGAGCAGTGTTGCACCGCTAGTTCCTTTTAACCTTTGAGGCTGACATTTTCGGTTTTTAGTGTGTAATGGACGAGCAATTCACGGAAATTATTGTGGTTGTGATGAACATGGTTTCTTAACTGTTTTGTAATATTTGCTTAGTCAATTTGATCTGTATAAGACGGTTTGTATTTGAGTTAAATTTTACTCGTAAGTTAATTCAAAACCTCGGGAATATCATTTATGCGGACTTGAGAATTTTTATTTTATATCACGGCTTATTTAACTTTTGTTTACATTTTAGATTCACAGATTTTTGAAAATTCACTCTCTGAAGGGGTAAAAGGCTGGTGTAAAGTTAATATGAAAGTTTTATAACTTAACGTCGGTGAAACCACGAGGCGCTGCGAGTTTTAAACATATTAAGCTTTATGTATCACATTCAACTTTAAACATTTCCAGAATTTCCACTTTTATAATTTTACCTGCTTGGCCTCGGATCTTGTCACATAAAAAAGATTTTAATCAACCTAATCTCCATATGATAATGAGATTCAGAAAAAAATCACAATATGTTAATAACAATATAATAATACTGTTTGCCTCTTTTTAATATATATATATTTTTGTTACACTTGACTTGTAATATTGCTAGTTGCAAGTTGACCTAAGTGTGTTTTTTCTTCTTTGAGCCAAACATAAATTCTAGAGGTGACCGTAACTGTTTATACGTATAAGTTCGTTATCTTAGTCTATTATTGGTCAAATTTAGTAACGACCTTATTATCATGGCATTGGACATAAGCCTCTCCAAGAAAAGAGGTATTTTTCCGTGCTAGGCAAGCGTGTTGGCAATCACAGAGCACAGCTATCGCGGCGAGGATCCTGCTGCTTATCCCGACCTGTGCATTTAAGCTGAACGGTTTCGAATAGATATACCGCCATCTGACGGTTCTGGTACCTTAGTCGTCTCTTACGATACCTGGTGCAGTGGGAGGTACTATTCTATTTTGCCGGTACCTCACTATACCTTACGGCGACTATACCTTATACCTTATATTATTTCTAAATCTTCTTGTAAATTTATTTTAGTAATATAAATGGGAAAATCACTTGTTTCTATCTATTACTTAATTTTGGCATGTACATTGTTCGATGTGTAATTTTTATCCTATTTTACTTATGGCTTTGAATATTGGTCGAAATTTTAAATAACAATCATTTAGGAAAAAAATTATAAAACCACCATGATTTCATAATTCAATAACACCCAAATTGGCGCTATCATAAATCTTGAGTACCGCTGACCTCCATAAGTCATGGGTACCTTAAATTAACCTTACGAAAAGATGTGCAGATATACAAAGAAACATCGTACGAGCCTCAATAATCCATTGTTTTCCATAGATCATCAATTGCACAACGCAAGTCGAGCGTCGAAAGAGAAAAACAAGAGGTGTGCCCTCTTTCGTACCGAATCCAATCGGTGACATTCGTGTTGTTCATTCACTATAATATAATGAATATGAATAGATAATGAATCAATTAACTTGAAAATTAAACATTAAGATACCTTTAACATGTTAATTGAAGTTAATACTTGATGGGTTTAATGACAAATTTCAACCACTGTTTAGGAATTCCTGTAAATAGAAAGGCACTACCGGTACTCCACGGAGTTAAGGCTATAAGCGGTATTCAATAGTTATTGAGACTTCAGTTTACATTAAATAATAATTGATATTTACTGTACTAATGTAAGGAACTGCTTACCACATTCATTGACATATGGCAGTCGACCAATCATTACATTTGACCCTCAAAATAGCTTTTGTTTCGTCAAGAAGCCTGTGTCACCAAAGAAAGATAACTAGAAGTAATTAAGCGAGCAACTCTCAGACTTACCTTCATAACATAATGATCGTGATTCTGTCATAAGCGTACGAAAAATTTGCATAAATTAACAATTGATCAGGCTTTATTTTTATTGAAATCTTAATAAGTTGCGTATACATATCTGTTATAATTAAATTGATATTATTAATTTATTCAGATGTGACCGGTTAGGGGTCGGGAGGGTATCATCGTAAAAATATCGCACTTCTCGATCGCTCACATTATTCCTAAACATTTTTTAACGTATGCTGATTAGTGTAATAAATAAATTGAAAATTGACAAAGGTCACATTTCCATATCAACAGGCAATGGTTGGTTGGTGCTTTGATAAATTTACATTTCTAATGTTTTTCCAAGTTTAAATCATTAGTGAGTTCTCCTTTTTTATTATCTTGAAGAGCTTTTAGTAATATAGTAATATGTTTTTTTTTAATCGGGCCCTTTGATAATTAAAGTGAAAATCGCTGTATGCGTGTATAGATAGCCCTTCATCGGCTTTATACTGTCGTCAGTGTCTGTAAAATATTTGTGCAATTTACGTACGCAATCATCGTTTTTGTTGAGTTTGGAAAAAATCAATCTGTCGATCTGTACATCAACGCGTCCAAGTGACCATAATAAAATTATGTTGAAATTCCTGTGTTTTAAGTTTTTAGCGGTACTCTGTGAGAATCACACGCCTTCCATTGTCCACGGTGAATTTATGAAATGACACCCACACAGTTGCACAATATTGCCACTATTGTTTTACTTCTACATGGCAATAACTTAAATAGGCACGCCCTTGAAGCGAGCCAAGATATAATTAAATCTCATATCGAAATTAAGTTCCACATTTCTGTGAGAACGGACAACTTAATAAGATTTCTTGATCAAGAGAACTTTGTCTCACTACAAGACCTTGTGTGATTGTACACCATAACTTCATTAATGAATGAACGACTATTATAATCAGATATGAAAATACACTGCAGCCTAATTAATGGCCGATGATAAAGACAGAAAATATGTTTTCAGTTTTAACATTTCTTCCTAAAGACAGAACTCTATATATTTTTCTCAAAAGAAAATTAAAGCGGCATAAAATATAATCCACGTTTTACAAGAGGCATTCTGTTAATTTTATTATCGTCAAAAATTTGATTAAGAAAATGTACTGTTTACTTGATAGATCAAAGACCCTGATGACCCGCTAAGATATCGTAAGAGTCATAGTGCACAAGTCATTAGGTGCAGACCTACCTTAAACTATTCTACTATTACTAAACGGATTTCATATATTAATTCAATTTGAACCCGCATTTTCCATAGTCTTTCATAATACGTAATATACGTAGACCAGAAATTGCAACATTTAGTAATAAAATGTGTCAAATCCATGTCAGCAATAAACGAAACACTAGAATTACAATATAAGATAGGTTCACCAACAAGAAAATTACAGCTTAAACATTGTGGCTGGCTTAAAATCTGCGGTCACGTTGTTCTGCCTTAAATCTTATTATTTTAAGTAATATTCATTGCATCGCCCTATTTCCATTCAAGCAAACCCAGCAATTATTGCGTCACGTTTCTATACCCATCATTAGAGTCTAGGCTCCAATTGAGATCGTTCTAAATCCTGAAACCATACTTATTGTTCCATTGGTAATCGTAAATCGCCAACGACCTCGCACTTATAATTCACAAATAGTAATAGATGAGTAAAATATAAGGCGATAAAAATAATGAATCGTGAGAACGAGCTGCCTTGTGTAACGGTGTACACAATTTTAGACTCACAGCAATAGATCATAAAGATTGTATTCCGTTGTGAAATCGTGTGCAGTGATGGTCGGGTGACCGTATCATGTGGAAATAGGCGTGAATGTGTAGACAAACGATCTCAGATGTTTGAACTCTTGACCTATCCACTGGATAAAATGTGATGCTTAAATGTTACAGTGTCAATGTAGGTGGTTTCATAATTTGCTTTGAGAATGATCTAGAACTAATCTTAGCCTAAATAAAAAAGGTATTGCATTGTTGTTATATAAATAATTGGAAATTGAAGAGAATGTCGTAGACCTTTTAGCCATCTCAAAAAGAGGGGGAATTTGCCCATCATTGGCAATGTTTTATATCAGCATTATCAAGTGACAGAATTTATTCTTGATATGGTATATCGCTATCATTTCCCTATAGATATATCGGCTAATGCATAGACTATGTTAACGTACAGGCAAACCAAATATGGCAATTCTTAGACCCTAATAGGAGTCGCGATACCCAAGCAAGCCTTAATACCGAACTTTGATATATTAGATGATCTTTTACCTGTACTGCAGCTGTTCGTATGACCCTTTGCAGAAAGGTTACCTCGACTAGTAAACATTACGGACTGCATCGATCTGTACTGTAAGTTAGTATATAAAGGATATATTTTTCTTATTGTTTCAACCTTAATGGTCAACGGAATACTATTTATTTCCGGATATGTCCACTGCCAACTAGCAGTGCTAGCATTGCTATGATCTGATTTGAATGGTAGAAAAATTACTCGGGAATTAGAAAGAATACCAAATAAGCACAACATCTATAAGAGACACATTACCAAGTGATTATTGATTGCATTTTATCCTCGTATATTGCGAGGTAAGGAACAAAGTCAATTATGCATATTTTTGTCATCCTCCAGTAGTATGTAAATAGTGATATATATGAAGTCTTTATATATATATCAAATCCATAAAATTACATATCGGTTTAATGCCCAAAAAAAATCGCCATCGTTCAAAATTATTAATAACCAAACCATTAAATTAATTATATTTATATTGTGTGTTACATGATGGTTAAAGGTGTTATTATTATATGTTGAATTTTATTTATAAATATTTAATCGGGCGCCACATACGGAAACATTGACACTATGAAAACCTTATGGCAATCATAAACCTGGCTAATAAATATTCTATACAATTTAATATTAAAGCTAATGTTCACTGACATCATTTTATTTATATCATAATTCCTTCAATTTATATCTCAATATTAAAAAATTGATTGAATAAAATACGTAGTTTTAGTTAAGTATAAGATCATTTAACTGTAGGTATGTAATCACTAAAATCGGTAAATAAAGAAAAAAATTGACAATGCATTTGCTGATAATAAACACCTCTTGATTATAACCAGAAATTATTATTTACTGATTCGATAAATAATAATTAATAACCATGCTAAAACTATTATAGGAAGTGTTCTAAAACAATAATGAATTTCCGGCAAGCAAACTATAGGCGAATCAATAAACACGTACATCTCCAATTCGTATCAATGAAGTCGTGATCATTATGTCCCTTTTACTGACGAACCTTGTCCGCTCGTGTACAAAACAAAGATCATTCGATTCGACCAATATCGTGACTAATTGTATAGGAAAATATACAAAAATATTTTTAAAATAATAGCCGTATAAATTTTTGCCCTTCATCAAATGATTTATTACCAAATAAACACGCTTCTCAATTAAACTCGTGAACTTAGAATAGACTGTTTTTTGGATTTTGCATGTATTAATGTAACTTATTTTCTGTTTCAGGTAATTATCAATCCAACATTCTGCATACGTCTGTTTTATCTTAGATAATTTGACAGTAGACAGTATGAGTATCTACATTTCACGTGATACGTAAGCAAAAAATTTACTTAAAAAGTGATCTAAAGTTCTTAGGAAAATATTTCCACAAACTACAGAAGATAGAACGAACGGGTTCATTTTAGGTTCTTTTTTGACCATAATTTTTATATAGTAATATATAGTATGTAAAAGTATCTTCTTCTAACTCTCTAACTATTGAAATAGATCTACGTTGCAACTTTAACCAAGTAAAATATTAAGAATTTAATTACAGAGTTGATTATAATAATAATCCAAAGGGCTAAATATTACAAAAAATGTAAATGCTTTAACAGTAAAAATGTACATTTTACCCAAACAATAACACACGGCGCAAGATATATCATCATACCAGCCATTGTAAGTCCACTGCTGGACATAGGCCTCCCCAAGAAAAAAGGAATGTTGCCCATAATTGCCGAGCTGGGCTAGCGTGTTGGCAATCGCAGAACGTATCTTCGCGATGGAGATACTGCTGCCCATCCCCGCCCTGTTCATTTGAGCTGCAATGTTTTGGATGGATATACCGTCATCTGTCGGTACGACACCTGGTACAGGAGGAGGTACCATTCTACTCTGCTGGTACCTCACGGCGCAACGACGCAAGACATATATAACTACAAATTTGAAATACCTATATAATATCACACTTCGGCAAACTTTACGTACACAAGGTTACAGATCAATATATACAAATATGTGACATTTTTCAAATTTGTATTAAGATCTAGATATGAGTCGAGTCCTAAATTGGTTCCAATGTTTTTTAAAGTTTTGCATTGGTAGACCCTCAGCATAGTGTACACGATGCATTTCATGAATGGCAGTTACCCAATCAACCGGTTTAGCACCCAATAACTCACAAACTAAACGGTAATGGGAGAATTTCGCATTACTCATAAACCTAAGCATAGGTCGAGACCTTTCACTAACACATACGTGCACATTACAACTAGTAAATTCATTGTAATCCTGCTTAAGGCTGCTGCTGCTTAATCCAAAACGGGGTCAAACGGGGTTGAAACTAAAGATAAGTAGTTTAGCTTACTGATAAGTATAGAGAGATATGTAAATTGTTGGGAAAAACCTATTTGTAACAATAGTAATTCAGACGTTCACACGGACGTTTATTTATTAGCCAATAAATTACAACTAATCAAAAATATTAACAAAAAACAAAATAAAGTTTATTTAAAAAAGAAACAGAAATTCATGATATGAAAACTTGAAAGTAGTGAAATCTATGCTATAATGATCATTTCTAGTTATTCTAGTAAATGCAACAAACTACATAAGTGCTTATATATTAATGATTTTATCGTGACGTTAACTGCCTTATTCAATTTAATAATTGATTTTTAATAGAAATAAAATCATCACTTTCTGATGAATTGATAATATTTAATTATACGCTGTATGCAGTATATGTACTGAAGATTTTGCGTACGAGATTCGAAATGAATCAAACAAACACATTTTAAGCAAAGCAATTTGTAAATACCGCAGCTGTTTATTAAAGTTAATAACACCACGCATAATTTCTTGTTAAACGCAATATTGTGGATTGCCAGTAAAATTGTGCAAGATGATTCAAATTACGGTGGGGGACAGACGGACACGTAATTAAGGGACGGGTTCATGCCTGGAAACGCCTTCTATTGTGAAACATTATGATGTTAAGGAAAATGTGCTTTTTATCTGTAATTATGCCTTACATTGGGTCCGTAAAACGTTAATTTATAATTTTAAAAGCACACGGAAGCCACGCTACACTTATTTTATAATATTTTTTTAATGTGGTGGTATTTGCCCTTGTATGAAAATTTCGAGGGTTAATCATAAACTTGTTTATATGTGTGTGAATTTAATACGGATTAGTTAAATCTGTTATTAAGATAAAGCTTGAGTTATATTAGATTTCGTACTTAGATTATCAAGTACCGGTACACTTTGACTGTACCGGTTTACATTCAAGGTTACGTGAAATTATAAATTTAAAATCAATATTGTAATTCCATCTTTATAAATCAATTAATAGATATAGAGAACACATCAGAATTTAATGTATTTTCAATGCAAATGCTTTATTATACATATGACACTAAATAAACATATAAAACAATGTCTTTAATACGTATTTCAAATTACCTAGCTTCGAGGTAATATTAATATATATATATAATATTACAGATAGATAAACTATAATATTATAAGACGATGAGCCAGTATTTATTTATGGTAACTTATTACATAAATTTAACGAAACTACGTTTATGGATGATGTTGTATATGAGTTATATTTAATTTTAAGAAAATATACAATAAATATATTTTGTTCTAAACTGGGACTTCTACCGACTTATGAATAACGCATAATATCAGCTATTCTTTATTAATTGTACCCAATATTTTGTTCTTATGTATGATTTTTATATTTATAATAAGGTTACAGTGAACAGTTACAAACATCAATTCCATTTTCAAAAACTTTTAAGTTAATACTGTTAGTAAGCCTTAGTACGCATTAAACAGCTGTAACATAGCTAAATGCTACTGAATTATTATTTGTTTCTAGAATATAAATGGTGATCGTACAAAGTGTGGTAAACCTGATGGGACGCTGATGCGTTCTTGACCTATGCTGGATAACACCTACTACTATCAGACAGTCACGTTGCACTAGTTGAATCCTAGCCGCCCGCCTTGACTTCCTCCAGATACATAATAAAATTGAGTCCCCTTTAGTTTAGTTAGTTTTGAGGTTAGATCTCATACAGAGATCCTCTAATTTGGTACCTTACTCTCACCTATTTATATCGCCAAAAGCAGTGTTGTGTTCCGGTTTTAAGAGTAAAAGTGGCAGTGATATTACTTGGTAATGTGACAAAATATCTTTAAGCCACAGGGAAGGCAACGCGCTTGTGATTATCTTGCATCCTCGTAATATCACGGGCGTCTATACGCTGCGATAACGCTTACTGTGTGCTTGTTTCTCGACCTGGTCTAATAAAAAGAAGGTTTGTTTTAATTAGTAGTACTGAATACGTATTAAATTGTTTTATACCGCCACCTGTTAGAATATTATGGCATTATAACTCTTTTTCAAACAATAACCAAATATTCTGCATTAAAAAATAATATTACGACCATAAATTTGTGTAAATATTTTTCGGGAGCAGAGAAAGTTAGTATAAGTTAACATAAAAAGTTAATTTCGCGTGATATTTGCTTGTCGATGTTAAATGTTTTAGACTCGTACGATTCTGTTCGTACAAAAAGTATCAGGTTAATAATCGTATATATGTTAATTATATTCTAATGATACACAACTATTCCGACGTCATCTTTTATTATTCTGTTTTAAGGCGACACAACTAATATTATATATGATTTTTAATACCTATTAATCATAATAAATTTTTTTATTAATTCTGAGACTGTTTATGACACGATTAACAGGGTTGCCGATAGTTAACCGAAACGTCAAACATGTAAAATTTTAATTAAACTGCGTTTTAAAGCCGTAAAAATCTAGTTTTGTAAAGACTGATATGGGTTTGCATAACAATATTAATGATAATCGTAGGCCACACGAGAAATTAATACTTTGTTAGTCAAAATACGTTGTTGAACATAATAGTCCATTATTTTAAAGTATATTTATTTATTAATCAGAATAACGAATCGTAAATCTCGATTTCCTCTCGATGATGCAAAATATGTTTCCGTATCTTATTACATAGAGCTCACGAGAAAGCAGCGTTCTGAATTATAATCAAATATTCTTGGGTACTTCCTACCCTGGTGATAACGAAATAACGTGATTTAAATAATTAATTAATTAATTCACACGTCATCTAATAGGTTTACCTGAATCCGAGCAGATACAAATACATAACTTAGATACATAGAAATAACACCCAAGCACAGAATTATACAAATATTCATCACATAAACACTTGTCCTGGGGATCTAGATCGAAGCTTGAACATTTCATCACAATCGTTTCACCACCTTACTTCACTTATTTCATCTTCACATTAATAATAAATAATAAAACAGAATATATATAGATGCTATATTACTATTACATTAATCAACAAGTAATTATATATTGTTTAAAAGGACTTCATTGATACAAATAATCAATAAAGTGCACATAAAGTACTATCAAACAATATAGAACTCTAAACTGGGAAAGCAATTCATTACTGTGTTTGAAGCACAGACTGTTGAAGACTGTTTTTAATTACCTATCGTAACAGCTCACTACTTTGACCCGCGGTTAACTTTGACTACACAGTATAAATCTTAGACAGATAGCGTTGAAATAATTATCCCCATTAAGTATATTCATAATAAAACTACTTTTAAACAGCATCAAAAAGCAGTTTATTTAACTTTTATGTTCGACGTTGCAGTTGAATTGCAGCAACACGTACATTCAACTAAAATATGTTAGGATTTCTGTTAAGTAATTTTAAATGTAGGTGCTGCCCGATTTTACTGGATTTATCCGAACTCGCCGGCAAAATAAGTATTAGCATTTAGGTCATTAGGTTCCATTTCAACAGCTCGTACACTGAATTACAATATTGATAGTCATGTTGCATATAACCTCTTACGTTTAGTAAGGCGTGTCTCAGTGTCGTCTGATCTCCCGCCATTTATATCGATTGCAGCCGACCGAATAATCGTTAATAATCGTTATGGATGTGACTATAATTATAGCGTTGGATGTTTACGATGTGCCCCATCCATATACTGAAACCGTTTTAAGGAACAGTAAAAGTATCATTGTGCAAACAGTATATTAAACGTGAACGCAACTATGTATTTACAGAAACGCGAATAAGCTGTAATTTTACTACTTTATTATGTTAATTTAAGTAAGTTATATACTGCTCAATCATAAGGTGTCCTTTTTGATTGATATTTTAATTAACTTAGAATTATCATCATACAAAGTAATCATTAATATTAACATTTTACCTGCAAATACCTGTGAAAAGTGTGCTGCATGATTATATAGTCTGTACTATATACACGAACTCAATTAAAAATATAAGACACAGCTAAAATTGTCAGGTAATTAAACGTTATAACCTTCAACAGACAATTTATGCTGTGTGCGATGTGCTAATTATATCTTTGCGATATCGTGAGCGTGTATCGACGTATTACCATAACAAAGATCAAATATCTGTTTACTAATCAAGTAGTATAAACAAAAAATACTCTTAATTTTATAAGTGACCTCTAAACATTTTTTTTTGCTATTTGCTTGGTGGCGTATTGATTAGTAAAAGAACATAGAACTCATATCATCTCATCAGATTCCAAGCCATTAATTTTCAATAATTGTTAGCAACCTATTCAGTTTTTTGCTCTTTGTCGACGTATTTGATATTAACACATATGTTAATATCAATATATTTAGATTTGACAATGTGGTTGCGTTTAATTCATTCATTCATTTCAATCTTACGATCATCTATTCTCTTCATTGTTTTAATTTTATTTTATTCATCATTTAAATTTTTATCGCAGTTAGTATTTTTATTTTTGGTTCTGTGACTCAGATAAGAACTGACACGAATTTCCATGCATAATGTATACGCCTTCAAAGGATTTATGTCCGAAGCAAGTTTTGAGTGATATATCACATTTTCTCCGAACTTCAATCAAACTGTGATGAAACACCGAATCGCTTTAGGGTACTATAAAAAATATAGTATGTTTAAAATCAAGATAATATTCTTGATTTTAAACAACAGCTAATAATAACGGCTGCGTTAAAAATACATAAAATTATCATAAAAATAGCTAACAGCTTGTCGCCCTGTTAAAAAAGAAAGGTAATAACTGCCAATCTGAATATATGCAGATAATTGTGTCGTAATATTTCAACTTTTGGATCCTCATTATAATTTATATATATAAAAACAAATGCCATTTAACTTTAATACGTATTCAGTTAATACGCAATATTAACAACATCATTACTAGCACATCTCGACCTTAATGAACGAATTGCGCTCAACTTTTGATGACATCGGCCATCCGTGTCAGGGTCACCAGTTCGAGACCCTTAGCTGCGACCGGTTCTGCGGGTAGGTGATCCGGCACTTATGTAATACGATTTATATGCCGGTGCAACCAAAAGAGACCTCTTATTACGAATTCATCCGATTACACAATGACGAGAGGACGATCGATGAAATATAAACGACACAATAGGCAAATTACCTATATATTTACGAACGAGTATCATTTATTAACGTTTCGTTCAAAATTGTGTTTCAATCTGAATGAAACTTATAAATGTATCTTTCAAGAAATTCTAAACTCAACATTCAATTAGTAGAGTACACTATTGTAAGCAATTTTTAAAAAGATTTTAGTAAATTTACAATGTATGATTGTACATTCGAACTCCCGACGATTTTCCATAACAAACGTATTTTTTTACATATTTCCAAGTTACATAAATAATTATCTTATGAATTCTTGTTTATTTTTAAATTGGACGGATAACATCAATGTATCGGTATGTTACTGCATCAGGTTCTTTGGGTGTGGCCAGTTAATGAGATGACTAATCGGTATTTGCCTTACGTAATTCGATGTTTTTTTTAAATTGATTTCGATAAAATGTTTAAGGAGAACAGTAATTTTTTAAACAAACATCAAAATATCATTTAAAATTCATCCCTAAAAGATCACTTTGATGTCATAATACTATATGTAGGTAAGTAACTCGAGCAAGGCATACTGATATTAACATCAAATGGATATATATCTACAATCTTTCACTTACGCAATCAGAGATACGACTGCTTATGCTCATATATTTCCATGGACATTAAAACCTGTAATGTATATCTGGAGTCATTAAAATTGGCTAAAGCTAACGTCTTATTAGTGAACCATAGATCATATTTTATTAGTTACTTCACATAATAAATCATTTTAGTGGGAATTTTAACTAACCCTATTATTTATATGGTCCGATAATTCATTCGGTGGTTTTCCTATCTTGTGCGCAATAAAGTCGTGGGTTCTATCCCCGTCTAGGATATTTTTTATAATATGAACTAGCAGCGCACCGTGGTTTTACGTTTATTACACGTTTTAAATTAAGTTGTATACTGTCACTCTACATTTGTACCCGCTTAACCCCTGAAGGGGGGGTTAACCCCTGAAGGATGATTTTCAAAAAATATTTTATATGTATTTCATAACTTTCAATGAAGAACCTTTAAAGATGGCAATATTTCATACTAACTTTGCACCCCCAAATCCTTTCTTAGTGCTCCTCTTAGTAATAAAAGGACCACTGTACTTAATTTCAAGTTTCTAAACATTATAGTTTAGGGCCTGCATTCATATGTCAATCATTCAGTTAGCTTCTTTTCTTATATATTTGTTGTTGTTTAATGTCCTTTACACAAGTTCTGTAACAACGTACGACTTATCCCGGAGTCAGGTCAATGTATAAGATGAGGAGTCAATTTATTATTATTATTATATGTCCTATAAGTTACTGGTACCCTCAATACACGAATTCAATTCGCTGCCCTCCGTAATTATTTAATTAATTCAGAATTGCGATCTTCTTAAATAACATTACTATTTAAACAATATGTTAGAATTACCATATTTATTAATTTTAAATCTCACTTTCGCGGTATCTATTACTATCTAAGGATTTTTGTGCGGTCACAAAGAAAAAGCAACAACTGTCGTCCAAAATACAGTTAAGTCCCAGCTTAAGAACAAGCATCAAACAAGAATGCCTAGATTTTGTAAAGACATGAATGACATTATTGACAAATATGAGCAAAGTACTTATTCACGAAAGAACAATAGGTACCAATGAGCATTCTAAAGAATGACGGTCGCAAAAACATGGCTACATTGTCCATAGACATTATTGCTTGTAGAGAATTCATTTTCACCCACATAACCAAATAAGTGAGTAATTATAGTTCTTACTTAAGCCTTAAAAAAACAACTGTCTACTCTTCCGCTTCAACGATCACACTAAATCCTACTACAGTATAGATAGATTGACAACTATTGAATAAATTCTCTTTTTTTATCTTGTCAGGTTGTGCAATTACAATAAAATATTTTATATGTTCGATGTATCAATATTATAATAATGTATATTGACACAAAATCTCATACATTAACCTGACTCCAAGGCAAGTCACTTAAAGAACTTGTATAACGGACATCAGATAACAGAGGAATCACAAATGTAATACCAAAATAAATATTTTTACCAACCAGACACAAAAAAAACATAAATATCATCATATAAATGTTTGACCTGGGTGGTGTACGAACCCGCGACCCTTGGCATAACGCCTGCGCCATCGGGCTCGTCAATCTATGTACAATCTCAATTCAAACTTAATAAGGTCTTTATTTAAAACAATAGTCGCCCGGTGGTTGAAATAAAAAAATAGTAGAAGCTCCTTTCATCATTTGACAATCAACAGATATTTGATGTTCACTTCAGTCAAGTATTTTAATATGTCATCAGCTCACGCATTTCTAAAAGGGGGTAATATTTTATTGTATCCCGTATTAGTAAATAGACAGGCTTGTCACAGGCATTTGTTTATTTGTAAAAATTGGCAATGATGAATCACGATCAGTTATTAATGCATCCTTTCGAGATTACATTGCCAGTCAAATTGAATACAATTATACAAGCTTCGTATCTTATACTCCAGTGAACGATAAATCCTTTGAGGGCCATTCGACCGCCATCCTATCCGACGACCAATTATTGAAACAACCAAAATCTAGATTCAAGTCACGTTTGCAAACTTTACTGTAAAACAAAAGGTCATTTAGTTGACCCGGGCACCATTACAATCTTCAAAGCGGTTTGACAAATCCATCAAGTCTACCAGAGATATAATTAACTTTTTTGTTTCGACGACAATATGAGACTATTAATAAAAAAAAGATGAGATGCTGAAATCGCACATTCACATAAATCGTTAGCAAATATCTGTATGTATTAAAGAAGAAACTGACTGTCCGAATGACATATCAACGCAGGGCATAAACTATATGGGGAACCTTAAAATTTTGGACAGGGGTTCCTTTTATAACGTAGAAGAGCTTTAAAGTTTTTTTTGAAAATTCACCCCCTAACGGGGTAAAATGAGGGTACAAAACTTTGTATGAAACTTTGATGTTTTTTGCATACAGGTCTCTTTTATAACGTAGGAGAGCAGAAAGAAAGAATTTAAAAATCACGTACCTTAATTTTGACGTTATTGTGTTCTTAGATATCTAACCAATATTAAAAAGGTTTTCATAGCGATTTCTTGGTCCCGTTGATTCCATACAAACCTAAACTTAGCAACCATAAGCACAGTAAAAACATATTACAATGTAGTGCAATTTTTTAAGATAATTAATATATATGTATATATTTTTTCTTCTTTTTTATTTAACTAGATAATTATGCAACATATGCCGTGTGGTACCATACGTAACAGCAGCCTATAGACGCTCGTAATAATATCACCAGGATATAGCACGTTGCCAACCTCGTGACTTGAAGATATTACGTCTCATTACCCAGTAATTTCTCTCACTCTTCAAACCGGAACACAACAATGCAAACATGACTATATGACGGTAGAGTGAGGTACCAATGCAAACCTTTGTATGAGCTCCACCTACTGTGTGGTTCAAAATGATAATGATGGTTGTAATCAATAGACACAGCTGATTGGGAAACGTAGTCACCTGCCAAAAGCTGCATTATAACTGAATCAGATAATCTATAATAATTGGCAAGACTTTTTATAAAACCTTAAGTCCTATGATAGTGATCCTCATTAGTGACTTAAAGCGACAATAAAACAGCAAGATAATAAAAATAGTTTCTTAAGCACGCAAGAACGGTAGCATCGACTGTAAGTACTATAATAATTGTTTTATTAATAAACAAAAGCTATTCATTACTAATAATTAATTCGTATCGAAACAAAAACAAATCAGGAAGCGACTTATAAAAAGTAACTAAAAATAATAAAGAAGTGATGAAACCCTTTTAATAGTGAGCTGTCAATGTCGAAACTCGCGGAACTGTGCGGGTTCAGGTATTGACCTCACGACCAACTCTAACCTCACAATTAAGCTCGGATCTGGCATTTAAATGATGGGTGCTTATATCGCTTACATTAACACGTCACGGATATCCGAAAATAAGTTTTAGCGTAAAACGTATGCACCTTGAGCTCAAATCTGTATAGAACATCGTAGTTTCATCACCTCGGTAATAAATAATTTGATTTATTACCGTTTTAACACCAAAGTCCATGATTTTGTTTACTAAAAATAAACATTAATGTGTTACTCCGAAGAGAATATATTTATAATACTCCACTTTTCAAAATGAAGTTATAATTAATTTGTATCACCTAAAAACTACCTAGGTAAAGGAAGTCAGTAAAAATAACGTCACATATATGCATAATTAGTTTTGTGACGACTAATATTTGATAACATTTAAGCGATCACTTGTAAACGACTGTTTTAACTATTTTATACAAAAAAGAGGTATAATATACCAGTTAGTTAGACATAACGGTTACCTTGCAGCCTAGGTTTTAAGTTTTAATTTATTAGGTATATTGTTCTGTTGTTAATCGGATCTGAAAATGGGTCGTGGGCATCAAAAGCATTGAATGGGTTAAAAATGGCAGCTATGAAATATATCTCAAGTATTAATAATAAGCAATAATATGCTCGCTTTGGATATAGAAGGCTCAGAGTTCGATTGGCGCCTTCTTTTTTGACCCGCGTAATATTATATATCATATCTACAGAGAACTGCGAAGCCGTTCCGTTAAAGCCAAGTAATAGTGCAATCCACATTAAACCTGCCAGACTATAACCTTCGCTAAGAGTTGGACAGCAGGGGCTCTATTTGCCTTTCCTACTGCCTCGAATAATTGGACTTTTTCTGATGGCAACTATTGCTTTAATCATTCATATATTTAAAGGGTTTTATGTAATTATAATTTCATACCGGCATCCTATTGGTCTTATTGCAACCAGGAAGTTGACCTATGCATATTGACGGCAATAGAGGCCGGCATAACAAAGAAAACCCTATGTGTTCCTAGTATCGGAAAATTAACGGCTGACTCCATCTTACTAAAATTATGCAATATTACATTAGGTGATACCTCAGCACACACAATATACTGTATTCTACCTTATTTTATTCTAGTGGTTGACAATGACTTCGTCTATGTACATGACTATAAAATGTGTAGCCTATATGTAAATACGACTTATGAGTAATTTTAATGTAAGCTTTTTGGTTGAATTAAGTGGGAGTGAAGTACGTAACCAAAATCTTTGTAAGAGTTCTACCTCGTGTATATTCTTTGTGTCATAGTTACAACCCCAATAAAAATAATATACAATTGGTTCCTGTCGTTCTGACGTTATACGCTTGCATATATTTTGAGGATTTATTTTTATTTATACAGATTTAGACGAATATTATATTAAACAATCAATTGAAAGTCTACTGCAGGGCATAGGCCTTTCCAAGAAAGTTTTTTGCCTATAATTGTCGCGCTGGGCTAGCGTGTTAGCAATCGCAGAGCGCAGCTTTCGCGACAAATTTGCTGCCCTTCCCTATCCTGTGCATTTGAGCTGCACTGTTTCGGATGGATATACCGCCATCTATCGGTTTTGGTACCTTAGTCGCCTCTGACACCTGGTGCAGTGGGAGGTACTATTCCACTCTGCCGTTACCTCACAGCAATATTATTGTATTAAACATAATCATAGGTATTTATCCAGCTACAAATTTAATTGATCTATGAAATACATAGCTGGATGTGGAAATTTCTAGAAGATATTAATCGTCATTTATGTACTCGCATTTTCATGCCGTACGAATAATTTCGTGCAGCTGTTTTACTATGGCACAGTAACCAAGATCCATTCTTACAAACTTTGTTTTTTATACGGTTATAAAAATATGAGAGTTGCATATAATATTTTTATTGTCATCTAAAGTCGCTTCTTTATGATACATGTCTAGTGTTTCTAACTTATAACACGTAACATTTATGGCTCTTACAACATTTTAATGCCGAGTCGTGGCTTATTTTATATAACACATATATTGATGATGTTTGACGAATTTAGCCTGTCTTGTATTGCAATATTTTAAAATTATTTCGTTAGCATGTTACTGTATAAAAATAAATAAACATACCCAGAATAAGAAAACAATAAATATAGGTATATTTCTCACCCACACTATTTTATCTGCTTATAGGATTAACTTAATACAACGAGGCTAAAATAATAAATTAGTGTACTGAATGACTGCTGATTTACTTACATACTTCTATATTAAATAAGTCTGTTTCAATGTTGTCTTTGCAACGAAACCTTTCCTATGTACATTATTTATATTATTAGTTTAGTAATGTTGCCTAATTATTATAAAAGTTTACCCGGTTTAATATTCACACATCTACAATTTTCTCCATTCATAATAAATATATGAAATTAATAATACATAAATTCCCACAACGTTTCATACATTGACCTAATTCCGTGATAAGTCGCTTAAAGCACTTGTGTTACGGACAACAAATATACTACTTGAGTACATATATTTAAATTCAGACACAGAACAAATATAAATCTATATATCATCATATAAATAGTTGTCCTGGTAACCCACGACCTTTGGCGGTCAAGACAGGACTATTTGCGCTATCGGGCCCGTCATAAACATTGCATTAGTACAAAAGTACAAAATTGGTTGAGAATTTTTGTAGTCCTGCTTATAATATAAATATAATCATTTACATAAGATGTGTAATAAAATTTAATAATTATTCACGTTTGTTTGTTCCAGGTCCCCATGAAGCGGCTGTCATGCGTATAGCGGCACTGATTGCAATCGTGCAGGTAAAATTTAGCATATATATAATTTGAAATTAATGCACATTACGAATAAGCATTATGAATAAATTAATAGGAATGCGTTTAAAACTATTGCTATTTGATATTCCTTCTGTATCTATGCTGATTCGATGAAGTTGAAGAGGTTTGTTTTTTACCCATTAAAATATAAAAAGAACTGTTTTGAATCCGAATTATAATTAAAGAAAAGGATATTGGGCATCACGCTATGAAAGAGGGTAAACTGCGTAGCACGGTTAATACAATACATTTTATATCGCACGTTACATACGACCTTTGAACTTTATGTAATTAAATTTAGCATGAAAGAATAGACTTGCAATATTTATTTCATAACGATTACTAAATTCATATGTTAAAATTTAAATAAGAACAATAAATTTACAGTGTATCGTATCTCGTGCTCACTCATTTCATAGTAAAAAAGGATTGATATATATATATATATTTCAATTGGTCATAGAGATGCAACCTAATAAATTACTGGTAACATAAAACGCTTATACTCCGTAATTTAATTTATAGCCTTCATATGGTAGTTGGCAAGTTTATGAGCAATATAAGATTTTTTTAAACAAATACAATAATTGTATAAGCATAGTTTGTGATATCAGATAATTAATATCTATAATAAAACGACTTTATGTTAGCTTTAAGGTGCTCCTTATTCAACACAATTGAAATAAAATCCAAAACCAAATATCCTGTTTCATCAAAAAATGAAGAAGAAGGATATGGTTTTTTACTAAAAACAGGTCAACCGACCTGTCACGTCTGTATTTATATTTCAAAAATATAAAGAAATAAATAACTCTTAAATAGATAATAAATACCTGACGCGGTCACTCCCTTCGTCACCTTGAAGATTGCAGAACGATATCGGCTTATAGATCTCCATGCAGTGTATCTCATCCAATCAGAGAGCACAAATATACATTAAATACTAGACTTTTAAGGTGCCATAAACAGATTATTTCCACATGATGTAACAGTAGGCCACGCGGGTCAGAGTTGAAGCGTACAAATCGAGATCATAAATTATTTTGTAACGTGAAATACTTTCGTTTAGGCAGAAATAGCTGAATTGCCCAATTAAACCTAATGGAAATGCGGTGTTACGTAAACCAACATTTCGAATTTGAATGTCTTGTTCACTTGTAAAATAACACCTCCCATTGTAGGTATAGTAAGAGCCGACAGATGGCTCTGTATCTATTAGAAACTGCATAGCTCAAATGTACAGGGCAATTGCCACTAGGCTTATCCAGCGCGGCAATCAAGGGCAAAATTCTTCCCCTTTCTTGGGAAGGCATGAAGGCGTTTCCAACAGTAGTCGTGCAACTGCTGATATGATGATATTTACGATGTTAGCAATGTGTACTATGATGTATTCATGCTTCATGCTTAAAATCTAATCCATTTCGGTCCTATTATGCTTCTTATTTATAATAGCAGTGGAGACAATAAAAATAAAAATAAGCTGACTGTTTCGGATCGCTAAAACTGGTATAGGGTTTTTCACACATTGAGTATTAGAGAAGTTTTACTGGAGTACAGGCAGTAGAATAGTACATTCCTCTGTACCAGGTATCATAAGAGGTGACCAAGGTACCAGAACCGACAGATGGCGGTATATGCATCCGAAACGGTGAAGCTAAAATGCACAGGCTGGGGATAGGAAGCAGCAATTGCCAACACGCATGGCCAGCGCGGCAACTATGGGCAAAATTCCTCCTTTCTTGGGTAGGCTATGTCCAATGCTGTAATGATAGAAGCCTTTTCTAAGCCTGTACAATTGATCGTGATAAATATTTTGATTTGACCTGCTATCAAACCGGTGCTCATGTAAAGCTTAATGAGAGAGACAATGGAACGAATGTTCACCGGGCTCCG
>JACJUM010002279.1:7155625-7335094 GCA_020976665.1 Heortia vitessoides | reverse complement strand
CAACAACCGTAACCCCACCGAGATGTTATCCTGGATCAACCGACCCTCGTTGTCCTAAACCAACAACACTTACACCCAGCTCTTGTTATCCGGGATCTAAGGATCCAAAATGTCCCCAGCCATTTGCGCCGAGTAGTACAAACCCACCTTCTACGTACTTGCCTCCATTCCCTGCAGATAACGAAATCAAATCGTCCAGGACCGGAAGATTAGCTTCTAAAGATACAGAATATTATGATGACGACAGCCAATCTAAAATAGGTGCGTAAAACTATATTTATAGTTAAAAAATGAAGCGTCAAGACTTTGAGGTATTTAAAATATAATAAATATACTGTTCCATCCGTTTAATGTTGTAATATTGAATATAAAAAATGAAAATTTAAAAAATGTTGTTAATACTTTTCATATATATATTTTAAAAAATCTTAAATCTTATAATTGGAAAAACAAAAGTAAAATGTTGTAGTTGAAAATGTATTTTTAATACATTTTAAATTTCAAAAGATGTTGGTATATCACCGAAGTTAGAGAGTACATAATAAAATAATTGTAATATTTAATAGTATAATTCCTTTCAGATAACTTTGACTTCTCTCGAACAAAGCCAAGGTCAAGAAATGTGAGAGACGTTAGTAAAGCGAGCGACGTTCTAGTGGAATCTTCTAGCGGATCAGCCATCGTGTATTTGACAGTCGGCTCGGGAGCCATAATGGTGTTGTCAATTACTCTTGCTATTTATATATACAATAAACGAAGACAAGGCGTGCAAATCTTACAGAAAGCTCAAAATGTTTGTTAAATCATGTACATATTCATAATTAAGGTTACGGTTAATATTTGTGATATTATAATAATAAATGCCCAAACTTGCATCATTTGCAATTTTTTTTATTATGGGAAAAAATTATGTATGTAACTATCACTGCCTTTGTTAGCTTTATATAAATTACAGGCGCTTGTTTTGTTTAAAAAATGCCTATTTTATATATGTATAAAATAGTGCCATAGTATCAATTTTATGCATCCTCAGAAAATGTATTAATGTGTACTTATATACCCTAGTCAAAATAATATGTTTATGAATACCGAAATTTTATTGTTTAAAATCTTTCTCGAATATATCATATACTTGTGATATTTTTGTAAATACTTATATTTGCCAGTATACTTATGTGGCCATTCATTATAGTAACTGAAAACGACATTATTGTGTTTACTCTGTATTGTAAGCTACTAGTATTTTTTTATTATAACGTTTTTTATTGGTATATTTTTGATGTACAAAATAATGTACACGCTTGCAAAGTAGAATAGACACAATCACGGTCACTTTTGAATTTTGACCTGTGTATGTTTGTAAGATTGCTTTTGAAGTCAATCTAAGTAAAACATTCTATGAATGTCATTTGTTGTTTTATTTCAAATCAATTAAATTCTCTTTAAGGTTTGAATTGTCATTATTATTTTAAACAGATGTGTATGCAATATAATTCATGTTGTAATACACCAAAGATTAGTTGAATATTTTTTTATAAAAATTTAAAGAAACTTGACTATAGGATAAAATGCAGAATAATTTTACACCCTAACAAGCCTCTTTCGTTAACCTCTTTAAAACTTACAAGTCATAGGATGTAACATGTATACGTATACCTACTATGTAGATATTTTTTACCAAAATGAAATTCGGAAGTTGTAATTCTGTTAACTTATTTCGCTAGCCATAAACAAAACTTTTTAAAACTTGACCAATTTTTTATCCTATGACCAGTGATATTTATAACTGAAAATTTACAAAAAATCACTAATAAAATTTATTAAAGAATTACCTACGCATCTCTAACAATATGTTAAAAGAATATTAATTGGACCAAAGAATTAACCTGCAATTTAACTCAATTAAAGTTTATGTATAGAAGACCATAAAAGATTTTTTTCAATACAAAATGCACTGATATACATAATGTAACCATTTCAGATACTATTTGAATGACACATTTACAACATACTTAATAAAAGTAACATTAAGTGTGGTGTCTTTGTCAAACTTTAAAACAAGGTAATCGAAAAGTGACCCAAAAAGATAAAAATTTAATGAGTAGGGATCGCGTAAATGTAAGAAAATACTATCAATATTAGACAAAAGTACTGAGAATAAAACCTGAAGGAAAGAATGTTCGTCAACCTTATAGTAATAATAAATTCATCCACATTGCCCTGGATATCAGACAAACAGAAGTATTACAAATATAATACTCAATTACATACAAGCTAGAAACACAAGCAAAAGCGCCAACCACAAAAGGTCCCTCAAAAGAAAAAGCAAAATGATTTGGCACGATAATAATATTTATTTCCAAAACCTTACAAAACCAAACTATGAGAGGTACAATGTAGTTCACTTTGAATAAATAAGTCTTACATTTCTGTAAAAGACAACTGTGTATTATATTCTTAGTTTTCTTAACATAAATTATGCTATGAACTATAGAATAATTAAACATAACGCCTATTGCGATAGTATATATTAAATTGAGTGAAATCCATAGACAGTTTCTGTGTAAAAATGAGTTAGTATCAAATGTTTAAAACTAAATATTTTTATAAGTTGTATGAGAAAGATCATCACAGTCACAATATTATTACAGAAATATAATAATTGTTGGTAATAAATTAATAATTTATTATGGTCTATCTATGAGCTTTATTCGTATCAGTCCATTCGGTGTGTACATGGGGTGAACATGGTAATCCAAGGGTTCATGATGGTACTCCATTTTAAACGCTTGCACCATCTGTAATGAAAAGAAAAACCAGAACATCTCATACATTGACCTGACTCCGTGATAAGTCGCTTAAAGCACTTGTATTACGGACATCAGACAACAGAGGATCACAAATATACTACTTAAATACATATATTTCACACCCAGACACAGAGGAAACATAAATATCATCTAATAAGTATTTGACCTGGGTGGGGATCAAACCCACGACCTTTGGCGCACAAGATAAGATCACTACCATCTGCGCCAACAGGGCCGTCACAATAAACTATATTTCTCAGTGCAAATAAAAAGCATATTACTTTTAGATGTGTTTTAACTACTGCTGGAAACACCGATGTGTTCTTAAATTGTCTTAATTATATTTTATAAAGCATAGAAAATCCTACATACCTACATCCTATATACAAAGATCCAACATGCCGTAACACGAGGTAGACCGCATACAAAAGGTCGTCTGCATTGGTACCTCACTCTCACCAATTTCTACCACCAAATAGCATTACTCGTATTGTTGTCGTTGCTGTGTTCCGGTTGAAAGGGTGAGAGAGGCAGTAAAATTACTGGGTAATGTGACATAATATCTTCAAGTCAAAGTTGGATCTTTGTGATATTTCGAGCGTCTATCTATAGGCTACAGTGATGGTTCCTATCTAGCATACCTACTGTATACTTGTATTTCGACCTGGACTAAAACTTAAAATATCTATATATTTTATACTAGCTACCCACAAGATACCATCAAGACTTTTCTCGCTCGACAATGAACCTAAAGGTTAAAGGGAGCAATTGTTGGTAAGACTTGATGACAGACACTGCCACGTCTATTAAATGTAGCTTCCACACAACAGACCATCCCCGTATCAGTAGAAAAAAGTACGCACCTTGCAAATAACAGTGTGAATCTCCAGCTCGGCGAACCTCCTACCGAGGCACATCCTCTTGCCGAAGCCGAAAGGAAGAGAGGCGAAGGCATGGTGCGTCTGTGACGTAGGCCTTTTTATCCAGCGCTCTGGGTGGAACTCGGTGGCGGCAGTGAAATTCTCTTCACTGTTTCCCATAACGTAATGCTGGAATATCACTTGCGTCTGGAAGGATCAGGCAATAGATTAACGAAGCTACTGCTATACATATTAAGTCTTTAATTCAACAAAACCTATAACTCGTGGGGGTTGTAAGCCACGATTTTGGCCTTGTGGAAACTTGAAACGTTTTCGCAGAATATGAGATTCACAACTGAGTATATATAACTTTGCTACTTTCAGCGTAGATTTCTATCAAACAATATTTAATTGCAATTCAGGACTGTTTTTCCTAAATGTTCCTAAAGGTAGGATAGAAAGTCTCCTGACAATAATCATTTATAAAAGATTTTGCTTTCTGTTTGTTAAGTTTTAAATTTAAATATATTAAAACTTTTGTTACTTACAAAAACATTGATACTACAATCAAATCATTTTTCTTAACTAGTTTATATTGCTATAACGTTTAGACTGTAAAAATTGAAGTTTTCCAAACTCACTTTTTAGAAGACCTCTCTCAAAGGTCAAAACGAAATATGTCCGATATTTGTCATTAAAAGTATACTACCAATTAGTATTCTTAAAACAGAAGCAAACGTCTCCCGTTGATGATGAGGTAGGTATGTATTGGTCGGTGAAAATCTTGTTTCACATAAAAACAAATATGTACAATTTTTGTAATCAGTGCATATTCTAAATCAATCGATTGAAAATACATCCATCTAATACAATGAACACTTACTCCTTTAGGGATGTTATATCCGGAAATTACTGTATCTTTGGTAAGCTGTCTCCCGTTTCCTATCACAACGGGATATAACCTGGAATATAATAACAAAAGACTCAAATTGATAATTGTAATAAATTGATACCCCTTTACATTTAAAGCTACAAATTGATAGCAAAATTTGCTCAGCTTAGAACTTATTTGAAAAGGTAGTCACCTCAGAACCTCCTTTACACAAGCCTTGAGGTACGGCATCTGATTAACGTCCCCTTGCTTCATTGGCCTACCTTGTAGGACCTTGGAGATCTCTTCATACAACCTTTCCTGTACTTGAGGTCTCAGTGACAGCTGGTACAATATTGACGCTACTGCATTTGACGTCTGAAACATTAATAGCAATTTTGCAATAAAAACATTTGCATGCAATATTTAGTAGGCGTTTAAATAGTGAATAATGGTGATGCAACAGATAATATGTTTTCCCACAGGACACTGATTATTACGTCTGTAATAAAAGTAACTAAAAATATTGAACCGACAGATTATGGTACACCCAATTGGAACAGCATAGCTCAAATGCAACAGGGTAGAGATAGGCTGCAGCATTCCCGTCGCGAAGCTACGCTCTTTGATTGCCACCACGCCCGCATAGCAATTATAGGTTAAAATTCCTTTGGGGATGCCTGTGCCTTGCAGTGAACTTTAAACGGCTGCTGAATGATGATAATGAAGGAAAATTTTATTGATAAAAATATTCAGCATATCTTGCTTCAACATATTGTGACGACATTTATAAAAAAATATAAGCAAGTTGGAGGTGGTTTTTTCCATTGCATCGCGTAGGCTATCGAAAGTATAATGTTACTAAAACAGCATATTTTCCAGGTCACGGACTTGTACCTTTAAATAAAGCGTGTGAACGTCTAGCAGCTAGACTTCTTTGTGCCGAAATACTATGCAACTAATGTTTTAATAACTACAATAGATAACAATAAAAAAAATGTAGTTTTTATATTATTACCACTTTTAGGTTTGTGCACAACCCAGATATACGATAAAAAATAGTAGTTTTACCTACTACTAAGGTTTTAACAATCATTAGTCACTCTCAAGCCTTATAACTTATGTTTACAAACAATACAATTATCTGCAGATTACTATCTGGCTATTTACCAACCGTATCAATTCCTACGAGGAACATATCAAGTGCTGCTACAGCTGCAACTCTGGGCCCGGCGGCCGCGACTAGATCTTGCAGCAGTGACTTGTTGCTGACTGTTTTCAACTCCTCCAGCGCCCTCTCCACGTGTCTCAGAGTTACACTGGAAATTAACCGGAGATACAAGATGGTCTAAGCCAGTTTGGAAATATTAGTTAAATTCAAATATTTACATGTTATGTTAAATTGCATAAGTCCCTTAATTTAACTTAACCTATTTTCACTGAATATATTTGGTAGAAAGAAAATACCGCACTATGGCATGTGTAAAATCTCTAGAATAGATTATAAATTGACTTTATAGATATATATATATATAAAGTTTATATAGTATATATATTTATATATATGTAAAATATATTTTCCTTAGTTTAAAATTTTCCGCATAGTCGCGCGTCTAATTTCATTCAATTTTATCTGTTGCATTGTCATAATCTGAGAAATTACTTGTTTAAATAAAATACTACTAAAATAGTTGTGATTTGGAACTGACATTGTAAATAATAACATTAAATGTCGTTTCTTTTCTTACAGGTATGTAACTAATTACCTGAGGATGGTATCCAAAGCTGCAACATATCTTCGAAACATGGCGGTGGGGTACACTCGCCACCAAGGAGCCTTTAGTTCAAGCTGCCCCACGCACAAGAAGAATGTATTAACGGCGTCTATGAGCTGCTGGCTTTCGGAACCAGCTTGAGCTTCGAAACAACCAAGACGCGTGTCTAAGGCTATTAGACTTAGAGCTGAAATGTACAAGTAAAGAAATTTACGTACAACATCTCATACGCTGACCTGACTCCATGATAAGTAGCAAGTGTTAGAGATATTAGACAACAGAACAATTACGAATATAATACTTTAATACACATAAATATATTACTAGAAGTAGACCTACATGAGTCGTCTGCATTAACTCACTCTCTCCTATTACTACCGCCAAACAGCATTACTACTTACTTTATTTACTGATGCTGCTTCTCTAACTTTATGTGTATATAATCTCTATTTTATGTGTATATAACCCTATTTCTGACGTACGTTATTTTATGTATATATATACATATATATATATATATCTTTATATCATATGCATTTATTGCGTTTATTTATACAAATATGTATGCCACGTTTATTTATTTTGTATATATATTGCCTGCACCACTATATATATATTTTTTTTTCAGTTTTGTTTAATGGTTGACTGGGAGATAATGCCATCTGGCATTAAGTCCGCCATTTGTACATTTTGTGCGATAAAGTTAAATAAATAAAATAAATAAATTACTCGCATTGCGGTTCAGTGAGAGAGGCAGTGAAATTACTGGGTAAATGGGACATAGTTAGACATCTTAAGTTCGCAAGGTTAGCGACACGCTAGTGATATTTTTGTGACAACGACGTATGCTTGTTTGCTATCTTTATAATATACATATCTTCCTGTTATTTTGAATATTATTCCAGACAATGTAGTTATCTCTTAAAACAAATCTGTCCAGTCTTTAGTTCTACCCATAATCAATTATGATGATGAGTGCTGCATAAACATCTCTCAGATATTACTAAATAACAGATCGAATTTTCAACAATCGCCTTCGCTTTAACTTTGGTCTACTTAAATATGATCATATTTTCCAATTCTCTATTCCAATGGTTACGTATTTGACAGCCATAATATTCGAGTCTTAACAAACCTGTTTTCATTTATGTTCGATCCTTGCACACTTAATTATCACTGAACCTAATTTCAATTTTTGTCCTCGTCCCATGATGGTACGTTAACCTTTATTCATACTCGTGATTCATATCCTATTCTTATACTGTAAGAGCTATACAACTCTGGAATGCGCTTCCTCTTAATATCAAACAATCATCGAGCAAATCTGTATTCAAGAAAGCCTTACGCACTCTCTTTAGTTCTTACATTCCCACTTAAATTGACCTTTCTTTCCTTACTCACCCATAACAGGTTCATTTACATAATGTTTGTTTAGAATATTAGTCTTGTTTTTGATATATTTTATGTGTATATATACTTTCTTTATTGCAACGCTTTGGTCCCTATTCTGCATTGATAATTGACTGGTAGATAATGCCATGTAGCATTAAATCCGCCATATGCACATCGGTTTATCCTCATTACACTAGCTATTGTAGGTCCACTGCTGGATACAGTCCTTACCGAGAATGGGGGAATTTTGCCTATAATTGCGGCGCTCGGCAAGTGTGTTGGCAATCACAAAGCAACAAGTGACGAAAACAATTTCATCACAAATATTTTTTTAATTCATCCCCTTTGGGACTGAACCCAAGAACTTTGGGGCATAATATATAATCACTACCAAATATACCATTGGATCCGACTTCAAAATGAAGTATCGAAGATAAAAAACAGAAGTTTATAGAAGATATATAAGTATGGTTGTTCATAAGGTTATATATACCATAGTTACACTTAGAAAATGCTGATCATATTTTAGCATCACATGGTTCTACTGGTATGCGCTAGGTTCTTAAGGAAATCTAAGCAATTACTTGGGCTTGAACACATATAGGTATCTAACCATATATAATTAAAACGGTTAACTTACATTCCAAAGACCACTTGTGGATTTCATTCAAAAAATCATCCGGTGTTTCACCGTCTGTATTTCTTATGCCACGTAACCTAGAAAGTATTTTTTTATTAGTATATACCATCTGTTATATTAAGTATCTTCTAGCCACATATTGTACTTTCTAGAAGAATTAGTTTAACTATTACTAAAAATTAATTTGAGTTGGATCTATAAATTTCGAGGATTGCGATTAGTAACATAATAAACCGTTTATTTTTATACAAACTTAAACCAACAGTTTAAGGCAAGCTAATTATGACCTTGAACTTGTCCACCAGTATTTTAAATCTAGTTTTCAGATAATTAAATCCTTACTAATATTATAAATGTAAAAGTAACTGTTTGTCTGTCTGTTACGCTTTCTCGCTTAAACCTCTCAACCGATTTTGATGAAATTTGGCACAGACAATCTTTAGACCCTGAGAATTGACATAGCTTATATTTTAATTCAAAATATGGGTTGTAAGGGGTTGAAAAGGGGGATGAAAAGTTATATGGAAGTATCGCTATTTTTAGAGCTAGAAACTTGAAACTTATTTTTCAGGACATTGATTCTATATAAATAAACATGACATTTAAAGTTTATATAAGTTAAGATAAAGAGGTATGATACCCAAAAAAACTATTCTACGCGGACGAAGTCGCGGGCACATCTAGTTAAAATATAAAAACAAACGAAAAATAAATATTTAATAATGTGAACACAATTAGAGATTTATTTCACAAACGAATGCAGATTTGTACCTGTCAACAAATGCTTCCGCCACGTGGGCAACAGGTTCTGTATAGTGCGCAGCGGCTCCAGCACTCAAGGCAACTCTTGAGACCTTCGCCCTGAACGCAGCCCAGGCGTCTCCGTGTCTGCAATGAAATATTTTATGACTAAACCTCTAAACAAGCATACGGATTGCGCGTTGGCAAACTTTAAAGTATTAATACACATTACCCATGCAAATAGTTTTATTATCTCCTCCTTTATATTGGAACCCAACAATGCGAACACTTCTATACAGTGGTATGCACAGGTGAGAGTGAAGTAATAAAAACATCAGGGCTACGATACATAAAATTTGATTCTGACTCATACTTAAAAGATAAGCACATGCGTACTGAATTATATATGTGCATATCTATAGCAGGAATAGTTTTATACTAATGGATAATTGCTTGAATTCTACCACTAGTTGCCCACAACAAAAGAAATAATTAATTATTAGTACGAAATAATTCTACTTAGTATAAAGCACATTTCCTAACTTATAATCATCATACCAGTCATTAAAAATCCACTGTTAGACATAGGCCTCCCAAGAAAGCGTGTTTGCAATCGCATGTGCATTTGAGCTGACTTTTTTGGATGAAAATACCGCCATCTGTCGGTTATGGCACCTTGGTCGCTTCTTACGACACCTGGTACAGGGGAAGTACTATTCTACTCTACCGGTACCTCACGGCTAAGCTTATCATAATAGTAGTCAAATATTAAGAGTAAGAAGCGCATCGCAATAATAACTTGCGTCCGTTCATATAGAATGGATATATCATATCCATTCTATTGGCGTGTGAGAATGCCGTATTTTGCATCAAACAAAATTCTGCACAATCAAGATATTTAAATGAGAAAGTGTATGTATGTAATGTGTACATAAATAACAGATGATTTTATATACTTACACAGCTATCACTCCAGCACAATTTTCTTCTGCTCCGAAGAAATCTTTTCTTAACACGTGCTTATAGTAATTCAAAGACGGCATGGAAGGTCTGAAATTTAAAAAAAAGTCAATTATACCGGATACTCAAAATATGGCAAGATTTTTCAAAAGTCCATTTTGGTTATACCAGTTATATATTATTATGTATACATGTATAAATATCTATATATTTAAAATAATATATAAAAAAAATTCAATGCTATCTGAATGTTATGTTTTATTACTTTATCATTTATTTTAACTTTTTAAGTAGCATAATATAAAATAATGATAAAATATTTCACGATCAAATTATCATAATTATAACAAATACGAGCTAGTACTACTTACAACTATATACCCACTATTTCATAATTCATTATATTACAAAAATAACGAAAATACCATGAACACCCAGACCCAAAAAAAAAATTGTGGCGGTACTACTTAACAACTGCATTAAGCAATTGCATTGTATTGGTGCGAAAATAGAACCGGCGAGTCAGTCCAATTAGCTTTCATTCCATAATAATCTGAAATCTCTTACAAAGACATCAACGCGATGCAAATCTTGTTCTATATAAATATTGCCTTTTAATTACTTTAGGCGCTTCAATAATTTGCAAGTCTAATTCGCTTACTTTTGTAAGGTATTCAACTTTGCGTATTGCGAAAAAAAACAATAGAGGTTAAGTGTATGAGATTAGGTCGTTGGGAAATGAGTGAAATCAACTAGTAAGACCCGAGTTACATATGTCGAATATAGGCATACCGAGGTAAATATTTATGAATTCATTTGTGCGATTATAAAAGAGAGGCATTAAAAAGAACTCTTTTTGAAAATACTATAATTTTAGCATTACTGTCTTATTCTACTTTTTATTTCCGCTAAAGCAAGTTAGTTGCTAAAGTTATGACGTTTGACATAAATATCAGTCGTTTGACATAACTGTCAGTCGTTTGACATAACTGTCAGTCGTTTGACATAACTGTCAGCCATTTGACTGTTGGAGCATATGACAGGTGCAGTTAAATATCGTTTGAAACAGTTGCAGCGTTGAGAATCGTATGCTTTATTTTTATTACAATCTATGTTCACAGTTAAGTGAGAACAATATCTGCGTATCAATTTGTGTTACCAGCAATAGCTTATGGCAGCGAAACGTGGTGACTTAGCCTGGCTTTATGAGTCAACTCAAAATACATCAATAAGTTATGGAGGGTAATGCTTAGGAGTTTGTTTGCGCGGTCGAATCAGAAATAATGAGATCCGAAACAAAACCAATGTTGCCGATATAGCCCGGCGGATTAGTAAGTTGAAGAGGCATTGGGCAGTGCAGTACGCAGTTAGTAAGCAAAACCAATGGCTGACGTAGCCATAAGATTCTAGAATATAGACTACAGGTAAGCGCAGCGTTAAACACCCACAAGTTCGAGATCGTCCCTCCTGATTAAGCCGCATGCTCATGCTGGACCCAGGCTGCATACAACCGGCACAGTAGTAACAGATCCGGCCTATGTCTAGCAGTGGACGTCCTAAGGCTATTATGATAAATGTCTGTCTAGAATCAGCTAGTTACCTTATTACTAACCTTTACGTCACTGTATGGTACCAACACGCGAATGTTGTAACCCATGATTATACAGACTAGTCTGTAGTCTCTAAACAATCTTAGTTATCATGACTCGAATTTCAATTCGTGTACATACCTATGAGGAGCCATATCTTCACCCCTGAAGACCTTTTCAACCTCGCCAGCATCGAAGACGAACAACATATCAGGTCGACCAAGAAGACCCGCCACCTTGACGCAATTGCCATATTGTTTTTGTAGGGACAGGCAAACTTTATCTATATGTTCCACGGAGTAACTACCTGCGAAAAATAAAATAATATCATATTATTTATTATGTATAACTGTGTTGTAAATATGTACCTTACATACCAAATGGCTCATTATCTTTATCTTCTTCGTATGTCCTCCCAAATGTTGCTAGGACAAGATCGCTCACACGAGCTATAGTGTGAGCGATCTTTTCCAAGGCCGCTAGGCCTTATTGAAAGAAGCGATAAGGCCACTAAGTGTATTTTTTATTTATTTAACCTTTTGCACATCAAAATATAATATACATACATATGGTGGACTTAATTCCTAGTGGTATTTTGGTATTTTCTACCTATCAACCATCGAGCAAAACAGAAAATAGATAAGGCGGTTCGATATACATAGATAAATTACAAATATACAATAAGAAATACTAATATCATAATATAAATAACATTAATATATATGTATGTTTACAATTAAAAATATTATTAAAATTAAAATTTTTAAAAAATAAATTTAAAATGCGCATTGTAATATCATGCAGTAGAAAAATAAATCTTGTAAGAAAGACAAATCATAGTATTCGTAATCACACTTTACTGTCCTATATATGGAATACCTGAAAGGATTATAAAGAATATTACTATATATATTACTTGTTTAAAGCGGAATTTTATACAGGTAAGAAGATTTTATAAACAGATTTCATATTTTTTGTGTTTACCATAATGAACTAATAATCAAATTTTAATACGCTATTACTATAATTATTACATACCATAATTTTAAAGTTTTATGAGAACTAACAATATTAAATTAATATGCATTATTGTACATACATACGCGGGAATACAAAACAAAATACATACAATTTAACATTTGTACAATGGGCAACCTCTATCTGTACTGAGCTGTTCTAGACAACTTAGGATGAAAAAAAAATGAAAGTATATTAGCATACACTTACTTAGTTTACTTTTACTTCCTTAATTCGTCGCCATGCTCTAAATTGATAATAACACGACCGACAGTTCAAAGAAGCGCATTCTACAAGTGAACGACCTAAACCGTAAAGTGTCCAGATATTGTTCACCAAGGAACATGGGTTCCTTACCAACCCACAACAACTATTTATGTGATGAACATTTGTATATCTTATGTCTGGGTAATATATAACAATAGGGGTTTCAAATATAATACTTAAAATAAATATGTATGCACACATGTCATACACATATTACCCAGACACAATAAACACAAATGCCTGACATCCATGACACTTGTGCTTTATATATTATTTTAGAATCAAGTCATAGTTGAAATTTCGTTCGTAATTATGTAATGTCGTTAGTATAAAAATTGTATGACTACATTTTTTCTTAAATAATTTCACCTAGCAAACATAAAGCTATACTTCAGTCTTTCACATATTTTGCACATAACAAAAAGACTAAGTAAAGAAATTTTATAAATACTTGTAGTGTAATTGAGAAATTTTCATTTTTTGTTTCACCTAGAACGTATTTGATTTTGAAAAATTAATATAAGGTACTACTGATCTGGTAAAAAAATCTTTCACCAGTGAAATGCTACGTTTTTACTAAATTTTCATTCACGATGAGTTACTTAATAGCAACTTATCATGAAAAACCAGAATTACTTAAAATAAATGTTTTAATCATTTTTTTCAGAACATAACAAATATTCTAACGTATACGGATTCACAAAAAAATGTTATCAACCAAAAAAATTGGGGCACTAGCATATCTTATGTCACAATATAACATATCGTATGTTACATTTAAAACACTTTAAAAACTAACAAATAAACGTTTTGAAAAATAAAACCCTCACTATATTATTCAAATAAATTCAATACAAGCACTTTTAAATCGTCAACAAAATATAAAAGAAGGAAGTTTACAATTAATCATTCATTTACAAGTAACACAGACAACCTCGATGACCCCATCGATTATAAGGGTCATCCAACACATACGTCATTTAATTATGGCTTAAATCAGTCTGCTAGCACCAGACTTGTTTTAAAACTAAACACTTTATACAGAGTACATAAAATATAAACAGCTTGTGAAATCATAATTCGATTTGTGCAATTATCCCTAGCATAATCATTGACACAGACAGCATTTACAGGAGAAACTACAATTTATGTGCCAGAGCCAAGTTACTGGGCTTACTTTAACCCCATCCCACTCTCAACGGTCACGACATTCAATACTTCCCGAGAAAGTGAGAGTTGTTAGGCCTAACTAACATCGCAATGTAATAATGATGAGTCTTTCGGATACTTTCGGATATTCACACTTTGTTATGGCAGTACCAAAATAGTGTAGGTTTAACCTACATCGAGAACAGTGTGTGTTGATGGCAGTTATTCATGTTAGAAAATGTGTCCAGAATATTGTAAATGTGTAATTTGTTAGTTTTTCGGCACTGTACATAAATAATACTGTGATGTGTGTGAGTAAACTTACGGATAATATTTATCAGTTTAAAAAATATATTTTAGAGTCAACTATCATAAGGATCATATCTGTACGTTTTTAATGTGAAACAATAAACTGATTAAATAACACTGTACTGAGTACTGATATTAAAAAAAGTAATCTAGATCTCAAATATACTTTTTAACTTAAACGTAAATTAAGTATTTATTTAGTTATATTTAGTACAAAATAAGATATTTTTAGTTTAAAAAAATGCAGTGACGCTTTTCCATCATAAAGCAGCAGTATGCAATTGGTGTATTCAAATCACAGGTAGTCCAATTTAATTGATCTTTGAAACATATACGTTTAATTATAAACACCGATACATGAATTAAGAAATTAAGTACACTAATGACATTAGAACATCACTATTCTTCAGTGGGTAATGGAAGCTGAATGCTGAGGTCGCGTCACAAAAAATGATTAATGTTACGCACAGTGATAAAAAAAATGTACTTTCATTTTAATCATCATTTCGAATAAAGGTGTAATGTGAAGGTTTATGAATTAGATAAGGTTATGAAATTAATTTTGAAAGATTCATGACTATGAACTTGTAATTGTTTGCGTATATATATAAAGGAGCAGCAGACTGAGTGACATATCTTCGCAGGGCCTAAACTATAAGGGTTAGAGAGTTGAATTTTTTTACAGGGTTTCGGAAGTGCAAAGAAAAACGAAAGCTATAACTTAACGCAGGTGAAACCGTGGAGCGCTGCTAGTACCTATACATATAGTTTAAGGTATATTCATTGAATTTTTTGTTTTGATGTTTTCATAGGCCTTAATTGGTCGTACATTCACAATTTTTATTGACTAACATGCATACAGTCCGCGCAATAGTAAACGTCAATGCTGCGTACTGCCTTTACTGCCTCTCTTACTTATTTAGCGGTAGAAATAAGTGAGAGTGAGGTACCAATGCACACGACTTTGTATGAATCTTTTGACATTGGACAGATGAGCTTAAAGGAACGCCGCATACTAGGAACTCTGTTGAAGTGGCCTATGTATAACAATAAATATCCTACAGCTGATATTATCATAATGATTTTGCGAACAATATGAAATGTTATAAATATTTTAAGTGTTACCTACAATGTGCTTTACCAATATAACTCGTTAAAATCTTATTCAGCCTCGTTATTTACCTCATACAATACTTAAATGATGTCTAACATAAAACTGACTATAATCTTAAGATAGAATATTCGGTCTTTTTACTAAAAAAACAATACATGATTACACAATTCTTACTACAATAAATATACGAAAAAGCACAAAAATAATAGTAAATTGCAAGTAACACGGTTACCTTATGGCATCTGATAAAAAGTCGTTAAAAATTGTTATAAATGGAGAAAGCATAAATAAAACTGGCATTTTCTTACATATGAAATTGATTATTTTATATATTTTAAATATATTATACCATAAAAGTATTCACTATTGTTATCTATACACTTTTTACAGTTTATTGATCTTTTTACTAAAACAAACATAGGGGCAAGAATCAATAAAATCTTTAAAGGTTTGGGATGGGATGCAAATTATTTCCCTTGTAAGAAATGGTTCATATTCCAGAAAAAATGGTAATCTGTTGGAGCAAGGTCCGGGGAGTACGGTGCATGACGCAGGTAATTTAGTGGTTTTTTGTACGTGGTCTTGCGTTGTCGTGAAGCAGCAGTAGTCTAGAGCGATTGACTAATCTCGGTTGTTTAGCGGCTAGTTCTACCTTCATGGTTTGCAGTTTCTGACAATACATATCTGCCGTCACTGTTTGGCCCAATTTCAGGAATCTGTAGTGAACGACACCGACGCTAGTCTAACATACACTCACAAGTAACTTTTTTTAAGTCAGTTTGTTTTGGGCAAGATTTAGCTTGGTCTTCAGGGATCAGCCGTTGCGACTAGCGCTTCCAATTAGCGTACATAAATAAATTTATACATTTTAATTCTGAATTCTTAACCAAAGAGGAAATATCTCAGATCAAAGTGGTTAATACGACAGAACGTTAATTTCATATGTTATATATACTAATATTAAGAAAAAACAATTGTAAGAAGTAATAGACATTAGAAAAAATATTTTATCGGAAATCATCTATGTTTATGTGTATTATAACAAAATTTTATAAAACAATAATGTAACCAAGTGTTTGTTATCGCCCCGGCATTCAATAAATAATTATATATATTTCGGACATAAAATCATAAAACCTCTATATTGTATAAACATAATAGCATTGCGAGAGAAAGATGTTCTTTCTCTCGTGGGCCCAGTTTTAGCCTTTTACCTTATTACTGCACACATCTCCGGGAACATCATCATTATACATTTTCTAATGTCGTTGCTTTTTATGAACTTCTCTCAAGATTGAAGAACAAGATCACAACTCCTGATACGGAGGAAATTGAAATTCTAATCTGCGGTTACCCTGCGGCTTATTTTAAACAAATCTATTTATGTTCTGGTTGGGCTTCATTTTGATGGATAACTGTAAGCCGAGCATTTATCGGCTTGTGCATTTTTACTGTGCCGACACGCAACTCACTTCCTCTTTAATGCAATATGGTGTAGTTAAAAATGGCAGAACAATTGTGGCAATACATGCTTACAATCCATGGATATGATTATTTATAAATTTAACTGTCTATTTTCTTCCAATACCAGTAGAAAAAGCTTTCTAAAATGGTCAAGCTAACCACAGTCTATACCTCATTTGCAAATAATCATAATAACTAGCTGATGATTCTAGAAATAAAATTGTTGCGAATTTATTTTCTTAAATTTGCTTAAGATATAATAAGTAAGTACATGGCTGTCTAGGTCACAAAAAGTTGGCAAATTAAGTTCACAACGTGGCTACTATCATTTACCATTCACCAAGGACCTGTATATCGAGATGGATTGCGAGCCCTTTCACATTTCCCAAATAATTGAATATGTACAATTCGGAAATTATTCGGTGAGGCATTTCCATTTTAAATGTCCCTCAACAATCCCTAATTAACTCTAGATTTGAGGATTAAATCCTGGTGGTAAATATTTTACTTTTTCATTAAAAATATTTTTACAAATTAAAATATATATAACCCAAAAGGCCAATAAAGTGCCTGTAATGATAAACATATCAACAACGAAGTACTAGATTCTATTCTCACAATACTGTAATATATGTACATTGTTTATTCTACGTAAAAGTCACATAGTGTTAATTTTATAAAGACTACCGGAAACTAATTTGCTAGCACGAGCCGGGTCATAAAACTAACACAATAAGAAAACCAGCAAGAAAAACTGGTGGTGATCTAGTGACAAAAAACTCTTCGTGTAAACTTGTTCCAAGTAATATACTAAACTTAGGTAAAGAGACTATACTCGACTTTTGTATTTAAATGATAATCATCATAATATATATCTTCCAGAAGGAATTAAAATTTGTGTGTAGACAATTGCAAATAAATTGCAAATTTACAAAATTAAATTGTGTGTAATTTATTATTTATATATAATTTCCTACGGAGTCATGTTAAAAATGGGAAGTGAAAAAATTATAATTCTTTCTTATCGCTCTCACCAAGAATTTATTTAAAATATTTGGCCATTGGAAGTCCACTGCTGGACATAGGCCTCCCCAAGGAATGGAGAATCTTGCTGATAATCGCCGCGCTGGGCAAACGTGTTGGCAATCTGCTGTAATGCTGCTGCCCATCCCCACCACTAAAGCTATACTGTCTCGGATGGATAAAACGCCATCTATCGGTTTTGGTACCTTAGTCGCCTCTTACGACACCTGGTACAGAGGGCCGTACTATTCTACTCTGCCGGTACCTCACGGCAAATTTTAAATTACTTCATGCAATATGCATTTTAATATTTTGCTTCGTATTATTATTTTGTAGTTATAACTACACAAAACAATATAGTATATCTCATTATATTTTTAAATTTCACTTGAAATTTCAAGTCTCTTTGTTCACAAAACAATGGTCACAATTTTCCGATATATGCGCCTGTCTGTAAGTTGCGTGTAAGTTAAGGCAATACATGTGAGTGTTAGGAAATCCGATGCCGGCATTTGTGAAACAAACGTACGTACTATACCTCTTTACGAGTACAGAAATAGTTTAATGATTTTACTAAAAGTTCTTAACGGTTTCATTAATGACAACCTCTAGGTGTTGTTGATTACAATTTCACTTTTAAATGTTACCTTGAAACGTTCACAAAATGAAAATACATTAACATTTAATTGGAGATAAGCTGTTTTGTAATTTCGTTTTTAAAATGCTGTGTCTGCAATTGCAGATGTATGGCGGCTGTCAATCAAACCCAAGGCTCGGCTGGATTATTTGGGCATTCGCGAAGATGATTGTGGCAAATAAAAATTATGTCCTTGTCCCACATTATTTCGTAATCGAAACTGAACTAAAGTGAAGTACTTAATGGATTTCCATCACGATCTTTATCGAAGCAACCTTTGAAAATCCTCCTCCACAAAAGCCTCTTCAAGGCGAAATATTGTCTAAATTTTGCCCATCCCAGGCCTTTGTGATACGCTATATCATGTCGGTGTACCATTATCTAACGGTTTCGGTACACCAATCGCATCATACGACACATGGTAAGTTAATTAAGGAAGGAAGTATTGATTATTCTACTCCGCCGGTACCTACTTCATGGTCAACTGGTACAAACAACAGCTTTACCAAAATAAGCTTTAATATCCCAAAATATGTACGCGGACAAAATTACGATAAACTATTTTACAAAACATTTACGCACAATTTTCTCGTTTTCACATACTTTTCATCATTTTATTCCCTTAACTTTACAATCACTGACTTATGTACAGATGATCTATGATTAAAAGCCTATAAACATTATGTATATACCCCATTAGCAAACCTATCGGAAAATCAAGTGTCCGTAACGATTGACTTTCTCGTCACTTACTCGATTATTAATTGACTGTGCAATAGCTAACCATGACTGTGTTTACTTCACTTTCGATGCCTCTGCTATCTATACAAATGAATAAAAGTATTATAAATATTTGAAATGTATTGTATATAGTGTTGGGGAGGTCACTAATTCATTATACAGACAGTTTAAAGCAAAAAATATGTCGTTAGATAAACAATAGCAAACAATAAAATATGGATTCAAAACCAGTACGCTCTTAGGGTTCCGTATAATTGTAATAAGGACGAGCTCTTCTTTATTTAAAAAAAGTTGCTGGACAGAATCATAAAAGAGAAAATTCTGATATAGACATTAGCAAGTTGAAGTAGCAGAGGGCAGAGCACATAATGCACAAAATATATAGCCGGCGTAGGTTCTCACATAAGAACCACAAGCCTGACATGATAATGATGATTAAACATTTTTAAAAATACTTGACTCTGCATGTACTTTTTATAAAGACGACGAATGCAAATATGAGAAAAAAGTCACAGCAACCTAAACACTACAAATGAGGCTACATTATCTTAAAGATCACGTTTTATAAGATAAGATTAATATGATACGTTTTAAACATTTATTAAAATATTCTTAAAATCATTTATTGCTAAGTATGTACGAAACCATTATGTTAATTCTTAAAAATAAGCAGATATCCATACAGTACCATACAATGTCTAAAACGTGCCACGCCTTCTCTAGTCCTCCTACGTTCGTTATACAAAGAATCCAGTTAGACAACAATACAGTAACATATGCGACCCAAACAACTCGAGTTAGTTAAAGGAAATGAGTTTCGAGACGTGGTAACAGCATAGCTCTGAACTTAAATAGATAACGCTTTCTACGTTGGACTGGTTAGGTTAGCAAAAAAATGGAAAACCCGAGAACAGGCTGGCCATAAAGCAACTAGATTTACCATTAATCTTGATAGCATAAACGCAATTAAAACCTAAAAATGTTTGCCGTACTTTCATGCACTAGAAAACGTTTTTGAACTTGTATAATATTTTAAATTCTTTTTTTACCCTGAACGTCTATTTATAAAATACAGAATTAGATTATAAAAGAATATAAAATGGAAACTATTTCTCCTTATAAAAATAAAATTTAATCTAAGTTTTTAATATTTTTTTCGAAGAAAATGTAGAAGAGTTTTTTTGTTTGTTGGAACGCCGCAGTCAGATTTGTAGACCGTATTAGATATGTTCTAAATATTTCTTCAGTTTGCCTTTTAAAAGTTGCCGGAATATTTCAAATCAGCATTACTCGTCAACAAGACAATTTTGTGAAGTATTTTTCGGCTTCTTCATTTTGTCGGATCATAACCCACTGTCCCTGTCGTTGCCGGGTTTTGAGAGATGCTCGCGAAGACCCCAAGTTCATTGATCACGAGCTGTTAGCAATATTATATAGGGCTTCTGGGTAGTAAGATCAGTCGGGCGACCACTCCGTGTCCGATCTCCGAAATTAACCACGTGGTACTTCTGTAATGTGCCCATGACCCAGGATTGAGAACCTGCAGCTCTTGTAGAATATTCCCTCTAACCTTTAAGTGACAATTTTTACCCGTAAAACTTATAATAATCCTTTTAAATATTTAAAAGCAGCATTGACTTCCGGGGTATTTCTTTTATTTTATTTTTTTTGGCCTTCCTCGATATAATGGACTATTCAACACTTTTCTTTTCAATTAAATAAATAAACAAACAAACTCTTCAGCTTTAGAATATTAGTATAGATCACGAATGTATCAAAGTACTTTTTGTGTGAACATGTGTTATATTGTTATCACATGCCATTATGTATTATTATTAAATCGTCTTTATAGCAAGTGTGATGTAAAACCATATATCATGCAAAAAACTAGTCAAAAATAGCGTAATAAAATACGATGTAACTCATTCATCCTCATAAAGAGCCTCAATTAATTTGTTTATTGTTAAGGTCATTGACTGACTCAGAACTGGTAGTGAAGTTTTTATCTTATCCTTTTTGTTAATTCTTGAGCCTAAACCATACGTGCTATTTTGGGCCCAAACACAAGCAATGTTTAACGTTTTTCTCAACAGAAATCTTATGAGTTCGAAATTCAATAAGTACAATTTTTAATCCAATTTATTATATTATAATAATATTCAATATTATGCATGTTGATTACTTCCTTATCTAAATCCTTGTATCGTAGCTTTATAAATAACTAGCTGTGCCCGCGACTTCGTCCGCGTGGAATAGTTTTTTGGGTACCATACCTATTTACTTCAAATTATATAAACTTTGAATGTCACGTTTATTTATATCGAATCAATGGCCTGAAAAATAAGTTTTAAGTTTCTAGCTCTAAAAATAGCGATCCATGCAAACAACTTTTCATCCCCCCTTGCAACCCCTTACAACCCTTATTTCGAGTTCAAAAATAGCCTATGTCCTTTCTTAAGGTCTAAAGATTGTCTATGCCAGATTTCATCAAAATCGGTTGAGAGGTTTAACCGGGAAAGCGTAACAGACAGACAGACAGACAGACAGACAAAGTTACTTTCGCATTTATAATATTAGTAGGGATAATGATCCGTAAATTAGACAAAGAATAACTTAATAGGCCGCTAATAAACATAAACCTAAACAATGTGTTTTCTGGATTTTGACACCACATCTATCTGCCACCGACGTCATAAAAAAAAAATTCAGACCTTTATCCTTATAAAATTATAAAGTTTACCTAATTTGAATTATAAACTTACATCATTAACCATAAACATCAAGCTATATGACGATGATAATTAACATGCAAAAATAATCACATCACGTTGTCTATGGTCGCTGTGTTTAGCAACAGTTACTGTAGGAGCATCATTATGTCGGATTTCGTCACATTAAGTTTATTATACCGCTGTCAATGTCACATGGTGCCCATTGACATTGTTGTCATATTACCACACTTCCAACATTATGCGGATGAATGGCATATTAAAGTAATTGTAATGAACCTTCGGCCGTGAGGTACCAGCCCCTGTACCAGATATCGTAAGAGGTGACTAGCTAGGTAGCGGCATATACATTAGAAACAGTGCAGCTCATATGCATAGGGTGGGAACGAACAGCATCATCCCCGTCGCGGAAGCTGCGCTCTGCGATTGCCAACAGGTTTGCAACGCGGCAATTTCAAAAAAAATCCCCTTTCTTGGGGAGACCAATATCCAGCAGTGGACATCCGATGGCTATAACGATGAATGAACCTTCAATGTGGAGAATAAATAAAAACATTCAACTTATGTTTCGATACATCTATCTGTATAAGAGAGCCCACAGAGAGTTTTAGCCCATGGAATCGTATACTTTCAGCTACCGTAGTTCGGCGGTAGATTAAAGTATACCGCTAAAAATCTAAGTACTTCTTCATAGGCGTTAATACAAATAATTTATTATTTTACCTCTTATAATTTTGTTTGGTATTTCAAAATCATTCTATAATACCACGTTACAAACTTAACAACTCTGATTACTTATACTGAAGCGTTTTCAGTTCTTTTCCAAGATTTATTCGGAAGAGCAAATCGAAATGTAATTTTTGCTTACCTAAAATATATAAAATGAAAGAAATTTTAAGGTAAGATTCGATTTTGTATAATTAACAACAGCAGATTTTTATAAACCAAACATCATCAGCTGTAGGACGTGCACTTCTGGAGATGTGCCTTCCCAAGTAATCTCCAATGGGATCCTTTTTTAGTCAGATGTAGTGATTAGTCTGCCTTCTTGTGGGTGGACGCCCTACGCTGCGCTTGCCATCGGCAACATGGTTTACAATTGACACAAACGAGGTTGTTTTTTTAAATGGCCAATATATCTGCATGAATTTATATTAATCCAAACATATGCATAATAAAACAGTAAAACAAGATTATTTTAAAAATTATATTGAATAATCAATAGACGCGTAGCATTAATGATGTCTGAAATATTTTAAGATTAAAAGGAAGGAGTCAGAAGAACAAATGAGGTAAAAACAAAATTGCATTCATCAATGATTAGTGTAAATTCTTAATCTTTTGACAATTTAATATGTTCCGAAATCAAAATATTAAAACGCAATATGTATTTGTTTTTTTGATACATAACAACTGAATATGCAAGTACTTACACAATAACATGCGTGAGATGAAACTATAAAGAATTAAAATCGTTGCATAATTCCTACCGACAAACATACACGCATATGTAATAGCACAATTATTTTAAACGCTTCAATATTCGTTATCCGAGTTTCGATGGTGTGCGAAGAACACAATTGTTTTGAAAGTCGAATGGCAATATATTTTTATGGCGTTTATTTGTAAAAGTATGCAATCAGTAGCAATATAACGTAAGTATTCCGCACTCACATAGGCCACGGGATACCGGGAGAGTAGAATAGTACCAATACCACCTTCTCTGAGAGGTCTCGTAAAAGGCGAATAAAGGAGCTGATACATGGCCCTATATCCGTTCAGGGCAACATCCTCAAACACTTGCAAATTACGAGCCCAAGAAATACCCAAAATTAAGTATAAGATGTTTTTTCAGAAAAAAAAAATTATGTTTATATCTTAAGGCAGAAATAATGAAAACGTTTTTCACGTTGTATACCAAATCTTCAAACTTTTTTAAAAATAATAATGTAAAATTCACATAACATTTTAGACATCTCATACATTAGATGCATAAATAGGTTAAAGCACTTGTGTTATGAATATCAAGCATTAAACGCCAAGACACAAATCTATAAGGGTCAGTAACTTGAAAATGTACACACGGGATTCTATTAAAGGGAAGCATTAAGAATAGATTTTTGAAAATTCATCCCTAAGGAGATAAAACAGTGCAAATATAGTATGAAACTTAGCTATTTCAGCTTTACACTGATGTAAAGATTTTTCATTGAAATTTATGAAATACGTAAAATATTTGTTACAAAAATGAACCATTAATAGGATAAAATGAGGGTGCAAAGTTAGTGTAAAAGTTCTAGAATTTAACGTTGATGAAACTGAGGGGCAATTCTAGTTATAATATCTAGGAATGCTGTTGGTTTTTGAAGACAATATTTATTATATCTTTTTATACAATTAATCACATTTTTAAGCAAAGAATTCAGGTCATGACTAGATTAGAAAAGTCTGTTACCATCATTACATAGATTCTCATAGGATTTAATACTCTTTTGTTTTAAATTGCCTGTGCAGATACTACTAGAGGTAGTCACAGGAAATAATTACATGATAAAATCTAAAAAGTCTCTCATTACCTTGTTACAAGTTATTAACCAGCTTAAGTGAAGATGCATAGTAAAAATTAAGTGCCACTAATCTGTATCATAGACACGTCTATTTCAAAATGGCGATAATCTAATTAACATATTGAAAGCACTCAACTGGCTCGAGTAACTTGCATGATTTTTCACTGTCAGAATTTAAATAATGAAATCTTTCTAATTACTAACTTTAATTTCTAAAAAATGTTTCAATATTTAATGTTAAGTTACATCCGAGATTCTAATAACATTTAAATTAGAAATGTACTAAATAGTCATTATCATGTCTACTTGATGCCTTCAGTCATTTCAAAAATATATTATTGATAAAGAAAACCTACGACATAATAGAATGGAACAGCTCAAATGGCGGCCTGTTTTCTCACAGAATGTTACTAACCTTTGAATTATGAATTGTGAGTTTTAAACTAGTTGATATACAATATATGTATTTTGATAACAATTTTTTTAAATGGAGACCGTTTTTTGTCAAGTAGTACAGGACAATACTTAATTTTTTGAAATTATCTAAAACTGCTACTTCGCACACACAAGAAACTGCGCATCCCATTTGTCCATTCGTAGTTCTGTATCGAAATACAAATCAAATCTTCCAATAATATCGAAAAGAAAGGTTAGAAAAAACGCTTTTTATATGTCCTAAAAAAAAGTGATAATTCCCACTTTTCTCTCTGTACCACTATGCGGTCAGATCTTCGTCTGCCACAGAATATGTATAAATCTTACCAATAAAAGGAGCGAATCGCCACGTGTTGCCCAAAAGTGGTAGAGGCTTCGGACCAGGAACTTCGTCCCAGGACTTGATCGCCGGGCACACCGTCTCGAACACCGTCGTGTCTAGAGCTGCATGCGTCGACCGGGACCTTTGGCCGTTGACCGGACAAGACAGCCGAGTCGGCTTTACTGTGGAAATGTTATATTGTAAATAAGCGTTAATAGGCAGTCGGTAAAGATTACTTTTAGGTCAAGCTATACGTTTCATTGTGGGCATTTTAGAAATCCCGGCTTTTAATGACAATTTATAATTCACAGAGCATCTCATATGTTGACTGGACTCCGAAATAAGTAGCATTGAGCATACTAGTGCTTACGTTTCGGGTATCGAAGAACAGAGGTATTCAAATTATAATACTTTAGTACATACGTTCCAATTTCAGACAAAGATAAATACAGACATTAATCAAGTAAATGTTTATCCGGGAGGGGGTCGAACTAACGACGCTTGCCGCGCAAGATGGCCACAACTGAATACGCTCGACCCATGATTTTAAATAAACATTATTATAGTGGGTAATTTAATTATTATTTTATAGCACAAAGGAAATATCATTAAATTTATAACACAACCTTTTATATGTACAAGATCAATAATTATCCAGGAATCTTGTGCGGTCGAACCTACGACCACGATTTCACGCCACGCTCTGAAAGGAGATAGAGGGGAAGTCGTGTAGAATCTTGCTTTCAACTAAGTCTAGTAATCATTTTATATTTAACGTATTTAAGATATTATATATTATGATGATTTATTTTTATTTACATAAAAATATCAATCTAGGAAGCAGTCAGAACATAATTCTGTGCCATACCCATATTTAAATTTATATTTAAGGCCAACGAACTAAAATAGTCGTATCACTGTATACCGGTTCTAATGGAAATCACTTGTCCCATGGCCAGCAGTGGACGTCCTACTGCTGATATGAGATAGCTATATATATAACGACATATTTAATACACATAACTGAAATATGAGGGAAGATTTCGAGATATTTCTAAAAAGAGTTTTTAATGTATTTCCTGGACCAGAGCCGAACCTCAGGTAGTCGAGAACAAGCCCTGATCCCTACGTCATCGATTAAAGGTGTGCCACTTGAACGACTGCTACCTCCACATCGCACGTTTACCTGCATATGTGACTTTTATGACGTAGACCTCATACAAAAGGTTGCCTGCATTGGTACACCGCTCTCCCCTATTTCTACCGCCAAATAGCAGTGTACGGTGTGTTCCGGTTTGAAGGGTGAGAGATGCGCTGGAATTACTGTATAATGTGATATGACATAACATGAAGATATGTTTCAAACCGCAAGGTTAGCAACGCGCTAGTGATATCCTTGTGATATTACAAACGTCTGTAGGCTGCAGTGATGCTTACTATCAAGCGGTCTGTATGCTTATCTCCAAATCTAGTCCTCTTATATAAAAAAACGGTCTAGAGCTTTAATAAATAATTACTGCGTTGTGTATAATAAAATATATGACTCTTAGTTCAATCACATAAAAGTATAAAACCTACACTATAATTTATGCTACTGTTAGCATTTGAATGTCACACAACATTTCGAACCTGTCCTAACTCATTAGCATTTAAAATTAATAATATGCCATGGTAAAACAACTGTAAGCACCTAATTTAGAAAAAAAAATATCTGAATATAATTTTAAAATAACAGCTTTTTATATTATAATTAAAAATATATTCTTTAATTAATATCTGATTGTATGTTTGTTACTTAACTATCCCATAAGTAGGCCTTTTTCATCTGATTTAATTTACAGATAGTTCATGTTAATAAGATTAAATTACACGCAATAACGATATCAACAGCAATAAAATCTATATGTGCAATATATATAAATAAAAATGTATTATCCTAAATTATCATTCAAAAACTCAAAAGTACATACGCTAATAAGTAACTCTTTAATAACCTCATTTATTTTTGTACCGGTACCAACTTTGTATCCTAACAAAATTGTGATAAATGTCTCAAATTTTAAGTACTTCTCGTTTTTGACATTTTTACATTTCACATATTATTAATTAGGGTGATTAATTGTCTTTTGACGTATATAATTTATTAATAACTATGTATTTTCTTAATTATTTTTTATTAGCACACAATAGAACACTAAAAATCTATGGGTTTTTTGGTAGCTGTGTTACCACAAGGAAATATGCACAGCATAATAACTAGAATACACTTAATTTAAAAATAAATGTATACATTTACAATAAAGATAAAATCTCTGAATGAATAATAAATAAACCTTAAGGAATGTGACTAAATCTTATAAGGTATTAACAACTACATTCTATGAACAACAGTCGCGAATAGTCATAAATGCTTACTTCTGATAATTATGTAAACGACTTATCGTTTAGTGTCTAGACATCGATTGAATACACAAATACTTTATTTTCCATTGTGTAAATTTTTATTATGATGTAATCGTACCAAACTTGACGATGACGTAGCAAACGTTTTTTTTAATCACACTAAGCCAACAAATAAGCATAATAAGTGATAATGAACGCTCGTATTATAGGATACAAGTATATTTCTTACAATGTGACAATACTGTTTAGCGGTATAAATAATACCTCTACATTGTCTCGATCATATAAATTATTTACGATTAATAGAGAAATAATTTGCTAAATAAATCTTAATGCAACTTTAAATAAAGATATAAACTATCCCATCTCTCAAGTTGGATCAAACTGTACACATAAACAAAACTTGATTAAAATCGGTTAAGGGGTTCATTGCGGACAAACACAGTGACACGATGCACGATTGCACAACCTTATTTAACCTTCTAAAGGTATAATAAAAATAAATATATATAATTGACCCCTGTATTTATCAGATAATGACAAAATTACTGATATTTACTGAAGGCATAAATTGCTTTTCTTGTAGTTTTTTCCCGTTGATACCTGAAACAGCTGGACCGGTTTTTACAAGGCTTGCACTGACAGGTAGCAAATGTTATAAATAATAAATTGCACTACCTTTAATATCGAAGAACAATTACCGTTCCAAAATAAACTATTGAAATCTATAAATATGTGTTGGTAGTTGGTACAATGTAATACCAATTTGGGTTGCTATCACTGTATAGGTTTAAGTTTAATAAAAATAACGTCCCTGTGTGCAATTGTACGGCAAATGGTCTCAGTACGTTGTGAATTAAAAACTCCAGTGTATTCATTTGAATCTCTTGTTTTTATTTAAAATATCTTCAATATGGATGTTTAGATAAAAATATAACATATGCGGCGGTAGAGGAATATAGAGGTAGAAAACTAGTTTTCAATATTTATATAGTGACTGGCCCGATGTTCGTTAGTGTCCCTATCTTGTTCGCCAAAGACCATGGGTTTAATCCCCACCCAGATCTAACAATTACATGATGAATATTTATGTTTGTTTTGTGTCCGGGTGTTAAATATAAATTTAAGTATTATATTTGTGATTGTAATCTGTGGTGTGAATTCATTTATTTATCGGTATTATTACCACAATATATATATATATATATATATATTGTGGTAATATATACATATATATATTACCAAATTATTAATTGGACTTTTAAATTTTTATATTAGCTTGTAGTTGAATTTGTGACCAAAAATAATAAATAGATAGTTGATGAATTCATGATAATAAAACACTGTGTTTTAAAACAGAAAATCTTTAAATTTGGCTACTATAGCAATTACTCTTAAGCGATGATACATACAAAAGATATATTCAATTATCTCGAACAAGTTGAGCTAGTTTCAAAACATATTTTAGCTAAATCCTTGTTTTTTCGTTACCAATCTATACAACGGATGGATGACGATCCAGGGGTTTACGTATTATGTATGCAAAGTCAGTTTCTCGCTGCACTATACTTATATTATAAATAGGAAATATTTGATCGTTTGTCGATATGATTTAAATCAAAATCTACTCGACAAATCTAAATAATTATTTCGCAATAAGAAAGAGACACATCTTCACAGAGTTGGTAACATAGGCTTTATTTTATTTAAATAAATCCAACTACAAACACCGAAAATAGAATGAAATGAGACACGATTATTGTGGCGATCAATTAAAAAGATGGTAGTGATCCTGTCTTGTGCACCAGGGGTCGTGGGTTCGATTCCCACCCAGAGCAAATATTTATATGATGATATTTGTGTTTGCTCAGTGTATGGGACAATGTAAAATATATGTATTTAAGTAGTATATTTGTGATTCCTCTGTTGTCTGGCATTCGTAACACAAGTGCTTTAAGCGACTTACCACGGAGTCAGGTCAATGTATGAGATGTTGTGGGAATTATTATTATTATTATTTAAAGATATTAAAAAAAAATAAACAAATATTAAAGGAAAGTTATATTATCATCAAATAATGTAAGTTGTTTTATTCCTGTATTCTGATGGCAATGGGAACTAAGCGGATAAAACCGAAATATATAAATGTATACAAATAAGAAAATATATAAAAATACTTATGATCCAATGTACATGACATACCAAACTCTATGCCACCATCAGCAGCTTGCAAAATGTGCGTGGTGGTGGCAATACTCCGGCTGGAACCACCGCCGACCGGCCATTTTATTCTGCACAAACGATGTCTCATCTTAACAGATCCTGAAACAAAGACGTGTGTGTGGTTATTATCAACCGTAATCCTAGCAGCAAGATGACTACTATTGTTTTAGAGGTATTAAACTTTAAATTGGCAACACTTTTTAACTGGCGGCCATTTTGTCAGCTATCAAATAGTGATCTATGTTTAACTATGGAACGTTACTGCACCACATTTGCTCTAACTGATAATACGCATCCACAGTAGACGAAGACCCGAGTCCGTCTATCTTCTTTATGATGATACGGAATGATCTTCGTTTGCGTGCTTACAAAATCAAACTCATGCAAGAATCCACACTCACCTCTAGCAAGGCGTAGATTCGGTGAATGGGTCTATAATAAGATTGCCGATTTTCATACGCAAATTCTGTTTACAGATGAATCTCACTTTTGGGTAAATAGATACGTCTATAAACAAAACTCCAACCGTTTTGAACCGTGATGATAATCTTCAAGTGTATGTTGAGAGACTATTACATCCAAAAACACTGAATGGACCGTGAAGTGAGCTTTATGAGTTTATGGATAGTTAGACCATATTTCTTTAAAAATAATGCTGTGCAGTAATGATGTGCAGGAGTTGTCGTTTCAACAAGACGGTGCAACATGTCACACAGCTTGTTCCACAATTGATCTATTCAAAGAAACGTTTGGTAACGCATAGTTTCACGTTTCAGACCCGTGAATCGGCCTCCAAGATCGTGCGATTTAACGCCGCCTGACTATTTTCTGTGAAGATATGTGAAGTCGCTAGTGTACGCCGATAAACCAGAAACGATTGATCACTTGGAGGAATCATTTGCCGCGTTATTGCCGATATACATGAATGTTCGAAAAAGTCATCGAAATGTGACTACACTCGAGTCTATTTCTTAAATATACAAAGCATAACTAATAAGTTCTATAACCACTTTTTATTCTTATCGCTCTCATCCGATGCCGGGGCGGTCATAGTTTATTTATATACTAGGCTAACCAACGTCTAATTACAAAGACACTATGTCCAATTATGATACGCTTTAATTCATTCTAATTGTATAAGATACTTAAAACAACCTTTGAATTAACATAAGAATTGAAAACATGTAACAAAAAAAAACTGTAAAATTTATCCATATACCATCTGCGCCAACGAGCCCGATCATACTGATAGTGATCCTGTCTTGTGCGCCAAAGATCATGGGTTCGATCCCCATCGAGGACAAATATCTATATCATGAATATTTGTATTTATTATGTATCTGAGTATCACTTATAAATATTATATTTGTAATTCCAATGTTGGCAGATTCATAGCTCAAGTGCTTTTAACCACTGATCTCGGAATCAGGTCAATGTATGAGATATAATGTAAGTTTATTTCTTCATATATACTTAAAGTATATAAAAAATATAACACAAAAAAAAATCAATAACAAACTTAAAATATTAACAAGTCTTAAATAAATTAGCATATGTGTCAAAATTTACATCCTACATCTATTCACTGATGACTTTTGACCTAAGACAGTTCTTTGAGGAGAGATTTCCAAAAGAAATCATTAGTAGTTACAATTACCGAAGTTTCGCTGTGGGAATACTGCGCTGTATTTCACATAAGAATGTTCCGAATAACAAAACAATAAAATTGCGTGATGACATGATATGCTGAGATCACTAAGGTGGGCGACGTGCTAAAGATATTATTCAAATGATAAGAGAAGTGTCGCTTACTATGGATACATATAACGTATTTACGAGTATATACGAGGAACAAGTGCTTGTTTAAAAAACTTTTAGAACACAAAAAACATGAGTTGCGATTTTGTGTAAATGATTCAAGTGTGGTAATTTTTATATATAACTTCAATTACTTAAATATATTTATTTTTGCTATAGTTAGAAGAATAAGCGTCTTTCGCCGAATATTTTATTATATATTATGACGAGCTGTTCCCGCAACTCGTCCAAGTGATATTGGGCAGCATATTCTCCCCAAAACGTATATTTTCAACCATTTTTTCCACATTTTTGATTGATGCTCTGCTTTGTCTGTCTGCTCCAATACTATTAGTCGTAGCGTGATTTTATATAGCCTAAGTTACCCCTTGTTATATTAGATATCTGCCAGTGAAAGTTCCTCCAAAATCTGTTTAGACGTTTCAAAAATTAAACAATAATTTTAAAAAAAATATTTTTTTATATATACCTTGAGTTAAGTTAAAAGCAGTTATTTTAATATTTCATTTCACGGCTTTAGACAGTTAGTTTTAGGCAGTTTTTTTTATTTAGCCGGTGGTTTTTCAGGAATGTTAGTTGTCACCATTACGTTAAACATTTAAATATTAAATGTAAAACAAGAACTTTTTAATATGTAAAAGTTGAACAAACTGTGTTTTATATCCATTAAAATGTTATTTTATTCTACGTCTGCACAGTAAATGTAATACTGATTACTATATACTGATTTCCGTAACATGCGTGCTATACGATGTTTATATTTTTATAAATTTATAATGTACTGTAAAGTATTATTCGTACCTGAACTACGATAGCCGATAAAGCCCGGCGGAGTAGTAAGTTAAAGTGACAGTGGGCAGGTCATTTAGTACGCAGAGGCGATGGCCGATGGAGTCGTGAAGTTCTGGAATGGAGCCCACGTACTGGTAAGCGCAGCGTAGGGCATCCACCCACACGGTGGATATACCACAAAAACTACAGAGTTGCGCTGGACGCACGCCGCATACAACCGGTCCTATTGGAAATCACTTGAGGAGGTTTATGTCCAGCAGTGGACGACCTACGGCTAATATGATGAAGATAATGGTACTTTTTTACTTAATTGTTCATTTTCTCACACACCAGTACGCTTAATAATCAGTGACTCAACTATCTTGACAGAACCTGTTTAATGAAAAGAAATGCAAAAGTGAACGTAAATGTAACAAAATTGGCAGCTTACGCGTTTAATGGCGAATTATTAAATTGAATGATAAAATTGCGATCAAAATGTCGGGGACGAGGTTATGCAGTGTGCAGCTTTTATATATGATCCGATTAAATAAACACAAACTTTTTAACACTGCCTTTTTCTGAAACACGCAGCTCTTGGATTGGCAAGAATTAAGCATCAATATACATCAATTAAATCAAAAAAATCTGTTATAGAGATCAAAATGTAATTATGAATTATTGTTTTTATAAAAATATTGGTTAAATAGGAATGCGCTACCTGTAAATATCATGCGTGCGCGGTCTGTTGCCGCATTTGGGCAGGTGGTGGGGGAGCATTTCCTGTCTCTGTAACGTTTCAATATACTTATGTGTTTATTTTATAATAATTTGAGTTGTATTAATGTATTTATTGCCATATAGACATGTTTATTATTTTTTTTAATTTACTTTATTTTCTTCTAAATTAGTAGTACACATCTGACTGCCCTATCATATTCTTATATTTCTGTCCAAAGGTTGCCTGGAAGAGATGGCCCTGAGCGACAAGGTCGCCTATTGTATTAAACTTATAATTTTTTATTCTTTCTAATTAAGTTTTTTTTTTGTACAGCAAAGAGTATTATTAATATTATTTTTGGTTTTTAATTTCTCAAAACACTTAGGGTGATTCGCACTATTATTTTTATTATTATTAATATTGGTTACAAAATTCTGACAGATTTGTGCAAATAATCTGTAGCTTTAAGGTATATAGATTTGATAGGATTGAAGTAACTAAGTAAACAACGGGCGTGAAATACAACATAATATTATGTGTTAGAAACCCTTTAAAGATAAAAGGGATCAGGAAAAAAGTAACAAATAAATTTTCTTTGTTTTTGAAGTATTATGAATATAAAAATATATAATAACTATACGAAATAGAATATTTTTATCAGAATGTATTAAAATTTAACCCTAAAACCGCACAAAGTTAATTTTCAATCTTGCACCAAAAGGATCCGAAACATATCGTCATATTTGTAAGTAGTTGGGGTTTATCTCGAAGTGAGAGTACAATTATAAAACGCTTTTCGGAATGAGAGTACAATACCAAAGAAAATTACGTTTCTCGCGATCACTGTTAATGCTTTTCAAATTACACATAACGGTGTGTGGGAAAAAGCAAACATTATGAAAGCGAAATTATAATAACTATCATAATTCCGTAATCCGTGGTACCATATGATTATGTTACGTGTTGTAGTCTGCATTTAAGCTGTGTCAGTTTTTATCTATGTAATAAATGTCTGTGTTTATTTCAAAAACGCAGTTAAGCACAGACTAATCTGCGAAAGTGCGAATTCACTTATGTAACATTTGAATTTTTTTGTGTTTCGCTCTGTTATGTATATCGTAATTCTTAATTATCCTGTGACTAAACAGAGATGTAAATGGATATTGACACTGAATGTAGGAAGTATTTCGAATTGTTATTTATGTGAGAAGTATGAATCATAACTACTTTGACACGCCCTACACATTTCACACCACGCTACGCGCCAACACACGTATCAAGGCAAACCAAATTCTCCGTTTGTCTACATTTCCTACAAAAAATAGATAAAAGGTACCAAGTTCTGGTTTGAGACCACTCTTCAATCAATAGTATAAACAGACTTTTGGCACAACTGAGTATTGTAAAATTACCAAAAAAAAATGTTATTTGACACCTTACTTGTACAAAAAAGAAAAACTTAACTTGCCTAAAAACGAAATAGAATCACTGATCTGACTAAGGATCACACACGCACATATGCTGTCATTCACAAATTTATTACACGTATAAATTTAATGAAACTACTTTCAATAACTTATTAAACACTTTATCTAGTAACTTGTTGTGAATCCCGCTATAAAAGACATGTATCTGTAAAGCTAGCTAGGTCAAGTGACACAATACATCAGTGCCAAACATTAATTCGAAGAAGTTAATTAAATAAGAGTAGCCTCTCTATCTTGAGATTTCAAATCTTCTTCGAATTATTGGATCAAAGTTTCATTCATTGGTCTTTGACAAATTTACTAATATCTCTTTTTAAATAAATTTCAAGAAAATTGGATGATTGTAATCCGATTTGTTTCGGAAACTCTTCAGTTGTTACTTTTATATTTACTCATACGTATATTATTGTATATGAGAATATATAGTTGACATTCAAAATCTCACTCTTTCAAAAGATGGGATCTAAATGAAAAATTCTGAATTCTCATGTGAAATGAAAACCAAGAAATGCACTATTGTTCAAATAAACAATAATTAAATAACTTTACGTCTGTATGTACAAGGAATAAACCTTTAAGGTTAATAATGTTAAACTTACTCAATAAATAAATATGTGCCGTACAAAAACCATTGTAACTAACTGTCTTTTTGTACAGGGATTTGACTATTTGCATTTATTTTTCTGCCGACCCAAGACATAATTGGTTCAGCCGAACACTTTTTTTTTATTGGAAAGGGAACATACCGATCTGCCAATTTACGGAACCAAATTCGACAAATATCAAAAATGGTAGTTGTACATGGGCATGTTTTGCTAACAACCGGTTCTGCTTGGTATTTTGGAAAGGTTGTTTTTTTGACTGGGGTAAAAAAAACATTTTCGGTTCAACATTCTTTGACAGAATTACCAACCAGCCATGTATTTACAGATTATCAGGAAGCTATAAACGTCTTAGATCATTAGTATTAATGCGTGGCATTGAAAATAACATTCTATTTTTTTTGCTGTATGACCTTCAGATTTTGCGCAAGAGAAAGGTCAACGTTACCACAAAAAAAATTTTTTTTAGACTTAATATTCTTACCTTTGAATTTCTTATCATCTTATAATATATCTCGGATTGATTAAAGTAAATCTATATAAAAATTAAATTAATTTTCTTGTAACGTAATTGAATAATACAAAATACACTTAAATTTAGATATAATAAGAAAGCCATGAAAAACTTAACTCAGGAAATGATTTACAACTACTTATGTATATCATCATCATCATCATATCAGCCATTGAAAGTCTACTGCTGAACATAGGCCTACCCAAGGGGGCATTTTACCCATAATTGCCGCACTGAGCAAGCGTGTTGGCAACCGCGGAACGTAGCATTCGCGACAGGGATGCTGCTCCCACTCCCCGCCCTGTGCATTTGAGCTACACTAATGCGTATACCGCCATCTGTCGGTTCTGGTACCTTGCCAATTTTGCACCTTCTACTCAAAAACATTACATTATTTTTATAATATTTAATTAAAAAATTGTTTTTTTTTCGAAATAAATTATTTTTTTAATCTATAAATTGGATCTTGTATCGGTAGATTTCTTTTTTAGTTTACCTATGACGCTATTGATGGGCCCGATGGCGCAAAAGGTAGTGATCCTATCTTGTGTGCCAAGGGTCGTGGGTTCGATTCCCACCCGGAGCAAATATTTATATGATGATACGTATGTTTGTTCTGTTTCTGGGTGTTAAATATATTTATTTAAGTAGTATTTCCTCTGTTGTCTGGCGCCCGTTGTGGGAATTTTTATTATTATATTACAGCCGAGATTTATAGTGAGACTTATAGATTTACGCCGACGTAATTTGGCTTAGGACTAGAAAATAGGAAATATTAACAATGAAGTAATAAATCTCTATAGTTTCAACACTATATGTGCATGTACTACATAGAACATGTGATTTACATCCATCAGTTCTTATTAAAACTTATATGAATGCAACCAACTGCATTCCGGACACGCATATATAAGCGGTGCGTTTCGCAAATTATCCGCAACCATTTAATCCGTGTTCATTTGATAGCAACAAGGAATAAAATAGCTTATACGAAATAAAATTATATTATATTCAGCTATCACATATCACATCACAATGTAATAACTTAAAAATTGTAAAATTAACTTGACTGATTTTTTACTACTAGGTTAGGTGTAGGCAGGCAATATTTTGACGATATACGTTTTTTTGCATTAAAATTATTCATTTTTATTTTACTTAAATTGCGTAATAAAACTTTACTTTAATTATTATCAAAAAATCCGTATTGAAATATATAAATGTCTATCTTTTTAAAATTTGCAAAAAAAAATAAGTTACTATTTTCGGCAAAATAAACGCATGTAGACATTAAGAATAATTAAAATAATCGTATTAGTACTTTTTCCTAATTTATTCTACCTACTTTTTAGTAATTTTTTCTACCTAATATTAAGTGTAAAATAATTTTAACAGACCTGTTTCCAAGCAAAACACAATTCACTGCACTCACCAAACTAACACTTCACAAAATAACAAAAAAAGCAAAAGCGAAATTCGCGCCCTTTGTGACCGCCGACCGCCACGGACCGACTGAGCCGCGCTAGCGTAGGACTGGATTTCTGCGCATGCGTGTCCAATAACAGACGAGCGAAGGTCTTACGTGAGCTTCCCTCGTATTTTATTTATCTGCTACGTTTATGACTTATTAATGACACACTGAAGAAGAAACATTTAAGCCAATTAACATTTACACGCTCTTCATGATATTTGAAAAAAACTATAAAGAAACGATGTCAGATGGTAGATTAATACAAATATAATTCAGTCTTTGTAAACTATGAAGTCCACGGATAATCTTAATGCCTTTAACTCATAATTAGCCTATAAAGTACAGTTATAATTAATACGGCAATTATTTGTAATGCATGTTTGAGCTGGTTGTATCTGATCGGTCTGTAATCTAATCGGATTAATTACTTAATTTGTCAGTGTTACTTTTAGTACTTTCAAAAAGACTAGCAATATCCATCCATAATTTTATTCAAATATTGCTCAATATGTTTTTTAATTAAGTAAAAGTATCACATATTATATGATTTCTAGACGCCCAAAAATATAGATATCATATCCAAAATATAACAAAGTATCATTTTTTTTGTTTATTTAGATGTTATATGATATCTTAAAGTTTTAGTAAATTTTAAAATTAACGCATGTAATGTAGGAATTAATAACGAAATACTTCCTTCACACAGAGGAAAACTCAATAAATGCATATGGAATCACAAACTTCACAGGCGCTGGAAAATTCAGGAATCAGTTTATTAAAGCAATACCTTCAACAAAAACATATCATACATTGACATAATACGATTGGTCAATCTGCAACCGTATAAATCTTCACTCCCTCAAGCAATCATTTTATTGAGTCTTCAATTGCGTCGAAAAACGGGATTAACCAGCTGAAGAAATTAACTATTATTGCTATAATAGTTAATATAAGTCGGCTAATGTTTTTATCGCTCTAAACTTCTAGATAGTATAGCGCAGCGTGGGACGTCCACAAGGTGGCGGACGTAATGACTAGAACCGCACGATCACGTTGGATGCAGCAGAAGCAGAACAAGATCTAGTCCAACCGTAGATGACCATGATGATATGATGACCATAAGAAAGAGAATGACTTTATTATCCAATACGAGAAGTATTTGGGCCTGCTTTAACTTATAGTCTTATAAAGTTCTATTAAAGAAAGCAGTTAAACCAGTGGTACGTGAATCATTTCTAATGATAAATTAATATATATATTTTTGTTATTTATACTGGAACGAACATGATCCTTTATTTGCTTTTCTAGCAGGTTCTTTTCTGGTCACTCACTCAATAACCAAATTGTTGAAATTACTTTTATGACGCTACTTAAGAGACCACTAGAGTCATCGATCATTTAATTGTAATATTTCTTTTCTCCTACACACTTAAAAATTTTATCTGACTTTCTTACTTAAAAAATAAACTTGATGTAATATTTTAGAACTATTTCAGTGCGGAGTGACTGAAGTCGGAAAAGAAACTTAGTTTGCTAAGTTTGTAATTTTGAAATCATCCTAAGATTAAATGTTGGTAGCATCTACAGTTATAGAAACACCTCTGATAAATCTATTTAACCTCGTAAGATACTTTGAGTTTGATTATAATTTAAACCTGAACAATCGTATGCCGCATGGCAATGGACATAGCGTACCTATTACTGCAGATGCATCATACCCACGAGCGGTCCGCATTACAGATCAATGAGATCGAAAGTTTGGTTACTTCGCCGTATACTCACAAACAACACTTGTTCCATTGTATTAAAATGGCTATAGAAAGCTGACTGGGTTTAAACAATCAGCTTTATTACCACCAAGCCTTAAACGAAAAGATTATCTGTAATATTTTAGACACAGTAAATAATTTTAAACAGATTCTAGTTGTCAGTCAGTCGGTTTTATAAATGTAACCTCTTACATCTTATAAACATAATTTTCAAGTAATTCAGAGGTCAACTAAAATAAATGAAAACAAGTCAACGCCAACAAGTCAAAAACATAAAGTATAATTTTAAGATATATTAACACATTTACTCATAAAGAAACTACTATTTTAACATCTTAAAAAATATACCATAAAAGGAGTATTTTCTTAACACATTTTGATATATATTTCAAGTACAAAGCCGAAAGGGAACCGGAAGAGTAGATCAGGACCTATCACTGTATCAGCCGCAGAAGTACTGGAAACTATATGTCGGTGCAACCAAATGAAACGGCATAGCGCAAAAACGAAATACACTGAGGATGGGCAGCGCATTTTTTTTCAACACTATGCTACACTCAATTGCGATTTCCACGACCTGTCTGGCATAGTAATTACGGATGAAAAATTGCTTTGATTTAAAATATCCTATTTATCTTTGCAATAATATTAAATTAAATAAGTATTCCGTCGCTGATTGTACTCAGTGAAACTTTTTGCAGCGATTGTCATAATAGGATGTAGTCCATATTATAACATGTATCTAATACATTATTAATTTCACTTTATAGTATCCGCTGGTACTGCACCACGCCACAACCAGGCCCGCATAATAATACAGTGCAAAATGTTTTCATGTTTTGTGACGCACTGAATTACAAAAGAGGTTTGTTTGTATTCAAGTTTTTACTTCGAACCAAATCCAATTATTCTTTCGTAGTGTGGGTAGGCACATTTGTGATAATATATATAGAAATAACACGACAGGCTCGGGACACAATTTTAGCGTTGGGTAAAAATTATTAGCGTAATTCTATTTTCATAATTATTTAACATCCATTTGAGGAATATCTCTATTTTGAAAATACCTAAACTAAGTCATACTAATAATTTCTAACCCAAAAATTCATTAAAGAAACCTTAAGAGAACTTAAAATAGAGATCATTTTCGGATTAACCGGTCACGAACTTATAAAAAATGCTTATGCTCACCACTATAGATCAACGTATACAAGTCAATCAAATTGTTTTAACCAGCTTTGAAATCAATGTCTATTGCCTAAAGTCCAATATCGAATGAGAAATTTTGACAAATGTATATAAGTCGGTCTGCAACCTCGTGTTCCAGAACGTATGGTTTTTTGACTGTACATCCGATACCATTGTATCAGTTATCGCGAACGATACACGTCATAGTTAAAAAGGAAAGTCAACGCTATACTCATAACTACAATCAATCATGGCAGCCTTAAAAACGTCCACTTAACATATGCCTCATGAAAGGGAGTTTTTGCTAATAATTGCCGTGCTAGGCAAGCGTGTCGCCAATTACAGAACGCAGCTTTCGCGGGGATGCTGCTGCCCCTCCTCGCCCTCTGCATTTAAGCTACACTGCTTCGGATAGATATACCCCCACCTGTCAGTTCCGGCAGCTCAGCTTTTCTGCTCTGCCGGTACCTCACGACTGAAATACAAATCATGCATTTATCAAAACATAAATCTCAAGGAATAAAATGTCTGTACGCATACTGGAAACGCTGACCGTCTAATGATATGTTAATTTCATTTGTCCCTTCAAAACACTGGGCAACGGTGCCTAGTGGTCGTGTTCAATTATTTAAAAAGCACTTCTTTTCTATCTTTTGATAAAAAAGCAGATAAGTGTGCGTAGTTTTTTCGCAAACAACTCAATACTCACTTTCGTTCCGTTTGAAGTTCCGCAGTCACTTGTAGGCAAGCGTGAAAGTGTCAATGAACAGTCACGGCTTGTCAACTGAGACTAATGTGATTGTTCTCGAAGTACCAATGTTGACTTTGGAAAGTGGCATGAGTAGGGTAAAACACCTGGAGTTCTATTTTTTGTCTTAAGAATTATACTAAAAGCTACTTCATACCACTATTTGCACCACCTCATTCTCGAAAGAATTTTGCTAGGAATAATTATTCCACACGCTGTCTTCTCTTAAACACATATGAATTCCTTGGTCTAGGTTAGTTTAACATATCGCTCATTTCCTTTAAATTCCAATTTTATGTTCCTATCTTTACTAATCCTAGCGGTGTCTTATACCATTATGTCTTCATGTTTGTTTCAATATTTGCAAATATAGTTATCATTCTTGTTCGTTGTTAAATTTTAATTGTTTATTAGCATTTTTGGGTACAACATGTCAATAATTTTCTGGTTTTATATGAATTTAGATGAGGACGCCCGATAGCGTAGATGGTGGTGATCCTATCTTGTGTGCCAAGGATCCCGTGTTCGATTCTCATCCTGAGCAAATATTTATATAATGATATCTGAGTTTGTTCTGTGTCTAGGTGATAAATATTTTTATTTAAGTAGCATGCTTTCTCATTTGTGATTCCTCTGTTATCTGGCGTCCGTCTCACAAATGCTTTAAGCGACTTACCACGGAGTCCGGTTAATATTTAAGATATTGTGGGAATTTATTGTTAATATATAATATTAATCTATGCCAAATAAGTAATAGCTACTCTGCTATGATTGTCAACACGCCTACCAAATGACCTACAATTACGAGAAAAAAATCGTGTTTTCTTAAGGTAGCCTTTTACCAGCGATAAACATCCTCCGGTTAAAGTTTTTGTTCTCTTAATGCCTTCAGGTAACAGTTTAAGGATATGTATTAGGAACTAATCTTGCTATTTAATTTATTTCTCTTTATTTTTTTCCAACTGCAGAAATTAAGACTAGCTACATCCAATTTACAGTGGAACATTCTCTATGTTCAAAGAGTTTATTTTTCTGCTTAAGTAAGAGAATTACCAGGTAATTACAATGTAGATAAAAGAATACTGAAAAAAGTACATACTATTTAATCTTTAATCCATGCATGACTCGCCTCAACGTTTTATTTATTAGTCTTAAATTCAAGATGCCGGCATAGTATTAGCCGAAAACTAGATAGTCTTGTAACAATATTTATTAGAGATCTGCTAGTCTAGACCGGTTTGAAAGTAAAATCGTGCAACAAAAATCGTTATAATATTAAATTATTTAACGATATAAAAGTAAAATGGTTCAGTTTAATCTAATATGGTAATATATCAAGCTGAAGAAGCAGGAAGGGCATAACCAACATAGACAAACATCTATTCACCCACAGTAGAACTAGTAATACTGCTAACAGGAATTGTAAGGAACGATAAAACATTATGAGGTACCGGCTGTGCCGTGAGGTACCGACGGAGTAGAATAGTATCTCCCACAGCACCAGGTGTCATAAAAAGCACTAAGGTACCAGAAGCGACAGATGACGGTATGTCCATCCAAAACAGTGCAGCTCAAATGCACAGGATGAGCAGCAGTATCCCCGTCGGGAAAGCTGCACTCTGTGATTGCCAACACGCTTGCCGAGCGCGGTAATTATGTACAAATAAAAATAGGTAAAAAACTTTTTAAGTTAAACGGTTTTATGTTAAACATACATTGCAATGTTTAAGATAAATGTACTAAAAACCAAAAAATAATAAAATAGATACAGTCGTGGGAATTATAAACATATGCATAGACTAGACTAAAATAAAAACCGTGGGGCACGTCAATTGTCTACAAATTATCGACTTAATGTGCTATAGAAGAATCGTTTAATTCGCCGTTAGGCAGTTGGTCTGCAGACGGTGAGGAAATTACTCACTTTTTTCTTGCTCATGGAAATTCCAATAGCTATACACTCCATGTTAATAAAAGATATGTTTCAACTAGTTTATCGTTGGACATTCACACTGCTGGCTGGCGAGGAATCGTTTCACTGCTCGTAGTTTGTCTTTTATCGACAAAACATATGATAAAAGTACTACTCGCTCACCACTATGAAACCCTAAAACTCGCTTATAATCGAGCTTGCTAGCTTGTTTCCACATTCTAGCCCTACTTATCACATGTCCATCGTTGTCGGTTAAACAACTGCCTAATTATAGTGTAACATTACAAAACAAACATTTTAATCAACGATTGTAGACAATTGACGTGCCCCACGGTTTTTATTTTAGTCTAGTCTATGCATATGTTTATAATTCCCACGACTGTATCTATTTTATTATTTTTTGGTTTTTAGTACATTTATCTTAAACATTGCAATGTATGTTTAACATAAAACCGTTTAACTTAAAAAGTTTTTTACCTATTTTTATTTTCTAGTTTTTAGTTTTTATTTCGCATTCTATTTAATTCATTTAGTGTCTAAATTATAGATTTAATTTTTAAATTTAAATCTTATTATTATACGCCATTTAGTGGCTGCGCCCATCTTAAATATTGAGGTTGTATAGTGCACTGTATTCTTCTTGTCAAGCCCTTTTATTTGATACCCATATTGGTGGGATTGATAAAATATTGTTATCAGCCATTTGGTAGCGGCGGCCATTTTAGATTTCAATTTTGCATAGTAAATTGTATTCTACTTGTTGAGCACTTTCATTTGATACCCATATTGATGGGATTGATAAAACCTACGTTATCCGCCATTTTGTAGCGGCCGCCATCTTGGATTTCAATTTTTTATAGTATATTGTATTCTGCTTGTTGAGCCCTTTCATTTGATACCCATATTGATGGGATTAATAAAACATAAATTATCCGCCATTTTGTAGCGGCGGCCATTTTGAATTTATAATGATAATGAATAAACATAATTGTATTGTCACCAAAATCCAAAGTGTATACAAAATTTCAGATTAATCGGTTGACAGGAAGAGGGTGAAATTTGAATTACTGTGTGTAGTGAGCTAAATAAAACCGTTTAAAAAACCGTTTAAAAACCTGCTTTCTTGGAGAGGCCTATGTCCAGCAGTGGATTTCCAATAGCTGGTATGATGATGATGATACTGATAAAACGTTATGACAACACAAACAGCTATTTCATCCTAGGTTATTAGAGAACTGGCAGTATAAAGGGTGTGAAACATTGGATCTCCTCAGTCACTCCGGAATGCAGGCAACTACCAGGGTTTGCTATCTTTTCTTGAGTAACTGAACTGGCAACAGCACGACCAACAGTCAAGGGATAGCGGAAATCGTGGAGATGGGTATTCCTACTAAGTTTATCTTACTTAATATAATAGGAGCATTTAAGACATTATTAACATCATTTTTGTTTTATTAACGCGCGTTCGTATAACTTAAGCCAGCGCAATCTTGAATAACGACAAATTAAATTAGCAAAAAGTATTTGTCTAACAATAATACAAATTTTATATCGCTAAGTTTAAAACCTGTGCTACTCAGACTATTAAAAAAAAAATAGACATCTAAACTATAAGATTCTTCTGATTCTATTGCTGTTAATCAGTTAATATGTTTATCTAACATATTTATATTAGTGTTAGAAAAATAGTTTTTACTATTTTGATTTGATTAGTCATCGTGACGAAATGCATTGGCATTAAGTGCTCAGAATTCCTCTAGTGTCATTTATTGATAAATAAATAAATAGAAATTAATAATAATATAAATAGAACAATAATAATGAATTGTGTAACATGAACTGACGCATGGTGATATAGAGAACATTAATATGTAAAAAATAGGTATTACCAAATAAAATTAGCATAAATAATGTCGCGTTAATTCCAGCCGTGTCGTTATAGAAACAAAACCGAATTAGTTATATATACATAAGAAGGCTATATTTTTCTCGTCATGTCCGCCGTAGAACGCCCAAGGCTTGACTTTATGAATTTCATGTAAATTATATATTATGTAAATATTAAATTTCATTTAATTGATTAATTAATTAATTCCATTGTATGCAATGTCAATTGTATATAATGGAATTAATTAATTAACATGTCGCATGTCAGTTGTTTTATTTTTTTATGACATTAGAAAGCATTATTGGTGGAATATGTTGCTCTCTGTCTCCCTAAATTGGCCACGTGGCAATGAGAACTACATTAGTTCCACGAAATCAACTAACTTATTTTACCGGCAGAGTAGAATAGTACCGCCCCCCCTGCACCAGGTATCATATGAGGCGACTAAAGAACCGACAGGTGACGGTATCCACCTGCAACTGTGTAGCCGCCTATAGCATAGGGCGCAGATGGAAAGCAACATCCCCATCGCGTAAGCTACGCTCTGCAATTGCCAACACTGGGCAATTATGGGCGCAATTCCCCCTTTTTTGGGGAGACCAGAGTCCAGCTGTGGACTTCCAATCGCTGATATGATGATGACGATAAATATTATTATGTTAGTGAGTTACTAAACAGTGTTTAGTTGTACTTGTTTCATTTAATATACTAGCGATTTCCGAAAAAATTCTTTTGAAAATAAACTTTGAAACGCAACAACAGCACAATATTTGACAGAATAACATATAGAACAAAGAAATTTTTCGCAGAAGTGATTAAACATTAAGCATCTTAACTAGTAACATTATTAGAGATGTTAATATTGCCGTGAGGTACTGGTAGAGTAGAATAGTACCTCCCTCTGTACCAGGTGTCGTAAGAGGCGACAAAATTACCAAAGCCGGACATATGGCGGTATTTCCAGCCGAGACAGTGTAGCTCAAACGCATTTAACAATAAGAGTCTTTACTGGTAGCATTATTAGGGATATTAATATTGCAAAATCCAAGTTATCTAGAGCGAGTAAGCAACATAACTATATCATGTAGGTACTCGTAAAATCATACATCGTAAAGATATGTATTTAAGGCGTGTGTTCTTCGAGCGACACCATGTTCCACATCACGATCATTGCATAACAATAAATACAGGAGATGAAGTAACATTTGGACCCAAAACATTTGTAAGTTAACGAGCGTACACAACACGCCCTTGGCATGAGCGCCGTATATGGACGTATCATGACAAATAATGTACATACTTGAATATTTTTAAATGTTATCTGTTCATGTTACATAAGTAGGTCGGTAAAAAAATTATTACCTATATAGGGCCAATAGAGAGAAGTATAGAGTTATAAATCGGGCCAGATGGCGCAGATTGTAGTAATCCTGTCCTGTGCGCCAAAGGTCGTGGGTCCGATCCTCACCCAGTACAAATATTTATATAACAACATTTATGTTTTTTCTGTGTCTAGGTGTTAAATATATGTATTTAAGTAGCATATTTGTGACTGTTGTCCATAACACAAGTGCTTTAAGTGTCTTATCACGGAATCAGGTCAATGTATGAGATGTTGTGGGAATTTATTATAAAAAGAAAAGAAGGAATGCTACAGTCTTCTTTATTACTTACCTCAATCTCACCTCTATTGCTGCATAGCATCAAAGGGCAGTATAATTTCTGTGACAGTTGAAATAATATCGTTAAGTCACCAGGTTGACCATCTTCTTTAGTACCTACCTCAGTGTCACTTCTATTGCTGTGTAGAGAATGAAAGGGCAGTATAACTTCAGTTAATGTTTGACATAATATAGACAGATCTCAAGGTAAGTGATTCTTCAGTGATATCTTGGTAGTGACATGAGCAAGTATGGTCATCACGTGCACCGGCAGCTTTTCTACCAACTTAATAATGTAAAAAAGTCTACAATATAATAATTATAATATTTATATATGATAAAATAAAATATCTAGACCGGCAATACTTAACATGAATAATAGTAATAAAAATAAAAAACAGTAAAAATAATAAAAAGGTATTTTTATATTTTATAGAACAATTGTTATGAGTGATCTCTTCCTGGCAGTGACCTTTGGATGGATGTGATGAAATAAACATGATAGCAGTTTGACTTGTATCTATTGAATAAAAATATAGTAAAATATATATTTTTTTTGTTTCATTAAATAATCGATCCAGATCAGATAAAAATATATGTATTACATAATCAAAAATCATAAAAAATATATTTAAAATTTATATAACAAAACAAAGTCAAGACAATGATGGACATCAAATTTACTGTGGCAAAGCCTCTCAAAAAATGCATCAGCTGAATTATTATCAGCACATAAACATGGATAAATTAATGCTATTTACTTAAATACCTATATGTTACTAAGCTAACAAAATATTCAAACAATTCAATTCAATTTATTTTTAGCATTCAGTATTAAGTAACTGCATATTTTTAATTTGGTAATAAATCATAATTATGATTGTCCGATTTTCATAACAAATAGGCACATACTAAAACTTAAACAAGAAAATACGACAAACAAATGTTTACCATTAAAGATGGCGTCAAATCTTTATAACGTTGAAAAAACTGTTTACACTTAGGCTCGTCGCTTACAAATGCTTTGTAGCAATAATGAAGTTAATATTGACGTTAAGTTAAACCACTTTAGCGTAAGTACAGCTAGCGTAGTTTTATTTATTTTTAATCGCGTGCGCGTGCTTGCTTGAGCTTTTAAAGTAATATCTTTTTTTTGTGTCTTTCCTACAACTATTCTATAAAAAGTCAATTTTAAAGTTCTGATTCATCCAAGGGATAACATGATGGATACCTTATGACACCGACGTTTGCAAAGTGCCTTAGAAGCCCTCAAAAACATGCTAGAATTTCTTGAAGTTTGGATATATAATTAGATATGATCATGATTTCTTACCGATGATAGCAAACATTATTAATTTTCACTTCGGCTGGAAAATAATTCATAACACCGCCCTCGCCTACTCTTGTAACATGTGACAGTGATAGACTCTTCAAGTATGCATAACTGAGAGGTTTGCTCAAGCTATTTGCTAAAGACACTTCATAGATAGCCATCCATTACTATAACACTTGACATTGTGAATCATGTTTTTATCTACAATAGTAGTTTAAATATACATTTAGTGTAGTTCTCACGGTTTAAGATTGCTGTTCTTAATTTCTAGTGCCAAAATATGGCTTAGAGGATACCTGAGATAATTTGATAATGAAACCTTATTGATAAATACAAGCTCTGTAAATGACAGCGTACTGTCATCGTCTGTCTAGGTTTCACAGCGAAGAAATTAATAAAAACGAGCGAAAACAAATATCTACAGCCTTTGTGCTGCAGTTAATCTTTTGGGAAGTAATCGTGAATCTTAACAATTGGATTTTAATGTTCTCAAATATACCATTATGTAGAGAGATCTGTTCTTTATTTTCGAATGTTGCCCACCTCTGCTAGCTATGATTAATTAATGTGGGAGAACTCCCTTTTTACACTCGCTTGTGTCCCATTGGGGTAAACAGAGCCTATGGATCTCCACTTCCTATAATTTTGACATACCTTTCTCGCTTCCTTTACACGCATTAGTCCATGAAAGGACTTCATACATGCTCGTTTATTCTTGATACTTCTGACCTGACACTTCTTTAATACCTCTTCTACTAAGTTGAGGTATGCTCGCCTAGTTTGTCCTATACAAAATTTTCCATTCACTTCTACTCTAAATATATGTGCAGTCATTCTACATCTATACATGTCTTTCTTTATTGTAGTTACAAGGTCTTCTTTTACACCACATTGATCTCTTTGTTTATCTCTCACTCAGAAATTTGGTTCTTACGGTAGTACTTCTTGGATTATCAGACCACTCCCTGCTTTAACGCTGTCTAGATGATGAGGCAAGATGAGAAATATTTTCTAGGTAAAGCTATTAGTATAAGGTAGAGGTCAGAATCAATTAATTTGATGGCCTGTAGTCAATTGTAATACTCACTAAGATGTTTTCGCCATAAATTCCTCAACTTAAAGTTACTTTGTGTAATGGAATAAGACGTGCGATCTTGGTCGTAAATTGACCCGACCTAGATTTAAAAAGCCTTGGATTCTAATCCCAACTGTCATCATCATCATCATAGCAGCCATAAAACTGCTGGACATAGGTCTCCCCCAAAATTTTCAAGCTGAGCAAGCGTGGTGGCTATCGCAAGGCGTAGCTTCGCGACGGGATTGCAGCTGCCCGGATGGAACACTGCTTCGGATGGATGCCCATCTGTCGGTTTACATACCTCAGTCGCCTCTTACTATACCTGCTACAGGAGGTAGTACTGAACTTCCGGTACCACACATCTAATATTATTTTAAAAAAATAAGAGGCACGATAAGTGAAGAAAAATATAATATACCGATTGGCGTCATGTCAGGTCATTCTCGAAGTTTTAAATGAAAATTATATCCCAAAGTGAAGATGTCTACAACTTTCTTAGATTTTTACCGATTTTTTGACGACATCTGCGGAGATATCATTTATATCACTTCAATACTAGCACTGTTATATATATTTTTCAGCATTAGTTAACGGGTCGATGACGTGGATTCGATACCCAGGATAAAAAAATATTTAAACGACTTATCTCGGAGAGGAGAGGTCTATATTAAAGAACCTTGATGGCATTTGTAGAAGGTTTAATGCAGGGTAATTTTGTTTTCTCTAAACGGGTTCAATCTAAATATTTTAGATATTATAACGGCATCTTTATTTATACTAGTATTCAATATGACCTTAGGTGCGGTAAAAATTTGGAACTATCTAACGGATTTTGACGTGTTTTATCATAATACATATAAGTGATGTTGTACAGGTTATAAACGTTATTAAGAATTTGAATACTAGTTTTCTTTGCGAATATTTAAGTTATTTTATTGGTTTATACATCGAAGGTTTCTAAATTTTATATGAAACATAATATTTACAAGAAAATATGCAATTTATCCTAGGTTTTAGGCTAAACTCGAATGTAAATATAGTAATTATTAACTTTGTTATAATAAAAATCTTGCAATACACTTCTTTTTCATCGGTTGCTTAAAACTTCATCGATTGTTTGTAAGAATTCCTTATATTAGCTATTGGAAATCCACTGTTGGACATCAAGAAAGGGCAGGTACCCCACGGCTAGTGTTGGTCCATAAAAGTGTTTTAAGCACAAAAAACACTAAAAAGTATTCCGGAAGTATTCCGGAAAGCGTAAGATTTCGAGACTAAGAAGATTTTCGAGAATGATTTACCTAAGAACAAAGACTTTAGATTTCTTTTCTAGTATATTTTATATTTAATATTGCAGTTGCTATTCTTCTATATCACGGAATAAGTATCTATTAATTAGTAGTTACCATATAAATACTCTTTGGTGGGAACTTAATGACTCCTTGGTAGATTAATCTATTATTTTTACTAATGATAGTTCACGTCACCGCAGCCTCTACACGCTCATAATCAATATCGCATTGCCAACCTTGAAGATATTATATCACATTATCCTGTAATTTCACTGCCTCTTTCACCCTTCAAAATGGAACACAGCAGTACGAACACTGCTGGCGGTAGAAATGGGTGAGAGTGTTTGGTGAGAGTACCAATGCAGGCGACCTTTGTGAGATCAATTGCCTCATATAATTGTCTTGGTAAACTCTGATGGCGCTGCCATCTTGGCTCGCTGTTATCACATCGAATCTTACCGCCTAGTACATGTAGTAATATACATAGTATACATATACTATAATACATAAATATTATCTTTGATGTCCTTGACGAGACAGAATGACAACAAACAAACAGACAGGTGTTTTTAATTGTGATTTTCTAGAGATTCTGATGTGATCTGTGATTAGCTTTAATTGTGATTTTCTAAATTCATGAGTCTGTCCTCTCCCAAATAAGAAGCGTTCTTCTACCCTTTATGATTGAGCCCAGCTCACCTCTTTTATTCTCAATTTTTAGGCTCTATAGGTATTAGCGATTCATCGTCGCTGAATAACTCTACAGCCATAAATCACAAGCTGTATCGCGGGACAGTAAGCATGCTTTTAACCAAACATTGAGCCGCTATGCCTTGCGAGACCCGCGCTGGTTTTAGATAACCGGTTCCCACGAATAGGCGTGCCGTGGAGGCACCTCTCTTGAAACCCGACCACATTAGACAAGGATATATAAGGTTTATATAGGTATACAATTTAAATAAATTACTTGTACAAAATGGACGGCCTTTTTTTTGGGTGGGACGGGATTTTTTTCAAATATAGTTACTGTGTAAGTATATTTTACATTGCTACAATAACTGGGTGGTCTAATTTCTATGTTCTTGATTACCTGTCCTTATTACTCCTAAAGTAAGAAGTGGCATTTCATCAACGTAAAGTTAAGCAATGCCTCACTGACTTTTTCAAAGGGTCGGCTCACATTTGGATTAGACTCTTATTTCTATGGAATAAATAACATCATCGATTTTCCTGCTTTCGTTAAAAAATTGGTACCTTGTAGATTAAAAAATGTAACAAAAAGAATTTCTTTTAAATTTTTTATAACAAAACGAAATTCCATTCACTATCACATCTTTAACAAAAGGGAGAAAAATTGTTTGGATACTGTAGCCCACTGTCGACTCAGACCTCCCCTAGAAATTTTGGGGGACAGTTTGGAATACCTACTCACACAGGATGAATAGTGTCATGTCCACCGTTCTCAAATTGATTACTTATTTATCGATTAATTTGCTATCTACTCATTTTATTGTATTAAATTGAATAGACAATATGGATTATGGCTTAGATTATTTAATTAGTGTTATATATACTATGATTTTTGCGTTTAGTTTAGTCCTGATATTTTTATTTAATTCCGAACGTTAACTTAAACCTAGTCTAAAACTATTAATTAAATTACAAAAATATTAGCAGACTCGGCAAACGTTGTTCTGCTATATAAAAGGAGTAAAATGAACGAAACGATTAGTTCTATATCTAGACAATCTATATATATATATATATTTTTTACTATTATCTGTATTTGATAAGTATAAATCTATTCTTATATATACTTATCAATTACAGATAATAATAAAAAAACGGTCGAGTCGTTTCGAAAGTCTACGATTACATATAGTGTATAGTGTAATTGTATTGTACACATCAGTTTTGTTTAATTTATTGACTAGAGTAAAAGGTTAATCAACTCCAAGTTTCTAATGTCAATAAATTAAATTTCCCTCGTAGAATCTTATGGGAAAACCTCGGATGCGTGTCAGCCCTTAATTAGAGAACGTGGAATACTAGTATTACTGGTATGAAAATGTGAAACTCGGCGAGTCTGTGAGATATTACTTTGTGGTTAGACAACAAACCGTCGCAAGCAATTTGCATTGCAGGTTTTTAAGGCAAAGAACCCATGGCGTATTAGGTCTACTCCATTTAGCTTTAATACAGTAAGTTGGGCGCCATATTAATTACGACTTGCAAATAATATTTGAATATAGAACGAAAGAGAATAAAAATAACGAATAACCCTAATTTAAAATACTCATGTAATTATTGAGAAATACTAAATAGAAATTGTTTTTTTTAATGTTTTAAAGAATACTAAAAGTAGCTCCATTTTTCTAAATTTAAAACTAAGTGCCCAACGCAGTATTCACGAAGGTAGTTTTACAACGACATCCACCCAAGTATACCTCAGTACACAGCAACAAGTCATTTATATTTTAATCAATATTATACTGAAAAAATAATAATTGTGTTCAGTGTTCCGAAAAATTTTGAAAGATTTGTTTAGGTTCATATGTCGTATTTTGCACGTGTTTCCCCTTTTACTAATTTATAAAATTATTATAATACTCTATACTAAATTATTATTATACTAAGATAATATTACGATCTGTGTTTGTTTTGGTTTTATTGTATTCCTAGTGTTAGTAATTTACTGTCAACTTTTGAGAATTCATTATTCTATTATTTTTTAATTAAGTATATGTGCTCTTCCAAGTGCTAGACTCGATGACAACGCCATCTAGTTTAGCACTTGGAAGATAAAAAGAGAACTGATCGTAGGTTTTTTATAGTCCCCATAGTAAATTGTTTTATGCAAGAATTGATGAAGTTCTTTTGTTATTTTTATTTTATTTAAATAAGTATTCCTATAATAGCTTTTTTACATTTACTCGTTCCCTTTTATTATAAAATAACTTGAAGAAATAAAAAAAATTATCAAGCATCAGAAAAGGTTCGAACCTGGATCTATTTCTTGGTGTGGACCGACAACCATTATTTATTCTATTAAATTTTGACTTTTATTTAATATTCTGCATTTTTGAGTGTATAAACCCTCTAAATTAATGTAGTATTAATATAGTAATATAAATATATAGTAATATAAAAAAAGAACTTAACCGCATTCAAAACAAAAAAATCCCTTTTATTTAAAGGTTTAAAGATAAAAACCATCAGAGACTATTTGCACCGCAGGTACCTAAGGCAAAAAGCCGATGGTGTGGTTACTACTCTATTTTGCTTTAATACAGAAAGTTGGGCGACATATTGGTTTTAAGTAGCAAATAATATTTAAACAAAGAACGAATGAATATAACAATAACGAATTTGAAATAGAAACGTAATTATTGTTGAGAAATACGCAATAGAAATTGTTATTTGATGTTTTAAAGAATACTAAAACTAGCTTATTTTTTCTAAATCTAAAACTAAGTGCCCAACGCAGTATTTACGGAGGTCGTTTACAACAACATATATACCTTCAAGTCTAACTCAAGAATGTATTTGGATACTTATATCAGCACCACCATAACGTAAGTGTAAACAAAGCAACAGATCTGTAAATAGTATTTTAATTAATATTATACTTACTAAGGTACCAGAACCGACAGACGGCGGTATATCCATCCGAGACAGTGTTGCTCAAATGCACAGGGTGGGGTGGGCAGCAGCATCCTCGTCACAAAAGCTGCGCTCTGCGATTGCCAACACGTTAGCCCATCGCGGCAATTATGGGCAAAATTCCCCCTTTTTGGGGAGGCCTATGTCTAGCAGTGGACTTCCAATGGCTGTAATGATGATGATGCTGACTTAATTTTTTTAAAGAAGGTAACTGACTGCTTGACATATCAACACTAACTTGATATAAGAGCAGAGAAAGTTGTATGTAGGTTTTGTAACATTACGCTAGGACCAATAACAACATCTTAAGGTGGTTAAAACCGCGGGACCCTGCTATCATACATTATCTCTATTGTCAGTTTTTTTCATGGGTAAAGAAAATCCTGATTTATTTTAATCATAAATATTTATTTAATATAGACACTTTACTGCATAATAACATCCATAAAAGTTTATATACATTAAGACTATTGGTAATTTATTTATAAAATATGAAGTACAAGAATATAAATGATTACTTTTGTTTTTGCGTAATCTAAAAGGCTATTGACCGTAATAACCAGTAGATATATAGAGAGTATTGACGAAGAAGTTTCATTGAGCTAGAAATAAAACTTTGGAAATCAACTAAAATAGTTTACTAAATTACAAAAGATAATTAATATTCTCTTCTTCCTTTTTTATGAATGAACCTATTTAAGCCTGTAACATGGTCAGCTACGTTAAGGCGACAAAGTTAGAATGAATCATTGTTTAATCAACTGCGGGATACATATTAAATAATAAGGTTATAAATCATTTCACAAAAATAAATTTGTCATCATCATTTTTTTAAACAAGAATCGGAATTTTATTTTAGTAAAACTTCTATAAGAGATTATTGTCGACATATTAAAGCTCATGTGATATCTGAAGCCATTACAATATGAATATATAATATTAATGAGTTTATCGCTCAACCATACGCAAGCGCAGCGGGCCATCCGGCGCGTACATGAAGGTGACCGCATAATCCAGGGGCTCGTGGTGATATTCCAAACGATATCGACGGAGCAACTGTAAATAAATGGCACATTGTAACTATTTATTACTTTATAACTAATAATATCATTATATGTAGTACGTAGGTTACCTTGCATAAGTAGCTCATTGTAAGAATGATTATATTTTTACAGAAAAACAGTATTTCGCATCGCTTAATTAATTAATTAATCGCTTAATTAAAAAAAAAAACTTAATAATAAAAATAAGCATTTTTTACGAGAAAAAGACAATTAATCTCCGGTATCAGGAAAGGAAAGGTCCTTTGTAGAGGAATTTCCTACCAATGGTTCTATCGACACCTTAGTAGATAGTCTCTGCTGGGAAGAAGCGCCCTCTTTTTTTAATATTATCGGCAATGTAATACAACTGATACTAATGAAATTATAATTATAATAAAAAAAATTGTCAAAATGTGTTTTCCACTGTGAATAATTCTTTCTACAAAACTACATTGTCTTATGAAATGCTAAAAAATACAATGCACAGCCAACAAAGACAATTGAATAGATATTTTTTGATATTTATAGAAAATCTCTCAAGTTAATTCCAAAATATAAGTGCGAATACCTTAGCTAATAAAACTTGAATCTCAAGGTCTGCGAATCGTCTCCCAAGACAGATCCTGGCACCAAACCCGTAAGGGAGCGACGCAAATGGATGAAGCCTGCCGTCGCTCTGTAGCCACCGCTCCGGTTTGAACTCTTCAGGGTCGGAGACGAACTGATCCATATTGCCAGTCACTATCGTGGGGAATACTACTTGCACCTGGAAATAATATCAAATATATAATATAGCGTCAGTGTTGAAAGGATTCTGACTTGTAACTGTGGCTCATCATTGAAAAAAAATACGACAAATTGCGTCTAGTTGTGATATTGCTAAATAGAATTAAACTGCTATGAACTGCGCAAAAAGCTTGTTTTAACCCAATTCAATGTATTTTTCTTTAGCCATGCCTAAATTCATATATAAAAATCTACATTCTTAATTATTACCTACTTAATAATATTCACTTAAATATTATATTTGTTTTTCGGATTCTTGTACAAATGAACAGTACTCACTCCCTTTGGAATATGGTATCCGCAAATTACATCATCTTCTTGCAATGTCCTGCCATTTCCAATAACCGTTGAATACATTCTGTAAGCAAAAAAGGTTTTGAACAAACAGCCATTGTAGTTACATTTCTATCTATTTCTGCTAAATAAATAAACTCTTCATGTTTTGGGTAAAGAAAACCATCTGACTTGTCTACTACATTTACTTTTTTTGTTTATTTATTTTTATAGTTATACTATCTTACTATATATCTCTTATATTATTTATCTGTTACTGTAATCAATTTTAAGATTTTTACCTGAATACTTCTCTGACAAAAGCTTTGGTGTAATGCAGCTTGTCCAAGTCTGCGTAAGTCAGAGGCTTGCTTGGATCGGGAAGCACTCTTCTAATTTCTTCAGCCATTTTATCTTGCTGTTTAAGCCTCTGCGTAGCCTGGTACAGAATCGAGCAAACTGCCATGGAAATCTGATATAAAATTAAAGATTTAAATATTATTCAAGGATACAATTCCAACCTAACCATTCAATCTAAATATTAATAAACCATATCTGATAATTATGGCAGCTATACTCATTAGCACACTCGTCGAGCAGAAATTAAATTTTAGACCCAATTTTTAAACTATGAACGACGAAATGTCTGTCAGTTGCAGTGCAATGCCGGCAGACTAATTGAAAATGGGCTATCTAATGCCCTTTTTGAACTCCTTTAATCATGTCATTCGGTTTATCTGAGTTGTGGAATCTATTGTAAGATAGGTGTTCTTGGGCAGGTTTCCGCAACACGACGTCTTTCTTGGCGCCTATTTTGCGTTAGAATCTATTGTTATAAAGATGGAGATGTGTATATATTTAAACATTTAATGGAGCGTGTATGTAGGCCTACCTAAATAAAAATAACTTTCCATTTGAATTACGACATGAATAAAATGGTAGATTTATTTTTCATTTTCTGCGAGTTTAACAAAGTTTTCTTACGATGGAGATCTAATAAGGTTTACCGTATCTATTCCAACTAAAATGAGGTCAAGGGCCATGATGGTAGCTATCTTCGGATCCCCTTCGCTCTTCAACACACGTTCCAAAAGTGATAAATCGTCTTCTGAAGTCACTTTCTTAGTTTTAAGCCTCTCCAACGCCTCGTTTATGTACCGAGAGCAGAGCCTATAATTTTTTGAAAAGAAAATATAGTGAATTTTTGGTTAAAGTATTAGATGTCATTAAATGTACTGCTTTGTTTTGAACGGATGCGTATGGTGCACAAACAAAAACTCAGCGCTTAATGCTTTAAGAGTTTATATAAGAATACTTAATAAATTATGTCTCTTTAAAACATTTGTGAGAATATCGTCATTAAACTTACTCGACAAAGAAATTCATATTGTTCACATATTTTGTCCATAAAGGAGTCGGGAAGTATCTCCAATACGGCGCCTTCAACTCAAGGACTGCAACATTACGGAGCGCATACTTGGCCGCGTCGATAATGCGCTGTGGCTCCGAGTCGCCGGTTAGTTGCGACGATAAACAACCCAGCCGCACGTCAAGAGCGACACGCCCGATACCTGCGAGTGACGATAGATGGCGTTAGTACCTACATCTGATAAGTCTATGAATACAGAATCAAATAGTTTTCTACTCATTATCGTATAAATAAGTGTATTTATGACTTTAAAAGCTTCTCAAATCATTGTAATGTAATTTACCATTTATATGATAAATGTAAATGTTCGTGATGTCTGTCAGACTTTCGCGCCGCAACGGTTGAACAGATCTGAACGAAATTTGGTACAAAGTCTGGCGCATATTATTTGTTTATTATGCGGAAAAGAGTTAGATCCCGTTAGAGTAGTTTCCTTACAATTTTCTTTTCTCGGAGGAATCGACATAGTATTTTACATGATAGTAGTTTAGGAATTGGAGATTAACAAGTAATGTTTATCCGTAAGATAGATTTCGTTAATTACGAGAACTCAAACACATTTGAATGGTAAGTTACAATAAGTAGTAATAATTATTTACTTAAACTAATTTTATCTAGTGTACACACAATTAATGAAAGAAAGTATCAGAAAATGTATGTGCTTATTACCTTAAGCTACCGCCTTTAAAAGTCGTTTAAATGTAGCTTGATTAAAAAGCTATATCTCGAAGTAACGTTTTCTTAAATTATAAGTAAAATATAATTGAAAATGGATTTTTTTTTATACAAACAAAATATTAATAACAAATAAGATTTTGTTATTTTTGTAAATATCTCGTGCGACGCTGATACATTTATATCTGTCATTCTGACCCCTATTCTGTCATAAGCTATATTTGAAGGTGTATAATAGTTAGGAATTATTTCTAATTTTTCGAGGATAAATAAATAAATAATAAATACTCACATTCAAGTGACCATCGGTGTATGTCGTTGTCGAACTCACGGGGAAGATCGCCGTTCTCATCTCTGGCGTCCTCCATGTACCTGATGAAGTCTTCCGTGACCAGCTCAATGGGAGCCACGTACTTCTTAACCGTCTGCGGCTGCAGGATCGGCCGCTGCACCTTCGAGCGGAACGTGCGCCATTGCTCGCCATGACTGAAACCAAAATAGAAATGATTTGATTTCTACCACGCCTACTCTGTTTCTTCCTATTTGTTCCAACAGAATGCACTAAGTCCCCTTTCGAACTGATTAGTTCACAAGTGAAGGTAGGAGCATCCACACTTCACGTTATGGTCACGCCATTGGAGTGAGAATTGTTAAAGCATAGAATATCTCAATAATGAGAAACCTACTCCGATGTCGGCACTGGCAACCCTAACATATTTTTTTAATTCGTTAGACTATTTTTATAATGTGGCATTTTATAATGTTTATTTTACACACAAACCTAAATGTTTACCCTTTTATCACTAACCCCTATTTTTTAATAGTTGTTTAAGTAATTTAATCATTTTATATCATATGGCAGAACAACGTGTGCCGAGACAGCTAGTAAAACTAAACAATTAAGATTCCACATGTTATTTAGACGTGTTCGCTTTTTTATATTAGGTAGGTATACTTATATTAGGTCGCATTTTGCTAACTATTCATTAATAATTAATTAGCACGACCTCGACGACGTCATAGCAGCGGCTTTCTCAAATTTGTTTAAACTAGAAATTTAGTTACGAATTTCTCTACATCAAAGCATAAGATTTTAAATAATTTTAATATTAATGCATTGAATTTTTATTAGGCGCATTATTTATTGTAAGTGATTGCTTAGTAGTTTCTCATATTTAGTATCTGTTTTCTACACGCTAATAAACATCTGAAACTGTATTATGGGTGTCTGTTTGTTTTATTGTGAAACTTTATTTATCTCACAATAAAATTAAGAAAATATAGACTGTAATTTAAAAAAGAAGGCAAAACATTTTAAATACTATTTCTTACATAAATATGGCCAAAACCCAACCTCCATGTCGTCATCAGTTATCTCTGCATTTTAGTACCTACATACGATATTACTACTATTACTAGTAAGAAAATATTACAACTCTAACAAACAATTCTCGCCATTAAGCACAAACACCGTGTAACAAATCACAACACAAAGTGACAAAGGCAAAAACGCTTCCTCTATTTTGGAGAAAGTTGGTCAAATGGTCTTCTGATGTTTGTCGACAAAAGAAGGATGTCGGTAGTACGAAATATTTGTATTAAGTTTATGTATACAGTCGTAAAAAGCCCGCTACTCATAAATCTATTGAATTTTATCACTTTCAGCTACCTATAGTTAATATCTATGTAACTAATTATTCGTCTTAGAAATTTTATTGATATGAGTTATAACTGCCGTAGGTTACAGGCAGAGTCTAATATTACCTCGTTCTATACCAGGTATCATAAAAACGTGAGTTACCGGAACCTAATGATTGTGATGAGCAGCTCAAATGGAAGCTAGGGCATGGGTCTGTCGACTGTCGAGGCTGCGCTCTGCGATTGATTCCTGTAAAATTCTTCCTGTCATTTGGAGGTTTATGAGAACGTTCTAAAGCTGCTATAATGACGTGAAGAAAGTTTGAAATTTAATTTTATTTCCACACATGTTATTTTAGGATTAATAATCCGAGCTGAGAAAACATAAGTACCTCATTCACCTATTACTACTGCAGTATTCACATTGATTCGCAGTTTTCAAAGACAGCATTGCGAGTCTAAAGCATCTATAGGCTACTGTAACGTTTAATTTTCATGCAGACCGCTTGATGGTTGTCCATCTTAGTAAGATTAAAAATCTTTATAATTCAATTTACGCGACATTTCTTAACACCATTGAAAATAAACAATTAATACAAAAATTAATAAATAAGAGTCCAAAGAATCGCAGCAAATTAAAAAATATATATTTTCATGTTGACATATATCTATGTCATCATAAAAATATATATATTTTTTAACTGGAGTTAGAACCGCTTTTTCGTTACTTATGTCTTTGTGAATTTATAATTTTTCTTAATACGAATTCACTGGCCTTTGACCTCGGTAAAAACAAGAAAAACCCACACCCACCAACTAAGTAATAAAGAATCTTAAATGTCGTCATTTGATGGCACTCCAGTACTAAGTGTAAATATGTCGCAAGCTGTATGCTGAATTCAAATGTAATAGGTTTAGTATCTTGGTTCTGTTGTATAGAATACTAATAGCTGTGGAATGCCAATGGCCAGACGATTGAAAAGAAGCCGCAGAGAAGGTAAATGCAAATAAAATATTTTTTAAGGTCTAGTGCTAGATAAACGAGTATTTTATAGTCCAATATACCGTACTGCTCTGACTAAAAATAAAATGCAAGCCACAATTCTAGAAACATCATCATTTATTCGCATATTTTAAGCGAAATGTCGATTTGATCAGATTTAAGAGACGTCGTATAAAATCCAATTAGTAGATTTTATACCGTGATGTGTGGCAACAAAGAATTGATGATGCCGTAAAAGGTTACTAGAAATGACTGAAAGTGGTATATCTATCCAAAACAGTGTAGCTCAAACCAACTAGGTGGGATCGGCAACTTCTTCGACAAGCACACACACACACAAGCTTTAACACCGTTCATCGTGGCAATTAGGGGCAAATAAAAATAAAGTCTCTTAGGGCTCCACAAAAAATACTTCTAGGCCTACCTCTCACAGTGGATTTCCTACGATATTATCATTGTCATTATTAATGGTTGAGACTATATTTCATAGTATGCGCTAGATTAGGACCCTGTTATTTTAACAACGGTATTCCCAATTGTGGTACCGGCAGAATTGAATAGTACCTCCCCTGTACCAAGTGTCGTGAAAAGCGATTGCCTGTCCAGCAGTGGCAGTTTTAAGGTTGCTTTGATGATGATGACGCAATTTTCCGTTCGTTTTGAACAGGATAGTCAAGAATGCGAAACCTTTTTTAATATTACTGGCAGTTCAAGCCTTACTATTATATTACTTATCCTCCATCTTCATATGTTTATCTTTAGTATTTTCTTTATAGTTTTATTTCATTACAGACAACATTTTAAAGCAATTGTGTTTTAAATCATAACAACTCCGCCTTTTCCTTAGTAAACGAAATAGATTAATATACCGTTAAAATTTTTATAAATAAATATTTCAAATTCTGTGAACACAATAGTATATGTACGCGAAAGTTAGCGAACACGTATTGATATTTAATATCTACTCTTGCGTGCAGAAGTTTCCGCATGAAAGAGTATCATTAGTAATATAAAATGTTTCCTAAGAGCTATATTACTGTTATAATTAATGAGTATTTGTTTTAATTTTAATTGTTTACTCGTGAAATTTAAGCACACGAAGAGGTTTCATAGGATAAAAACAGGTTGCATCTTTGTTGTTCCACAATAAGCAGACTCAATACTATGATATGATATACTATATTGTTACAATGTTTCCTGCAATCTACAGTAGAAGGTTAGTGCCTGAATTAGGCTGAAAGTCTGTGTTTCTGGCCACCAGGTCTACACCCATTTGATTATAAACGTATAATAACAATTTCATGAGATAACAGTTTTTTTAAACAAGTATGTTTTGGTTATATACTAGCAGTCTGCGTGGAATAGTGACTTTGAGGTGAACAGTAACCTTCCTCTATAAATAGACTATCCAATGAATGAGATTTGTAGATCGTTACAGCGGTTCCTGAGATTAGCGCGTATAAACAAACAAACAAACTCTTCAGCATTAGAATATTATTATAGATATATAAATGTACTCGTACATTTTATTACTACCCGATTTGAGTGTATTTACATGTGTAGTTTAAGTATATAATACGTTAAAGTGTATGGAGTGTGTAAGATTGTGTTTGTTGTTTATGTTATACATTTTAACATTCTGTTATAAACTGATCTGTTATTAATCCGATTAGCGCATTTGGTAGTGTCTCTATCTTATGCAGAAGCAAAAGGTTATAACATACTAGCTGTGCCCGCGACTTCGTCCGCGTGGGATAGTTTTTTTTCGGTACCATACCTATTTACTTCAAATTATATAAACTTTGAATGTCACGTTTATTTATATCGAATCAATGGCCTGAAAAATAAGTTTTAAGTTTCTAGCTCTAAAAATAGCGATCCATGCAAACAACTTTTCATCCCCCCTTGCAACCCCTTACAACCCTTATTTCGAGTTCAAAAATAGCCTATGTCCTTTCTTAAGGTCTAAAGATTGTCTATGCCAGATTTCATCAAAATCGGTTGAGAGGTTTAACTGGGAAAGCGTAACAGACAGACAGACAGACAGACAGACAGAGTTACTTTCGCATTTATAATATTAGTAGGAATATGTTATGTGATGAACATTTTTTTTCTGTGTCTGCGTGTAAAAACATATTTTAGTATTATAATTGTAATTTATCTGTGGTCTGATTTTCGTTATACTAGTGCTTAAAGCTACTTATCATAGAGTCAAGTGTTGTGAGTGAATAAATTAATTTGTTTTAATTAATAGGTACTATCACTGGAGTCACCCAGGCCAATTAACTGCGTTCCACAGAAACTCAGAACTGTTTGACAGGGTTGAAAAGTCTATGTTTCAAAGACAGCATTGCGAGTCTTAAGCATCTTTAGGCACTGTTACCCTAGGCTACCCTAGGCTAAATAATTCTAATATCCGTTCAGTCAATTAATCGTAAAAAGGCAACTAACAGACCGTGGGAAACACTTTCGTATTTATTAGTGTGAATTATCTTTGATATCAATAACGAAGGCTAAACATTATGGTATGGTAAGTACGAACAGCGTTTGCAAACACTTAGTGAAGTCAACACGGTGCTGAGTAAATATGCAAAGCCTACTCTTGAGTTAACTCTACAAGGCATCCGTTCTTAGGTAGTCAACACTTCTACTTCCCTTGTATATTACAAACTAATAATGGCACTAACATTTTACATCTTTAATGTGTTTAATAATACAATGTAATTTCACATTTTCTAAGTTGGTAACCATTTCTTTGTATGTATTGATAATAAGTTGAAGAAAAAAAAGAAAAAACATTTCGTTGCTTAAAAGTTCCAAATTGTCTTTTATTTCTACAAGATGTAACAAATACTTATGTATATAATGTACAATGTAAATAAAAATAACCTACCTGTATGTGTAAAAGGAGACTGACTGACTGTCATATGTTGATATGGTTAGAATCTTGAAATTTTACGCACAGTTTAATTTTATAATGCAAGGGAGCTCTATGAATTAATTATTGAAAAATCTCTCCCTAAGGGAGTAAAACGTTGGTGCAAAGTCAGTATAAAACTTTGCCGTTTTAAACGTTATTCAAATAAAATTCAGCATGTAGGTTCTTTCTTGAAAATCATGAAACATGAGAAGAAACGACTATTTAAAATAACAGAACTTATTTTAAGGCTATAATTTATTTTTAATATAGGTAAAATATTCAAAATATAATATAATAGATGATATCTAAAAATGTTAACTCACGACCTTACTCCGAGATAAGTAGCATTACACACTCGTCTTACGGATATCAGAGGACAGAGGAATTACAAATACAATACATAGATATCTGGATGTTACTTGTATAGTAACACCCAGACCCAGAACAAATACAAATATTCATCATATAAACGTTTTCTCTGGGTGAGGATCGATACCCACGACCATGCCACTTTTATGCACAAGGTAGCCAGCTAACCACAAGGTAGCTAACTACCAACTACGCCATCGGGCCCGTCAATTTGTATGTATTAAATTGTACAATTAGCGCTTTTGTTTGACACGACTACTACAGTAAAATTGGGACTGCTCTTTGGTACATACAGCAAGTGACCAACATACCCAATGAGCGAGCCAATGAGTTCAAAATTAACTGTAAAATTTGACAGAATTGAGTACCAAATTTCAATTAATTCAGTAATCAATAAAAGCAGAAAGGAGGCTCAGCTCAGCTTTTTTTCCCTTTGTATCGGCGTGTTATATCGATTCATCACTATATTTAGTGACCAAACATCATGTCTATTCACACAGCATTAAGCAATAACTATCTTGACATTCGTCCGAGTGACAATCTAAATAAGCATTTATAAATTCATCATGCAAACTGACTGCACTATATTTGCACCTGCCCGTTAATCAACTGGCCGCGAAACGTATTACGTATATCTTTTGTTCTTAGTATGAATATTTTTGTTCATATAGCCACATGAAATAGCGCAGCTCAAACGCTCAGCGGCTGTCACCACGATTATGGGCACATCATCATCATATCAGCCATTGTAAGTCCACCGCTGGGCATAGGCCTCCCCAAGAAAAGAGGAATTTTGCCCTTAATTGCAGTGCTGGGCAAGCGTGTTAGCAATCGCAGAGCGTAGCTTAGCGATGGAGTTGCTGCTGCCCACCCCAGCCCTGTGCATTTGAGCTACATTGTTACGAATGGATATATCTGTCTAGTACCTCTTACAAGTCGCCTGGTACTATTCTACTCTGCCAGTACCACATGTATTGTATATAAATCGCCCGAATTCCTCTTTTCTACAGAATAAAAAAAAGGTTCAGGTCGACAGCATTTCTCCATAGTAAGATACAATAAAACATGATAAAATCAAACCCAAACTGAAATAGACTAAATTTTAACAACAGATTCCAAACTACTACTACTAAAACATTACCCGATACATTCCTCATAGTGTGAGATGATCCAAACACGCGATTTTGAACCTTTTAATTAAGTGCTAAAGTTTATAATAGCATCAGATATACACGATAGTGCAGTGATTAGTCACGCTGTACTCACATCACGTCACATAGCTCTCGCTTCGACCTGCTTACCAAGTGGGTCAAGACTTGCAACCAATACAGCGCAGAAAACTCATTACCTTGTAATCTGTTTGGTGTACACTACATCCAACATTGATTTATACTTTAAAGATATGTGTAAGAGACGACGGTGTTCGAAAGCTTCTAAAGGACTATAGATATCGGTGTTCCACCCGCTATTGGAAGCTCAGATGTGGGATGTGATCTCGAGTATACTTAATATATATTTATTCTAGGATTAATTAAACTATACTGGCGTCCTTAGAATAAAGCACATGGAAAAATATAATTAAAAAATAATTCAAAAGATACAAAATCGTGTACATCCCGTATCCCCATGTTATATCCACTTTTTTCGCTGGTTGTTGTGTGGTTGGTTGTGCCAAACTGGCGAAGCTCGTACACACTCCAAGCGAGCAATACATACTTGATAACAGATTCCCAATGCTGCGACTCCACCAAAACCTTCCCTTTCTCTCATTTTCTAAATGCAACTAAATGTGTTGACCAACTCTAGAGTAAGCAGGCGAATCCGTTTTCGAGGTGAGTCGAGAAGACGGCAGACTCTTGAAGATGTTATCATTTAAATAGTTCAACCGCTCCTCTAATGAAGCCAAATCAGGAACGGGTATGTCCATACGAATCTCCCTTTCCACTTCGGGATGATTGTAGGTGATTGTCTTTGTCATGATTATCAGTTTGGTCGGACTCAAGCCTTTCAGGGCAACGTTTGGAGTTAATTATTATTTAATATTTATATACAATTGTATTAGTAACGCTTATTGGAAGATGTTTTCTCGATTGCACGCGATGTTTTAATTCCAAGGATAATTGTTGAATATATTAATTAATAAATCAAACTAACACGGAGACATGTTCATTGTGATCATTCTTAAAACTCTATAAAGATTTATCCCAGTAAAATTAAGTAGACCTGAAATGTTTATTATATTTATAACTTGTGGACCGTGGCTTTGCTTTGCAAGAGCTTATAAAGAAAATGGTACAAAATAAATCTATTGTTCACCTAAGTATGCAGGTATTATATGCATGTATGTATATATTTTAGATACCCAATACAATATCCGAATCTCCCACAGAAAGTTGGAGCGCAACAAAATTATTTATACCTACATATATTTCTGTAGTTATTCACTTGATCACGTTTAGACAGACAGACTACGCGGTGGAACTTTGTTTAATAATATTTAGAGAAGACGATTGACAAATGCAAAACTATCAAAATCACTTATCGAAATCTAGTTCATCTTCGAATCATTTTCGAGACATTTGTTAAGGTTGATACATCTATATACCTAATACAAATGCTGACATCACTTCATTTATTATTCTATCTTTTAGCTCGCGACTTGATCCACGCAATCATTCATTTATATCTGACAAACTCAACGTCGCTCTCTAACAACTAAACTACGCTAAAAGTCTTGCCAATTCCTTAGAGAAATATGAACAGCTGTTTAACTCCAGACTATCAATAGTTTTTGTGTCAAATATCATCCAGATCTTTTCAGACGTTCTGGTGTGAAAAAACTAACATTCAACTTCATTGACGGGCCCGATGGCCAAGATGGTAGTGGATCCTATCTTGTTATCTTGTGCGCCAGGGCACCCACGACGGTTCTATTCCTACCCAAAGCAAATATTTATATGATGATATTTGTGTTTGTTCTCTGTCTGGGTATTAAATAAATGTATTTAAGTAGTATATTCCTCTGTTGTCTGGCGTCCGTAACACAAGTGCTTTAAGCTACTTACCATGGAGTCAAATCAATGTATGAGATTTTGTGGAATTTATTTTTATTATCTATACATACAAACTTTCGCGTATAAATAGGATTTTCTAATATAAATAAAATTGTAGTATCACTACTGTTTACTAACGATAAACAGTTAGAACCTGATGCGATTCTGATGAATAGAAAATTGAGTTCGCTTTCACTGAGATATGAATTATAACTAGCAGCGGCCGTAACCTCGTACACGCGGAACGGTGAATTTTTGGCATTGTCAATTTACGAGGCTAATTATTTTGCAAATAAATCATAAATTAAAAGAAGCTATTAAAAGCAATTGATTGCAAATAACCAATTAAAATGCTTTTTTATCTTTAACTAGCTGTTCCAGCAAACGTTGTTCTACCAATTAAATTCTATAAAATTAATAGATACATTTTATTTATAGTCATTTTATGACTATAAATAAAATTTATCAAAAATTAATAAGACTGAAAGGTTTAGGTTTATATGTATTTGTGTATGTATTGAATCATAAAAAAAATATACACGGTAATTCTTTTTCTAAAAATTCACGAAAATCGGTCGAACCGTTTTAGAGGAGTTCAATAACGTACACCGTGACACGAGAGAATTTTATATATTAGCTTTTGTTTGTTTCATATTTTGTAATGACTGTGTATATCTCTGTATTTTTCTATATTTTTATATTCCGGGCCGCCTTTTGTCCACGTCGCGACACAAAAACTTCCGAAACCCTGTCTTTATCCTTTGAGCTCGAGAAACATAAAAACATTTTTTTTGTCCTTTGAAATGACATACATTTATGAAATTACATAATTTCCAAACAAACTTTTATTCCCTATTTCCCTTTAACCCTTTTTTCATTAGAAATTAGCCTTAGTCTTATCAAGCTATGAATTATCTCTGTACCAAATTTAATTGTGTTACGCATAGAAAGTCCAAGTAAGTTATTTTCGCATTTATAATATTAATAAGGATATAAAAACTCGCGATATCACGTCACTCTTGCTATCGACGGAGGTCGTAACCTAAATTGTTTGATGGGATATAATAGGCCTTAGCTGGCATGGCAGGGCAGACAGTATAGTCGTTGCAGGATCCGCTACGATATATTTATAATTACTGGTCAACAACATTGGTATATTCTATTTATATTTACAAAAACCTGAATTGAATATTCTAATAGGTAATTTATGGGTGCCGCCAGACAAACCAAAGCCTTAAATGAAATTTTATTATGTTTCAACATCTGAAGGCTACAGAATTATAATGACAATAAAAAATCTAAATCATAATATACATATTTATAGCTTAAACACTTTTTTTTATCAGACCAGGTCGATAAACAAGCAGTGATTCCGCGTGACAATAAGCCTCACAGAATGATCGGATCCATATCACAATAACACTAGCGTGTTGCCAACTTTGTGACTTGATGATATTGAACAGATTACCCAGTGCCTCTCTCGCCCTTCAAACCGGAACACAAAAATGCGAACACTGCTATTTGGCGGAAATTAGACATAGGCAAGTTTTAGGTAAAAATGCAGGCGACCTTCGCATAAGGTTTCGCACTTGCCTTGCGGCTATCAAACAATATTGGAACTAAAAATATAAAACGTAAGCACATATTTAACACCCAGACACGGTACAAACAAATGGACATGAATATTTGTCCTGGGCGGAGCTCACGACCAACCCACGACATTTGGCTCACTAGATGTTTACATTACTGAATCGTGCCCTCTTCATAAGTGCTTGCCAATTTGCTTAAACTTTTTCTTATAATTAGTAAATGTAATTACTAGAAGTAAAGATTATATATACGCCATTACGTGCTTATAAACATTGATATTTTCTTATATTTACGCGTTCACTACTCGTAATAAAACAACTGCTTTAACGGTTTTAAACTTTTTGCAATTTTTGTTCGACGTTTTGATTACATTACTATATATTATACTACTATACAACACTGCTCTCAAGAAGGACATAAAATGTTGCGTTTGTTCCACATATTTTGTTTTTCAAATAATATCTCAAACTCAAAAATATAAAAAGTTAAACAAACCGGGTTTTAAAGCCGTTAAAGGAGCAGTTTTATTATAAACATACACACAACTTAAAATGAAAACATAGTTTTTGCTATAATTAATATGTCTGGGTAGGGTGTGTTTGGTAAATCCTGTCTTATATCTGTCTACAAACTGGTTTCGTTGAAAACCAGTTCTTATTTTCTCTATACGTATATTCCCTTTCAAATATATTCTTGCTCGTTTATTCGATTGTATTATTTCTTTGGTATTTGTATGGTAGTTCTTTAAGCATTTTGGAAATGTTATACTCGTAGCTTGGATGTCGCATTTCATACATTTTATTAATTATTATATAGTTTAATATATGTGACGGCTAAGTTGACTTGTGATTTATTTATTTTTACTAACGTTTATGTACCTTTACTTTGTAGCAACGAATAATGAACTTTTTGATAAATGGTGATCGCGGGACATGCCCACCTCCCTGTTGCATTTCAGCTATATGTTTAAGGAATATACGACTGCGACAGATAGCGAGTGCGGCAGTAAGTATTGTTTCAAGAACATCATAATTTATAATTGTATAATTATATTTTTAGATTGTTAGTTTTTAACTATCTCTTACTATTTAAACTCTAAGGCGTATGCATTCTCAAAAGTATTACGCAATGTCCAGTTTACGGCTGAAGGTGCTAACCACGCGAAGTGAGTTATTGTGAACTGTCGTTATATAGTATTTGCTAATATTTACTATCAGTTGTCAGTCAATGGTGCTAACTGGATGTGTGCACTATGACGTGGTTGTATTAGCAGTGGCAAGGTCGAGTTTATAGCCTTCAACATACGTTTTTTCTTTTTATTAAAAGATCGAGGTCTCATAAGAGGCTTTTGTAACCATTTTTGACCTAAATTGAATTAAATTAGTTCATAATGCCAAATAATATATTTTTATGATTTAATCCAGTTCATCAAATAATAATTATAATAGACTAGCTCTAGATAAATTTACCTTTCTAAAAGCTCGTAATAAAAAAGTCCTAGTTGATTTACCTCTCCTTTAGCGGCAACTGGATTTGTATGGATGTTTGTATAATATCACATCTCGTTAAAATTAATTCAGTGTTTTTGGAAATTAAAAAAATAATTCACTCTTACATTGACCTGACTCCGAGATAAGTAGCTTAAAACACTTGTGTTACGGACATTAAAAAGCGGAGGAATTTTAAAAATATCTCTTAAAGTTGTGATGCTTCTGTTTAATACCCAGACAACGAACAAATACATATTTCACCATATAAATATTTGTCCTGAGTGGGGATTGAACCCACGACCTTTAGCGCACAAGATACTACCATCTTCGCCTCGGGCCATAAAGAAATTAAAATCTAAGACATATTGTTTCCTTCCCATTTTTTATTGTCATCATAATATTGATGATGTGTAAGCGGGCAACGCGTACACATTATCCAATTTTCTTTAGAATCATACAAGTCAGGTTTATGGTTTCTTCACTTCCTTAGGGAAATCAAACTGTTTAGAAAAACTAAACATTTCAAGACAATAGTACGCAGCAATGCTCTTTGTTGTTGTAGGCAAGTATTCACCTGTAATGCGTGACGCCATGCGTATTGACTATCTCTCTTTTCCGAATCACAACTCCTCTATTTACCATTTTTTTTAAACTTTATCGACAAAGTTCAGTGTGGAGGAAATTAGTTTCACCGATAAGGTACAAAAAATAGACAAAACGTATCATAAAGTATACCGTAATGGGTACCGCAAGCAAAACAACCGACGTTACAGCCGTTAAAGAGTACACAGTACTATTAATAATAAATACTTTACATTACAAATATTCAGATTACAATGAAACAACATCATTAATGATTGATAATTTACACAAACTGCATTTTTTTTTTCATTTAACAATTAACTAAGAAGCCAACATTTTATTTTGCAGTCGTAAGAGCTTTGCGCAATGGCTTATTTCACTTCGACGTCAACATTAATGATGTCCTATTAAGTAAAAAGATAATGAATGATATTACTTAGTACAAGATCATTTCACAAAGACAATAAAAAATACGATTATAATATTAAATTCTTAACTGTATTATGGCTCCAAATGGGATTAAGCGTGTTAGGATTACTTTTAACGCCTTTTCGATATTGTTTACTTTCATGCGACAACCGTTTTTACAAGGTAACAGACACGTCGAATACAAAAGTTGAGCAAGTAACCTTTAAAAAGTAGTTATTACGACTAGTGAACGCTTAAGTATAAGTAAAGATTAAGCACGATAAGCTTTAATGAGTAAATATTTATAAATGGTAATAACACAGAGCCAGTAAAGAAATTGCCGAGAAAAATGTGAAAGTTTAGAAATTTCCGCCTGACACCAACGCTCCAAATACTAATGACTTACTCTCAATATACCCTACGAAAGAGAATTCGTAAGTATACTTACACCCCAACTACTCCTGGAAGATCACCGAAAAAGTCCTTCCGAACTTCAGATTTGTATTTCACTAAACAGGGCATAGCAGGCCGGAATGGAGTTGGGCCCTCCCGACGGTACATCCTTTCAATCTCATCTGCATCATACACGAATAGCAAATCCGGCCTTCCGATCAGGCCACCGAGCCTCACAATTCTGCCGTACTTATCGAGGAACATTTTTGTCACTTTGGCGAACTCCGAGATGTCGTATTGGCCTATAACGGGGACCATACGCCACGTATTCCCGAGAATAGGGATCGGCTTTGGGCCTGGGACTTCGGAATAGGGTTTAGCGTTCGCAAAAATCTCTTCGTTGAGTTCGGCGGTCGGGGCGACCTGGGACCGCTGGCGTTTCGAGAAAGGACATTGTGAAGAGGAGTATCTCGCGTGGTTCGCGTTCGGCGCGTACGCCGTGAGCTTACGGAGCATAGCGGCCATAGCGGTTAAGGCCGCGTCGACGACTGCGCGGGTGCAAACGCGGGTGCCACTTCCATTCCACCGAATACATAGTAACAGATGACTCACTTAATTCAACAACTGACACTACATTTGAACATACACCTGATTAAGCTCATAAAAATAATAGATTTTATATTTTTTGAGTTAGGATTATACGCTGTGAGTTGCCTAAAGAAAGTTACAGATTTTTAAATAATAATTGAATTGATAAATGTTATTATGATCGGCTGTCCGAGTATTAATATCAAATGGTTACACGGAATGTTTATTATATAGTAGTCTAATATATAAGTGTCAATTTGCTATATAGTGATCTATTGATTTAAAATTAATATGCCATTGTAGGGTTTCCGTACTGAACCAGACTGTTCCGTACTTAAGTGTTATATTCTGTGAATACAAAACCCGCTTAAAATAAACAGAAATTTTGTTTCATGTTTAATGAGCCATCTGTACATCCGTTTTTGTGCACTAAATACAGTTACTCAGGAACCGGCCTACTGAGACTCCGATTACTGTCATGGGCAGACGAAACACCATTCACTTTTTTGAGTTTTTAATAAAGAATTGTTAACTCGCAGTGTTTATATATACCTATATGTGTTTATATATATATATAAACTCTCTTAAATAATTGTTACAATTTACATTTGTAACATTTAATATGTTTTATCCTGACATACTTTTCTCCCTCCTTTATATTCTTTAATATAATAAACGAGTACAGGATGGAATAAAAGTTATACAAAAGAGAATTGGAGTGTGTAATAACTCATTATCTCCGGTAGTGTTCTCAAATATAGTATCCTAAGTTCTGGTATTGACTAGAGTCCTGTGAGAAATATGGAAAAGTTCATTCACACAGATACTGTGAGGACCGGCTAAGACTTCAGAATATAGGTACTCACCCGAAACAGCGTTAACCAAATATTTATACAACTGGATGGCCCAGAGCTGATTAATAAAATCAAAGTCAAATATACTTTATTCAAGTAGGCCCATAACAAGCACTTTTAAATCGTCAATAAAATAATAATATTAATATTTCCAATAAGGAAGAATTTTGAGCACATTTATTTATAATACAGACGACCCTTATGACCCAAAGGATCATAAAAGCCATTTAACACAGATAATTACATAAGGCCTACCTTAAAGTAGCCTGCCGGAACCAGACAAGTCTCAAAACTAAGTTTAATGCAGGTGCGTTCCTAGAAAGCAACCTGTACGAAAATCTGTTGGTGATAAATGTTTTACCAACGCCACCTATGCAGTAGTAGACGCTAATAAAACCTCTACCGGCGTCGTAAAACAAACCATTGTCTTAAAACAGTTCAAACCCAAGCAGTTTTGTCGTTGACATGATCTTTAACGCAATAGAAAGCTCTGGAGATACGCTTAATTTTAACATATTTATTGAATTTATTCAAACGCAAGGCTGTCCTACTTGAAATTTTAATGTAAAATCTCACTCAATTGCCCTTGAAAGTGTTATTTTATGGAGCCGAGTTGTAAGTACTGCAAGGTTATATTTATTTTTTGTGTTACATTATGCATGTCACTATTACTATTATTACATGACATATATAATGTTTTCATAAATATATTGACAGTATATAGTCATTACATTAATTTCTTTAAATTTCTCTGTGTGCGGATCTGTTAATGACATTTTGTAAATCGCACGAATAACCCCTTTTCTGTAGAACAAATAGTTTGTTAACATCCGCTGCATTACCGCACAGCAGTATACCATAAGACATGCTATGAAAGTAACTAAAATAAACTAAACGAGCTATTTCCACATCTGTAAATTGGAGGATTTTATGTATTGTAAGGTCCAAATTGTAACTTATGGCCTAGTGTTATACTTTGAAATACAGTAGTATTAACCATATCTAATTCTTCATTCTTTATAACTATAGTATAATTGGTTTGTATGACGTTAAGTATTACAAATTTTATACATTTAGTTTTATTTTCATAAGCCGTTTGTATTATATACATATATATACCAACGGTTTTTTCTCTTGACTATAGGTATTATTGCCAGGAGAATTTTCTTATGCATAAAAAACAAGTAGCGCACATCATTAAAAAAAATAATTACATTAACTTAACATATTAACTTCTCTATTATAACCTTATTAGCGCTATAAACTATATAAAGTATAAATTTTTATAATGTAACACTAAGCAGGTAGTCTGTCATACGTACATATCCTTTAATGCATGTTGTGGGTCGGAATTATATTATTAAACATAAGACAGGACAACACACATAGACACATCTCATACATTAACCTAACTCCAAGATAAGCTTTACAAACGATCATAACTTGCCAAGAACGGCCTTGACCACTATACCAAACAATCTTGAGTGGAAATCAATGCCATTTGTATAATTTTACGGCACCGCATCCATTAATCGAGACATCGAATGTAGTGAACGCAGGCACGCATAGAAAACGCACGCTACGCCCATCCGAGCGCGACTTATCGAGCGTCTGAACTGTAAACATGCTTCACATTTCTTAATTATTATCATTTATTATCTATGTATTATGTTGGTGGGATTATACTTCTTTGTATTATTTGTCAGTAGCAGATATAACATCCCTGTAATAGACCAACGAGACAGTTTAAATAGTTTTTATTTGAATTTACATTTAATTTGCTGCTAGGGGAAGCCAAAATACTTTTCACTGTGTTGCAATATTTAAATAGTTATTATACGTAAATACACCAATTAAATTATTATATTAAATAACACTAACATGCATTTTATAAAATGGATACATGAAATTAATCAATAAAATTGTCACACTCTGGATGCGAATGCGTGATGCAACCCTGGATAAACGAAACTAGAAAAAGCGTGCGCTTTGTGCGAGAGAGATGGAGACAGGGAATCGTCCGTTAAGTGAAAGGGAACGATATTGAAATTATGAAAGTGTGACACAGATTATAAAAATATTTTGTTGTATAAATATAGTTAAATTTAAGATAATAAGATCAATATTAATTGAAATCAATAAATAATTGATATTGAAATAAAAGTCTACTTATATTAATAACTTTATTGACGTTACAATGCCAATATGAACGCCTTCAATAAAAAAAACCTTTCACAAAACTTACTAACTTTCTGTCGTTACTAAATCATTGTTTCGCATTATCTAGGGATCACTTACTTTGCTGGGAATCTGGGATCATAAGCACCCTACATCTTTTTTAAAACTCCGTATCTAAATATCTTTATTTTTTCAGACGTCTTTCTTTTAGACGTCAATTCCAGCGCTACCGAACGAGAGGGCGAGGCCGCTCTTCAGTGAGCGACCCTGTGCCCTGTGCCCGTATTTACCTACGTACCTACCCCGCGTTTATCTACGGCTTGCGAGGTCTGAGCGAGATTGACGGCGATCATCCGAAGCGCCTCTTAAGGCTCGACCTAGGCCGTCGATAGGGAATGAAGTTAATTTTTGCAAAAGAGGACAGAGTGAGCCCGGCCGCGCTATGGCGCCCGGTTATCGCTTGTAAGGGCAGGTACTGCACGCGTTCGTCGAACGCGGTGTACTGCTCTACAGAAGACATGATTGTATAGTGTTAATGATCGTGTAGTGCTAGTGAGGGGACGTGGGAGGGACGCGTTGAGAGCTGTAATAATGTCTTTCAAGACATGGCGCGGTCTACGATGACGGACCTGGACGTTTTTCTTTATGACGTACGACGCGGATTTGGTTATCAACGGATTAGATCTAATATCTACGTTTGCTATGTAAAAGGTTTATCGAGCTCTCAAAACCAAGTTCAAAATTTATATAAGACATTATATACATACTTCTTATCATAAGACTCTATTGGGCGTACCTATACATAACACTGCTTGTTATGCAGCGTGGCAAGAAGTTGTTATTTAATTCATTTACTCGCATTCGTGATAAAGCAATACGCTTTTGAGTTGTGTTACCCAAAATCGTAAAATACTAATGATCGAACCTATCGATTGTTTAACCTTTTAGCCGAATGGCAATACAAGAAATTAGTAGGTATCGCTATTTAGCTATTTAATAAATATTGGTACTGTACAATAATTTGGCCATGCTTGTTTACATATTTTAATCAGAATATACCAATCTGTACTATAGTCTCATAGAAAAATTGCAAACACACTAACTTCTAACAAGTCAGCGAGCTCTATCGACTGCATCTGCTGTATCGCCACTTATTAATTTGTACAGCCGCGTCGTCGAGGTTCGTTAAACGTCGACGACGCGGCTGTACATGTTGCTGCCGTTTATATACATTTTTAATAATGTAATTTCAACATTTGCTCCTGCGATGACAAGGCTGTGCGTGTCGTACACAGCAGCATACATGACATATATGAAAGTCCTTTACAATTGGCCCCGTATACATCTTTCATTTGTGGTTAATCATAAAAAGAAGGTAAACTTTAATTAATATCAATATTGAAAAAATATATATATATATAGACTTTTCAAGGTATGGACCTACTTCTGGTTATTTGTATCAACATGACATCGATACAAAAAAAATATATTCAGGAAGTCAAATATGTTTTTCCCTATAAAGGTATTAGGTACCTACCCAATCCATCAAAGAAACCAGAGAGCTCTGAGATAGCAATGGTTAACAACATCGAGGAGAAATTATACTTTCAAACCTAATGATAACCCGATTTTTTACTATATCAACACAACGCACTCGTTCATTCCCCTCGTATTTTTCGACCAAGGGAAGGATATATATTAGCTATGTGCAAAGCGAGTAGTGGCGGACAGATAACGACCGCAGCGCACAACACGGCAGAAATTGGAAACAAATCCGGACGATCAGCTGTCAAAAGTGATGATTGCAGTACAAAATCAAAGCAAAGAAATGGGCCACGACTGTTGTTGCGTTGTTAACTGCAAAAATAACGGCCTCAACAGTAAATGTATTTTTTTTTATTTTCCCAAAAGCGTCCTATGAATGAATTTATTCAACCCCAACAGCTTGTGACCCATAAAGGATGCCAAGCCAATATGTTTTCTGCGTTGATATTAAAAGAAACTATATTTACATGCAATCGATACATATATATGTAATGATCACAGTAATGCTGAAATTCAAGTAGATATTGCATCTATTTCAAGAGTCATAGTAGTAAATACTTCAAAGAATAAAGACAAAAGCTGTTGAACGGACCAAAATACTTGTAAGAATCAGTCAACATCACCACATGGTCAAGAATTTGTTGGTATATTATCAATAAAAGAAGATCAACAACTCTTAGATCTTGCGCGTGTAACATTTATTAACTTCGAGTTCTTGGTATGTAACGAGAGTAGAAAATAAAAAAGGTAAGTTTCTATACAAAACCGCCTTCTCTTTATTTTATGAAAATGAAAACTGGCTTGACATGTTCATAGAACCAGTTTCAAGAATATTTCAATATTACATGATTTAACTTCTGCAACTGCCAATTTAGTAGGCCTGATAATGCTACTGTACTGATGAATTACGTAGGCTCGTATTAATTATCTCTGCCCGTTATGTCGCAGTTCTTCCACATTTCTTACATGCTCGGCTAATACTAATTTATTGCCTTTTATCTCAGTTTGTGGTTGGAAACTAATATTATGTGTACCTAAGTTTCAAACCCGATTTTTATTATTATATTCATTTGACAGTAAAACTATTGAATAACTTGCACTAAAATATGTTTAAACAATACTATATTAATCTTTGGTTTTATTTATATTTGCAAAGAAAACTAACAATGTTTACATTTTTATTATTTGACAGCTTCCGCAAATATTGTAAACGCCACGCGTCGCCACAGTTCCACACATAGCTAATAAAACGAATTTTTAGCCGCGCTGGGCAGGTGTGTTGGCAATCGCGAAGAGTAATTTTGAGATGGGAATAATCCTACCTATCCCCGTCCTGTTAAATTTGAGCTAAGCTATTTCTAATGGATATACCGTACAACTGTCGGTAATCTTATGAACCCTAGTACAGTTAGCAGCACTATTCTGCTTTGCCGGTACCTCACGGCTAACAAGAGAATCCAAATTGGATAAAAAGAACAAAACAGCACATCAATATAATAATTTAATTCCTTCACACAATTTTTCAAAACATTCCACCTTCCATTTCTTCAGTTCTTTTTCCAGGTCTGATCGTTGTAAAGATCTGTAATCGTCTGAGTCTGTAAGCACAATTGAAATATAAGATTACAAGCAAAAATCGAAAGACTTTCCAAACACAAATTTGATTCTACTAATTATTGGATGGAAATTCTACTAATTAATAAAAAAAAGAATGGATGAAAGTAGAATGACTCCACAAATATAAAGAGCGGAAGGGAATGGAAGAGTTGGTATAGGACGACCGAGGCGAACATATCTTAAGTTAGAAGTATTAAAGGGCCAGGTTAGAAGTGTGCGGCTAAACGACGTGTATGAAAGGACTAATGCGAGTAAGGGAAGCAAGAGAAGAAGATCGTAACAAGTAGACTCATAGTCTCTGCGTACCCTGATGAGACACAGGCGTAATGTATGTATAATACATGTATGTAATAATATAGGTATCCCACGATTCCGATAAATCTGTATTAGTCAATTTAACTGGGTAATCCTAAAAAGGCAGATATCAGACACACTTTTGCAATTATATTAGGAATATTAAGTGAGTAGGTATGTACTTATTTAGACTTCAATTACACTTCAAAAACAATTTGGACTTCTTCAAAAACTACTCTATGTATACTTCTCTTCGACTTCCGGCTGAATAGGTAGTTTAAATATTAGGCCTAATTTCCATATGTTAGATGACTCTTGTTATCTCATAGGATAATGAAAGTCATCAATATTATTGGTATAATAGAATCTGATACTTCATATTCAGGCAATATCATTGTTTCTACTCGAATAAAGGACATATGTATATATTAATTTTGGTTAATTAAAAGTTTTGGTACTTTTAACTTAGTGTGAACTATGTCTGCCCATTATGGAAACCATACATTTTTCCGGGACGTAAAGTATCTTATTACCCTTTTCCAGGTTATAATCTAGCTTTGTACCAAATTTCATTTTAATTTGTTCCTTGTTCTTTAAGAGCGTGCAAATTTAAATACGTATTTGAAGTTAATTATGTCATATTCCTGCGGAATATAATGTCTGTAGATATCGTAATAAATATTATAACGAGTAAGTTAGTTAGTTAGTTAGAGTAGGTAACATAGTTAGAGCAAGATTACTTTTATCGGACCAAAGGCGCAGAGGTCATAAGTGACTACTTAATACGCATACCTATCACACAGGAACCAATGAATCATCGTTAATTTCATCACTAAATATACCTACATAATGGTTATATCTCTAGACTAAGGTCCAAAGGTTTTCTATGCTTAACATGAAATAACATGCTTATGATTAAAGGAAAATATTATCTATTGATATACAGTTCATGCAATAATTAATTAATTATAACGAATATGCTTGTTACTAAATGTATCAATGCTCATAGAACAGACATCAACAGACTTTAATAGTTTTTCCTCTTTATAAAATAACTTATAATAATCACTGTTTTTAAAGAATACACCAAATATACTTAGAAATCAGTAATTTTGGTTCACAATTGTCTCCATTAAAATAAACTTTCATTTTAATTTAATTTTTAAGTATTTTAGCTTGATTTATATATTTATTTGTATATTATCAAAATAAGTACACCTACTACAATAAAAGTACTGTAGTGGTCCTAAAATATGTTTATAAGACATGTATTTTAAGTGTAAATTACAAGTAAACAGTTCTTAAGAATTTACTAAATTTACAAAAAGAACTTACTGTAAATAGGAAACCAGCCGCTCAGTTCACAGACAGCAACATTAAAAGCAGTCAGTTGTTTAACACCGGCACTACTCTTTCTAGGCCATACAAATACTCTCACAACATCTTTGTCACTCTCCGTCAGACTGACACCTCTCGTCATTAAAATGTTATGTGCTATGGAACTCTTTAACAAGTACTGTAATAAAGTAAATATGTCTGTCGAAGTTTTAGGTACACACACTGCAGATTCAACTTGCAAACAGAAACCAGGTATTGGATAAGCTTGTAGGCAATAGACAGGTCCACATAAATGTTTACATGCCTGGAAATAAAATAATTAATATAAAAAAATATGAAATAATTAATTATTAATAGGTACAGTCAGAAACATACCACTGTTACCACAGGTAATTTATTTCTCTCAACAAATAGGTGATAGTGAAGGTGATTTACTGATGCCAAAGCACATAGACTATTGAATCCTATACGTAAGAATCTGTAAAAGAATATACCTTTGATATAATTAGTTTATGTTATCATCATCATCTTAACAGCTAGTTGTTGTTGTTTTGTTTTACAATATGCACTGCTGGAGATATGCCTACCTAAGAAAGGCAATTTGCACATATTTTGCACACTGGGCAAGCGGTAATTGCAGTTTGTAACTTTGAAATGCTGCTGCCCATCTGAGCCCTCGGTTATTTTAGTAATTATACTAAAGAAATTAAATTAATTAATAATAAGTATTTGGTAATAGGCAAAACACTAGACGACTAGATGGAATTAATAAGAAAACAATTGTTATTATGTTTTATGTTTATATTCATACAGATTAAATTTGGTAGGTACTAGTTGTAGACCTTTTACAGGTTGTTACCTCACTCTCACTATTTCTACTGCCAAATAGCAGTGCTAGCATTGATGTGTTATGTTTTGAAGGGTGAGAGAGGTGAAATTACTAGATAATGTGACAAAATATTCATGTCATAAGATTAGCAACTAGCAAATGATATCCGTTTTATAAATCAAGCATATAGACTGCAGTGATGTTTAATATCATGTGGGCCAAATGCAGCAAATGCAAATCTTTCAGAAAAAAAATCTTAGGATAAAAATCGTAGATCTTAGGATAAAAGATAAATACATAACTGGAAATTAAATCAATGAAATCAGCAAATATTTACTTGCCTTCACTTACCGGTCCTCATCTAAAAACATTAACTTCAGGGCAAGCTCTAAGCTGTCTCTAGTCACAGTTTGGGGCAGACAACTATTGACTGAAGGGCAAAGGAGACTGTGGTATCTGGATATAGGGCTCACATTTACTATAACACTATGAGAGCATGCATCTGTAATTTTACAAGGCAATTAGATATATATCTCCCAAAGTCAAGCCTCTCATGACTACTGAATGTTTTTCTAGTGAGTATTTACAGACATACTAGCTTAAAGTCATTGTCTATTACTGGCAGATTAGTAATAAATATATAAGTGAAGTGATTGAACTATAAGTAAACCTAACATCTCTTATAATCCTGTTAGGTCAGTAAGGTTTTTTGACCATGTCAATATTATATTTTAGGGATTATTTGTCTAAGTTAACTTAAAAAACTGCAATAAGTTTATTTAAACAACAAAAACAAGTTTACTCTCATAAATTTATTATTCTCTCTACTTACTCTCATAGATTATTCACCACCAGTAAGTACATTATTTTTCTGATGGCTAGATGAATCTACAATAAAGTCAGTTTTAAGGCCTGTTTTGTGACAAAAATGGCAGATACTTCTCTCTCATTTTTAGTGTAATATATTAAAATGACTTAACTGTAAGCATCCCATAAAATCCTACAGTATGGACTACTACAGGAGGATGCATAAGGTGGACTGGCTACCTCTAGTCAGATAGCCAGTCCACCTTATGCATCATTGGTTCCTATTAGAAATCACTTGAGGAGGCCTATGTTCAGTAGTGGATGACCTACAACTATTCTGTCAATGATATTATTTTTTATGCAATTTCAAACACATATTGAAATATGAACTAACCATTTTCATCTTTGATACGAAAAATAACTTCTTCTGGTGATACTTTGGTAAAATTAAATTTTTCACTGTCAAATGGCTGATTTATGCTATTTATATGTTCTGGAGTTCTTCTTTTAGTTATTCTATTAGGGTTTAGCTGAAATGAAGCACAAAAGTTTTGTTATAATAAGTATTTTGATAAATACTTAAGACTATCTTATACAATTACAAAGATAAGTATGGTAAAGTTTCATATTGAACTCTTGTAAATCCTTTGAAGATATATAACTACATATTGAAGATATATAACTACATATTTTTTTCTTTTTTTTGTGTGACCTAACTAAGTTTCCTTGTCCTTGATCCTAGAATCAAAATAGGTATCAAATACAACCATACAAAAACTAAATGTACACTTCACAAAATATATTTTGTGTTATTTAGAAAGCACAAGGCTTTTTATCTAATTGTCGATTGATTCAATACTTACTTATAAACGACTCCGAGATAATTGTGCCAAAGTTAATTTTAAATATTACAATCAAATATATTTGATTAGTTTTATAACCTATAACTATATATTTCGTTCATTAAAGTATTTACTAAAATTAGATACATGAGCACACAATGACTCTTTCTTTTTGTCTTTTTACTGTTTCTCTAATGGTTTGATACGTACCTGAAGTAAATAACCATCTATAAGTTTCTCTTGTAAATTGTTTATTTTGTATCTAAAAACATCAGTTTCTTTGTGGACTTCATCCCATCTTTTCTTAAGTACATTAAGGAACATTGAGTTACCTTTAGAATCACAGAAGTCGCTTAATTTATACATATTTAAGTTAGTTTTAATAGTTAACTTAAATGAAGAATATATAGAAATATTGTACTATGAGTTCATTTATAAATTTGGCTAGCCGTGATTATATAAATGCATTACATTTACACAAATTAAATATATTGTTTTTTTATTGAGTACCTATCGAAGCAACTTGCCCGACAAAACAAAACGTTGATTAAAAATATTATGACCAAACTGACAAACGCACACTTGAAACTTGAAAGTGACAATATTAATATTGGCAGCATCAAAATATTACGGTGTTACCAGTTATATGTACATACATCAGGACATATTTTCTTTATTTATATCACTTAAACTTCCGAAGTCTACCCAATACCAAGGTACGTCACTTATTTTATCTTACACAAAGCAACAGATCGGTATACGGAGCTATCAATCATTCAAATGTAAGTATTTATTACAATTCAAATCGGTTCAAAGATTTGTTAACTGCTGGTTTTAAAGAAAGATTGCAACATAATTATTCACTTTCATTTATTTGTTTTATCATACAACTGGATGATGATGATAATGATTTATAAACCCATGTCGATTATTATCCATAAAACAACAGATCAAACTACGCAAATCTCAATAGGCGTATCATTCAATTTGAGCCCTAAAACTCGCACTTAAAAATTTATGTTGATTTCAAAGTTTTGACATATTTGCACAGGTAGATCTTTGATTGGTTTTGTTTTACACTGATATCTCAGTTAAGTTGATGCAATATACTTACAATATTCAATTGTCAGAATAAGTAAATACTTGTGAAGTTAATCATCAGCTTCCTATATTTAACACCTCTCTACTTTTAAAAAATCACAGATCAATATGTATACAGTTTATTACCTAGAAAATAATTGACTAAACCAAACAAAACCTCACACAATACTATGTGTGTGATGGTGTGTATTCATGTAAATTCTTATTATAATTATTGGGATTCTCCGGATTATCCTTATCATATAAATATAGAATTTCCATTATTTCTTTAGACACCCTAGCTGCATGATAGGGGCTTATTTGAGAGAGTGTTGTAGATACAGCTCGTCCCACTTTTCCGTTTCTTGTGTTATCTAGACCAAACGCATCATTTTGGACACCTTGTAAGATTTTGACTAAGTTTTCAGCTACACTTTTACAAATGCCATTAGGATCTTCAGTTGGGTCAACTGAGGGTATATCTTCTTCACTAGTCCACTCAGCAGGCAATTGAAAATTCTGTAAAATTGTAAATTAAAAAATATTTATGAGTGCTGAAATTCTTTTTATAAATTATGTATAAGGATACTAACTTTATTATCATCTTCAGTACCATTTTCCATTATTACTCCATTTTGTACTTTTTTATTTACTTTCAACAAAAATTGACAAGCATCCCATAAATGCCAGTTTATCTTATACTCCTAGAAACAATAAAACCTTACATTTATAGCAAACAAAATATAAGTTTGTATAGGTACCCTTCAACCCAATGTATTTCTTTGCTTTAAAATCTATAAAAGATAAAGTAGAGTAAATTGAATGGATTGAGTAATCAAATGAAAGTTTGTTGTATAACCTAGTGAATAAATTTCTCAAAACAAAACTTGCACAAACCTCTCCTTTACTACGACTAGCATTTAACTTTCTTAAATAATTTGCAAACGTAGACCTTATATTAGTCCAACGGTCTTTAACTGCTTGACCTGTGAATTCGTTCCCATATTTTGAAGCAAATTCGGAATAAGTTCGATCACGATATTCAACGGAAGTATATTTTGGGTGCTTTGGATTCCATATATTAGTTTTGCTTTCAATAAATTTCACAAGCTTCAAATTCATTTTTCTTGTCCAAAAAACTTTTTCTTTGGCAAAGTCTGCGATCATTTTTGATACTTTTTTTGTAAATAAATAGACCCTCACGTAAACAAAATAACTTGACATTTCCATTGACAGATACTTTTATACTTTTTTTTACTAATGATATTCGTATTCGGTCTTATCCATACAGCCTTAACTTCAAAGTTTACTTTCTTAATGGAAAAAATAGTAATAATTAAATAATACTAAGTGTGAAAACATGATTTGTTAATTTAAAATTTAGATTAGTTATAGAAGTGGTTTGTATATTTGTATGTGTTCTTACTTGTTTTAAATTATCTATATGTTGATATTTTAATAAAAAATAAATTAAGATTTATTTTTTTGGATTTTTTATAAAGTATTACAATACTAATAAGCAAATAAAACACAATTTCATACTGTATGTATGCTTTTAATTAAAAAATAATTAAGTAAGCTTTGCTATTGCCTTATGTAGTACCTAGTTACCTAATTAACAAAAAAAAATAATCCTTATGTATGAAAATAAAAATAAATAACATTTTTTCTTAATAACTAATTAATTACGACATAATCAGTCTCAAATAAATATTAATACTATAAAAATGAACAAGTTAAAGGCAATTGTTACAAAAATGTTTTTTGTGTTCGCCACACACTGTCTTTTTGCATTTTGCACACATCTAGTCATTTGTTTCTTTTTTTGTGGAATATAAACTACAATACCTCCAAACTTTAGCTGGAGGATCCTCAGCAGCATCTTCCTAACCCTCTTTATTGGATTGAGGCAGGATATTTTGTATATTTTTTGTCAAACGTCTTAACAAAGTGAGGATGCGAAACTTTAGATCTCACCCGAGTTAGATGTCAACAGTTGTTGTGCTTACACCCCTTAGATGTCGACAGTTGTTGTGCTTAGTTGATTTATAAACTCTCGACGGTATACTGACTTTTCTCCTTTTGATTAAATATTGTGTATGTAACCTGCAAAAAAAAGGAAAACATTGTAATAGGTCCGCTGTTAGTTTTTCGTGAACAACAAATGAAAGAACACATCTGATCAAACGTGTCGACACTACCTTTAGTTTGATTATAGAACAATATAATTTCTAGTTTACCAGTTGTATAATTTATTACGGCGCCTTCATCGCATGAGGACAATATATACACCATTTTATCATACACCGTCAATATCGCCTTGAACGTCGTCTTCTGCAATCACTATCACTATCACTGCGATCTTCTGCATTTACATCTTCATTCAATAAAGAAGCTATTTGTCTATTATCCTGTCTGCGCGCCATGGTGTTAAAACTATCCTCAAACAACAATTGATTATGTAGAGTAGGTACATCTGTATACTGTACATATGTAAAAATAAGTAGTGTATGTAAATAACAATTTAAAACAATTATAAAAGTTACGCTGAAGATAAACATCCGCCACCCGAGCGCATATTTGTTGCTAAAATCGGAATAATAATAAAACTATGGTACTTTCGAGCAGAAGCAGACGTCATTCGATGGTGTTGTGGGACGACTGGGTTGGCTCGGAATAACGGACTTGTGCTTTTTGTGGGCGCCTGATAGGCGCACGTTATCTTTCTAGGGTTAAATAACAAAAATCTTTATATCTATAAAACATAGATTCGGTTAGTATTATTATTAAATTATATTGATGGGGTTTAATAAGTCACTTTCTCACTCACATTCAACAAACACAGACAACACATTCTTTTCGAATAGCAGAATACCGCGTTCGCCGGCGAATGCGAGCGGTCCCTGTTCTTCAAGCGATATTCGCTCGTAATATTTCAGCATGCCATGCCAAGGCATGCAGCCATGCCCACCCCAGAATAGTCTAGACTATTAGAGGTGGGCATAGCTGAACAATCCCCCCTCTAAACATGTCTATGTTATCAGCGCAGGACGAGGTTTTTTTCGGAAAAACCAATGCTCGAATGCTGAAATATTGCGAGCGGATATCGCTCGAGAGCCGGGGACCGCTCGCATTCGCCGCTAGTAGCAGCAAAATAAAATTGATGTTTAATTAGATAATTCTACCACTGTAGACAATTGATAAATAAGATTAAGGAATGAGAATGTAGTTTTTAGTTCAACTCACAGTTTGTGTCAGGTACTACATAATATATTATAATAATTTATCTTTCTTCAAAATCTCGCTGAAAAAGTAAATTTACACATAATACCAATAACATTTTCCTAATTACTTCAAAACTATGAACTTTTATAAGAGTTAAGTGGGTATACATATAAGTTATTTTTCGATTTTATTTGCGTAAAAAATGTTTTGAACTGTAACAATTTAACGAAGACGTGTTGCGAACCATTTACTTATTCTAACTCATTCTACCGACTTCTGTATAACTTGGATAAGGACATGGATAGCAGCGTAATGATATGGTCTATGGTACTGTACCGTTTTCGTATACTCAAGAAGTACCTATCTATGTTATAAAAGTTGTTGTTCTTAGCTGATCCAGGTCCATCCTAATCACGCTTAACATGATTTCCGAGATAGTGTCGGGTCAGCCTAGCACTTTTTCTTTTTCCGAACTGCCAAAAGGCATAGTGACATATAACAACACATGTAATAAAATATGACTCTCCATAGAACTTTTAGATCTCCTGTAATACCTCGCTGAAGACGCTAAAGTACTATCTATTTTTTTTAATTTAGTTTATCAGTTTTAGTTTAATAGAGACGTGTTCGGGGTGAAAAGGATTTTGAAATTTACCTATCGAACTACACATATGACTTAGCGTCATTAGATAGATTACATTCGTCGTTTAGCCATGATTAACCTCATAGCCACACTCCAGTTATAGAAGAGTTTCTGCGATCGATTTGGGCAGATCGATCTAATCTCTCTAATCTTTCTTAGAACTCACGAACATACAGTTTCGTGAAATTTAATGAGACTGTTTTTGTCCATCGATACAAGGTTCACCAGCAAACGAAGCGGTTTGAGAGGTCGAAATGAAAATTTTCAGGGTCCTAAATGAGGGCGAGTAGTTTGGAGTGAGAGTTCACCAGACTTTAAATTTAATGTTTATATTCAATCTGCTTCATACCATCCTCTGATCGCTACCGGCTTTTCTGACCAGTTAAGGATTTTTTTCAATAATTCCCATGCGGTTTTGGCGTTTGGCAATCGAAAGCATTTTGCATTGTGATGATGCTGCTGCCGATATCCACCCCTTTGCATTTTCAGCCTCGCAATTACTAGCGTATATGCATCCTTACGGTTGTATATGCCACCATCTATCAGTTCTGATACCTCAGTCACCTCTTACGACGCCTGGCACAAAGGGATTCTGTTACGGCACGCCTTAAGGTACCTACTGGCATGATGTAGTGCTATTATAGTATAATAAATCAAAATCCTACATTAATATTAAGTGAATATTTCAACTATGTACAAAAAACTTAACAACACGTGTAAATATATTTATGAGTAATGTTATGATACTAATCGCATCCACTCATTGACTGTACATGGAATGTCACAAAGGCTGACATAGACCATTATATGCATAAAACCTTATGCGCTAAATTCGAGAATAAAATTTAAAAAAAAACGTACGACTCTGACTTGTGCACAAAGGGTTGTGTAACATCTTGCGCTACGAATAGCAATCGAACTGCTGTTGACTATAATATTTATAATTAACTGAGTAGGTATTTTTGAAGTATGTATATATAAATCTGAATATTCTGTAAACATTTGAAGTTTATATTTATCATCGTTATTAGGATTATTATTGAAGGAGGATTTTTATTAGCCATTGGAGGTCCACTGCTGGACAAAGGCCCAAGAAAGGGGAATTTCACCCCCGATTGCCACTCTGGGCAAGCGTGTTGACAATCGCAGAGAGCAGCTCTCGCGACGGTGATGCTGCTGCTCATCCCTGCCCGGTGCATTTGAGCTGCACTATTTCCGATGGATATACCGCCATCTATCGGTTCCGTTACCTCAGTCGCTTATTACGACACCTGGTACAGAGGGAGGTACTATTCTGCTCTGCCGGTACCACACGGCTAACCACTGCCATGGAATGGAAGCCACTTTAATTTATTTTAATTAAATCATAGTAAAACAAATTTTTTAACCGACCTTCGACGCGTTTTAGAGACGTTAAAAGAGTTGTTTTATTATGAGTAGTGAACGCGTAAATGTTTAAAAATATTCATTAAATTATTTATTTTATTAATATTATTTTTTTAAATTCAACGAATTATTCTGTGAATACTACAAGTGTCTACCTGTCCTAAAATCGAGCAAAATATGGTATACTAAAATGCATGAAAGTTTATTTTTTATTCTGTTAAAAGGTGACAGCAGATCTTTAAAAATAGGGTCCTGTTTCATATTTGGGTACAAAGCATATAATAGGTAATCCTATAACATTTTAATATAACAATAATCCATAAAAAATGGCAATAAGCAACGAAATAATAAGGTTCGTTTTTATTTACCTACAGAAACGACATTATAAAAAACTTATATTTATCTTTAGTACGCAATGGTAGTGTGTGAGTCCTAAAATACTTGTGAGGTTTCTTACTTGTTCTAAACCAGTCTTACTCGCTGGGGAATAATAACGTTAGTTATGTACAGAAAGCTTAAGATTAACCTACACATCTGTCAAAATCAAAGAATAAACTCGAATGCGAAATGTTGACAGATTTGTGTCCTATATTTCACTTGTAATTTGAGCAATAGCAAATAGCTAAAATGAGCAATTTTCACTTGTAAGCAATTTATTTCGGAACAATCTGCGCTCCGAAATAAGTTATTCTAATATTTCCTACGAGTTTGTTTAATCTCGAAATAATTTTGAGAGTAAAATCAATAGAGAAATAGAGGTACAACAATTTACTTAAAAATATACAAAAAACCATTGCAGAAAAATAGTAATAGTTATATTCCCTTCCAAAATAATAATCAGGAATATTAGTTATTTAGTTCTCTTGATTACATCAAAGTATTAAGCACAGTTTAGCGAACCTTGGGGCAGAATGCATCCTCAAATCATAATCAATAAAAGTAACTGCGATACACCTCATTCGTAGAGAGATATAATCAAAACACTACGTGGTTGACAAAGTCATTCATTCCTTTATCAACCATTTGGTACCTATTTTCATTTAATCATTCAGAATTTTAATACGCGGAGCAATCGATATTGAACATTAAAAGCATGCAATCTTCACAGTTCTTTAAAACTCCATCAGCCTTGTCTACCTGTCTAGTTTTAAAAAAGGTTGTGAATATTCAAAGTTCTCTAAAGCTCCATCAGTCGTGTCTACCTGCTTAGTGCCTTAAATGTTTAACTTGTAAAACTATTATCACAGTCATCTGTATAATTATCATCGATTGATTTATTTTTAATATTTTAAATATTTTTTATAAATATTAATGATTTAAAGTAAAAAAAATTGTGCCGACAGAAGCAAAGCGGGGGTTGGCCATCAATTTTATATATATTTAGATGTTCTAGTTTTACTTGTTTTTTATCTATCTGTGCGTTAAAAACATAACATAGATAAGTAACATGTCATATTTTAGTTACAAGATAAATGTTCTGTACATCTCAGGCCCTTTAGACGTAGAAACGTAAAAAACATATTCTTAACATAAAAGAACTAGAGTTCTAAAAAATTGAATTATCATAATTTATCTACGTACCTATTACAATTGTATAAAGGATAAAAAGCAAAAGTGTTCATCTATTTATGATTAATTTCGTTCTATCAAGTAGCGTATTGATTTTGTAAATGAAAATAGATAATGAACTATATTCATAGACATTTATTACGACGATAGATACTTATTAGTCAACTCATGTGATTCATTTTCGATATTATTTATCAACAAAATATAAGCATAATATTTTGACGTCGGTGAGTCATGCCTCACTTTGACCTCTGTCGTGGGATAAATTACATTTACGCTTCCTCGGCCGGTTCAGTTGTTTCAGTCGCTCTTGTGCGTCAACCGGGACGGACGTACGCAGACACGATACGATAACAACATGAAACTCCCGCTTGTAGTGTTTACACTCGTAATAATAATACAATTTAGTGATTGCCGCCACACTTCCTGGCTTCCGAACATAGTAGATACCGTTGCAAACAAAACCGCGCGCATCCGAGACTACGTTAGGGAAAAAGGAAGAAGTCTTAAAAAATTCTATGACGAAAACGTAAAAAGTGAAATAACAAACTATTTTGCTATTGACGACAATACAATTGACGACAAAAACTATGACGCTCAATTCAAATCAAAAAGAAAATTCAAGACATACATTGAAGACGCTCAAACAAACAAAAATAAAGTTTTCGACTCGATTGCTCCCGAGAAATTGGAACATCATTGTTCTGACGATGACCCTACGGTTTATTTGACCACCCCACAGTTAATAGCGCTCAATGGGTATCACGTGGAAGCCCACACTGTGGTTACTGACGATGGATACATCCTAACTGTCCACAGAATACCTTACTCGAAAAATTCTAAAACCAAAGTAAGTCCTCGCAAGACTGTGTTGCTGCACCATGGACTGCTTGGAAGCTCAGCCGACTGGGTGATAGCTGGCCCAGTAAAAGGCCTGGGCTACATTTTGTCTGAGGCTGGATACGATGTTTGGCTAGCTAACGTAAGGGGCAATACTTATTCCCGAGCACACGTATCCAAGAGTGTAGACAGTTTCGAATTTTGGAACTTCACTTTCCACGAGGTGAGTCAACACGATTTGCCCGCTGTGATCGATTACATTATGGACACAAAGGGATGGGATGTGAAAATAAACTATATTGGACATTCAATGGGAACCAGTGTCCTTTTCGCTTTACTCTCAACAAGAACAGAATACAATAAAGTTTTGAGAGCGGGTTTTGCTTTAGCTCCAGTTGCATACATGACTGATATAAAGAGCCCGATTCGTTTGTTAGCGAAATTTAGCAACAACCTCGAGTTTTTGTTGAAGCTTTTAGGGGCGAATGAATTTCTCCCACAGAACTCGGTGCTCAGGTGGCTATCAAAACATGCATGCGAGATCAACCACTACGAAGAAGTTATATGCGAGAACTCCCTATTCGTGTTATGTGGTCATGACGCGAAACAATTTAATAGGACCCTTTTGCCTATAATACTCGCACATGTGCCAGCGGGTGCTTCTACGAAGACTTTGGTACATTATGCGCAGGAGATTAAAAATTCGGGAAATTTTCAGCAGTTCGACTACGGAGTTGAAGGAAATATGAAGCAGTATGGGTCCCCCACTGCTCCTCCCTACCCGGTCCATAATATTACGTTGCCAATAGCGTTACTCAGTGCACAAAATGACTGGCTCGCTGGCGATGTCGACGTTGCCAACCTGTACGCTCAACTAGTGAACCCGATTGAACATTACATTGTGCCAATGAAAGAGTTTAATCATATAGACTTTCTATGGGGAATAGACGCCCCGACGCTCGTGTATGTGAAATTGTTACATTTGCTTGAAGAAGGTGTAAGCGTGAAAACAAATTTGGTTTTGGATGTACTTTAATAAAATTTACGATTAAAGTAGGTACCAGCGTACATTTAAACTATTTTGTTTTATTTACCTAGGTACTATGTAAAATATATACCTAGTACTTATGTTATATTCGTCACTACACACAAATTAATTGTAACTAAACTTGTGTGATCTGAAAACAATAAGCGAATTCTTAATTATAAATCTAGAAAATATAAAAAAAAAATACGAAAAGACCGGCTTTTTAATAGTATCAAGTACACCGCATGTGTATCATAGTTCACAGGCAAGAAAATATTATGTTACTTAAGTAAGATAACTTTTTATAGGTTTCTTCTTAAGATCGTATCGTAACCGGTTCAAAATTAGTTTGAAATGCGAAATGAGGCAAAAGTGTTTTGACCGATGACCTTAATAATGCACAGTTTTGACAAATTTTTCGTTGTTCGACGCAACCAAGTTGTTTCGGTCAAAGTTTAACATTTAACTAAGGGCATCGATCACAAATATTTATTTTCATTGACTCGATTTCTGACTGACAAATTGAATTATTAAAAAAATTATTAAAAATGTATTTAAATTTAAAATAAATAATTAACTCATTTATTAAACATGTTAGTGTTTTATTCGAAAATGCCGATATTTGCTAACTATTGACTATCACTAATCACTATCACACACTATCTATTGACGTCAAGTGAAAAAGTTGCACCATACTAAATCAGTTGAGATAATTTAATAGATTTTTAAATTTTTATTCGTTGCACGGTGATGTGTTTCTAGAGACATAAAATAATTTACTGTGGAACTTTTGATCTATGAAGTCTAGTATAAAATCAATTTATGATTTAGTAGTTACCTAGATGTCATTTTACTCAAAAGTGGTGTTTCTAGCGTAGGGTATCAAAGTCTTGTTTAATCTTGTTGTTCTTTTAATACGGTATATGTTACCTGCCTCCCCTCGTCTTGGCTGTATAATGCGTAAAGCGATTAGGTAACCAAGCTTAACTTATAATAATAAACTAACGAGTGTATACACTGTGCTTATCTACCCAACAAGTTAAAACGGACGGACCAAAATAGAACATCATAAGTTGTTGCATTCGCCACTCACATAATTTATTGTTTATTTACAAAAACAAAATAAATAGCATATAGTGTTCGCGTTCTGATTAGTTTTTATTTTAACATGGCCAATTTTAACATGACCAATTGGCCAGTAACAAATGGCTATGTACGGAGAAGCTTCAGATATCAAGATTTACAAATATGCTAATTTCTGAAACAATAATTGTAAACTCAATGTCGAACTGACACAGTTCACTGTTGATTTAAAAGGTTAAAATTTTTTTTGACGAGCCTAATACTGACTGAATCTGACGTCAGTTCCAGTGTCACCGGGAACGCGACAAACGGCGATTACTCAAGGGTGCCTCTAAGGCACGGATCTCAGCTTGAGTGCCCGTCGTTTGGAAGGACCTTATAGAGGAGAGATTGAGCTCAGCCGTGCTAGGGCGGTACCTATACTGCACTAACCTTAGCTAGAGGGTGTACGCTCAATATGGTGTAAGGGCGTTTGAAATATATAAGCCGTGATGGCACCAGGGTTAAGAAGGACTGTTGACAACAACAACGTGGCAACATAGTAGTCCATGGTTTGAAATACTAGTGGGTTGTAGTGATGAGGCCCCTCATCACTAAATGTAACGATAAAACATCTCAGTCAACAGGAAATATTTGAAACCGTAGGGCGAGGCTAGTTAACTAATATAAGAAAGGAGGCCTGGAGACAAGAAAATATCGAGGCTATATGTAAACTTACTTTCGATCCAGCACTTATATTAAGTCAAATTTAGTATTAGAAATATAATTTTATTAATATTATTTGACACGGACTTTTTCTCTATAGCAGCTGTTAATAGTTGGAAGCAACTATTGCGGAGCAAAGCTGTTATAATTAAATTGTGTTATTTCTATTATTCTTGTGTTGTGTTGTGTGTGTGTGTGTGTTGTGTTAATATGTCAAAGTAAGTGCGTACCTACCTAATACACTCATTTGCAAAAAAAACGGGCACCTAAGCAATGAACCATTTCAAATCTTACTATTGGTTTGTTTAATAATTATAGGTAGTTTTACTTTCTCAATTTTGTAAATTAATAAGCATTTAATCGTTTCCGTCAGTATTATCATAAAATTAAAAAAAATATATATAATTTCAATGCTAAAGTTCACTAGTAGAGTATGCTCGCTAGTAGTGCATATGCTCATGAAGTAAAAGTTAACAAATATATTTGTTTGTTTTTTTTTTTAATAAAGTAAAAGCAGATAAATGTTTAGTATCGAGTGTGACCCCCTCTAGCTGAAATCACAGCTTGAATTCGTCTGGGTATGCTAGCGAGGATATCCCGAATACTTGCTTGCGGAATACGTTCCCACTGCGAGGTAATCACATTCTTCAGCTCTCTGATGGTCTGCGGAGCTGGTTGTATTGATCTTACGCGTCGTTTCAGAACGTCCCAGTAGTGCTCTATAGGGTTGAGGTCGGGACTTCGAGCTGGCCAATCCAAACGACGAATGCCGACCTCTGGCACATTCGCTTCCACATCGGCAGACCGGTGGGCGCGAAAGTTGCCGTCCATAAAAATTGAGTCTTCCGCGAGAAGCCTCCTCCTGAGCGTCCATAGACTAATATGACCATTTCTTACTTCTTTGACGATCATCCCGTGGTTGGGTACAAGGTTTTCTTCCAGAACCAGGCCTTCTCTCGACGCAACCGGTGTCTTGTTACCGCTGCCAGATCCTTTGAACCATCGAGCGACTCACACTTAGCCTCTGAGCTACAAAGCATTGGCTACAACCCACTGCGAGCGCTGCTCGCAGTGGGTTGTAGCCAATGCTGCAAAATTGACTAAAACATATGAAAACCGATATTATCTTTTGGAACTTCGCATCAAAAATATAGGATAAAAAGTGGTTTTCTGTAAAAACGAGATCAAAACAGAAGAAAATTTAAATTTAGAACGTACTGCTTTTAACACCACGGCGTTTTAAAAACCGGCCCGTAATATGTATAAATGATTGTAATCATTTTGGTACCGTATTTTTTCAAAGAAGAATTAAAATTAAAACCGCCCGTTTGTTTTTGCAAATAAGTGTATTTTACATCCGTTTTGTCATTTGTTTATCCGTTGACAAAGAAACAAGTGAAGTTCATAAGATCAAAGTGTTAAGAATGATGAATGTAGGTATATTTGTTTATTCGCTTCTGATGATATAATGCAGTTATTACTAACTATAAAAATAATTGAAGTTCGTACGAATGACTCATTTATGATAATTTTCTTATACATCGTAAACCTATTCTATAGCGTCAGCGTCAGTCAGTATATAACATAGCGCGACCGACTATACATGTTTTTTCAGAAATTTTTTAATATGAAAAACTAAAATGAACGATAATTAAATGTTAGTTACATAATTGTAAAGAAAAGGGATGTTTTTAGAATTAAATATATGTAATCGTTTCCGTGTTTTTACTTCTTGTTTTATTTATGGTCTTCACTCATTGCCATCCTTACCTAAGGCGCTTTACGAAGCTTTCGAAGACAAATAGGTACCTGTGCCAGTGTGTCGTAGGTCTTACCGTTGAACCAATGGCCATTACTATTACCGCGTGGGGTACAGACCATTCTCTCTTGTCTAGAGAAGTATCGGAGCTTGTAGTGGCAATCACGATATAAGTCTTTGTTCAAGACACTGAATAAGCAGATTCTTTTTCTTTCCGAGATGGTGCCGGTGCTGTAAGGTATTTTTACATCCCGATGTATTTGCAGATTTCTCACCTAAAGCTGCTGAGTCTACAGGCACTCATATAGAGAATCATCATCAACTATCGGTAGCTGCTATCCAGAGGTGCTTCATAGTTGAGTAAACCAACCCCCTTATTAACTAAATGCTCCTCGGGTCTCATACTCATCGTTTTAATTACTCTAATCGGCATCTATAGACTCATACTCAGTGCGCGCAAGCTCTTTTTGTTGTTGTTTGTTTAAAACAAGAATGAATTGAAGAGAAATTAGAAATTATCGGTTACTTGGCCACTCGTGGAGGAAGGCCGATTGCAGCAATACGCCTACAAGAATATTAGCTGGCTTCCTACACGCGAACGTCGCAAAATTAGTTTTTAACCATATTATTTTCAATACTTCTTGATCTGTTTGCACCAACTTAGTTAAAGGACAGATTCCAATTCCTATCTTCCTCTCAAGGACGTATATATATATATATATAATATTAATGGGTGACTAGGAGATAATGCCAACTGGAATTAAATCCGCCGTTTGTACATATTGTAATATTTTATGTCATATGGTATAATAAAAAAATTATAAAAATGTATTTTTGTGAATTGAGCAGTCGGACAAACGTCACGTCGGTACACAAAACACACACGGCCAATTTTAAAGTCATCGATTTTATAAAATTACCTATAAAGGTAAATGTCGATTGATAATTTTGGCACATTTGTGTGGGTTGGTCTATTGCAATTTCTTACTTTTCTCTACTCCAGAGAAACCTGAATGGCAAGGGATTTAGTAAAGTACAAAGCAAACACTATGAATCAACACGATTTAATATTTTTTTTCTCACACGTATTTACCTATTCACATTACTTCTGTAACAGTACTATTCGCATCGATTTTTCATCAGACATTAAATGTCGATACACAGAAGCAAATACAGCATTTCTTTAGGTATATTATTTTATGTATATTTTGTTTTTTTGAGTACATTCATGTAATACTATTAAAAAATTATGTGCCATTAAATGAAATCTGTTGTCTTCTGTCATAGTTAAAATTGACACTGACAAACTGATAGTGTACTATAGGTTATGTTTTATATTTGCGAAGATATTGTTCAATAAATGCGGCAGATCTCCATATAAATAGTAAAATGGTCGTATTCTATAAAGGTTGGCGGTATGCTGCATTTATTGGTGGCTTTGTAGGGTTTATAGGAATTACACTATACCCGATAATTATTAGCCCAATGATGGATGCTTCTGAATATAGTAAGTTTATTTTCTTTATTTATATCTTCGTTCATCTATTTTACTGTTAACCTTTCATAATCGCATAGATTATCTTACTTTAACTTTTAAGTATGTACCGAAAACTATCCTGAGATGTTTTTTATGTCACTAATTGAAACTTATATTTTTACTATAGAACAAATCCAGAAAGAGGCTAGAAAAAATATACGCCAAGAAGATATACAACCGGGAAGTAAGTTATATTTACCTATCTATTAAACTATGTATTTCTATATATGTTCAAGTATTTATCCATTCTCATATTAAAATATAATACATTGTAAAGAACTTTAAATTACCTTTTTCAAAAAATTACCTTTATCAAGAACTAAAGTTAATATTGTGTTACTGGCAGATCATTAAATACAGTGACTGGGAATGTGAAGATTCAATCAACTGTTTTTTGGCATAACATCATTTTCAATCTGGAAAAACTAAACAAATGATATTTAAAGACAATTAAAAAATGTTTTGTTGTGTATTTATTAATATTAATCCCTGGTAAAATAATATCCTCTGTTATCTGAAATGCCTGACTACCCATAACACAACTTTAAAATACAAACTACAAAGAATTCAAAAAATTGTTTTATTGATAAAAGAAGTATGATTGAATAGTAGCTTGTATTCTTATGAAATCCGGCTGTAATTTGCAGGTACACAAGGCACATCTCCTAAAAATAATTAAATGTCAAATTTGTACTGTCAATGTTGAATACAATGGCTTGCTTTTTTAAATTAACATGAATTGTGAAGGTTTTACAAATTTGGGTAGGTTGATCTGTTGTATCTTTAAAACTACTACAGAAAGTGTATATTGGGTCCACTACATTTCATGATATGGTGGTTATCTTTAACTTTTTTGTTGCATACCGCCCTTGGGGACAATAGCACATTTGGTAGTGTTTCTATCTTTGAACCCAAAGTTTTTAGGTTTGATTCCCACACAGGACAAATTTTGAATGAATATTTGTGTTTGTTCTGTTTGGATGTCAAATTATATTTATTTGCGGTTTCTCAGTTTTATGACTTATTTCAGTCAGTTCAATGTATGGGATAAATGTATATAAATGTTTCATTATTTCCAGACATGAAGGTGTGGTCAGATCCATTTGATAGAAAGAAAGAACAAAATGAGTGAACAAATACTGTACATAGTGTGTTATATTAATTTAGTTGTTAATTGTTTTATAGATTAATAAAATATTTATTAATTAATTTCTGTATTTTACTAAATAAGTTGTCTTATCCTACCAGGTAGTAAGTAGCTGTCTAGGGCTCGAAATTCCAATGCAATATAATAATTTTATTTTGTAAAGTTGGATGTACCTAATATGCTAATCAGTTGTTTTCATTGTCCTGTTAAATTTGCTGGCATGTTTTAAAGTAAGTCACATTTTACTTTTCTTTTTTCTTTGTATAAAATAAATTATGGCAGAGAGCACATTTCTTTTTTTATGCTTTATATTCTATAAAGACTAAAAAAAGAAATGTGCTCAATCAATAATCTATAGCTTTAGTTACAATATATCTTATGTATCTAATACAAAAGTCTATTAAAATCACAATATTTTTACAAAAATAATACATTTTAAAGAAAACTGCTTCAAGACATGTCATGTTCGACCCAAAGGTTTCCAGAACTCTTGCAGCGTTTCCACACTGCACAGCAAGTGAGATTCTCTGCATCAGAAAAGCCCCGGAGCGCCATTCCAATTCCGTCGACCAAAGAGTTTGGAAAACTCCGATAATGCAAATTTCCACTTTTATTACATACTTCAGATGTTTCAAAAGTAATTGGCACGAGTTTTCCTGTTAAGAGTCAGGTAGCCGTTGACGCTGCAGCACCAGATTTGGCCGCGGTTGAGGTTCCTCGTGAGGGACTAAAAGTACAAACACATGTAAATTCCCACAAAACGCATCGATCCCCCACCCACGGTGTCAAAAACGAGCCGTGTGGTCGATGATTCTATAAAGTGATTAAAATTTGGCTTATTAGAAATGTGATTTTGAGTGTTTCTTTAATCGTCATATATTTTTGTCTGCACCATTTACATTTATCAAGGATACCTTTTGAAACAGATACAGAATAACTTTAATTGCTTTTATATTTCGTCAGCGTCAGCCGATGTTGCAAGCAGCAATAGATTGATTATTATTTTTACTTCTATATTACATAGTCCATAAAAATAACTATAATTAGGTATATCAAAATGATCTCTTTACAATGAAACAAGTAATAAAAAAGAAATATTTATTATTGAAATTTTGTTGTGGTTACAATGCCACAGCGCCAGTGAAAGTCTGGCTGGATCACAATTTCATAAAAAAATAAACCGACATCTCAAAGTTTATATTTACATTTCAAAAATGTGCTTCTTTTTAGCCTTAATTATAATCATCAACCCCCAAAGACTATATTTCAACAATTTTTAAGCTGAGACATATATATTATGATTTATTGTTACATCTACAGACAAAGTATAAAAACTATATTCTGTAATTAAATATTTACATAATTACACACATCTTTACATTTAATTTTACAAGGTTGTTATGGGGTTGTATGTGCTTTTATTATTCATACCTATTTCAAAATATCATATTCATTATCATTTATCTAAGAAATATTTCTCTCGTTTTAAAATTGTAACTATTACATGTATGTAATTGAACTAAATTATATCTGTAGTGAACAAAGAATAATATTTTTTTGTAATGTGTAGGCTATACAAGAACAAATCGTTCAGATTATTACTAAACTGAGCAATTATAAAGGTACATATTTTTATTGAGCGAGAACAGTTAAAAACAAAATTGTATAGCCTGAAAAAAAACGTGAACATAAAAAAGAAATGATTTTATATGACAAAATTATAATAATATTTTACATTTCTATTCTTGAATATATCTATAGTAGCGTATATAATCGATTCATAATAAAAACTTAAGTATTTTATAAACGATACAAACATACATACATTTTTTCGATAACTATAGATAAATTGCGCGATTCAAGCTGCAATTTGAATATTAAAACATCTATAAAGCTAATCTAAAATTGACAAGGTTTCCGCGAAGGTGCATTAACTATAATGTGACCGTTAATTTATATATATCTTGTTAATGCGTCATTAAGAAAACCTTGTCGAATTATCTCTTACGATACTGTCCTGACCTGTATAAACTCCAAAATAATGCAACCAAATGCAGACGACCATTCAACACTCTATCAAACTCGTACATTTGACCTCCCAAAAACATTCGGTTACATAGAACTTATTCGTAACTAAAGAGACTACACAAAAGGATATTTATCATAATAATTAAAAAGAAACTCTCAACATATTATTCATTTCTTTCCCTAAGTTAAAAATGCAATTTAGTACCATTTGTCTTTTACCACGACGTTAATTTAAATCCTAAATCATTACTATCCATATCACGCCATATCAAATCAAGGGCCTAATAGACCTATTATAATTAAGTAACTAGTGTCTAAGTTATGAAAGAAGGAATTGGAAAAGATTACATGAAACAATTTACAAGAAATAGAAACAATTTCAAGCAGACACGTTCAAACGGAACACAAAGATATATGGTACAAATAATATACAGGTATAAAGTAACAATAGAATATGTAATCGTATAAAATCAGTCAAAAATGTAAACAATCTTCAGTACACATTACCCATCCAAAATCATATTGTTTTATATTCAATTTATATTTTAACGATGAGTGTTTTGAAAAAGATTATTTTAGATACATAATATATTAAAGGCATTAAAGATGTTAATAGTAAAACTCGTTAGTGTGAAATAACACCAATATTATAACAGTATATTAAACTCCATTTATATAACATAAATTCAAATAACAGCAGCATTATTGATATCATTACATTACTTTTCTTACATCTTGGAGTAATAATGAATTGATTATTACTTCAAATCAATTAGCAGAAAATTCTCACCACATCTGACTGTGTGTATGATTGTTTACATTTTTATTAATCAAGCAATTTCAAGCAAAATTATCCATATAAATATTTCAGTTCAATTCTACATTTTCTCATGAACAATATTGCTTTTTCAGCTGGTAACTAGAATGTTTGTAAAAGTGAAAGAAATTGTTACAATCTAAAAAGCTAAAATTAAATCTATACAATTTACTGGTAGCAGCTAATTTGTGATTCGATGTCTATCTCCCTATGGCGAATGACGGATTCTATGTTAACATCCTCAAATACTTGTTGTAAATGAGAATTATAACATCTCATGTTTTATCAAGAGTATGAAAAATATACATATAGTTTTGTTTACTCCTTTTTTTCAAATAAATGACTTAGGCGACTTATTCTAGCGATACTACATTAAAAAATTTTGACATCACATATATCTTAATATTTAACAAATATATAAGTTTACAATGTTTTCACTTTCATAAAGTACTTGATAATGTCAACATAGAAAACTATCGACAATTTTCACAGACCCAAAACATAGTTGGACGAGTTATGTTCATCGGTTAAACATATTATTACATCTCTGACAATTCTTTGAGTTTAATTGTTTTTGTTTCATAAACATCATTGCAGAAATTCATCGTCGTCGCCAACCTAAGAAAAGATAAAAGTCAGTTCAGAACTTATGTAGAATGAAATTCTACTGTAACTGAAGTGGCCTCTGTGGTTAGAGATGTTTACAGCCAGCTACAAATATGTTTGAGTAATAAACGATCAAAATATTTTAATGGAAATTGTAGGTAAAAAATCCAGGTTAAGCATATTTAACATTTGTGCATATGGATTGATTAAGGAAGGTTATTTTTCCTGTTATTATAATAAAAACAAAACTTACCTGCAGAAAGTACTCAAAATCGCTACGGTGGCAGTTGCCCTCGGCCGAAAAGGTAAACTTGTGGAACGTGCCATCTTCACACACCACTGAAAAAAAAAATACACACACATGCCAATATTTTTAAATGCCATACTGAATTGCTCAGAAGTTTAATTGGTGAAAAATCCGGTGAAAGGATGTAAAAATAAAATGTTAAAAGCGATTAATTTACAATATTTGCGTAAGTATATTAAAGACGAAAGCTGAAACAGCGGCTGAGTTGCGCTATAATAGCGCAGCATAGCATGATGGATGACAGAGTGCGTGTGTTTCTGTACGAGGTAGTGTTTCTGAATGAGGTCACTGACCAACGGCGCTGTTGTCGTCGGTGAAGGCGCAGAGGGCGCGCGTGTCGGGCTCGGCGGGCGCGCGCGCCAGGTGCGCGTACGAGCCGCGCGCCGCCCACACGTGCAGCGTGCCCTTGTCCGACACGCAGCACACCAGCGACCCGGACGGATTGAAATTTATACTGGAACGGCAACGAGATTTTTTTCATCAATAGAAACGACATATCGTCGTTTAAGTTCTAACACCGCGTAAGTCAAAATGTTGACACTTTGTAACAATTGGGAAAACATTGCTCACCATTCATAAAATCATTTTAAAACTAATTGTTTGTGCATTTAGTTAGTGCAAAATATATTTCGTTTAAACAATACACGGTGGTATAAAACGTTTACTGTAGCGTTAGAAATGTAATATCGTGTTATCATTGGGCTAACTATCATGTTGCAAGTTTGGCATACACGGTGTAAAAACTTATGCGACATATGATCTCTATTAACTTTTCAGGTCTATGACGCGGGCCACCTGAGTGTGAGGGACCGGTGGGGTTATGAATCAGCATATAAGGAATATTTAATATACCAGTAGACGTTAGCATAGTCTGAGCCGCGCCTCAGTTGATGCTGCATTTGTTTGCTGGCCGTATCCCAGATACGTATGATAGTGCCGCGCGCTGAAGCGGTTGCCAGCTTCGCCCCGTTCGCCGATAGGCTGATGCAGACGAGGTCGGTTTGGTGACATCCCACTACGGCCGGCGAACTTGATTGCGCCCCTTTCACTGCTCGAGATACGTCCTGGTAACACGCAAAATAGACATGTATTATTACACGGCGATATTCGAATTTTGTTTGGATAATCCGCCCGTAACATTATAGTTCAAATTATATTCTTTCTTGGGGAGGTCTTTGTCTAACAGTGGAGTTCCAATAGCTGATATGATTAATCCCATAGATCCTATACTATAGACGTCAATGGCCTTCACCAATTTTAAAATTATACACATGGTACATTCTTGATTCTGTCATATATCTCCTCAAAACAGTGTAGTCAAATGTAGACAAATAGGGTGGGAATGGACTGGATGGATTCCCATCGCGAACCCAAGCTTTGCGGTTCCCACCACAGTTGCCCAGCGCAACAATTATAAGCAAATTCTCCCTTTTCTTAGGGAGGCATAGGAAAGGCGAGGCGGGAGAAGTCCCGCTACTAGTAATGTCTGCACCAGAAGGATACGAACCAGTAACTGCAACGACCCCTTCCGATGAGCGGGCGCAGCGAGTATCTGCGACGCGTTGGGCTCCGTTGCGATGGCGCATAGCGGCCGCGGCGTCGCCGGCGTGCGCAGCAACGCGACCCGCTGCAGTGACGGCAGTGAGAGGACCTGAATGCTCGTTGGTAGCACCACTGCCACTCTGTCAATTAATGAGAATAAATTTAACAATTAATTATGGGTATCAGCATAGAGAACTGGTAAATATTAAGGTAAGTAGTATTTATTATTTGAGGCAAAGCGGAAAACGTATTCAATACTATACACCTATAATATCCTAACACAGAACAACAAACATGGCAGGGGACTAGATAAACGTCCTGTCCTTGGAGTGTACTTTTGTGCCTTAAAATTTAGTTTGAAAAGAATAAAAAAAGAATAAGCATGATAATCGGTTCTTTAACCGAACCTAGCCTAGGTGATTGCAAAAATTTTTTTATCTATCCAATCAGTATAATTTGTAACTAGCTAACCCGACTATACTAATGTGTTTTACGTGAATAAAAATATTGCGAACATAACATATAAACTATATACTATCTCTCAAGCTAGATCAAATTGCACACAATAACCAAAATTTAATAAAATCGTTTCACTACTTTAGAAGTTCATTCCGGATAAAAGAGCGACATGACTTTCTTATATATGAAGCAGGAGATGTAGCAAAAAAATTTTCATCGATTAAGTATATTTTTAAATTAGGTAAGCAGTTATATAGTTAACTCATTCAATGAAATAATGAATATTGTTAAAAATGTTTTCAGTATTACCATGTTATTAGTTGCACCGCTTGAAACGAGGTGCCGCCGCAGCATAAATATATATAGTTAAAATTCACTATTTTGTGATAAAATGCATGCAGTATTTGCCTAAAAGGTTGTTATATGTAACAGGTTTTAAGATTAGTTTAAATACCATGTAGAAATCGTTGGCGAACCAAAAAAATATTTGTGCAAAAGATCTATAGCTAACTTATCAATAACATACTACATATTTGCTTTTCCATAAGGAAATCCTAATATAAACCCATCACCTATTTTAACTGAAAAATAAAGGTTCTTAGAGCCCAGTAGTATTTTTCTGTTCACTCGCATGTGCGTCAGTTAAAAATACCACGTTCTCGTACACTGTCTTAACATTGCTAACAAATTTGCGTCGTAAAATCAGCGATATATTTACTTAGCTGGTGTTATTGAGAACAAAATTCAATAGTCATCTAGCAGTCTAAAGCAAATACGTGAGTTGTTCACATGTTGTCATTAATATTACTGGGTTATTCGGTGAAGGTTACGAACCTTATCTTATCGAAACGACTCATGACGACTTTTCATTGTACAACAACCACAATAAACCAATCTCGACCGTATAGTTCTGCTTATTTCATAGGTTTCCTAGCTATTGTTACTAATATTAGCACGTTGGGCTCTAGTTATAATTAGAATAGTCCGGTTCGGACTGTCGATAGCAAGTATACGATTGTATGGGAGGGGTTTGCAGAAATCATCATTTTTATATTTAGAAACGACATAAGAAGGTTTGAATTATCCCTGTAATCACCATGCCAGCACTGTGTACACAAATCAACAGAAAACGTACACAAAGCTTAAAAAAATTCACAGTTAATTTTGAACCTTTTATACCCAAAGATAATTTTGTGTGTCCTTAGGTACTAGGTATGTATACTATTTAGAAATAGGCGTGTTTCTATGTGTCTCTGCACACAAGTACCTTAAGCAACTTACCCCGGAGTCTATTAATTAAAGCCGTAGGGGTTCATAAATCCTACCTCCGGAAGGATAAATAACAAGAATACCTGAGTGATTTAACTAAAATATATATACTATTCGCAAATAAAAAAAGTATTCATATTATTATTCGTGATTTATGGATATTCCTACGGGTACGCGGACTCGATGGTGCAAAAGGCAGTGATACTATCTTATGTTCCAAGGGTTGTGAGTATGGAACTCACCCCCCCCCCCCCCCCCAGAACAATCATTAATTAAACCATCCAGGGCGCTATCCAAACGCTTACAAAAATCTTTCAAATCGGTCCGATCGTTTAGGAGTACAGTGACATACAAACGTTCTGTAGAATCATTTATATAAAGATAGGCTATACCTATCTACAAAATAAAGATAATAAAAAAGTCCTTTCAGCATTAGAAAGCACAATCTTCCTTTCACAATCTTCAGCGAATAGCAAAGGCTATATTATATTTAAAAAAATAGTAAACTTGTATCTAAAAAGGAGGATAGAATGAAGAAGCAAGTTTTGAAGTCTTTGGAAATTTGTAAATAATAAATTAAAAACGAAAGGAATGATGTCGATAATTATTTTGCTCGCAAATTTAGTGAAATTAATTATAAACAAGTAACCTATCCGGTATTGCTACATGTTAAAGTGAAATAATTCGAGTATGACTTATTTGTTGACAAGTATTTTGCGTACTTGAAGTTGAATAGAAAGGAATGATGTATTAATATGACTACTAATATCAATAACAAAAAATAGTAAAAATGTATGAACATGCATAAGAAAATTTACAATAATATAGATCATAAATAATAAAAAAAACCCGCAAAGACTATAATTAATAATGGTAGTAGTGACCACGATATCATCCGATAATAGTTTTTATCATTTCTAAACATATACATCGACACGCATAGTCGCCTAACTCGTATTAAACCTGACCTATTAGTAATTCCGTGTTGAATCTACCCGAGCAATAAGGAAGAAACAAAACTGGTACACGACTTAATTTGCTAAACTAAACAATAGACTCGTGCTTTGAATTAATTAGAACATAATTTAAATAAATTTATGTTGCACAGTTGAAAAATGAATACCTTTTGTTCCTTTCAAACTACGCAGCTATCCACAGATTTTTGTTTATTAAACGCATATTAACATATATTTGAAAGTTTTTTCTATGGATAGGATACTAACTATGTTTGTCAACGATATTTTACTGGATTTTATTTAAAAACATATTTTTATTGCGATATCGATACTTTCCTAATTATTATTTAACATTTTGTTAAGTAGTCACAATTTGAGGTTCTTAAATTTATTACATTAATTGACCACGTAGTATCTTGATGAAGCATTTAGCACCACAGAGGACTAAATGCTTTATCAAGATAACATAGGCTTTAAATTGATAGAAGATAAAAACTTGAGCTGCTATATTCTATGGCAGTGGTAGGCTGTTGACTGTTTGATTAGGGTGGAAGTCAGAGACAACTAGCATCAGCTTCGTCAAAAAAGGTGCGCATAACATTGATCTAGAAGAAAAAAAGGAGAATGGCCACAAAACTGTGGCTTGTATACAACAAGCGTCCGTCTTTGATCTTTACCTTATTTTTGACCCGAGACAAACTGACTACAAGACAGTCATCATTATAATATTTATGAAAATAACGATACCCTACTTTTAAGGGCATATAGAGTAAAAGAGAATAACGTGTGTTCAGGATTAAGAAAGGTAAGCCAAAGCAATATGGAATCCGAAATAGGCAATTAAGACTTCTTTATATACATACACTGCAATATCCGCACAATTTCCATTTTGGTATTATATTCGGTATACTACAATATCACTGCACTCACTTGTCTTTCCTCGCGCGCAGGGCCCTTATAGGCGTCTTAAAGAGCACTTCCGCCCTGAACGCGCGCCGCTGGTCGTCCAACAACATCAGGCTGCAGGGGCGCCGCGCCCTAACCACGAGCAGCCAGTTGGTGCGGAACACCATCTCACATAGTGAAACCTCGCCCAGCTCCTCTTTGCCTGAAAAGGAAAGGCAATAAATCAGTTCTGTTAATTTGCCATACCGTGTGGTACCGGCCGAATAGAATTATACGTCCCGCTGTATCAGGAGTTGTGAGATATGATGGCGTACTGGAACCGATGCGGTACATCTAATAGAAACGGTGTATAGCTCAAATACAACATGATGGGGATGAATGGATGATTGCCACCATGTTTGACCAGCGCGGCAATATTGTACAAAATTTGCTCTTCCTTGGGAAAGCCTATGTCCAACAGTAATATTCTAAAGCAGCTATGACGATTCATTTTGTAAAATATTATGCAAATACTTTACGTTAATAAATTTCCTAGCAGGCGCATTTTATTTCAATGTCTACCATATTATGCGGACACAGATCACTTAAAAATATATTGAAATTTTTTAAATACACTTTATATAGATTGTTATAGAATAACTTATAAGTTATACTGCTTATATAATAATCCCTACTAATATTATAAATGCGAAAGTAACTCTGTCTGTCTGTCTGTCTGTCTGTCTGTTACGCTTTCCCGGTTAAACCTCTCAACCGATTTTGATGAAATCTGGCATAGACAATCTTTAGACCTTAAGAAAGGACATAGGCTATTTTTGAACTCGAAATAAGGGTTGTAAGGGGTTGCAAGGGGGGATGAAAAGTTGTTTGCATGGATCGCTATTTTTAGAGCTAGAAACTTAAAACTTATTTTTCAGGCCATTGATTCGATATAAATAAACGTGACCCAAAAAACTATTCCACGCGGACGAAGTCGCGGGCACAGCTAGTTCATAATAAAACACAAGGTTGTATGGTTTCTTTTCTTTGGAGTACTCAGATACACGCAGGACCGCGGGGTTAGCAAAATCTATTAATATCGGTTCAGAAGTTTAGAAGTTCGTCAAAGATATAATTAGATTTCATGTACCTGTTAGCCACATTATATAAGAATTTAAAAAAAGTATTCACGTTTTATTTGTGTTACTGATTTTAATGGAAGTCTTGTAGCTAAAGTTATAGGGACCACTGTACATTTTTATTAGTTAACAATATTTGCCTGAATTGAAAAATAGTCAGTCAGTATTAGCTGTTTAGTGTTAAGAAGAGACAATTACTTTTAATAATACACATGAAAAAACAACAAAATGTAATTAAAATTGTTTGTCTTTGTGTCATAATGGAAATGGATACTGTAAATAACTTAATGTGAATATTTGCAGAGAAACTATAATGGGACTTTTAAACAAGGACATGCAATAATTACACACGTTTTTAGTGAGAACAAAGAAGGCAAATTTATTTGCACAAACTCTAATGAGATGTCAATAATACACAACAACAATTTGAAAGACAAATCACCTTACACTGACACTATGAGTCAGATTGGGTAAAAAGAACAATAGAACACAAAGTTTTTAATAAAGTGACTTTTGTGTACATACTAGAGCCAACTGTGACTTTGTCTGTGTAGGTATGCAACCTTTTCACCAATTTGATAATTTAATTTATAATTAATATTATAATTACGCCCATTCATTTTGCACAAACATTCATCAATCTGGGAACACAGAACTTTGGCATTAATAATATTGACTTGGATATAGAAGTAATTTTATTTTTATATTATGAAGTCAGCATTCAAGCATACGTTCTGCTTTCTGGTAAAACGTGACCTTAGCCAATACATGCTTGTGTCACCACAAAGATATCACAAGTGTGTTGCCAACCTATGAACTGTATACTGAATACACTCACATTAACCAGTTATTTCAGTGCCTCTTTCACACTTCAGACCGGAACATAGAAATGCAAACACTGCTATTTGGTGGTAGAAATAGGTGGGAGTCAGGTACCAACGTAGATAATGATACGAGGAGTTCTAACTCAGGTAAAATTACAAATATATAATTAACACTGCCTATAAATATGAATGACAACATGAGAATACACATGTACATTGAATATATAATTTTATATTGACATTTTGTAATATTAGATATAGATTAAGTTTTATGATGATTGTTGAAAGAGATACAAACTGTATCGACAGATTTTCAAAGTAGATAATAAAGTAGTCACTATATCATACAAGCCATGATTTCGAAAGTCCAATTAGCAATAATTGAATAAATTGATTTTTTAAATCTCTTAATTCTCTAGATTTTATATTTGGAATATAGGTAATTTGAGAGATATTTCTTCTAAATAAATCAAAGATTTTTGTAATTGAAGTAAGAGAAAAATTTATTTATTTTACACTTTTTTTAAATAATCTGTTTTTACTTTGGCAAGTGGTATTAAGTGACATAGAAAATGCTTTATATCTAAATTTACGCGATAACATCTTTTCTGGAATAGAAATATCTACTTCATCTGCCCACTGGGTGATATGACAGCTTGACCAGGGTGGAGAGGTCGTTCGTATTTTAGAGGTGTTCATATAAGCAGGGGTTTGGATTACCCAGGCCTTACTGTACTTGACTACCCACATATATGATGGATAAAAACAATCAGAGGTGTTGGTTGCCTTATATGTACAATGTTACTTTAAAATACACTTACTATAGTGAGCTTTTTCAACTAGTGGTTCCACATTGTAAACACGCAGGCCAGATGTTAGGCAGCAAGTGAAGCAGCCTAAAACAAACATGTTACCTAAATAAACATGAAATATACAACTTAATAATTATAAAATATAAAAAGTTAATTTTAATTATAAAATTAGGTGCTTATTATTGCAAAACGAAATAAATAGAAATCTACAATAACATGAAACAGTATATTGGGCAGTGTAAATATATATATATATATATATATATATATATATATATATACTAGTATTTAAAATATTTATATATATATTTTTAAATACTAGTATTGATTAACTGCAATTTCTAAATGAGATGTTATATTCTACCTATAAGTAGAATTTTCTCAATATTATTTATGATAGTTTCAAGTTTAAAACATCAAACATATGCTATACAAGCTAATACATAGTATATATTTTTTACATATACAAGATCATCTATTTTAGAGCCATTTACTATAAATAAAATGGAAAACTGAATACATAAGCAAACTAAAAATGAAATTAAGCTGTGTTGTTTTGATGAAATTATTGTAAATACACAAATAATCATTAATAGATTTTTGTATTCTTAAAGGCTTCAAGGTTAATCTTGGCTGTAATGCCAAGCGGACTGAATAAACATGCAGTTAATGACTCCTGATGATTAGGTGTAGAAAGATATTGCAATAGCTAGAAATATTACGTCTTTATTTATTAATAATGCGCAAGTACATACTACAGGGCAAACAAAACCAACGGCCGAACAATAGTGAGAAGTCAAGGAACGAAAACTGCGCGTGGGCGTGCTACTAAAAATATAAACAACACGTGTGACTGCTACGGCGTGGCTTGCTACGTTCGCAATTTTGTCAACTTAAAATACACAACGTCAAGAACTGACCACGCGATAGATTTACATACACCTGACTTCTACACAAATAACAACACAGTATTCAAGTCATCCAAATCATGAATAATGTACAAACTAAAGAACAAAGAACGTAGGTTGTCGAACGAGGAAGTGTTACAAACCTTGATCCTGATTAAACCCCAGGCTCGTGATACCGCTGCTTCTCCGCCGCGCCATTTCTCTTTGATCGTGAATTTATCATAAACATTGAGTTGTTTTTTTATCAATTGTAACAGTGGACATTTTCACACCATAAATTTAATACGCACATTTATTATTACATGTTCCCTGTGTGTGATACACAGCTGATTTGATGACTTTTCAGGTGACAGCAAAATACTGCAGTGTTGTCAACATAAAAAAATAGTATCCCATTATAAAGACAGCACAATTTTTTTTATATAAAATGTTTACTATTTTTCTTTTAGGGTTAATAAATACAATCAATTATGTGTAAATTTTAACACATTATTGTTTTCTAAATATATATTAGTGACATTTTTTAATTTACGTTAAAAATTTTGTTCAGGATTCAAGACAACTAAATATGTACATTTATTTGTTTATATATATGTATCTCGAGGCTTTTAAAATAAACATCATTTATTTTAAACACCTCGAATTTAAAACGTAAACTTTTCTTAATTTTTTTTCCTATATTACATCAAACTACGTTTTACATGGCTACATTGCTATAAGCCGACCAAACTCAAAAGTAATGACGACGAAAATCGTAATTGTAAATAAGACATCATTTCATACGTGTAAGAAAGAGAAAAAATACTGTTTTCTAGAATCACAGAGTGGGCTATCTATAAATTTGTTTTATATTGAAGTATTCAAAAGTGTTAGGGAAATTAAGGATACCATTACGAAAAAGTAATTTTTGTTATTATTAATATGACTTACTGACTGGTCACTGAAGAAACCTTCACTCTGTCAATCAATTTAAGAAAAAAAAACAATAAAACTTCAAAATGTTTTTATCTTCCCTCATCGAAGAAATTTTATCACAGCTCAAGTTTATGGCATCTAAATTACTTCTAAATTATGTAGGGTGTCAATTAGCAAACATAATAATAATAAATCTAAAAAATATAAACGTTTTATATTGAAAAGGTGAAAAAGCTATCGCTATTATCTGATCAAGTAATTAGCCATATTGCCGCCGAAGCATATAAAGTAACCATTCATGTTTGATATAATTTTTAATTTCATTATTATCTCAGATTAAGGAGTGTTTTTTGAATTTAGTAATATGGATGATTTTACAACAGCAAATCATGCCGATTACCAATGGCCATTTCCAAAACCAGTTGTTGGAAAGTAAGTGTCCCAGCGCCTAGTAGTTATACATAGCCAAGTTGTAGATTGAGCTTTTAGAAATAAGTAATTATTGAACACGACTTATTGTCACATGTCTATGATATTCATACATCTTTATTCTCACTTATTATATGAAAATCCGTAACAATTGAATAAGTTCACTAAGTGTTAAATTCCACTGTGTGATCTTTCGATTAAATGGTACTATTAGGTACTAATTAATTTTATTATTTCTACAAAAAGCATATTAAAGGTGTTGTTTTCCAGCTGTTAAAGCTGTATATTATTCAGTTGTAATTTTTGGGCGAATATCGGTGGATGCCTTATTGTTATGAACTTCTTATTTAAGTTAAGAAAATAAATATATAGATCCAAAATATATTATCTGACTGGCCCAATGGCGCAGATGGTAGTATTCTTGTCTTGTGCACTAAAGGTGGTGGGTTCGATCACCACCCAGGACCAATGTTTATATCATGATATTTACGATTGTTCTGTGCCTGGGAATTAAATATATGTATTTAAGTAATATATTTGTGATTCCAGTTGTCTGAATTCCGTAACACAAATGCTTAAAAAGACTTATTACGGAATCAGGTCAATGTATGAGATGTCGTGGGAATTTATTTATTTATTTTGAGTTATTAATAAATTCGTGACAAGCTCCCAGGAATTAGTATTTATAATTTATTATTTTGTGGATATATAGATAATGGAGATACCTACATAATGGAGCACGTTTTCATTGAATCAATATGGCTGTTTGTAGCAAAGTGCACGTATAGTGAATTTGCAATACTTGTGTAAAATTACAACATTGTCATGTGGTAAATACGTGACTTCATGTGAAATATTTATTAATTCGACATAACTAATAATTGTATGTTATGAAAATTTATTACACAAACAAACATATGTTTGAGATTATTTAGGTCATATGACCTAAATGTTATTTTTAATTAGAAAATGAACTCACAATGACAGTCACGCTTAATTTGCACGATGCCTCAATTCATTCGAACAAATTTTGGGACTATTGAAACAGACAAATATGTAAGTCTGTACCTTTATGGCAGTTTTAACCCGGCTAACTAGTTATAAATAATTTTTAGATGGTTCGTAATCTTATGGACTCGTGTCATGACTAGAATTCTCAAGCGCGACCTCAGTTTATTCATTATCTAGTCTTTGTAACATCTTAATTAGAATATAATTGTTATTTATTAAAGTACGCCTAAGAGCACCTTCAGCTTGAAATTACTTTAGCCGAAGTTATTCTCTTATACTAATCCTGGTTGTTTGAAGTTCTTATGTCGTTTTTATTGGTGTGCAATAAAGGTTTTAAAACAATATAGCTTGCAGATTTTTACTCTAATACCCAATACGAGTATTAAAACTGAGTAAAACTCGCCGTTTGCTGAGAGATTCTTCTGGTTTTGTCGTTTAGCAGTATTGTATATATAACCTGTAATATTAGGCCATGCGAACCACCAAGTCCATCAGGTGGATCATCAGTGAGGCCTCTACCAGTGACTCCATACTGTCACTGCGATGCTCATTCCTACTCGCCAAAGGTCGAACAATACAAGCAGCTTCTGGAAAAGGAGCAGAAGTTGTGCCAAGACTATCAGAAGTTAAGAAAGCAGGTAATCGGGTTTATTTAAGAAACACCAATTTCTTTATATTTCAATAAATATTGTTATAAGGTTATGTTAGATCGGAAACAAACTACCTAGTAAGGTTCTTCAAGTCCTACCTAACAACATCTAACCCAAGCCACCCCAAATCCACTATAAACACAATCCTACAACTTACATATAGAGACTACCCCTAAAAAAAATTAAATTTGACCAGGAATATAACTTAAGATGTAATTTTTGATTGCGCTTAAATTTTAATCATATGATACCGAATTAATTTGGTGCTTGTAACCCTAGTAGCAGAAGCTTTTTCTTCTATTAATAAATAGATAAAGAAGAAAAAATACGGATATTTTCTATTAATAAATAGAAAATATCCGTATGTTTTTGCCTCACATTTGATAGGACGCGTCCCTTGAATGTATTTTCAAACACAAAATTAATCTATAGCCCAAGAGTTTTGTTAATGGTAAAATAATTGAGATCGAACGCGGGTAAACAGGTCCAAGTGCACAAGAATCAAAATGGTAGCAAATCGCACGCAGTACGCTAGATTACAATACATCGACTCAAATAAACTGTTCATCGTTTGAACTAAAAAGGACAATGACCCGAGTACTTGGTAGCCATGGCACGTTAATTGAAGCGGATTAACAGTACGTCGCCGCCAAATTGACCGAAACTGCCCCGAATGGATGACAATAGGATAATGGCTCTGTTGGTTCACATCAGACCGTTTTTAAAATTTCGTAATGTTCTGTGCCCGTTGTTTTACTTATCAGAGGTTATATATATAAATAATAATATATCTAAGAGTACCTACTGATTCAAATGTTACTTTTTTACCCTCATATCAATAATTAATTGTTTTATTTAGGTGTCAAAATGGTTGATAATTTTGACGGGTCTGTCGCTCATTGGCTCGGTGGCTCATTCAGTGGTGTTCCTCTCTTGTAGGTGTTCAATCCTCACCCCGGACAAATATTTAATAATAATAAATACCCACAACATCTCATACATTGACCTGACTCCGTGGTAAGTCGCTTAAAACACTTGTGTTACAGATGCCAGACAACAGAGGAATCACAAATACACTACTTAAATACATATATTTAACACCCAGACACAGAACAAGCACAAATATCACCATGTAAGTATTTGATTTGGGTATGGGATTCGAACCCACGACCCCTGGCTCACTAGATAGGATCACTACCATCTGCGCCATCGGGACCGTCAATTTTATATGATGTGTTTCTTCTGTGTCTGGGTGGTAAATGTGTATCTAAGGATTATATTTGTGATTCCTCTTTTTTTTTGTGTCCGTAACACAAGCGCTTTATGCATCTTATCTCGAAGTCAGGTCGATGTCTGATATGTTGGGTGTATTGTTTAAATGTCTAATACCAAACTTATTGTATTGGTAGGTGGAATTAATTATAAATATAAAACAGATGTAATTGTATCTGCATCACCATATTCTGGAATGCTGGCACGAATTAGTTTCTTCCTAGGCTCAAAGAGGTACCGGAACCAACAGGGGCCGATATATCCACCCGTAGCAGTGTAGCTCAAATGGAACAGGGCGGAGGTGGGCTTTCTTCTGGAGGATTATGCTCAGCAGTGGACGTTCTACGGCTGCTATAACGATGATGATGGCATGTCGGGTCATGTAGATCAGGCGCCTCAAACCACACCTGGTACAGGGGAAGATAATATTCTACTAAACTAGTACAAATTTAATTCACGAAGCCATACTTAAATGAATATTAAAACTTCCATTATTAGCATTATAATTTTTCAAATTTTCACCCACACTACAATATCTCACGATATTTGTAACGTTATATATTAAGAGATTGTTGGCGAACATGTTTCAAGTTACTGCTGCTTTTCAGATGGTAGACGTTACAAATGATATTCTGGATCACCCCTGCGATGACCTCGACAGCAAAATGACTACGATATACCAAGCCACGTTCAAAAAGAGATGTAAGTAATTGTATATTGGCCGAACGAAACGTTGTCTAGTACGAACGATCTGAGTAGGAAAGGTGTTAGAAAAACAGGTTTTCTAATACCTATACCTAAGTAATTATTTCGAAAGTAATTTTACTAAATTTGATCCTAGATTAGTTAGAAGAAATTATTGATTGACTAATCTTAAGCCTCTGTCTGCAAGATTAGAGGAATAATACATATGACAATTCATATGACATCGCATACTTTGACCTGACTCCGAGATAAGTAATATAATATAAGTAATATAAGAATTATTCAAATCGGACCAGTAGATCCTGAGAATAGCGCGTTTAAACAAACAAACAAAAAAACTTTTCCGCTTTATAATATTAGTATAGATATACTACACTGTTAATCCATAACAATGTCTATTGGGTTAGATATTCTGACGCGCATTGCAAAAAAACTGTTTGAGTTACACTTACACATTTATGAATTTGAAAGTAAGGCCCTATTTCCAAAATAGAGAACCATATACTATACAATTGTTTTCAATACATTTTTGGTAATTACAAGAAAAAACGCTTATTACTTATGTAATGATCGTATCATAAATACTAATTTTCAATTTGTATACTTGTATTACACAACATAGACTAGACTCACAGGTCTCACAAAATAATTGTCTATCTGTTATGCCTTGGCGGCTAAACAGCAGAAACAATTTAGATTTTATGTTTTTTTTTGTTTTATGACCACCTCATAGGGAAACCATTCACTGCGCTTGTCAATGCGTGTTCTCTTTTCCAGGCATTTAGCCATCGCTTTTGACCTTTTGATATAAACCACGTTAATTACCACTGCAACTTGTTGATTTGCAGGATTATGATCGTTAATGATTGTTTTACGGATCTTTATTCTTCATTCATTTAATTAGATTTTACGTTAACTTAAAACCTATTTAAACTTTTATGTAACCATATTTCCTAACAGTTCCTTTTACATCGTAAGACAAATGGTGTTTAATCGAGGATAAATATATCATTACGTTGAGTTGACATTTAATTTGTTTACAATAAGAGTAACAATTAGTACAACATTAATGTTATTGTTTTAACGATACGCTTATAAACAAACAATTGTTTGTCTCTGCTAACTCGATTCTCGATTAGTGGTGCTAAATTATTAATTAATAAGTTTGTGGTCAAATGGTAAAACAAATGTCGCAAATATCAGGTTTTGTAATTTCTTTTAATAGATCGTGTTTGAAGCGGTTTGCGTTATAATTATTAGAATAAACATCTATATATAGAAATATAGTTGTAAACAAACTTAATGTTTATTTATAACAAACTAGCCTTGCCCGCGACTTCGTCCGCGTGGAATAGTTTTTTTGGGTACCAAACCTCTTTACTTAAATTTAAACAAACTTTGGATGTCATGTTTACTTATATCGAATCAATGGCCTGAAAAATAAGTTTCAAGTAGCGATAGCTCTAAAAATAGCGATACTCCCATACAACTTTTCATCCGAATATTCCGACCCCTTGCCACCCTTATTTCGAATAAAAAAATTAGCTTATGTCCATTCTCAGGGTCTAAAGATTGTCTGAGCCAAATTTATTCAAAATCGGTTGAGAGGTTTAAGCGGGAAAGCGTAACAGACAGACAGACAGAGTTACTTCCGCTTTCATATTAGTAGGGATGTATCGCAATTTACGTTAAAAACGTGTTGAATTTAGTACAATACAATTTTGGTTGCATCTCTCTTTCAACATGATCATCATAGTAGTCGCAGAACGTCCACTACAGGACATTATAGGTAGGCCAACCCATAAAAAGGGGAAAGTATCGCCCTCAATTGCCGCGGTTCGCAGGCGAAATTAAAACAATACTTCAGTGTATTAAAATTTGTCTACAGCCTTCCCGGTGACAGACTACAGAGCGATAATAGCTGCGTCCGACTCTAGCGCCCCTATTCCGATGGAGAGCATCAAGCTAGGGATACTGAGATGTTACAAGGACCCCACAAAGTTCACACAGAACCTCCAAGCTGTCAAACCTACAATCAATCCACCGGGAGCTGTTCATACTGGGGTAGCACCTAAGTCTGCCCAGAGATGGTTCACAGAGTACCCTGGGAGGACAGAGTATATGGACAGGTACAGTGCCCCGGCAAAAGCTAGCTGGAGATCAATGCAGAGGTATAAAGAGCCTATGCCTTCGACACGGAGACGAGATGACGATAAATGTTTGTAGTCTACATACTTTGTTTTTGTTTTGGTGAAATAAAAAAACGAGGGAAGATAACGTGTGGATTTTACTGCCCTTTGCCATTATCTATATTAATAGTAATAGCCTTTTTTTGGATAGTCATACATTTACAATTTGTATCTCTTACATTTTCATATTAACATTGTAATAATGTTGTTTCTTTCCCTGTCTTATAGACAAATACCTCTTCTAGCTTTCTCCCTTCCTCTTTATACTTAGCAGTTTTCGTCTACGTGATTCCGTCCGTCTATTTAATGTATGACCTTCCACCTTCTAAGTGGTCTACCTCGCCTCCTGCATTATATACCTATTTATAAATAATATATTATTCATAAGAAAACGATTGTAAAAGATTGTTGTTTGTTGGACATGCAGACAGGATAGATAAAAGTAGAATGACTGCATAAATATATAAAGTGGAAGTGAATGGAAGAGTAGAAGAGGTATTAAGGAAGCGAGAGAGGTATGCTAAGTTCGTAAGTGGAGATCTATGGTCTCTACCTACCCCGATGAGACACAGGAGTGGTGTATGTATATATGCAATTCTTCATCGAGTGTTGTATAATGTCGTACGTTGACATTTTTAATGCTCAGTCAAGAATACGATTGCGTAGTTTATATCCACACTGATCATCATACCAGCCACTCAAAATCCACTACTGGAAATAGGGCTCCCCAAAAGGAGGGAATTTTGCCCATAATTGCCGCGCTGGGCAAGCGTGTTGTCAATCGCAGACCGCAGCTTTCGTGACGGGGATGCTGCTGCCTATCCGCACGCTATGCATTTGAGTTACACTGTCTCAGATACGCCTCTTAGCTATTTTTATCCTGAGTATCTTCCCACGGGATGCGATGTAATGTGATGTCTACGTAGTTGGAGAGGCGGACGGAAAGCCTATATATTGGAAGCGTCTTATACTGTTTATTATTTTTAGATGCTGACTAGTAAGTGTATTTCCTAAAACTATATTTGTTGACATCTAAAACTTTATTTTAATGTAATAATTTTTTTGATACACGTCCATACTAACGGAACTAGTAATTTTGATAAGGGCTAAATCCGTCGTTGGCTAATGATATACACAAAAATACAGTTTGTTTTAGTATGGGTTTGTTCTAATCATCAGTTACTGTTACTGTTCTTATCAGAACCTGGTCAAAACTAAAAATTAATTTTGTGTTAATTAACCGGACATATTATCAGCGCCCCGAGGTATTTTCCCTTTTCTGTGAGGATACAAATAATTAAAATATATGAACACAAATTGTCCAAGTTATCCTTTATAACATCAGCTATCTGACAGTGTCCCGTAAAAATCGGTCAAACGGTAAGGAGAATAGGCAGAACAAACAGACAGACAATTTTTTTATGGGAATACCGTACCTATATAATTTCATAAGCATTTAGTGCAAAGTTGTTTATTTGAAATTACAACGAGACTTCTATTTAGTATAGATAGGGTACCTATACATAAATTCATACAACATCTCATAGTACATTGACCTGACCCCGAGATGATACCGGCAACAGACAACAGAGAAATTACAAATATAATACTTACATACATTTTTATGACTCAGACCCAGAACACGTTGCTGGACTCCTCAAGACTTCAATTCTAGCGCCACCGGGAGAAATAACATGTTAATAATAACATGTGTATATATATATATATATATGTGTACACATGTATAGAAAATAAAAAATATCCAAACATCAGTACCTAACATCATTTTTTATGATAACTCAGGCAATCAATGATCCTAAAAGCAAAAAGAGTTAATAAACAACGAACAAACGAACTGTGTTACTTTTTTACTTAAAATTAGTAGAATTAGTAATGGTCAAACTAATATTCTTGAAGGAATAGAAGGACGAACAGAAAAGGTCAGTTGAAACAAATTTATTACTGTAGGTTTTTTGTAGAAGATGTATAACGCGTTTTGATTTGATAACGCGTTCTCTAGTGTAAACAAAATTACAGCTAAAGAGTTTCGTATGTCTGTTTCGGTCGCCCGGAGCGCATAAGTTGTCTGTTTTCAAGGGTCATTAAACTACAAAAGTCATATTTTTGCTCATAATCTGTTAATACTTCTGAAAAAAGAAATTTTGATTGTATTTTCTCTATGCTTCGAGTATAAACAACGTACTGTGGATTCCATATGCTACTGCAATATTCGAGAATACTCCTAACGTAAGTGTAATAAAGAATTTTTATACAATGTATCTCTGTATATGGCTTGCTCACTCGTAAAATGAAATCTTGATTTTTATATGTTTGGATATTATATTATTAATATGATCTGTGAACGTTAATTTGAATCGACAAGAATGCCGAAGTCTTGTTTTGTCTCTAAAATTGCTAAACTATAAATACTGTAGTCATATTTTATAGGCTTCGATTAAAGAGTGAAGGACATATAGGAGCATTTATTGACATTGATGTTGACACTTTATTGATTTAAGTATTTATATTTATTTAAAAATTTAATTGACCCATTTCGGCGTTAGTATAACAAAAATAGATATAAATTGATAATTTATTGGTAAATTAAGACTATTCCAGTTAATTACAATTAAAAAACTCTAAATTTATTGTTTATTCGAATAATTGTTTATTTGGCCGCACCGAAACCTTTCCTTCATTAACCACTTACATATTTAAATATCTGTTTTAATATTGAAACAAAATGAAACCGTATTTGAAAGCCGATAAACTATATTTACCACGTGTAGAAATCATATGGAAATATTGTATTGGCACAAAGTGATGGTGGTGAAAATTTTGAAATAGAAAAAAAGTCTTTATGTGCATCGAAATGCAACCAATATTATTAAATTATAGTATTAAACTATAAAATTTGCATCACGATCACCGTGACAACTGTGTAAGAGCATGTCAAAGACCTGCGAATAAAGCCAGTTGAACAAAGGATGCTTGTGAACCTCTCTACCATGTACACCGCTCGATAAAGCTACATGGTAATAAAATGTCACCTTGTAAAGGTGACATACAATACAGAACAAAATACATTAATAAAAAGGATAATAAACTAACGTTTACGTAACAAATAGAGATATAATTAATATTTTTTAATAGTAGCTGTAACTATATACTGTCATTTTTGACTTTTGAAATTATGCAATATTTGTTTGAATATTAATAAACTGCTTTTTATCGGCTTTAAAATGCGGATTATTTATTTTTTATGTGTTTCATACAGTGTTTCGTTTTCTTTACGACTACTTTTGAAGATTAACAATGACGTTGTGTCAGGGATTTTGTAGTATTCTTTGGCGGTTACCGCAGCCTGTGCACGTTTACAAAACCAAGGCGTTCACGTTTTGCCGACTCCACAGAAACATTATATCACCCCTTTTGAAGAACACCATACAATTATTATGTTCCATCCGCAAGATGGACCGGCGATCTGACTAAAACCGCAGGATCGCGCTATACACAGACCGCATACAACCGTTCCTATTGGAGTTGACTTGGGAACGAAGGCCTATGTCCAGCAGTAGACGGTTTATAGTTAATATGATAATGATGAGGACATAATTACTGATTACACTAAAGATTTTTTGACGTTAGTTTTGAAAATGGTCATCGTAACCGACAAATAAAAAAATTAATTTGGTTAATCAACCTCGACTTAAAGTCGCAGCTTTATTTTAATATATTTTTTATTATACCTACAGTCATCCCGCGAAGCTTTTCTTCAGGAAAATTAAGTAGTATTTTGAAAAACCAGTATTTTTTTAAAACTCAAAACTTAGAACTTTTTTGTAAGTTGGACTTATCAAATTGTATTTAGGACAGGAAATGGGCATTATTATGGGATTTTCTTCAATATTAGACGTCAGATTCAGAACGAACTCTCAACAGTCATGTAACAATGGTTTATTACAATTTTATTCATTTCATCGTCTAGATCCATAGATATCATATCGCTAGAAGTAAAGCCGACTGGTAGGTATAATTTCATTCAACACGTTCTTCGGTTCTTTCAAAAATTCTTGAAATGTCCTCATCAAATAGCTGTTGATATTTTTGCGCTTATTTTACAGATGCTGTGTTAAGGGATGCAAGGTACATAAAAAGAAATTTCACTACCAGTAAAATAAAACAAGGATTCTTATGTAAACTTGAATAAATTAGTTTTATATGAACTTAACTGATGACATCTGCGGATCTCCGGCCTTCCCTGGATCAAAACTTGCATTTGTTTTAATTATGGTTAAAAATCAAACAGTAATTTTGAAAGGAACTTTTTAGAATTAAACATAAATAATCTTTTTTTTTAAGTAAGTTCTATTTTATTTTTTAAGTAGAATATGCATTATACAACCATTTTCGAATCGTCTGTAAAGTAAAAAATAACATTGATAATAATTTTATAACAAGTTATTAAATTTACGTTTATTTTTATATATGACCCAGACAACCCTTAGGATCATAAGACCTGAACCAGAGGTCAGTTTATTAGGTCAACCAGTACCTAAGTTTACTAAACCTAAGTTTACCGAAGGACCCTCCCCCTCCCCTCAGAAAGGAACTACAAGAAAAACTGACGGTGATAAAGGTTCCTTCAACACCTGTGGATTAGCGTTGATGTTGTGCTTACCGATGTCGACGCGAATGAACCAGTAACTGATCTTCTCACGAGTCTCTCTGTTAATTGCGTGTAAAGTATACCACATTCATAAAAAAATATTTGATTAGTGATATATTGATTGCTCAGTGATATTACTATTTTATAGCTTACGAACTTCTATACGTGCCACGTTGTAACATCTCTGAGCAGTGCAGTTTGTAAAAGTTTTCTTAGACAAATATTAAAGAAAACATAATCTCTAAAACATATCCTGCTTAATCTGGCCGGAATATGAAAATATTTTTTATGTATCTGTTGACTCATGAATTTATTTTTCCATATATATCACTACTATAATATTATAAATGCGAAAGTAACTCTGTCTGTCTGCCTGTCTGTTACGCTTTCCCGCTTAAACCACTAAACCGATTTTGATGAAATTTGGCACAGACAATCTTTAGACCCTGAGAAAAGACATAGGCTATTTTTTAATTCAAAAAAGGGTTGTAAGGGGTTGAAAAGGGGGATAAAAAGTTGTATGGAAGTATCGCTACTTTTAGAGCTAGAATCTTGAAACTTATTTTTCAAGCCATTGATTCGATATAAATAAACATGACATAAAGGTTCATATAAATTAAGGTGAAAGGTATGATACCAAAAAAAAAACTATTCCACGCGAATGAAATCGCGGGCACAGCCAGTATATATATAAATTAAATAATACCTACAGAATACAAAATGTTCCTTATATTATTTCTAACATAAGATTAATGCAGCATTCCAAGTTATTACTTAAGTGCTATTTGTAATTATCATTTGGATAATTAATTACGATATTGCATTTGTGAGTGACTCAGACCCCTGATTAAGTTTAACTATTAACTGGAAAACGTGATTAAATTGGACTTTCTACCGCTTATTCATAATCGATTATGATTGAGTGAATTAAAGGGACTAATTAAAACATCACATCTGGAGTGACGAATAGTGTGAATAATTGACTCATTCGTAGTTAATTAAACCTCGTAAATAATTATCAATATTTATTATACTAAAAAAACATATATTATTTTAAACATTTGCCACATTATAATCACAGACAGTTGTATATATAAATAGTACATAATAATTACTATTTATGTAAAACATTTTATGAATAAAACTCCGACAAACGTTAAGTCTTTATTACTCGTATTTGGTATAACTTTGTACGTACCTCACTGCTTGTGTCTATAGTGAAATTAAATTAAAGCAATTTTTGGATAACGGATTATAGGCAACACGTTTGAGATTCAATAATTGAATGATTCCCTATTGATCCGATAGATGGCTACGTTAATGCTGGCTGTTGCGCCAGCTAATGTCTAATAGGTACATATTACAAAAAGTTTCTGTGTATTGCACAATTCATTTAATGTCAGCTTTATGCTATAAATACGTAGTTATAATGTAACTATATTTTGTGTAGTCTTCCGATTTTTGTTGTGCAGAATTTTTTCGGTTGTCGTCGTCCAAGCTTGAATTGTGTTTTGTTATCGCTTCCATCCTATTTGGTATTACAAAGGCAACAAGATTACTTGCCAATAGTATTATACACAGCGTGATAACTACCTGGAATAATGGAAAAAATAACAATTAGATTTAAATAAATAACATTAAGGTCGAAAGGTAGTATACAACATTGCAAATGTAATCAGAAACGCAAATAGGTAAAATAAAAATTCTATAACATTTTAGAACAGTTTATATTAAGATATATTCATGAGAACATTCGCATTATATGTTTTACTATTTATAATCTGTGAGGGACTGCCGAACACCATCGTATTTCTCATAATCGAAATCACTTGGAAAGCTTTATGTTCCGCAGATGGTTGTTGTGAGTCTTTCCTAAGAGATGGACATATGACACCGTAGACTTTTTGTAGACCTTTGTAGACAGCGGAAAGCGACTTTATTTTATACTATCTAGTGATTTGACAAAAATAATTTTAAGATATTGTTTTTCAGTTGATTTTGGCTAAGTGGTCCGATTAGAAAGATTTTGTTAAAACTCGCGGGTAGGTGATGGAATAAAAACAAATTACCTATTTTAATATATTAAGAAAAAAAAGGGCAATTATATGTTATTATCTATTTAGTTATACCATAATAAGACATGCCTTACTGAATTACTTAATGGAAGTTTGTTGACAATCGCTACAATATAAATATGGTAATAACATTTTAGCCTTAATAATACGGTGACATTGTGAAAACATAATTTACTTCTATCCCTTGAGACGAGCATCCATTGTTCTTAATGGGAATTGAAAATTATAAACATGTCTAAGATCAATCAAATAAAAGGCAGACTGTAAATAACAGGTTGTGTGTTGTAATGTTGATATAACAATATTATTTCTAAGCATAGAGAAACGTCCGACGCGGACGGTCTCATGACATCAAATGTGTGACAGTGACAGTGCTGCTGCGAACTGATGCGTCAACATACACATTTTTGAATAATTCCACTAATATTATGTTTATATATAATATTTCGCGTAACGGTTTTGTTGCGGGATGAACTTCCAAAATACTCAATCTCAGTGTAAAAAAATTTTTGCTTACTGTGTACAGTTTGATTCAACTTGATAGGTATTTTTTTATTAGGCCAGTTCAATATATAGTCCACGTGATAGTAAGCGTCACTGCAGCCTATAGACGCTCGTAATACAAGGATATCACCAAAGCGCTGTCAAAGATATTATGCCACATTGCCTAGTAAATTCACCGCCTCTCTCGCTCTTCCGACTGGAACAAAGTAGTGCAAACACTGCTATTTAGCAGTAGAAATAGGTGAGAGTGAAGTACCAATGCGACCTTTTGTATGAGGTGACCATATACAAATACTTTGTCGATACCACTCTGACGAGTGGTTCCAGCAGAATAAAATAGTACCATGTGTAGAGGCTACAAAGGTACCAGACCCGGCAAATGGCGGTATATCCATCCGTAACTTTGTAGCTCTAATGCACAGAGCGTGGTTGGACAGCAATATTCCCATCGCGAGGGTACGCGATTGCCAATACGCTTGCCCGGCGCGGCAAAATTCCTCCTTTCTCGGGGAGGCCTACGTCCAGCAGTGAATTTGCAATGGCAGATAGGATAATAACGAAAATTATAATTCGTCTGTTATCTGGTATTCATAATACAAGGGCTTTATACTACTTATCTCGGAGGCAGGTCAATATGAGGCATGTGAACGTATTTATAATTATTTATTTATAGTTTATTTTAAAGATTCTATACATTGATTTGCAGAGTTCGTCTCTTCAAATGAGACTTAAAGATAAAACTAATGTAATGACCCTGAATCTTATATAAAGTGATGACACCAACCTAATCATAACAATTTGCCATATTTTTGACACTAATAATTACAATTAACATTTAGAATTTTATTTCCTATTTACTTTAGGTAGGGTACACACTTACGAATACAAGCCATTGGTTCCACCAGTATGTCCACATATATGTTCCAGTTAATTGATAGAAATTAAGTATCTCCATATGACAGAAATCAATATCATGTAAATCTTACATTAAAAAGCCTTCTGTTCCATATCATTTCCTGTGAGGTCATTTCATTTTCTATATATATTTATTTGTGCCGTTAGGTACCGACAGAAAAGAACAGCACCCCCCACTGCACCAGCTATCGTAAGAAGCGACGAAGGTACCAGAACCGACACATGACGGTGTATCCGTCCAAAACAGTGCAGCTCAAATGCACAGGGCGGGGATAGGCAGAAGCAACCCATTCGCGATAGCTGCTCTCTGCGATTGCCAACATGCTTTCCAAGCGCGGCAATTATGGGCATAAAACTTCCTTTCATCTTCTAAAGCGGGGTAAAAGGGGGTGCAATTGCAAAGTTGGTTTGAAAGTTCTCTGATTTTCAAAGTTATATTATCATCATCATCATATCAGCCATAAGACGTCCACTGCTAAACATAGGCCTCCCCAAGAAATCTGAAATAGGACCGGTTGTATGCGGCCTGAGTCCGATTGGAGATTACTTCGGATCTGCGGTACTCCGCGATCCTGCGGTTTTAGTCAGATCGTCTGTCCATCTTGCGGGTGGACGCCCTACGCTGCGCTTGCCGGTAAGTGGTCTCCATTCCAGAAATGTGCCTCTCACTATCCTGTGATCGCTACCGTTTTAATTACGTGGTTTTATCTACGTGGATCACGGAGACATCATTGAATACTCGGGTTTTGTTCGTCAAGATGAAGTCTATCTCATTTCTCGTGGAACCATCGGGGCTTATCCAGGTCCACTTCCTTTGAGGCGACTTCTGTAAAAAGGGTTCATCATAAAGAGGCCCTCTTTTTCCAGAAAGTCAGCCAGCCTCTGGTCTTCCGTTGCCCGTATCCACACTGTCCCACTATCAGCTCATCACTGTCTTTTTGCCCAACCCTGCGTTAAAGTCTCCCATAACAACAGTGAAGTGGGTTTGGACATATGTATGGCCCGACTTATATCCTCATACATAGTTTCCACTTCATTGTCCGGATGTTACTAGGTGGGTGCGTAGACCTGAATGACCTTCAGCAAATATCTTTCGGATATTCTGAGTATTAGGTACTCGACACACTTTCGATGGTAATTATGTTGTTAATGAGAGACTTGTGGACGAGAAATCCGACAATATCTTGGGACCGTTGGTCTCCCTCCCGGGAGTAGAGCAGGTGGCCAGACTTTAGGATTATCGAGTCCACACCCTCTCTTCAGACTTCAGATAACTCCAGAATATCCTACTCAACTCTTCCTTCAACTCTACAATCTTTTCGTCAGTCCTCAATATGCGAATGTCGTGTCACTAGGGCTAGTTTTCGGTTGGGGTGGTAGCCGAGCGACTGCCGAATATTATTAACATCCCTTGTCTCCATCGTTACCATAACTGCTACCGTGGTAAGGGATAACGGAGCTGCCGGGGACAGGGGGCCTAGTAATATTGTAAATATTCATTCAATTCATTCAATAAATCAAAAAGTATCATCAGGTATTAAGACAGTTTTAAATATAAAATTATTATGATTATATAAATGGTATGGATAGCACGGTCTGATTTTGATCGGCATTTTTATCAATTTGTTAAATGTAAAAAAGTAGTTATAGTGACGTAACGGCAATAGTTAGACATATGGTCTCGCAGAGTTTTTTTTGTAGATTTCTATTTTTCAATGTTTTAAATTTTTATTGCAATTTAAATTTACATAAATCGAAGATTCCTAAAAAAAATCCTGTTAAAAACCGGTTATGTCGCTTATATATATATATTATTACACTCTACTAAAGTACCGTGACTTTTCCGTATCGCAACGTTTATTACGTGTATGGTAATGTTGGGTAAACGTTGCAAGAAATATTATTTAAAAAAAAGACATATCACATTGTACTATATAAAGGAATAAATAACTTCACAAAATATGTCATACATTGACCTAACTCTGAGATTAGTTGCTTAAAATATCAAACAAACAGAAATTACAAATATAATATTTAAATACATATTTTCAACACCTTGAAACAGAACAAACACAAATATCATCATGAAATTTTGTCCCGTTTGGGGATTGAGCCTACGACCATTGGCGCACAATATAGAAATACTACCGACAACATCCAGACACAGCACAAACAAAAATATTAGACGTATAAATATTGGTTTTGGGTGGGAATAGAGAGTCATCCATGATTTTACCGTTACATTTATTAGGTACATACATAAAAAAATAGATAATCTAGACAGCAAACACCTTCTTGTAGAAGCATATAAGAAGTATATCATCAAGAAAAAAGGGATATATTTCCACCATCCATTTTATTCGTATCAGCATTATAGATGCCGCTGGACATGGGCTTTACCAATACCGTGGTGTGTGTGTTGAAGTCTGTAGTGACAATCGCATCCTCCTTGCCGGTTGTATTTGAGATTCACCGTCTGAGACAACAGATCCTATAGATGACAGTACACCCATCCCAAACAGCGTAGATGAAATCCAACAGGGTTACTATATTGGGCAGCAGCATCAGAAATTTTAGATTATCTAGCTTAATACAAATATACATGAGACAGTAAATAAAAATAAAGGACTCATTAACAATAATTTCATTAACATAAATTGAAAATTTCTGTCTTAACATATTTCTTTTTTCGACTTATTTAAAAAATTGAGTTGTTGAGTTGTAATTCTAAGATGTATATATGTTTTATTAGATTAGATTGACAAACAAGCATACAAAAATACTACGCTTGATGGTAAGCATCACCGCAGTCAATAGATGTTTGTAATATAACAACGATATCACTACGGTGTTGCCAACCTTGCGACTTGAAGATAGTATGCCACATCACCCAGTAACTTTACTACCCTTCGAGCCGCCGCCATTTGGCGGTAGAAATAGGTGTAAGGATACCAACAAACAAATATAACTATTTGATGATATGCGTATCCAAATGTGTATTTTGAACTCACTGACATCGAATATAGACGAATGAATGCATAAAATCTACTGTTATCGAGTTCCGACCAATACATTAAAAAATATACCATCTGTACAGGATAAGCAACGTTAAACTCTGAAATAATTCATCTATTTCTAAAAACAAGATAATGTGTCACCCGACTAATTTTGTCGATATTTTTTGCCAGCCAATCTTTATTCAAAAGATCATTGACCCGTGGATGATTATTATTAGACAATGTGTTACTTAGCGCAATATTAACGTGATATGATTTCTGTCATTTATGGAGACACGTGGTGTCTAGCTATTAATTAGAATATACGTGTGATATGTGACTTTGTAATCATAATGTAAGCACATAGCTGTGCATGTGACCGACTCGCTGTAAATATCGATAAATATTACGATATTCGATAAATGTTCCTTGAATAGCCCTTATATGGCTTATTACAATATTAATATTAAACATTATTAATGTTATTAATTTAGATAATATATAATTCATATCGTTAACAACTTTATTAATTAAGCAAAACCAATTGAAATGTTTAAATCTTGCTTATGGTACACAAATCGGAAATAAACAAATTAGAAGTAAAAGCTACTGATTTCCGGTCCCAAGGGCGTAGATGGTAGTAATCCAGTCTTGTGCACCATAGGTCGTGGGTTCAATATTTCGATTGTGGGACAAATATTTATGTGATGATATTAGTGTTCTGTGTTTGGGTGTTGAATATATGTATTTAAGTATTATATTTGTGATTTCTCTGTTGTCTGATGTCAGTAGCACACAGTGATCTAAGTGGCTTATCACGGAGTCAGGTTAATGTTTGATGTTATGTGTATTTATTATTATTTATTTACTTATTTTAAACTAAAGCGACTTACCCTCGGTGTCATATTTTGCCTGAACCATCGATGGTCACTTCACAATCAACCGAGCAGCTAACACTGTCCTATATTATTGTTTATATTCACAAACATTGACAATGGGTTGTTTGCAATAAAACACGCGTGTGCCTCTCCGAGTGAACTGGTTGAGAATGACACTAACCATATCTACGTACACATGTCCTAAAATAAATCGTACAGATGGTCTGGAAAAAAATATGGGGCAGACAATCATGTATACTCAGACTCTAATGTCAAAGGTTAATTTATTGTTAACCTTTGTTTCAAACAACGTTTATTTAATAGTTATTAGTTACGTTGAAGATATTTGGAAAACATTTTGGAAATTTGTGTTCGTCCTCATTGAGTGGAATATAAAGTTCCAAGAAATTAATTTTGGGTAGGTAACTTTTTATTTGGTGGACCTATAACCACTAACACCATAACATACGCAGAATATAGTGCAGGCCAAAAAGGGCACTTGCCGGACTGGGCATGCGTGTTGGCAACTGCTGAACATATTTTCCAACAGGAGTGTTGCCCATTGGCCTGTTAAATTATAGCAACAATGTTTCATTCGGATATATATAGCCATCTATCAGTTTCGGTGTCTCAGTCACCTCTTACACTTGGTGCAGGCAATTGCACCTTTGACCTTAGGAAACTGAGCTAAAGCGTATTCATAACGGTACTGCTATTCAATTTTAAAGAAAGGTGTTGGTAAAAGGAGACAGTATCAGCTTATATATTTTCACTTTTAACAACACATTTTCATACTAAAATAAAAGCGTCAAAAAGTTGTTGTATCAACAAAAGTTGTTGTATGAATTAAAATGCATTACATGCACTCATGGATATAGCGAATAAAATTAGCACAATTGACATTGATTAATCTGTAGACAGACGAACGTATGTATTTTTTATCATCTATACGATACGCATTGACTGTCAAAATTTCTGTAAACTAAATACGAGTTATTGAGTTCAAAATGCAAATTTTTTAAAACACTTGTATAGCTTAAAAGGCATAATAAAAATGTGTAAACTAGTATATATACATACGTATTGTGTAATACAGATGTTACTTATTCTGAACCTTCTACATTTATATTTTTTGTATTATTGGTATAGTTTTAAATTTTACTGTGAATATTCAATAAGCCAACTCGATTTAAAAGTAATGTAACTGTCTTAGATAATATTGCTAATAGACCGAGAGGTATAGACAATTTTGGAAATAATTTCACTAATTATAAAAACGTGGGCTCTGATCTACGGCATATACTATTGAATAATTTATTATAAAACTAGTCTATGTATTATACTTAGAAGATAAATGTACAACATAAGGACCTAGGTATTGATTGAACTTTTTAAGATTTTATAATTCCGTAGGACATTAACATTACAGATCTTTAAATTTTTCTTTTTTTCTGTACTATAACCTGCTTCTTATATGATTTTATCTATTGCTGAATACAAAAAAATGTAGGGTAATTTTAAAAAACTAAGCGAGCAGCAGCGGAGGCGTTTTTTTATGTGACACATGTAGTATCGCACATCTTTTTACGGTGCTTCAAATACAAGCGTTGAAAACGAAGACGGATTTTGACATAGGGTTTTCTTTTTATTTGATCAGGTCGACAAACAAACATACAGTCCGCGTGATAGTAAGCGTTACCGCAGCCTATAGACGTAATATCACAAGGATATCATAAGCGCGTTGCCAACCTTGTGACTTGAAAATATTGCATCAGATTGATTAGTAACTTCACAGCCTGTTTGGTGTTAGAAATGTGAGTGAGGTACCAATGCATACAACTTTCGTATGAGGTCTACCTCATGTAAATATAATTAAGAGTAGGTACATATCGTAAACAAACAGATTATACAATAAATAATTGTCGTAATATTTGATATTGATCTAAAATATATGAATTTTAGATAGATTGTTCTATTAGTAATGCATACATCAAATAAGTATATTTATTAAAATATATATCATCACCATAGCTACCATGGACTACAGAGACCTCTCCGAGTAATGGTGCCCATAATGCTGAGCAGGCGTAGTGGCAATCGCAAAGCGTTATTTCTTCCCTTCAACTCTTTCACGGAATCGAGAAAGAGGTTCTTTATATGGCTTTAGACGTAGAAGCATAGGAGAATTAGGTCGGGGATTATTTTAGTTTTATTATAATAGCTTCACCATAGCATATGTCACCTGGCTTATGTAAGGTTTTTTTTATAAGTGGATTTTAAGGAAAAGTTCAACAAAGTTTTTGGGAATGTTTCGAGTTTCTACACCGTATCACTCGCAAAACAACTGTCTTTGGCAACCACTGTGCCTTTTTTTTCCCGGACTTACACCTTAAAGCGCAGAGTCTATTCTCTTCCGGCAATGTGGTTGTGTGGTCGTGGTTGTGGGGAAAGCTCTGTCACCTTACACGCACGAGTTCGCTCAATGTATACCACACACGTACACACGCATACAGCCACCCACATCACACATTACACACCAGCGCGTTCCGCGCCTTTCTTGGGAAAGGTGTTGGAATCGCACCCGGAACAACAACTGCCCGGCGACCGAAACTTCGTGGGGGGTGGGGTGGGGGGAATGGGGAAACCTGGGAAGCAACAGGAAGAAGCAAAATACTGGGGAGTCAACCAAAACACTCAATAAGAGTACACTCCACACTTCCTTGCAGGCGCCTCAGCGCAGAGCGGGTGAAAAGAACTGCGCGGTGTTCAGCCAAAGCAGCGCAACAAAAATCCGCACCATTCTAGAAAATTACAATTTTTTTGTTTTTCTACCCTCGGGTGAAAAAAAAGCAAATAACAATTTTCTTCTTGTTTATCGAAGATACGGACGGTGACAAAGTAAGCGGGACGAAATATCGTCCGTCCCTACCGGCGAGTGCGCGGAGTGCGGCGAAGTCACCTACTCCCGAAATAGTATCTTTGCCCCATGGCGGGGCCGAGTTCTATTTTTAAGGACGGAACGCCGCCGCCCCGTCCTGTGCCGCCACCGGAATCACCACCACCACCACCACTAGCAGCCGCAACACCACCCACCTGACTGGAAACCCCAGCCCAGCGACCCAAGGTCGTGACCTCGCTTAGAGGCGACCTGTCGCCTGGATCAGCTTGGTGCCAGGACATGATCCTGGTACAGCGAATGCAGGCGACTGAGTACCTGTCCGAGGGCCTGCTCCGCTGGATGGCAACGTACTGCCGTCTGAGGGAGTACGAACTGGGTTTCTCCAATAAGAAGCTGGAGATAGATGAATCCTTCTTCGGCATTATAGCAAATATCCCGGTGTATGTGCCCCCCCTGAGAGGCTTGATGCGCCCCAGGGAGACGGAAGCCTTAAGATCGCCAACGCAGCCATCGTCAGCGTCCACGTCCCCGCGGGAGAAAATTCACCGCTCCCACAGTGCTAATGGAAACGGAGTCCATGCCCCCGCGGGCGGCGAATCCGGACAGAGGCCCGGGACATCCGCGAAAAACTCCCCGCGTCTCCCAGGCCACTCAAGAACCATCTATTGCATCAGCACCATCACCCAGACTCACTGCGGCAGCAGAGTTCCTGAGGGAGTTCGGCGCTAAACCCAAGCCCAAGCGCGATCCTCCCATCATCAAGAGGGACGCCACCAAGACGGCGGAGCAGCAGGAGGACGCGGACATCGCGACAGTCGCGCTGGAAAAACTGCGGGCCGCAGTCTAAAGTCTATGATGATGATATATAATTCACCAGAGAACAGAAGCAACAGTCGATCCGCTCCTGGCAGACATCAGATCATTATGGATTCTGAAAAGGACGATCAACCCTGGACGCTATCAATTTGGTAATCAGTATAGCTAGAGATGCTACCGTAGGTACGAAATGGAAGGGCAGTTAAAACAAATATTGCCTGGTGGCTACCCTGGATATCAAAAATCCCTTCATCTTTATTAACTGGGACTAAATCATGCGATCCTTCGAAAAAAACAATGTTCCAGGATACATCCGTAAAATTATAGCATGTTATTTCACGAACAGGAACCTGGAATATGACACATAGCGTTCTATGTGTCATATTCCAGATCTCTATTGTACGAGGGAGTATAATAGTATAGTGTCACTGGAAGTATACCACAAGATTCAGTTCTTGGTCCGCTCCTGTAGAATATCATGTATGATGGACTATTAAGACAGTGAACTTGCAACTGGCTCAGCATAAGAACGAAGTAGTACTCATCATCAGTATAAAAATGTGGAAACCATGAAGCTGAAAGTCGGAGAGTAAGAAATCACTTCACAACCTTATATTCGGTCCTTGGTTGATGTCAGATCCCGATTAAATTTTAAGCAGCAAGTTGACCACGTCAGTGCCAAAACGTCAGTAGTGAGAGTTATTGTTGCACGACTGATGCCTAACGTTGGAGGCCCAAAGGAGCGGGAGGTTGCTGCTATCATCTATAGTTACATCGGTGTCGAATATACATTTTGGCAGATGCACCAAAGATCCAAGAAGCACGGAGAAAAGCTGGACCAGTGGATCGACTCAGCACCCTAATAGCCGTCACCTTTCAAACAAATTCCGAGGAAGCAGTGAGCGTTATTTCTGGAACTTTGCCACTCTAGGTTCTTACTGAGACTGACTGAACTCATAATAGCTTTATAGTATTTTGCAGGGCAACAACAGCAGGACGCAAGCGCCAAAATCACGCTGCGATCGGCTATTGTCTTACACGAATGCTGTCAAGATGAGGCTGCTTTATTACGTATCTCCATCGTTTCAAGCACGAGTTTCCCAGAGTGCACGTCCTGCCCAGGAGTCACTTTAGTTGCAGAGCACGTTTTCTTTGTATGCCCCCTTAAGTCCTCAGGGTCTTGAACTAGAGAAAGTCCTAAATCAGAGGATACAAACCGAGACTATTGTAGAAGCGATGCTGTCATCAAAATGTTGCTATGTTACTTGGTGAAGATGCAGATTTCTAATGATGAAAGATTTTTTAATGACAAATGGTTTCAGTTATTTTTTTGAAAAAACAAGCAATATTTCTTCCTTGTAATATTATTTCATATAAACCATAAAAAAATATCCGACTACTTAGTCCCACAAACTTTATAAAATCGAAAGTTTGTGAGAATAAATCAGAAGTGTGTTAGTCTTTTACGAAAAAACTACTGAATTTAAATGAAATTTTAAACAATTATGTACTACTTTCATAACAAACAATAGCTTAAATTAATTAAGTCAATAACCCCTGCTACGTATGGTAATAATTTTCCTTTAATCAGACACATACATACAGCATAGGATATGCCTGAGTATTTCTCACTCACTGTGAGACTACCACGTAAAGAGTGAAAGTCGCCTCGGTACACTTGAGAACGAAATAGGACTGAGTAGCAAAAAGTCAAGAGTGCCTTTAACGCCCAGACCTTGACTTAAGCGGCCATTGTTCGATGATTTTGTAAAAATGAGGAAGACGAGAGTTTTGACAGGCTGGATAGTGCGTCGCATTCAGGTGGGTTCCTATCTTGTGCGCCAGAGGTCGTGGGTCCGATAGAGCTTTAAGCTATTTATCTCGGAGTTAGGTCAGGTTAACGTATGAAAGGTCCAATTGAATAATTATTTGCTAAATAATAATAATACTTTATTTTCATAACACAAAATACTAAATAATGTAGCCCTAGCTCCCTAAATAGGACGTGTGTGTCAGGAGCAAATATCCAAAATGCAACAACTTTTATTTAGACTAGAGAACAATTTTACAGTATGAGATGTCGTGTCAATTTATTATTTTTATTGATTTAGCACAGTTAACACGGTCTTGGGCCAGGATGTTGGCGAGTGTATTAATCTGGTAGATTATATTTTTTTTTTCGTCATGTCAGTTTAAAATTTTATACGATTTATTGAACTTGAACCTTGAGAAGTTTGTGTTAATTCTGAATTGTCGCTTTGCTTTGTACCCTTAGAGGATAAACAAAAAAAAATATTGTTACCCTATTAGCGTCGAGAGAACAGTTAGTCAAAAACTTTTTACCCTTTTAGATTTATCCGATTTATTTACGATTACACTTATATGATGCGGGGTGTTGTCCGGATGCTTTATAAAGCATCTTCGAAACGTGTATTAAAAGTGTGCAAGTTATTTTCATTGTAGTCAGCAAAAATATTTATATTGTTGTTGGTCATTGTTGCTTTTAATATTCTATATAACCATAAACTATTTGGTATATGATTGATCGTTTGTTGAAGATTTGGGACAAATTCTATGTCACATAGACAAATAGATTTTGGTAACATCTACACATTTATACCTACATAGTGCATATTATCACAATTAACTGGTTAGATTTTAAAAATAATTCAATACATACTTTTGGTCAAGACTTGACTACCTAAAGCTGGGTGTAATATTTAGGAATGATATATACATGAAGGCTTAAATATAGCAAATCTTACGTTTACACATTTAAAAAGTAAACAGTATATTTGAAGTTTGTCATATTTTCTTAAATAAAAAGAACTGTGTTTCGACCCTTTATTATAATTCTTCATACGAAGAAAATAAAAATTTTAAATCAACAGCAATAAGAATAGCTACACCAAAATGTTTCATCGATTATTTGCTCTGATTTTATGTATTTTCAGTACTCAAACGGGTGAGAGATGCAGGCTCAATACTAGAATACATTTTGGGGAACCGCTACCAGTCTTGATAAAAAATGAGAGACTCTTAGAGCCTACAGATAATTATGGCAACATCGACCTCGAATATGGAGAATCAATTACCCTTAGTTGTGAAGGAGCAGGGCATATTTTGTACCCTGATGCAACTGGAGAAATTGTGACAGGATCGGTGACTTGTTTAGGTGGAGAAACATTTGGGAGTAATCAGTGGCTTAGCACCCCTGTTAGATTCTCTTCCTTCAGTTGCCCGTTTCCACCAACCCATATGAGCATGCGTACCAATCGGACGTGTTTTGAAGGAAACTCTATCATCGAGGTCGGGTATAAGGTCCAGAATCACTTTTACCCGGTCTACGAGTCCTGCTTCAACGAATTATACATGAATGCCATATATTCAACGTACACACAAAAGCCATACAACTCATTATACCAGACAAGAGTGACTCGACCGTTTTTTATTGACAATGGCAACTATGCAAACATCCCGGTAAACTCACTTTTTTCGCCAAGAGGGCAGAAATCGGCGGTTGCTCAGTTAGTCGGACCTTTGGTAGATACATACGTCACCAGTTCTCAATTACTTTCCCGAGGACATTTAGCAGCTAAAACCGATTTCGTGTTCGCATTTAGTGAACGAGCGACATTTCACTACGTAAACTGTGCTCCACAATGGACCGGCTTCAACGGAGGCAACTGGAACACATTGGAAGTAGACCTTAGAAATCATATCCATGCAGTTGGATACGATACTGTAATATACACTGGGACATATGGTGTGTCGCAGTTAGTAAATCAGTACGGCAGACGAGTGGATATTCATTTATATACAGATGTAAACAATAATCCAGTTATACCGGTACCTCAGTATTTTTATAAGGTGGTTTACGAGCCGGGGCCTCGACGGGGCATTGCGTTCGTCGGCATCAACAACCCCTATTACAGTCTGGACGAAGCTAGAGAATTGTTCTTTTGCAAGGACATTTGTAGAGGCAATAACGCGTTTTCTTGGCTATCATGGCATCCTGATAACCCATACGAGGGTTACACATTCTGTTGTACAGTCCCAGACTTCAGATCTACTGTTAACCATTTGCCAGAGTTCGAGGTAAAAAATGTTTTGGCATAGATAATAGCGGCGCATATGTTTAAATGTCGTTGATTAACCTATAACCAGTGACATGACAAATTTATAACACTACACGACATGTAGTCTCACAGGCTATTACGTTCGAAGTTTTTTTTTTCAAATCTGGATAATTTAAAATTGTTTCGATTTATAACTATCAGATTGTAATAAAGAAAATTAAATTAATTTAATCACTATTTACTTATTATTATTTTTTTAAATATGACAATTAACAATTTGTGGTACTTTTCAGTCTTAGTTGACATGAAATTCTTATTTAGCATTTTAATTAACCTTATAAAACAAATTTTACATTTTAAATTAAAAATATAATCATGAAAAACACAAAAAGCATAAAAGCTACCTCTGTTATCAAAACATAAAAATTCTGACAACGACTCAATTTGGCATAAATGATTGGCAATTTTTACACCAAGGGCGAGAACATTGCAGACATATGAGATTGCAACAACCGATACATGTGTACACTGTCATTCGGTGGAGTTTGGGCGGACAAATACTGCATGCCCTTCGCTTGCCCTGACTAGTTTCAGGACTTTGGACATCTTTTTCAACCATGTCTTTACCAAGTATTCGCTTTATCACAAGCTTTAGCTCCCCTGGTAATTGACTACACACAACACGTCTTTGCATTTGGGATAGCATTAGTGAACGGGCTAACGACTTTAAAAATCTCCTCTATCTGTAATCTTACGCTGATGCATATTGTATAATATATAGGCATTTATGCCACTCAAGTCCACAATGCGGTAGAATACCACTATAGGCCATCTCGTTCGGCGGCTGCTGGAATAAATGGAACATTTTTTATCTGATTCATCAACGCCTCCTTTTGTTTTGTTGTAATAATATAATTAATTACAGTAATAAAATAGAATAATTTCTGGCTTTTTAGTACCCTCGTCAACTACATTATCATGAATCATGATATTGTCATCATTGAGGACACAAGTAATACAGCCTTATTTTTCTTAGGCACATATAAGCAAATTGTTTTTTTAAAACCAAACAATGTTGACTGGACATCTGTTCTTTTGCGGCTGAAATTCGCTTGGTATTTCGCGTTTATTTTTTTTCAATGTGCCTACATAAGTAAGCTTACGTTTTGTCAGCTCATCAATCAGTTCTATAGAAGAGAACCAGTTGTCAGCAGTAACATTCCGATTGCTTCCTTCAATTGGTTGTATCAACTGTAGGACACACTGAGTAGGCACGAGAAGTTTTTGATCTTGTGTAGTCAAACCATTACCATCAGAGCCTTTGCCGCTATAAATATATCCATTATAAAAATAAGCATTTCTTGCATCACATAAGGCTCGTATGATCAGTCCATATTTACCGGGTTTTTTCGGCATATAAGCAATCATATGACTTCTTCCTCGAAACTTCAGTAACATCTCATCAACGGTGACGCATTCACTCAATTCGTATAGCCGTTGAGAATTATTGACAAATTTGTTGAAAATAAAAAATATAGCTGCCAATTTATCATTGATTTGCCTTTTAGCGCGATCATTTGGATTATCGAAACGCAAACACAATAACAAAATCACAAACCTGTTTTCTGACAAGCCGCATCTAAATATTTCACACCCTGTGCCATCTCTAGCAAATAGGTAACTCGAGCGTTCGTGGTTAGATTTCAAAACAGCTGAATATAGTAAAAGACCTACAAAAGCCTTCAGCTCAGTCATGTCTATATCCTTCAGTTCAGGTTTATTCTGACGAGAAAACTTTATTCTATAACAGGAGATTTTTTTGTTTGTCCAAATCAATATTTGTTAGAGCATTTCTTCGTCAAATAACTTATGCCAAATGCTAATAGGGTCTTTAGCACCCGCGTCTGTCAATTTTGAGGCACAAGCATGAGTTATGATATTGTGTTGAAGTGTGCGAATCCTGACATTAGGAGAAGTCTTTGACCATTTATAACGATTTTTCCTGTAATAGAAATTAGATCTTCGTAATTCCGAAAGTGGCCTGGCATCATCAGAACTGTCAGTGCTATCTTCATCAAAACTATCAGTCCTCCTCTCATTGCTGCTATCCACTTCTAGAATATTCCCCTCTAAATCTTCATCTGGGTCACGTAACTGTACCAATTCACGATCAGAAACCAACAACTCGTCAATATCATTTACACAGATTGGTCTGAAGCCAGCAAAAGGCCATTGTATTCTTCTTCAAATGATGGACTATCTACTCGCAATTGTTTATTCTTTTATGAAGTCGTGGGCTGGAGTTGACGGTTTTTAGTGTTTTCAGCCATTTTGCACTAAAATGAAAAACACATGTCACTTATTGTCATACATATATTTTTTCAAATTATTTGTGTGACAATTATCATAGATCATAAATCGGCCGTAGCCTGTGAGACTACACGTCACTGGTTAAAAGTTAATTTATTATTGTTAAATGTATTTTGAACGAAATGTCATTGTTCCCTTGTGGAGCACAATTGAGGTTATCAGTTTCTGCGGACATAACTTGAAGGATCAAGGGTCGTCGGTGTTATTCTGTAAACGTATTTACTGCAACAATTGACCAAGAAATACTTTTTTGACATTGTATTTTATAATTTAGAATTAATTTTACAAAACTAATAGTAAACAAAAATAATAGTAAACAATCAATAAATAGGTGTTACAGTTATTTATGATATTACTTTTATTTTTAGTTCGCTTTATACGTATTGCATCAAATTATCACTCTATGAGAATTTAATAGAAATTTCAATTAAGCCTATATGGGTAATATAATAATGACGTAATTAAATAATTACTATAATGAAATTCGCCAATCCATCAGAAAAAGGCCACAATAATGAGCTACGTATTATATAATTGTACATTAATGTCTAACAACACAGTGTCATTGAAGACGTTATAAATGATAGAACAGATTGCTTCGGCAGTTAAAGCTTTTAGTTGTGGTGTGTTCACGGTGCGAAGTGTTTCGTTGAATTAAAATTTAAAATTGTGTCTGAATAAATTTGGTCCTAAATTAAAATGGATCACAGCTGTTTATGGGTAAGTGTAAAATAATAATAAAAAGATATAAATTAAAATACCTTGAAAACTCTTGTTGTAGTAAATAATGGATAAAATGGAATTAATTTTTACAGATCTTCCTTTGTTCAGTGATAACAATAACTGCGATTGAAGCTCAATATTTTTCAAAACTATCAAAAGAGAAATTTGTTATTGACCTTAACAAAAGACCATTGACAACAACTATGAGACCACCCCACGAGAGGCGTAAATTGGGAATATTTCCCAAGAGTGCAGTAAAGTTCGTGGTAACATCAAAACCATATACTAAAGTAAGAAACTTCTCTCCATGGGATGTCTCAACAAAGAAACCTTTAATTCAGAAGATTTCAACAAAAAGTTTAAGTGAATTAAAAGATTACTTGTCTGTTACTAAATCAACAACAAGGCTAATGGAACAAAATCAAATAGATTTGAAAGGTTCAATAAAAACTGAAGAGTTTGTTTACGGCGAGAAGCCTTACCATGTACTGCATACCAGTAATGATGATAGTAACGCAAGAACGAATAATCTTGTTAGTGATTACAAAAAAATGTATTTACATGAAAACACCGATAAAGTAAATGGTGCTCTGACAAATAGTGTAAATAAGGGTAACAGAGTAGATCTTGCTGCGTTAATTGCGAAATCTGAAGCAGAAGAGTTATTGAAATCCAAAAAAAATAGAAGTAAACGTCTATCATTAAGAGGATATAGTGGTTTCAACGATATTGATGTATCATCACATCAAGAAAGTTATTCTTCTGAAGAGTTGAGCGATGCCAATGAATTTATATTTATAAATAACAATGAAAATTTAGAACCAGTTGAGTCAGTGAATAATGTCAAGGAATCATCTGAAGATTCGGTAGAGTTTGCAACAGAATTTGTAATGTTAGAGGAATATACGACTAAGGAACCACGTCAAGAAAGGTAACACAATTTTATAATTTAATCGCAGTCAAACGCAAACAGTCTAATTTTAGTATACAAACATTTCAAAATATAATATGATGCCTCTGCAGCATTTTTCAATTCTAGAATGATTAGATTCTATTTATCACAGTTTTATTTTTTTATTGTAAACAACCCCGTTTTAAAGGACCTAAATGACTATGCCTTATTTCGTTATTTTCAGAAGCGTCAACATTATTGAAGAGGAATATCTGGCAACTACCATGTCGGATTTTAAATATACGGGCCGCGATACGCGACTGCATAGCGATTTGGTGTTTAGAAATATCAATGCATAAAATGTTAAATTTTTATCTGTGGTATATGTGTCGCAGGCATTTTGTGTAAATCCGCCGTTTACACAAGGCGGTCAGATTAGAATCGGTCACTGGTAATTAATTTGCCTACGGCATATTAATATGCCGAAGGCAAATTGACAACTCGATCAATTGGAATATTTTTCAAATGTTGCGTCTGCGTAATGAAAAATGTTGCGTCTGAAAACCCGGGAACAATATTAAGGACATGATTTTAAGTGAGATGAAACTGATACGTGGTTAAAACGAGTACGTACGCTAAGCTTGCAAGTTTTGTAAATAATATTGTATTATTGTAGTATACATTAGAAGCTAAAATATTTAATGCGAGCCTGTCATAAATTCGTGATTAAGTGGGAGTCAGAATGAACTATTATAATATATACTTATGTAATTAATATACTAATTCTATGTAAAAAAAATGATTTAAAACTTTTTGTTGTTATAATGTAATATTTCTTAGAAGTAAAAGTAACAATATTAATGTGGCAATGCGTTTGTTAAAATATAAATGGTTATTTGTAAATAAAACATCAGATATTATACATATTTAATTATTATTTACCTTTTCTACAAAACTTACATTAACAGGCACCTAAAATGTACATCCTTATACTAGGTACAACATAATGGCAAAATCGATTCTCCACTTTTATTTTGTTACAATATTAACATCTCTCGATCACACTAGATAGAATGAAACATAAATTAAAAATTAAGCTAACGGCAAGTTTGAAAACATAACGGTCGCTTAGCTTGGTAACTATATTCACACCAATTGAAAGAAACAGGATAAAAGGTAATCAATCAAAATTGTACTTGTAGATCCTAACGAGTTTGACTTGAGATTGTTCGGCAGTTACCCAGTGCTTGGCGGTAGATGGCGCTGTAATTATTGATTTATTGTTTGTTCACCGGGTGTGGCTGATAGATGGCGCTGTTTATTTTTTCTTTGTTAGTCGGAATACGTCGTTGAGAGGTGTGTATGGTGTCCGTGTTGGTATTGCGTTGTATGCGAATGAGGGCTGGGCATCTGCACGAAGTATTACCACACCTGTTTCATAAAAAAATAACATACATTAGTACATTAAACTACAAATAATACTTTATCACATTGTTCATATAGCATAAACAATAGTGTTAAGATACAGTCAAAGGAGTCAGGACACGCTGGATTATCCACCTTCCAAAGCTAATATAATAATGATAATTAGTTTCTTCCTAGTGTATGCTTAATTTTGATTTACGAAAGTTTTACATTAATTATACTCTTAAAACTTCCAATAATAGTACTATCCTACGTGTTTAAATAAAAAAAATAATAAATAGAGCGAGCCTTCTTAAATCAGTTCTATAATGACAAATATTTGCAATCGGTTTTTATTCTTGGGTTTTACGTATGCAGTTTAAATAACAAAACACAAACAAAATCACATACTTGGTCTTCTCCTAAATAAGTAGCTCTCTAACTTTTGTTACGGATATCACACGGAAAAGGAGTAATACACACAAATATAATTATTTATTTATTCTTTTATATACACTCAGACTGCCCGAGACAGAATTGTATATTTTATAAACATCTTGGCACACAATATATACCAAATGCGCCATTGTACCCGTCAAATAGTATAGTATTAGAAATTTATATCCACGAATGATATATATGTTTCTTATAAGGTTGATGTAAGTAGACATATAATTTGCTAATTGAAGTTATCGGTTTGTATCACCAGCAAGTCCTTCGTGATCCTTTATTTCTTCATACATAATAGTATAATACATAATTAAAATCCCATTGACTAATGCTGTTGTACCAAGAAAATTCATTCCGATACTAGGAAGAAGGCGTATACTTTCTACGTGGAAGTCCATAAAGATCGATAACTATCTGATTTTATTTTATTCCACTAATGGCTCTGAACATACCGGAGGCAACCGCAACGGACAACCGTTCTCAAGATTCTTAACAACCGTTTTATTATGAGCAGTCAACGTATCATTATCATCATCATCATCATTATTATCATCATTATCATCACAGCAGCCGTAAAACGTCTAATACTGTCCAGACAGGCCTCCCCGGAAGGGGGGATTTTGTTTTTTATTGCCGTACTGGGCAAGCGTGGTGGCAATTACATAGTGTAGCTCAGGGATCGAAATGCTGCGGTCCATCCTCGCCCTGTTGCATGTGAGCTACACTACTTCGGATGGATATACCGCCATCCATCGGTTCCGGTACTTAGTCATCTCTTACGACACCTGGTACACCTGTGGAGGTACTATTCTACTCTGCCGGTACTATACGGTCTTAAACGTTAAAAAAAAAAACATTTTGTATAAGCTTGGTCACGAAACCTTAAAACTACAAGCACCGCACCGCAGCAGTTTTTGGCATGCCTAAAAAAGTCGAACACTACCTGAGGGATTCACTTTCACTTTGATCTTGGTCTGCGGTGACAGCACCCCATAATCCACATCTTCGTACAGGTCCTGGAACGAATTAAAAAGCGTATTAGTACATTTCACAATCGCAAGATCTTTATACACAGGGTAGAGAGTAGGGGTAAGTAGTTATTAATACATTGACTGGACATCCGACATAAGACGCTTAAAACACTTATATTGCAATACTTCAATACATACGTGACCATCAGTCACAGAACATTCACAAAAATATATCATGTATGTTTATCCTGAGTGGGGATGGTTATCGATCCTTGACGCACAAGGTTAGAGCACTATCAACTGTGCCACCGGATCTGACAAATATTATAATAACAATTGAATAAATGGTTGGAACGGGACATTTGATTTAGTCACCTAGTCATATTTGACTTTATAAGTAGTTAATAAATACTTTGATTTTGTATACTTTCCCTAGTAGAAAGTTTCGTCTGGTGTAACATAGGGTATATTATATTACAAAAATAAAGAAAAGGAGTTCCTCACCAAAAAGGGCAATATGTAAAAGGTATATAGTACTTTTGTACATTTTCAAAAATTTTAACTATATAAAATGTTCATCCCATCAGCAAATCACATAATTATGCTATATTTTATCCCCATATTTTTATAAGAAACGTAACGCTGCTAGTATATTCCTAATATATATTGCTAATTATAAATAATTAAGTTAGCTTAGGACAAATGTATGAGTTATTCTTTTTTGCGACACCGCAACGAACATTATACGTACATATATTTTTATTATGCGTCTAGGACGGAAAAAAAACATTAGGTCCATATCTGGTAAGCTCAGGTAATCACCGTAGCCTATAAACACTCGTCAGTGCTGTTTGGCGGTAGAAATATGAGAGTCAGAAGTCTACACAGATAACTTTATCAGATTTTTCTAGAAAAAGATCAAGGTACTAGTATTCAACATAATACTCACTTCAACCCGGTATCCTGCAGGGTTATTTAGGCCGAGCTCCCTCAAAGTCACCGCAACGTCAGAAGGTGTTCCGTCGGTTCTTCGGTTCACAAATGCGACAGCATACGAGTAGTACTGCCCTTGTATCGGTAATATCGGTCGGGACCAGATCTCTATACCACGGTGCTGGAAAATAATTTAAATAATAAGCCAATATAAAACAATAGTCCAATTTTTTTTTGTAACGAGCCTATTTCCGGCAGAATATGACGTCAATTTTGTCACCGGGGGAAGCTTAACAGATTTTCGCGCAAGTTCTCCACCAGGTTTTCCTAATTTCTAGTCGCTCGCCCAATCAATGCTCTAAGACCTGTCGGCAGACTAGTTTGAAAGTAGGCCACTCAATTACCTATTACTTCAAATGGTTCTTATAATCCCATAAGGTTATTGGGATCGTCAGTCATTAGAGTAATATTGTATTTGGTAAATTTACATTTATAGCCGTGAGCTACCGGCAAAGTAGAATAGTACTTCTCTCTGTATCAGATGTCGAAAGAGGCGACTTAGCTACCAGAAACAATAGATGGCGGTATATCCATCCGAATCAGTGTAGCTCACATGTGTAGGGCAGGGATAAGAAGCAGCATATCACGCTTGCCCAGTGTGGCAATTAAAGGCAAATTTCTCCTTTTGGGGAGGCCTGTGTGAACAGTATTAGACGATCTACCGTCTACGGTTGCTATGATGATGATGATGCTGATAAAATGTTCACTACTCATAAATACCACTATTGTCAAGAATCTTGAGAACAGTTTTCGGTTGCGGTTGCCAGTTTTAATACCGAATAAGTCCGGTATATTCAGTGCCATTAGTGCAATAATGCAATAAAATCAGCACCTTCTCCAGAGTCTCATTACCGGAACGAAGTTTCTTAATATAACTGCATGTATCAATGCCAATGGGTGATACAAACCAACAATACGAACAACCAAAGTGGTCACGATAGGCCTAATTGAATTAAGATATTTTTGATTTTGACATTTAAAGGTGCAAGGCATTTGTATGTCTGTTATATTTGCCATAGCGATGTTGAGGTAAATATCGTGATACATAATATATTTTATGTTCTTGTTGAGAATCGTATTCAATAAATCCTAATAATACTAGTACGAAATGTATGTATGTTTATATATATATATAATGTATTTTAAGTAAATTTATAATACATATAGGAAACCAAAAGTTACATTCATACATAAAAGTCTCATTCATTTCCCACCGGGAAATGAATGAGCTATATGTATAATTGACCGCTTCGAACCTGACACACATTAATTTCTTCCTTAATAATCACCAATCTCTTTATACTCGAGTGCTAGCAAGATATTATATATACTAGCTGTGCCCCCGACTTCGTCCGCTTGGAATAGTTTTTTTTTGGGTACCATACCTCTTTACATTAACTTTTACAAACTTTGAATGTCATGTTTATTTATATCGAATCAATGGCTTGAAAAATAAGTTTCAAGTTTCTAGCTCCAAAAATAGCGATACTTTAGAGGTTTAAGCGGGAAAGCTTAACAGACAGACAGATAGACAGAGTTACTTTCGCATTTATAATATTAGTAGGGATTACCAGACATAATCAATCACCTTATATATTCTTCTGCCCTGAATGCCGAGTGGGTCCTGATCAACTTCGATAATCTTTCTGTTCTGCAGGATCGCTTTGTACTCCGGCCTGATGGTACGCAGGTCCACACTCATCAGTAACGGCGCTGCCAGTATTGCCCAGATTGCGAATTGGGTCTTACTCTGCTCGTATGACAATCCGAAGTTACCAATAATTAGCTGAAAAGAAGTGCGAGAGAATTAATGTCCGTCGTAATTTCGTTTCATAAGGTATCGGTTAATAGGTTTTCTCCGGAAAAATAAACGCGGTTTACTTGACTTTAACATTTGTTTGACGTTTCGGTTACATTTCGGCAACCGTTTTTAAGAGTAAGTAAGAGTTAATATTTCAATGTTAATTTTCACAATAAATGTTTTGTTTGGTACCCATTCCCACTAGTTAAGATAGGGTATATAAAACAAATAAATACATTCACACGACATCTCGTACATTGACCTGACTCCGAGATAAATAGCTTAAAGCAGTTATGTTACGTATATCAGATAAAATAGGAATTACTTAATTACATATACATATTTAACACCCAGAAACAGAACAAATACAAATATTTATCATATCAATATTTGCTCTCGGTTGATCGAACTCACGACCTTTGGCGCACAAGATAGGATCACAAGTACCTGCGCCATCAGGCCCAGAATAAAGTGAATTCTGGAAAATATTCTAGGCCTGTTCTCTCAGTCAACGATTTGAAAGTACGTGTTTATACAAAGAAAGAACAAGTTAAATGCTGTGAAATGAATGTCTTATTCCTAAAAGAAAATTCTGATGTAATTAGCTTGTGTAACATATTGCTTTCATTAAGTGTATAGGCGCCCATTGTTAAAGGTAAACCAATGTTTTTCCACTTTGTTAAGTAAAATCTTTTTAAATTAACTGTTTTTAAACATTATATATAAATCGTGTACAGTGCAAATAGTATATCTTATATTCCGTTTACTCAAAATCAGTGGTTTCCAAACCTTTAGTACAACGTTACATTTAAAAACACTTTTAACTTAACAAAAAATTTTAAATCGAATTTCATTATAATAATGAAAATGACACCGCAATATGATATGAGCAAATATAAGATATGGTGCCATTTCAATATATTTTTTGTATAAATATGTCTTTATCAAACAATTTATCGGCGACTGTAATTGATATTTTAAAATATTTTATCATGTACATATAATGATCTAACAAATGAATATCAACTGTTAAAACCCTGGAATCCTTCTTGTCTAAAACATTCTAGTCTTACTGTAAAGGTACTCTTTTTTTACCGAGCCTAAAGCTGGCTGACTCTAACACCAGTACCGGTGGTATACACTCAAGAATTGTTAACACAATCATTACGCAACAATATCAAACATCACGAGCATGAGACATGTATGGACATATTAAAAATGGTTGCTGCAAGAAATGTTTAACTAAACGATTTTAAAAGCCGTTGAAATGGTTTTTCTTTTATAAAACTAAGTCGACAGCGTGATTGTAAGCGTCACTACAGCCTATATACGTTCGTATTATAACAAATATATCACTATAGCGTTGCCAACTATATAACTGGAAGATATTATAGCACATTACCCTAAAAATTTTTGCAGCTTGTTACGCGCCCTTACCATGTCAGGGTCATTCCAATGGCCAGGTCCTGCGTTGGGCACGATGACGTCCTGGTGGTTTCCGTAGTAGTCTATTATAGACTCGACGGAGGCCCACGAGTCTTGAATGTCGTCAAAGTTGCGCCACAGGTTGCAATGTTCGATGATGGATGTGAAGTTGGGCTGAAATGAGTTATCAGAGCGAGATATTATTATATACCGCACTTAGTCCAACATTTGATATCATAAGTTAGCTTAAACTAATTTACTTTACAATGTTCTGTTTGATTAGTTTTATTTCTTAAACTATTTAACATAATGTTTACTAGAAAAATAGATCATTTTGTCTAAGGCTTTAAGCGAGAACCTGCATCTTTGCCATGCCAGAGGATTGCATTATTGCTATATTAATAATTCTTTGGTAAGTAATAAGGTAATGGAATAAAATCATGTCTTTTTTTATATATCTCACAGCAACATCAACTCCTATGTCAGGATTTAACGTGCATTCCCATATGCATTTATGTAATCAAACCCTCCGTTAGATTAGATTTAATTTATATTCGTTTATTCAAACAAACATTTTTACAAAAAATCTTTTAGATTTTTTGTATATTTGCTATATATTTTTATTGCAACCGTTTTCTCGTTGCAAGTAATCGCGCTAAACAATCTATCTGTTATAACAATTCAATTGCTGAATCTGATTGTCAATTCAAGGCCTTGAATACAATATGTTTACATTCCTTATAATTTGATCAATCACCAGAGCCAGTTAACTTAAATTACTTGTATAAAAGGAAATCTAGGCTTACTTGTAAACCAGCATATATCTGGTAGACAGGCCAACTGCAGGAGTAGACCATCTGGCGGCCAGTTCTGTTGAGCTGCACCCCGAACTCAGGGTATCCATGGTCCATATCAGCAGGGAGCGCGTAGCATCCGTCCAGCTTTACGTAATCTACGCCCCACGATGCGAATGTTGACGCATCTGGAATTTACAAATAAAACTAACTATTTATATATAATTAAAGGAAATATCTGCTCAAAATATATACATTTATATAATAAGTTATACAAGTATGTAATATGTAAAACAAAAAATTGTACACCTTTTCATGGAAAAGTGCGTTAGTTAGCGTAAACAGATGAACGCGATAATTGACACGCGATAATTGACACGCTTAAAGTTAACGGGGAGAAGTGCATGAAGCTATATTTTTTGTACTAAATGGACGGAAAATACAATAAATTCAATAAAATAAATATTCTACACGCTGCTCTTTACACGATTCATTGACATTTGACATACTTAAATAAAGTAAACATTAAATTACAGTCGAATTTCGACCATTGGGTGACCATTAGTAAAAGTCAGATGTACCAGCTATAAGTAAATAAGAACAGGTACTTATATTAAACATGTACCTATATAAAAATTTACATAAATCTGATAATATGTATAAATCATTGCATGGTAATATTTCTCCACCCTTTTAAAAATCGACAAAGATTGCATCACAGATTAATAAATGGTTAGAAGTGTTCCACAAAAGAACGGCTGGAAACGTAAAGAAAGGTGTTAATATTAAACATTTATGACATTATATTATTAGAAAAAAATTAACATGTCTGAGGTATCAGAGCGGACTCGAACCCAAAATCTTCCCTTTCGGCAAGACTGTACTATCTACTAATTATTGCTATCCGAGGCCTGAAATCAGCGACAAACTTAATTTTTCCAAGTCACAATTCACAACTGTTTATGCCTGTACAGTGACTTTGTCTTGTTTTAACTACAATTTCGAGCATTATGTAGGTCGCGCCAATTATCAAACAATTGACAGTTATGTCGAAAGCCATTAAGTTACATTAGAACAAATAGCTTGTTATGTGCCTTAAATTATTATCTAATTAGACGCGCAACTTTCTTGTTTTATTTCATTCATAAACCTTCTCGTAACTATAACAACACAATATAAAACAATTAGCTATATCAGTATAACCGTACACGCGTGATGTGTGACCGCGGAAAAATCAAATTTATTTCTATATATTAATATATACATTACGGTTGTCACAAGAAGTGTCAGGATGATATTATATTATTTATATTAAAATTTAAATAAAGCCTACAACATTGTCACACGTAGTTAGTATTTTTCGACCAATTAAAATAAATAACAAAAATGTTGAGTTAGTTATATAAATAATAATAATAATAATATAACCATGTATCGCTTAAGTATAGGTATGTAGTCTAGGGCTTTAAAATATTTTTTATATATTTATTGAAATAATATGTTTCATTATTCGTTCGTTGTGAGCTTTCGGCAGTTAGTACCTATTTGCACCTTGCGTGTTATAAACAGTGAAAACGTTGCTATAAATATTGCAAACTCTAGTAGTCCTTGGTATTACTCGTATCAAGAAAGGAAACATCTATTTACTTGTAGTTGGTATTGCAAAATACCTGCATTCGATAAAGACTATATACGAGTATATCAATGGTTGTTGTTATAAACTTTATAAGTATGTAAATAAATCAGGTCAATAAATAACATCTATCGGGTAAAATTCCGGCTGCGTTTATGCTTCATTTGGTATGTTTTCAACAGAGACTTCCCGACTAATTAATAAACTCAACTTCCGAACTGTATATTTAAAGATAACGCATCGTTTCGCAAACTATAATTAATCTTTTTTTTAAACAGCTAACAAATTAATTGAGATAATTAAAGCGGCTTCCGTAAAATCACGGAACAATCCATGGAGTGGCATAAATCTAAACTGTCATCAGAGCATCAAAACGTGGAAAAGGAACGTGATTATTCATTCAGGAAGATTACGCGATAATAGCAATTTTAGTATTTATTATCGAGCGAACAACCTGACCGGCCGATCGTCGATCACACGCAACTCTCTCGTACCGACTCAACATTCCTACAGCCATTCAAGCGTTCCGTAATTATATTTATGTTAACTACGCATTACCACCACCCCACTGTAAGTTTGTTTATACCACGTCTTAAGACTTAGAGCAATAGAGAAACAATTTAACTCGTGACATCAGAGAGCGTGTCTTGCGAACCGTTCGATGATACAAATATTTTTAAACTTCATAAAAAAATGTTACCTTTTCGAGTCTACATAACTCGTAGATTCAGTTATTACCAAACCTTTACGTAACTCATAATTCGTCTACAATTTTATTGACGAGACTCCTGCTAGATACTATTGGAATTTACATGGAATATCCTCATGATTGCCCTGTGCATTTGAGCTGCACTGCTTCGAATGGATATACCGCCATCTGTCAGTTCTGGTACCTTAGTCACCTCCTCTTGTATCAGGTGTAGACCTGGTACAGGGGAAGGTACTTTTTAACTCTGCTGGTACCTCACAGTTAAGGTACGGATATTTATTGAAGTCTAATTATTACTCCTTTAGACCTGTTATTGCCGGCATAGTAATTCCAAATTTTGTTATTGTTCATATAATCGATATTCGATTATGTAAACATTGAGATTTCCTCAAGCAAGTTATCATGATTACCGGTTTGTAATGTTAACGACTAATTTTAAGGTCTAACGCGTAATGTCTCGCAGTCGGTTAGACAGTCAGTCAGTCATGTCACACAGTTTTTACAACATCGCTGTACGCGTGAATTACGCAACGCTGGCTAGGTAATGACCTAATATTACTTTCTACGATGCCAAGTCAGAATTCTAATGTGCAATTTACCGAGTTCGGTGTCAAGTTCCGTTTACCGATCAATTTCGTCGCAGTACATTTATTATCTGTTTCCTAACAATGGGAATAATAGGGTCTTTACAACATCGAAAGTGTCTGTTGACAAGCTAGAGTATCATATAATAGAATATATTGCTAATACTTTTATTTTGAGAAGAAACTATGTTTGACCTGTATTTTTAGATATGCAAAGAAAGATACGACTCGATAATTTGTACACAATAATTTTATTAAGAGGCTTCAAAACGCCTAGAAATATCCTTTCACAAAAAATATTTTAAATATTACTATTACTTCTTAAGCGGAAACGGAAATGGAAGAAAGTTTATTCAGTGAATTAGTTTATCTATAAGAACCATAACAGCGTGCCTGTTAGTTTCTGGGATAAGCCTTAAGGTAAGATCAGGTTAGGTTGCCACTCTTCCACTGTGATACGAAGTGAGATGACGTAGTAACTATAAAAATTGTAGGTGGTATCTTATTTGTGGTGGAATCCTTGGATCAGAAAGGCGACTGAGGAACATGGCTAGAGATATGAACTCACAGTAAAGCCGCAGCCATTAGGTTTCATGATATAATATAACTATTGGCATTATTTTAAGTAGTTTTCAAACACGGTCGGTTCGTTAAACGAACACCTGGAAAAAGATATCTTTTTTGCCTTTTTTATTTCCACATGTGAATGACTTTTCTATAAGATATTATCTGAGAGGCAACTGTTTAAATATTTTCTTAGTGCTAAAGATCTTATATATATTATCTTGTATTTGTTATAGTTACGAGAAGATCTTAGCAAACATCTTGCACAATTTACAAACCTGGATCAGGATTAATAAATTATACGTCAATCGGAAATAAGAATTTAAAAATGCCAATTTGAATTGTTTGCACCGTGAAAGGTACTATTAAGGTAGGGCAGATAGTTAGCACTGATTAAGCATGCTTTGATGGGTGTAACGCCTGCTTTGAGACTATCTCTCTTAGGGTCAAACTCAGAGGGGTCAATTTAATGACGCTTTCTACGATTAATTGCGAATCTTACTTTCTTTACAGAGCCAACCCAGACATTAGAACTTTCGAAGGATTATTTCAATGTTTTAGATTTTATTATATTATTGGGGATAGTTACAAGAACTTTATCAACAATGATAATGCTTATGACAGTTGGTTATTTCGTATTTGCAATTCCTAGATCTAGTATGACTTTAAGTAGTTTTTATATTTTACCAGGAACGTTTTAGTTTAGTGGCATTCGAACATATCATGCTATTCGTTAATATATATATATATATAATACACTGGTAAAGCTTCATTATGTTGGATACGTGGATATCAGAACGTTAGGCAAAAATATATGTTGCTATTCAATTTCAAGTAAGTTTCGTGGGAACCAGAAAGTGGGGTCAAAGTGGATGGAAGTATTTGTAATAAAAATCTTTTAGTTAGTTCGAAGTACCCCACCCGGTACCCCACTGGTAATGAAGAATAGAATTTTCCCAAGCACTAATTTCGTAAGTGACGATTGAAGTATCGCCAATAGATGGCGGTGTACACTTCTAAAAAAAACCGCTACTCAAATGCAACATAGCGTAGATGGGCAGGAGCATTGCCATCGCGAAATTGCGCTCTGCGATGAAAATCTCACCACTCACCACACACCTGCCTAGCGTGGCAATTATGGGTAAATTTCCCCTTTCTTGTGCAGGCCTATGAGATTTTGTTCATGAAACTTACCACCAGCAAGATGGCCGACCACACCCGGATAACCGGCACAGGTAAAATTGCCGTAGTCCTCATAGATTCCGAACTTCAACCCTTTGCTGTGTACCTGGAAATAAAAAAACAACACATTCAAACAATGGCCATGAGTTTATCTACAAAGTACTGTATCCTGTATCATGTATGAAGACCTATGTCTAGTCCAAACGTCCATAAAACATGAAAGTAATGCCTGGATCATAATGTTATTTCATTGCACTTGGCGGGATTATTTGACCTTTATACAAATCAATCATACCCAAATATAATTTTCCCCGGGTTTTTTTAACACGGTTTACGCTTTTTCATGGACTATTAACTTTAATATTCAGCAAAAACTTGAACAATTGACTCAGGTGTCTATTATATCTAAACGTAATTCACATGTCGTTAGATAATCTAGTGTTATTGCCGTAATGGCAACGCAAAAAATATCATTATCTTTAATAGTTATTATAATGTTATGATATCACTGACGAGTCATTCACTCCGTGAACACCAAGGTTAAGAATTCATTAAATATAAAATCTTACAATATTTACAGCGATTTTAGACAATTTTTAACTTATGTTAGAATCCGTACTAACAGATATTATAAAGCTGAACAGTTTGTTGGTTTGGTTGATCGCGATAACTTGAGCACTACTGGTTTGTTTTGAAAACTATTTTTTCTGTGGGGTTGTACATTTATCCAGGAAAGCTTTGTCATAACGCTGCGAACAATAGAAGAGGAGCATCAATAGAAAGTGTTGGACAAACGCGAAATATTATTACTTTTCCAAGTGTTTCCGTTGAGTAAGTTCCGAGAATAGGCTGCGTAAACAGTTTAAATTGCATCAAAATGAAGTATGATAAATTAAAAAAAAGTCTGCAACAGGATATGTTATTTATTAAGATTGACACACTATATAACCTATGTTCTTGTGAGATTATATATCAATCAAATTCTTTTTTGTCGTAACTGTTATGTCACGACCAGGTTTACTTAGGGTCAGACAGTTTTTTCGTTTTAGAAGAGGTAAACCTAGTCTATAGGATGCATTGACGCACTATCGGGCGGACCACATGCTTGTGTCCAATTATTTATAAAAAATACAGGAGAAAATGGAAAATATTGTACTATCTGTGGGTATGTTTAGAAGCGGGTAGATATTTTTAGAGTTTCTCTTATTTCTACCGTGACGGGATCAACGGGGTACAAGTTTACTATGTACCCGGACAAAGTTGGGACAAGCAGGAAATTTACTGGATTCATTATACATACTTTAATTAAGAACGTTAGTTACATTAAACATTTAATACAAATTATAATAGCTATCGTACATTTTTGGTTCAACATCACTTGGTTAATTTAATTGGAATTAACCGAGTGATTTTGTTTTGCAGGCAATATGTAATTACGGGTGAAAATCGCCTATTGATTCCAAACAGTGGGATCTCTTTTAGAGGTCTACTTTCAGCAATGGACATGATAATTATGAAAATATGTAAAATAAAACAATGTATGTGACACTGGCTTGTTTCGATTCAATAGCTTAAAATAGGTAATGTATGGTCTAATACTTCATAAATTTATTTTTAATTTTACTACACGTTTCTTTGTGAATAACTTCTGATGATAAGTGGTGGTGTTCCACTTGGTTTTTTACTATAACAAATATGTACTTTTCATATAACTCAATTTATTTGAATAATCGCAATTGGTTATACATATTTTAATGAAGTCGTATTAAATATGTAGTTTCTTGTCTGCATTACAGTGGCTCACAAGATAGTTATATTGATGACGGATAAGGAATCGTGTATAATGTAATAAAGGATCAAGGATCGTGTGTCCGATCATTAGTATTGCCGCAGCGGGGTTCATTTAAATAATTTTGCAATTCTTCCTTATTTGAGAACAATTTATCGCTGTTGCAGTTCATGCAGCCATTGAAACATCGCCATCATTAAATCCGTCGTGGATGTTTGCAACGGGTCGCAGAGTAGAATAGTACCTCCCACTGTACCAGGTATCGTAAAGGCGACTGAGGTACCGGAACCGAAGCAGTGTAGTTAACACGCAACAGGGCGGTGCTGGACTGCCAGCACTACTGTCTCGAAGCAACGTTCAGTGATTGCCACCACGCTTGCACAGCGCGGCAATTGTTGCAAATTTCCTTGATTGCCGCCCTTTCTTGGGGAGGCCTATGTCCAACAGCGGATTGCAACAGAGGTATTGTGAATAATTTGTAATACAACAGTTTAAAAATTATTTCATGCTATTTCGGACCTTGTCATCTTCAAAATGTTTAAAGTATTTCTTGTATTGTACTGTAGAACGAATGCCTAAGGCTAGGATAATTTTATTTTTGTTCTAAGGCTGACTGACATAAGTAATAAAACGAATCATTGTTAATCTTTGATTGATTCTTACTTATTACTAAAAAGATTTATAATCATATGTTTTTTTTCCATTGGGTTCCATGAAATCTTCTTTTATTAAAATGTAACGAATCAAGGTTAATTTACTTATGAATTAAAGTTACAATTACTGGGTAATGTGATGGTGATCCTCAGATCAAAGAGCGACGCGCTGGTTTTTATTGTCATTGTAATCTCTCGAGCGTCTCGTCCTAAATCTAGCAGGGGCTCCTTACAAGTTTGAATAGTTCTCCTTTTATGTGTGTAACTAAAAATATCACAGTGAAAGTTGGGTTGGAGTTTAACAAATGACAGTGTTAAAGAGCCCTTTATATTCATCTTTAGAACATAGCCCGCCTTATGACAGACAGTATGAAAAGTGTAACGCTCATTAAAATGTGAGGCAGTACCCAACTGCCCTAGTAGCGAGGATCTTACGGCATCGCGTGGGAAACCATCTTGCGACACACGATGTGCCTTCGTGGGTCTAATAGCTTCCTACACAACCTGTTGCGAACTTATAGAGGAGTGAGACTGTTGCTCTCTTGAACCGTGTTATACTAATAGCGGCCTAGTTGGAGTGGGCATACGGAACCCCTAGCTAACTAACTAGACACAGAAAAAACTATTTATCTTTTTGGGCATGTCTATTCCTGTTATTTTTTATACATATCATATTTCGGTTAGACCATTGTATTATTAAATCAGCATACAAAATATACGATGGAATTGCTAGCATTTGCTACAAAATAAATTTATAGTATTTCAGAAGTAAATAAATTTTTGATTTCCTCAAATGATTTTGTAAATATATACTTAGTTTAAAAATAAACAAATATTAAGTATTTACTCTAATTAAGAATATTAAATTTACCCTACTGATATATACAAATAAACCCTTTGCAAGAATATTACGCACGCAAGCGTGTTATATAGGTACATTATGCATTTTTGTCTGCGTCCTATTTTAGTTTATGAAATAATTATTCATGGAACAAACACCTTTATGACCGCATTTTTTAGAGATGTGCAAAGAATTTTCCCATCAACGTTAATTACGCAAAGTATTTTTCTTTGGTAGCAATTTTGTTGTTGAGACTTTAATGAAAGTAAATAACTAAACAAATATATCAAGAACATGCAATAAATATAAAAATATTTTTTTATACTTGAATGTTTAAAGCAATAGGAAGTCACTGGCGATTCACTCTTAGGAAAAAAATCCTCTTTGCTCAATTAGAAAAAGTTTGATTGTTTAGAAAATATACAGGTAAACATACTTGTTGTCAAGATGAAAACGACATAATATGTCAAAGTCAACATTTCGTAATCGATTTTAAACTTAAATGTGAGTCATTGAGTTCGAAATTGGATGAGATGTTATATAGATTTTTCGTGCACCTTATCAGAATATCTTTAGTTAATCATACTTAAAAAAAACTCACATTATCCTTCTGTCTCCTTTAATTGAATAAATTATATTCAATGGCTTTATCTACATAATTAACCACCTACCGCCTTCATTTATCAGACAGATCGCACGCGCTGCGTTGGCTAACCCATTCGTCACCACGATCTAGATTGCATTGTACGGGTTAACATCAGCTTCTATTCGGTCGTTTCGAGATAACTTGATGATTTCGCAACACTATGTAAATACATCTGAAGATAATGATGATGCTAGTGTTTTATCCTTACTGCCTTCCACCCGCGACTTCGAGTTCCAGGGCACGGCTTCTAAAGGCATGGGTAAGATATGGGCATGTCCTTTTTCAAGGATCAAGCTATATAGATATAACTTTTAACACTTGGTTTCTCAGTTAATAAGTAAGGGCGTAGAGCTTTTTTGCGATCAGTTTCGGCAAATCCTGTATTATTTTTGTATTTACTACAAGCCACTCGTGACTTGGTTCATAAATATATCTTGTTTTCCTACAATCTTATCAGTAGTTATAAGAACAAAAATATGTTTAGAAACTTCATTTATTGTACATATCAGTAGTTTTGTACAATTGTACATACTTTTTGGCAGACCACAACAAAAAATATATATGTATGTATGTTTTTTGTTGTGGTGAACAATAAAGAGTATATTATTATTATTACACTTAAATAGAAAAATATAACAGCTACACAAAACAACACAAACATGCAATAAAATAGTATGTAATTTCACGTTTTGCAATGAACTTTGTTAACAAATGCTACTGACTTGATTTTGAACTATCTCCGATGATACGTTCAATATACAAACACTGAATATATAGCACATGTGTTCAAATGGTATATGCATTAAAAAAATAAAATAGTGCTAATAATTATAATTCTTGCATCTACGGATTAACATTGTCTCAAAATCTCTGTCAAAATAAACAAATTTTAATATGTAATATAACCTATAGTTTCCTGCCATAAATCGTGACTGTTAGGTCAAGTAGTGTACGCAAAAAAAGAAATTAGCCAACTGAACTGATTGAGTAAAGGTCACATTACTTAGGTCAACCTCTTTGTTAAGACGAATCGAAATAAGGCGTGGGAACCTGATCCTTGTAAGGTCGAAAGATCCGCAGATAAAATAACACAAACACGCAGTTGTATCACTTATTGTTTGACGATTGTTGGAGTTTCACATAGCTTAGGGCCATGGTGTTTCGACATGGCGATTGTAATATAATGAGACTGTTGCAACCGATTGAATCGGTGTGGAAAACTGTCGTTTGTTTTTTAGAAAAAAAAAACAGAATACTAGCTAATTCCGTTTTGATTGCTGACCTGCAGTGATAGTTTATTGGAGGCCTTAAAATGATTCATGACGTAAGCCTTCATTCTACACGACCAGATTCTAAAGATAAATAGTAAGTTAGGCGAAATTATTTTTTACATAACATTTATGTGTTCATACTCATGTATTACAAGCTATGGGTATTTTTTTATATCATGAAGTCAGCAGTAAGCAAGCTTAAAACATTCGTGTCATTACAAAGATATCATAAGCGTCTCGCCAACCCGGTGAACCGAAGACATTGTCACATTTACCCAGTAATTTCACTGCCTCTCGCACCCTTCAAACCGGAACACAGCAATGCGATCACTGCTATTTACCGGTAAAAATAGGTGAGAGTGAGGTACCAATGCAGACGGCCTTTATAAAAGGTTTACTTCATGTAGAATCGGGCACTGTTCGGGGTCAGTACACTGTGTACGATGTCGTAAGAGGCGACTGAAATACCGGAGTCGATAAACAGCTATATACCCAACCAGAAAAATGTAATTCAAATGCAGACAGGAATGAAAAGCAGCAAAAAACCAGAAATATTAATCTCCGACCTATGTCCAGCAATGGACTACAACTAACATGATAGGGTATATCGTGATCATTATCACGCGACTAATTTTTAAGAGTGATCTCGTAATTAATATTATTTGGAGAAAAGATTTCTATATGAACAGGTCAGAAACGAATGTACGGCTTTGGAAATTCTTTCAATAATAGACAGCTCAGTTCTTCTGGAGTAACTAACATAGACATTATTATTATTATACAAAAAATTTGAGATCCCTGCCTAAAATGGAAATATGTAAACATGATTTGTGTCTTTATATGTAAAAAATAAATTTAATAACTATTCGGCCGTGTTCAAAAACCTCTCACTAATAGAAAAAACATTATTAGGTGAAAAAATATAAGCTAAATTTATTTGCATATTAGGGGTTAGACTTATTATATAGACCTTCTTTTCATAAAAGAGCATGGAAAGTCTTCAAGGTCGAAGTCGCATGAGTAATATAACAATATCAACAATAATATAGCTAGTATGTTTAGCACTAATTATTTGTTGTAAACACAATCAATTGTCAACGGTAAACGGATGGAAGATAACTATAAAAAAAACAAAGCGCTAGGTGGATGCAGCCTGCATACAACCAGTCAAATTGGAAACCTTTTGAGGAAGCCTATGTCTAGCAGTGGACATCAAATGCCTAATGGATTTATACATTAATAAAACGTTATTTACATACAATACGTACATGATACACAACTTATATACGTCAGTCAATTTCTTTTGTTTATATAATGTAATTAAAACGAAACTTAATACATTATTTGTAAATGAACATTGGAACAGAGCAATGAATCATTGATTGATGGTTAAGTTAATAACAACACGTGTTTGAGTTAACAACATAATTGTAATAAGCGCGATTAGACAATTATGCGATGGTCAATGTTATACTTTAAAAAAACAGCCACAGATTAAATGGGCTCATTCTAATGTGCAATTAACTATCGATAATTTTATGTGTCAATATTAAATTACCCTTAATGCGCTTAGATAGTTGAGTCTGTTTCGCCAATAATTTTATCTTTGATGATATAAGTGTTAAGTTCAAAGACAATAAATCCAACCATATTTAATTTTGACAAACCTTAAAGATTCTTGAGATCGGTTTTTGTAAATAAACCGGACTTTAAAGCCCTTAAAAAGTAGCTTTATTATGAGTAGTGAACGCGTAAATGTTTAAAAATATTACATTTTTAAATTATAAGTAAAGAAACGTTATAATATTTTTTAATCCTCCATAACCGTAAGCAATCAATGAAACAATATAAAGCATCACAAACAAAATTGAGAACAAAAAAGCGTGCTAATACTTTAATCGGCAGCGTGACAGTCAGTCAGCCGCAGCGATGTGCCCGATGCGTTGCGCGGTCAAGGGCATGACCTTGAGTAACAATAAACGCGGAATCGCCTGTCACATATGACAGTTGCGTCATGTCAACTGTCATTTTATCTGCCATAAGCGTTTGACATCGTGTGCAGCTTCCGCGTGAGCGGCTGGAACTATTTGTGCTTCGAAGAAGGCTACATACATTTTTCACTAACAATTTACAACAATATATGGATAGAAGTATTAAAAATTTTAAGCAAAATGTTTGGGATGAAGAATTGATGAAAAATATGAATGGATGTTTTCAATTAGGATATAGATGTAATAATAATTATAAAAATAAAGAGTGATATAGAAGGAAAGTATTAGCTACGGAATGAATACTACAATACGTATCAAACAAATTCAAATAAAACCATGTAATAGTTTTCATAGCAATCGATTTAACCACTTTTACCTTTCGAAATCAGTCTCGTTTTTAATAACCATATTATTGGTGGAAAGTGACAAATGTTGTAGCCGATTGCGGTAAATAAAAAGTTAAACTTGAACTTTTCTGACCAGAACTGCGCGCACTTGACCGACTTTCAAAGTTATTATGCGTTTAAGCTTCTTATGTCTTAAGAAGGTCTGCTTCCGATCTATTTAAATACGATTTTCACTGTTGATGTAAAATAATTATGAAGGAAATAAAAATGATACACTCATCAAGTCCAGCATCACTACAAAATATTTAATAATTTCCTTATTATTTAAGTTAGTGAAAAAAATGCTTTAAAATGGATTTAATTAATTTGTTTGATAATCCATTTCCCATAGCTTCTTATACCCCACGTACCCATAAGATTAAAGGGCGTTACCAATTCGACTACTTTTACTCCGACCCCCGTAACCCGCGATTCTCTGGTACGAATCTTTCCCACGGACAGTTTTCATTACCGGTGACATTGAGAAAGAATTTCTTGTGTTAATAAGATTTGCATACGGGTCGCGTGTGTATGTATGCGCTACTTAAATATTCATTGGACAAACGTCAACCATTTTAGGTAAACATGTGGTGCTTTGAATGCTAGAAATGAACTATGTATGTACATAAATTATTTACTATATTATTTCACATGGGTGCATTGCACAGTGTTCTTTCACGTCCTCGTTTCCCTACCAAGCAACTATTATAAATTTATAATGGTAATAATAATAATAATAAATTCCCATAATCATATCATCATATAAATATTTGCTCTGGATGGGAATCGAATCCACGACCTCTGGTGCACAAGATATGATCACTACCATCTGTGCCATCGGACCAGTCAATATATATATCCGTTATTAAATAAGCGCAGTTATATTTGTAACCGTAGTTTATGAAATTTATTTTCGATCCGTCCTTATTGAGAAAGTCAAAATTATCATCATCTTCATACCGTTTTTGCGTTTATTTATACAAATATGTACATATGTCACGTTTAACTATTATCTTTATCTTATAGTTATGTATATATATTGTCTGCACAACTATAATTTGTAATATTTTTTGCAATAATGTTGAATAAATAAATAAAAATACCAGCTATTAAAAGTCCACTGCTGAACATAGGCCTCCCCAAGAAAAGGGGAATGTTACCCGTAATTGCCGCGCTGGGCAGGCGTATTGGCAATCACAGAGCGCAGATTTCGCGACGGGGATGCTGCTGCCCATCCGCACCTTGTGCATTTGAACTGCACTGTTTTGGATGGATATACCGCCATTTGTCTGTTCCGTTACCTTAGTCGCCTGTTACGACCCCTGGTCCAGGGGGAGATACTATTCTACTCTGCCGGTACTTCACGGTTAGTCAAAAATTAAATGTCTTTATATTCCTCCAACCTCCTTTCTATACGACCTCTTTCGCCTGGATTATAAAACTCATAAAAAATATGAGTTAACCTCAAATGCATTGTTCTGGTTATTTCTCTTGTGTTGTGATTTTTATGGTTTAAAATGTTTTGCGTCCTTGTCTCCCAATTTTCGGCAATTACCAACAAGACGGGTGAGCCCGTCTAGTTTCGTTCGTCTAAAATAAACTGTTAATTAAAGTTGACCTCAAACAGTGAAAAGAGGTGGGCAGTTAATGATCAAGATGTATGGTCTGTTTTAAGGAAAGTGGAGCGGGGTCGTGAGAATTATTTTGACTTTAAGTCCACTTCCAAAAAGGCGGTAGCCTCGTCGGGACCTTTCGTTCGCAGTGAAGCCAATTTAGGCGATAATAATTAACCGCAAGTCCAATGCTAATGATCTATTTTGCTTAATCAGAAACGTTCGTCTTTTATCGATTCATATGATACAATTGTTCATCATGGGCATTTAACAAGTCGAAGTTAATATTTATATTATAATAATTGTATCACAGCTGTGACATGCGACTATCACGTCAAATATGATGTCCGTGATATAGAATCTTTTAGGGTTTTAAGTAAGCCTATTATTCTTTTTTTGATTTAAATCTCATACCTCTTGTCTTTCTTGTACTGAAATAAGTATTTATCCATACTAATATTTTAAAGCTGAAAGTTTGTTTAATTGTTTGTTTAAACGCGCAATATCAGGAAACGCTGATCCGATTTAAAAATTATTTCAGTGTTGCATAGTTCGTTTATGGAGAAATGCTACTATACCCCCCAAATTCACTATTCCACGTGGACGAAGTCGCGGGCACTGCTAGTCTTAAATAATGCTTAATTAATTTATAGACAGCATATTTTCGATGGCGCAATCGGAAATGTTCGTATCTTGTGTTCCAAGGGCCGTGAATATGGTCGCCCCCTAGGGCAAATACTTTCTACATCTAGTATTAGTAACACAAGTGATTTAAGCTACTAATTCCGGAGTCAGGTCAATATATGAGATATTGTGTGAGTTAATTTAACGTATTTATTAAAAGAAGTTTAAACTTATTTGTTCTTCGTTCTTGTTAAGCAAGTATTAATAGTTTTGCTAATAAAATGTAAGACGTTTTGTAACACCATTCTACATAGCAGTGACTTGTACAGAAACTTGGTGACTCGACCGGAAACTTAGTGACTTAAGCAGAAACTTGGTGAATTGAACAGAAACAGAAACTTGGTGATTGTCATAGAAATTTGGTGGCTTAAACAGACTCTTGGTGACTTAAACATAAACTTGCTGACTTATATAGAAATTTGGTGACTTGAACAGAACCTTGGTGATTTGAACATAAACTTGGTGAATTGAACAGAAACTTGTCGTCTTAAAAATAAATCAGACGTAAGTCCAGGTTTAAAATTACATATGTAATCATAATACAAATCTTGATGTACGTAAAAATCAATTTAGCGATTCAAATTTACTAATATAATTTAGTATTTTAGATGGTAATCGTTTACACCACTAGTTTTCCACGGTCAGTCAAGCGTCAAATGCATAGCTTAAAAAAATGTACCATCAAATCGCAACCGCAACGTCAATGGAAACTAGGTTAGTTTTCTAGACATTGTCTCCGATTCGTTAAACCTAGGCAGGGTAATTGGGGGAGTATCTTAAGAAAGCTACCCGCAGTTTCTTGTTTGGAAACCGTAAATACTTAGCGGATGAAATCTTGTATTGAGTTCCATGTTAGACCATTTGAGTCCGTGAAAGTGGGTCATTGGGTCTAGATATTTAAATGCAGCTAGATCATTCCGATCATAATTGTATTACAGTTATAGATCAAATGCAATTCGACGTGTTATGTCAGCGGGAGTTTAGTAAGATCATGTTGTTTTTTAATATCGTCATGTCATTTAAGTAATGAAAAATAAGAAAATAAAAATTCTTATTATTAGCCTTATGTTGTGCCTCAAATACAGGCCTCTGAGGCATCATATCAGAAATAAAAAGTCTGGACTGTTGGACAAAGGCGTCACCAAGATAGGGGAAGTTTGCCCACAATTGCCACGCTAGGCAGTCGTGGCAATCGCAGAGCGCTTCGCGACGAGGATGCTACTGCCCATCCCCAGCCTAAAGAATATATAACGCGGATCAGGTACCATATTCGCCTCTTACGACGCCTCGTACAGAGAGAGATACCATTCTACTCCACCGGTACCACACGGCTCTAAGGCATGCATTGGCATTATTCTCGTAAGTACAAGTAAATGTATTTGTAGCGAAGTGTTTTCAGGAATTTCTGGTATACTTATATAGCTCGTTTAACTTCGCGTAATAAATTTACCGAACATTAAGATGAATAATCGAAGAGTTGTAAGACATGGGTCTCGATGGAATAAAATTGGTGGGTCTGTTTGTAATATAAAAATAATTGCTTTTTACTAAATGCGTGAGTGAGTGGTGAGCAGTTATTTCTTTTTAATTATGAAGTTAGCAAATAAACATTCGGTCCGCTTGATGAATCACTTACGTGCTGCCAACCTAGCGAGTTGAAGATACAATGTCACATTTAACTAGTAATTTCACTGCCTGTTTGATTCTTTAACCCGGGCCACAGCAATGCGAACACTGCTATTTCGCGGTAGAAATAGGTGAGGTACCAATGCAAACGACCTTTGTCTTCCTCTGTCATTGTAAACAGAACGTGAGAATACAGTTACTTGAACGGGTATAATCTCTAGTGTCAGTTAAGCACTGCTTAAATTTAAGTTAGTGGAATGAACTTTGCATAAGACAAACATACGTGGGTATCCTTATTTGTATAAATACTTCAAATCCATTGACATGTCTTACAAAAGGCTAATCACCTTTTATGTGTATACGGACCACACGTTGATAGTATTTTATATATTAACTAGCTGTGCCCGCGACTTTGTTTGCGTGGAATAGTGACTTTGAGCGGCATAACTGTGAAAGAGGAAATATTATATCTTACATTATTGCTCATGTTTTTGCCTCATTTTTTATTGATGCTTAGCTCCTATTAGGCGTAGTGTTATGTATTATTTCTCCTTATATATATCAGCTAGCTGTCAGTGAAAGATCTATCAAATTCGGTACAGCCATTTCAGAGATTACAACTACTCAAACTAACAGGAAGCCAGACAAAAGTTAATATATGTACTGTATGTAATGTATGTATACCGTGTGTAGTAGGTGTTTCGTTCGAAATATCGTTACAATACAGGTAATTCTCAAATGGTAATTTCAAAGTTAAAATCTATATTTATTCAAAACTGATAGCATTTATATATCTACAAATGTATTATTTGTTGTTGAATAAAGTTATTATTATTTATTCATTCCGTAAAATTCAAATAATCACAGAGAATCCCTTCAATGCACTGTTGCGCTGAGATTGCCAACATGTCAAAATAAACTTTAAATCACGACTGTTAAAGCTGATATTCAGTTACGCATATGTTGCTAGCCAGCGCCTGCCAAATGGACTAATCTATAATGTTGTAACATTGGTCTTTAATAGTGGGTTGCAGCAGTAATGTGCATGCACCCGACCCGCGACCTCCGACCTGGGGGCTGCTTTTCACGACATCACATTTGACTCCGAAAGAAATCCAATTACATTATAATTCAATAGGACACGTCCGTATCAATGGAAGCTTCCTAAGTTGGCTAACAAACTAATCAAAAGTTTTAAGCAAGTTGAATTCGATTTGAATTGAGAGCATTTAGTCACTTTATAGACCATACATTCTAGTAAAGACGAGAATACAAGTCGTTGTTTAATTTGTGGTAGGCGGAGAAAAGAAATTTTAACAAGGGAGCCGTTATTAAATTTGCATTTTTATTGCTGTTATATAAGTAAACATATAGAAGTTTAAGAAACCATGTATTTTTTATGTATAGTTTAAAATATTTTAACATTTTAAATGTGAAGATTGGATTTCTGATTTGATTTAAAAAAAAAAAATAAGTAATTAAGTGCATCACCCACATAGGGCATAAAAATATTACGTTGCCAAAAATTTTATAAACTTTAAATGCAGTAAAGACAGCACATGGACTCTCTAAATTAAATTGAAATTTTCTTAAAATCTTAATACGGTCAGTATTAGAAATGATTTTTTTACATTCAGCATCATTATTGTTTACATAAACCTTTAAATTCGTCCAGCGAATACGTCAGAACATCATACAATAGCAGTTAAGTACTAATAATATATTAATGATATATTTAAATCCGATAATATATTATATACGTGATCGGAAAGTAAAATGATAAACTTGCAAATTGTTGTATAACGAAGTGATTTTATCATATTGGCGAATATGTGTCTTGTATATATTTATAAGATTATATTATCCAATGTGTAATTTGGACGACACAGTCAATCAAACACAATTGAGTTTCTCTGTAAGAAAAGATTTATTTCGTTAATTTAAATGCACTATGATGAAACTAATGTTAAAAATAACCTTACATACCTGTAAGAATAGAAACGACATTTAATGTTATTATTTAGAATGTCAGCTCCAAATCACAACTGTTTTAGTGATATTTTATTTAAACAAGTAATTTCTCAGATTATGACAATGTGAAGTTTTTAGGTTATAATTATTTTACCACAGATAAAATTGAATGACATTAGACGCGCGACTGTGCGGGAAAATTTAAACTAAGAAAAATATATTTTACATATTTATATAAAAATGAGAAAATTTATATTAGAACTTTTATATTACATGCCTATTTTACACGCGAATTCAAACTAGCTAATAATACAAAAATAAAGACCACACTAATCAATTATTATTAGAATAATACATATTTGTAAACAAATAACACATTATCTCAAGAAAATAGACCAAATGACCCGAAACACAGATTTTCAGTCTTGAAAAACTTTTAACCAGCAATTAGATATTTGAAATAAGTAAGTCATTTGTATTCAAAACTATGTCATTTTTATTATATTTATCAATAGAGTATATGTAATTTTTAAAACTTAATTAAATTGATGTCAATGGGATCGGCTATGGAATAAAATAGGACAGAGATATAAATGAGTCTCCCTAAAATATTTCCAAAATAACCGACTGTATGAGTCTGGATTTCTGCGTGATTCTTCGGTTCTACCTGGCAATCTCAAATGGCTTCGCGACAGCTTTAATGTTCGAGATACTAATGATATATCTTTGTCTGTTAGTTCTGATATCTCAGCCGTCATTGACGACACATTTTGCAGTACTTCCACTCCGTCGGCACCACGATGTCTTGCCACACTATGAGATTCCTAAGCACAAAGGTAATGTAATAAAAATATATTTATTCACACGTTTTAATTTCCGTCAATTTTAGACAGCCAACAAATTTTTTAAATAAATATTAATGTGTAGAATCATTAAAAAAACTTATAATTTTATACCCGAATTTAATGATTGTCTTGTTTTCTAAATAGAAATCTGTACTATTTATTAATATCATGTATTGGCCATCTGCGTTGATTTATTAGGTGATCAATATGGATATGATAATAAAATTGATTTATTACCGTTTTTCTCCGCAAATATAGCGTGTTCACTTGAAATAAACAATAATAAATGTCACTATCATGCCGTTTGTAAGACGAAAATTGTACAAGATTAAATATATCCTCTGTAATGGCAGAACATTGTTCTCACAACGAAGACATTAGACATTGTCTCCCCAAGAAAATGTAAACTTTACTTATAATTGTGTTTTAGGAAGGTGTGGTAGCTAAACTGTATCAGATCCATCTACCACAATCTAGTTCTAGCACCTCAGTCGCCTCTTACGACACCTGATACAAGGTGAAGAACTATTTTACGATTTTTAAGATTTGACCGCTTAGAATTGTAATCTATAAATTTAAATATTAATTTCATCGCTTAATCTTAATTCATATACGTAGTGTTCTTTAGCGGGCTTTTAAACGTTGTTTATTTAACTTTCAAATTTTTATAGTAGACGTCTAGGTTTACTGGTGGTAGACCTTATACGAAAGTCAACAGCATTGATACTTTACTCTCACCGAGTTCTACTGCCAAACAACAGATTGTTTTGCATTGCTGTGTTTTAGTTTGAAGGAGGCTGTGAAGTTACTGGGTAATATGGCATAATATCAACGAGTCATAAGGTTGGCAACGGGCTTGTGATATCCTTGTGGGCATACGAACATCTTTGGCGTGTGGTGATATTTACTATTACGCAGGCCAAATGCTTCTTTATCGACTCAGTGTTATAAAAAAATACAATACCTTCTGTGAAGTTTCTGAGCCTAAAAAGTATTCCAGGCTATTTATCCAGTAATTTCTTGCTACCATAAAGTAAGTGATCAAATATGACAATTAAACAGTCGGGGGCAGGAAGGATATAAATAGCATACTATACGACGACAAAAAAAGTTTCGATAGTAAAAAACTACGAAAAAATATAGCGGTAAAGAAAGACATTTCGAACATATCTCACTTTAGAGCATTTCATCGAATTCTCTTTAACATTTGATACATGTTTATTGAGATTACATCCTAATAATGCGAACAGGCAAAGGTATTTCTGTCTAGTTTCTTGTATACTCCAATTTAAGCGACAGATAGCGATACGATATACTTAATATATGTAGGCATATCAGTTAAGAGACGGAATTTCAACGAGCACAATACCTACCTTTAAGACAATGACTTGGAAACAATTGCCGATCGACAAATTCCCGGACCGCGTGCCAGCTGGTTTATACCCAAGCCAACCAGTCACGGAGAGTCGAAACGTGAATGTTACAGTTCACATAATAGAAGTAACGTTATCAAATGTTACGGCGACATTAGACATTGCGTCACCCCCTCACGCGGCTTTCACTCGATAATGAGGGCACTTTGGGCAGTTTCGTTTTTAGTCAACTTTACTTACTGACGATAAGCTAAAAAGGTATTTAGTTGTCGGCTGATAAATATAAGTTTGACGAAAAACTACTTTCTTCAAATTGACTTTGGTGAAAGTGTTAGTGGCTTTAGTATTTATTATTCGTTATTATTTACAAGAGGTAGACCTCTTACAGAGGTAATCTGCGTTGGTACCTCACTCTCTCTTATTTCTACCGCCAAACAGCAGTGTTCGCATTGCGGTTTGAAGGATGATAGAGCCAGTGAAATTAATAGGTAAATATGGCACAATCTTCTTCGATTCATAAAGTTGGCGACACGCTAGTGATATCTCTGTGATAATTCGAACGTCTATAAACGCGTCTATCTCGTTTCTTATAAGCGGACCGTATGTTTGTTTGGTGACTTCGTAATATAGAGACAAGAAATAAGACCCTAGGGATTTATATAACATTTTTTAATCCAAGATTTATAAATGTCATATCATGTGAATCATCATAACTATCAATTGTTGGACGAACACAATTAGTTGGACAGACTTGACGTGCTCGACGACGCATTCGGTAGAGTTCCTATCCTGTGCGCTAAGTGTCGTGAGTTTGATCCTCACCCTGAACAAATATTTGTTTGATGGATATTTGAGTTTGTTGTGTGTATGGATGTTAAATACATATTTAAATATTATATTTGTGATTTAGAGGAATCTGTCTGATGTCTGTAACATAAGTACTTTAAGCGACTTATCCCGGAGTCAGGTCATGAGATACTAGCTGTGCCCGTGACTTCGTTCGCGTGGTTGTCGGAAACTCTCTCGAGATTATTTTTCGATTGCTCACGTTGGTTTATGTTATTATATAATCGTGAATAAGAGTATTTTTAAATAATATGTAAAAAAAATATGTTTTTAAAATAATGGGTCAAAGTACTTCGGCATAAATTATATTTTTACTTTTGTTTAAAATAAAGCACGCTGTATTCAACCGTTCCGTAGGGAGCCGTCCACGCGTCAGAGCTGCGCGGCATGGTACCTCGCAAAGATACACTCGCGAGTGGTAGTGGCAAGCACGGCGGTGGGGCGAGGCACACCTCTACCTCACCTGCCGCCGCGCGGCCTGCTTGCACATTATAATGGTAGCAAGCCTTCTTCGACAAATCCCGCGGTTCGCACGGAATAACATATCGCGTCCTACGTATTCTCCCCGCTCATATTATTTGCCTGCTTGTGGCAATTTTCAATGCGGCGATGTCTAACTGCGTGTTCCCCGACGCGTGCCCGGCAAAGATCCTAGGAATTCCACTTCGTATAGGCCCATTAGCTTGCTCAATTCTTTGGCCAAGTTATATGAGCGCCTTATTTATTCTCGATTGCGCGGGTTCGTCTACGATAACGGCCTTATGGCAGACGAACAGTTCGGCTTTCGCAACCGACACTCGTGCGTACATCAACTGCACTGCTACAAGGAACACGCCCTTTCGTGCCTCAACGAACGACGCCGACCGCAAGGGACGACGGCGTTGTTCTTTGACGTCACGAAAGCTTTCGACAAAGTCTGGCATAACGGCCTAGCTTTTAAGCTCCACTTTCAAAGAGTGCCGGACAGACTCTGTCTCGTCGTCACAGATTTCCTCTTGAACCGATCATTCAGGTATCGCGTCGTGGGTTCCTACTGCAGCAGACACCCCATATTAGCCGGCGTCCCCCAAGGATCCGTGCTCTCTCCACTGCTATTCGCGCTCTACGTGAACGATATGCCTAGGTCCCCTGGCGTAGAGCTAGCCCTGTTCACGGACGATACGTCCCTGTAATACTCGGGCCGATACCGCGACCTGTGTGATGTACTTGGCGACTGTTCCGCAAGTGGCGTATAGAAGAAAACCCTGAGAAAAGTACCGTCGTGCATTTCTCGAGGTCCAATCGGTACGTTGCGGGCAGTATGGGCCGCGTGGTGGAGGCGTACACACTTTTCGATCAACCCATCCCCTGGGTCAATAAAGTCAAATACCTAGGGGTCACATTGGATCGACGCATGACGTTCGCACCTCACATCAAAATAGTCAAAAATAGGGCCTCCTACATTTTAGGTAGACTCAATTGTTACATTGGCCGTACAAGTAGGAGGTCCCTCCGCCGCAAGAGGACCATCTACAAGGTCTGCATCCGTTCGGTGATGACTTACACGAGCCCCGTATTCGCTCACGCGGCCCCGTCTCATATCAAACCCCTTAAAGTGGTTCAAAATAAATTCATGCGAAGGGCGACCGACGCCCCGTGGTACATCCGTAACCTAAGCCTACATCGCGATCTCGATCTTCTTACGATCCGCGAGTACGTGAAAGAAGCGTCGCGCCGTTTTTTCGACGGGGCCTCAAATGACCCTAATCCGTTAATATCAAATTCCGCGAAGTACGTCGCTAGGAAAAACGTCCACATACTACATCGTTGACCGCGTCACGTCTTAGACGACCCTCCCGATAGGATAACCGCGTAAAAAAAACTACGACAAATAATGTTATTATGAGTAAATCTTGAGAGATAGACATATACTGTAGCGGACTTTTTTATTATTAAAAAGGAATAATTCTTTCATAGATAGTTATTGAATAAATTAAACCGTTTATGCAGCGCATGCGACGAAAGACCTCAAATGTGAATAATTTTCCCCGTTAGTGCAACATTTCTCACTGATGCTTTGCTCCTATTGGTCTCAGCGTAATGTTATAGAGCCTAAAGCCTTCCTCTATAAATAGACAATCCAACAAAAAAGAATTATTCAAATCGGACCAGTAGATCCTGAGATTAGCGCGTTTAAATAAACAAACAAACAAACTCTTCCGCTTTATACTATTAGTATAGATTATGTAATTTATTTATTAAATACACTAAAACGTTATGATATATTTTAATTATGCCGCTGTTTCGACCCTATCATTAAGAAAAAAATTACTTATGTACATAATAAATGTATCGAAGGCAAACATTCAAAGCCACAGTTAGATAGATTCTCGTAAAAATTAAACAAACTTTCTTTAAAGGCACATGCCCCGGGGGTGGGGGACACCCTGGACTCTTAACAGGAAAAAGTAAGTTTAAGCTCAGAACTACCAAACGTTCTGTATAATCGAGCCGTGTGCAATTTAACCCGCCATTCTCAGTCTCAAATTGGCCGTCTTTGATACTCTTATAATTTTAATTCTTTTTTTTTCTTCATACACCCATACATATTTCATTGAAACTAAACTTAACGTTTATTTCAATAAAATATGTAACATCCCTGTGAAAAATAAACAATATTTTATAATTTGCACTAAGAAGATTTCCACTGACAATTAACTTGACATGAATATCTTGCCGCGAGGTACTGCTAGAGTAGAATAGTAAGAAGCAACTGATAAGCAGAAACAGCATAGCCCTAGTGAAAAGGGGCGGGGATGGGCAGAAATATTATTGTCGCGAAACTACGCTTTGCAATTACCTTACGATACGCTACCACGCCTATCTAGAGAGGCAATCAAGGGTGAAAATCTTATTTTATTATTGAGACCTGTGTCCAGTAGTGGACTTCCAAAGGCTGATATAATGAAAATGATTATGATTGTCTTGACTTCATCACAGCAGCCATCAAACGTCCTCTGCCGGACATAGGCCTCCCTATGAGAGAGGGAATTTGCCGTCATCAAGCGTGTCATGACTTAACTTACCCTTACTATCTCATCATTTACTTATTTCGCTTTCGCACCTCCTTCCTCATTCACAAATCCCAGTTCGTGGTTCGACTAAGCTTATACAATAAAAACGAATAAATTACCAACGGATGCACTCATAATTGCGTGCGGTTAGTTCTTAAATCGCGGTTAGCACTAACCTCGAAATCATCAAGTTAGTTGATTTGCGGTTGGTAATTGTCGATGATACATCAGCTTCCTTGTTAACTTGCGTAAACAAAGAAGTAGTATATAGATTACAATGAAACGGGGAGTGACACAATGCTTTACTTTTGACTTACGGAAATATTATCACATTTTCTATTCCCGTTTTATTTTCTAAGACCTGTTAGACAACGCTGCATTATTTGGGTCTTGGCAACTCTATCCACAGTTATTTTTTATGCTTGCGTACATTTTACCCATATAAAAAAGTAATACTGTGAATCTCGAGAATGGCCGGTTCGGCCATTTTGTTTTTTCGTTTTACTTTAAAACACATAAAAAGTTTCAATAAAGGGAAAAAGCTATGGTGTAATTTAAAATTAAATATTCAGTGCGTGGCGGTTTTTAATTTTTAATTTTTACTTCTTTTGAACAAATGAACACCATCCTTTCTGTCAATCAGTTTACGTAAATTGTACATGTCAATATAAACAAAATTTTAACCAAAGGTGAAGGTATTAACATTATAATACCAGGACGTGGTCATAAATGAAATTGAATCGCTAGAATATACGTAAGCGCATAATTTTATAACGGTTGCTATAAATTGGTTATTTTTTGTTTTTTTATGTTCGTAATTGTCAGTATCAGATTTGTAGTACTATATACATGGGCGATGTGGGGGCGCGACGCTAGTGTAAGCCAGCATAAAGGATTGCACCGCTTTGGTCCTTTTTCCGCTTGTCCCGATATTTTACTGGTTTGTATATGTGCAAAAAAATAATAAATATAATGCATTGTTCATGGTAATTTAGTTATAAGAAAGAAAAATAGCATTAAATTGGCAACATCTGTATATAACAAGAGCCCATAGTGTTAGTTAATGTATCGTATAAGTTAAATAACTTTTATTATAGAATGTGTGACACGACATTGATCCTTAGCTTACCAACACGTATTAAACCCGCAAGGTTCTCTTTAATTTTCGCAGGATTAAATGTGGAAAATGTCGATCTCACCGTGAAATAGACCACTTACGGGACCCTACATTTCTTTGAAATATAAAGTAGCTTGTGATATATATCAGACTGCAAGATATCTCAGTGCTTTTTCATTTACATTCGTTGAGCCGTTTTGGCATTAAAGAGTAACAAATACATTTTCGTCCATACCATCTATATACCATCATACAAGAGTGTAAAGTGTAAAAGTGAGTGAATGAAGATAATGATGCGATTATCAGCAACGTGTAAGTAAATATTACTTTCTTGCATTTATAAATTTAATTGCGAATCTAACTACCAACCGCCAAAAGAAATAATTCAGCAACAGATAGGTTTGCATGTCAGAATGTGCGTACATCCATTCTCCATCATCACGCAGATATGATATAATCTACGATACAGCGCAGTTGTTTCAGTTACACTCAACGGATGCGCTAATGAGTAAGCGAGATGACATGACAAAAATTCACAAGCATTCTAATGATGTTCATATGGATTGTCGTGATTAATACTTTTACACGAGAAGCCAATGAACGCTGTAATGCTTGCTCTATTCAATTCAGTGACATTCTCCTGAGGAAGTATTGAGGCGCACCTCCATTTATTGTTCTGTTTCGGCAGTTTTACTATCTCTTTATTAACAAACAAACGATTAAGACTTGAAAGTTCTCATAAAACTCGACGTAATCTAGTATGAGCAGTATTCGGATACCTTTTGTAATTCGGATACCTTTTGGTATCCGAATCCGTAGATTCCGAGCTTTTGTTCGGAATCTACGGATCTAAATTTTTGTGGTCGTTTGATGTTATAATAAAAAGAAAACTATTATTCTATATCAGGTAAGATACTATGAAAGAAAACTTTTTGAATATTAAAAAAATAATGCTACATTTATCATAAAAGTACACTATTTAATAGTTCTAACAAAAATAACTTGTATACTTCTAGTAGAAGATAAAACGAAACATAAATATCCATTAATGTCCCTCATTATATGCGTGCGGCATTTACACACATATATCTTCATTACATCGACAAAAGGCAGACGTTAGATCACTGATATTTAATTAATTATAACTCCCCGTTGAAGGTGAAACTGATTCTCAAACAAGTCAAGTAGGTATAAAGCAATGAAGATTTATTAATTTCAAGCAAATATTTCCACGCAAATACATTTTATATACATTTTCCACATATATTTCCATGCAAATATTTCTGTTTTTTTATGATAGTGGTTTAAATAAAAGTACGATAGCAACAAATGAAGTCCGTTGAAAATAATAATATTATTACCAGGAGCCTTTCAGAGACAGTTGAGGTACCGGAATCGACGGCAGTATATCTATGACAAGTAATATAGCTGAAAGGGACGGGGACGAGCAATATCGTCCCCGTGATGAAGTTACGCCCTGAGATTGCCAAGCGTACCAAAATCATCCCTTTCAGCTGTTATGAACATGATCGACAAAATACGGTATCATCATTATCCTATCAGCCATAAGACGTCCACTGCTGGACATAGGCCTCCCCAAGTAATCTCCAATAGGACCTAGTTCTGTGTCGCCTATGTCCAGCCCGATCCTGCGATTTTAGTCAGATAGTTTGTCCATCTTGCGGGTGAATGCTCTACGCTGCGCTTGCCATTGGTTGTCATATTCGGTATAAATGACACTTATTTGGTAACGTCATTAATCGACTGGAGAACAACAAGATAATGTATTCTATAGCATTTACTAGATAGTATAACATAATTATCTATTTAAATTAAAATACAATTTAATCGATAAGCTATTTATTAAAATTCTCGAAAGCCTAACTTCTCTAACATCCGTTTATGGGATCTAAAGGTAAGATAATCCCCCAAGAGCCAAGATGTTGTGTACAATAGTCGGATCTCAAACACGATAAATGCGACCGATATCAAGAGGTAGACCTTTTACAAGGATCGTCGTGCTTTGGTCGCTTCACTCTCACCTATTTCTACCGTTCGCATTGCTGTGTCCCGGTTTGAAGGGCGAGAGAGGCAGTGAAATTACTGGGTAAATGTGACATTGTACCTTAGGTTCACCGTGTTGGCGATTCGCTGGTGATATCTTTGTGATGACATGAGTGTCTATATAAATAGACTGTGATCACGTTTATCATCAAGCGCACGTATGAATGTTTGCTAACTTTAAAACATTAAAAAGATAAGAATATAGATCGAGAAAGTAATGAAGGTGGGCTGACCTTTATTTTGTCAAGTTTGACTAGTAGGTACTTGGTACATGTTTTGCTGATGTAATAATATTTTCATATTACACCCACCCAAATTCGGAAGGCCCTTTTATATTTGTTTTTTTTGGTTAAAATAACGAAGTAGGTCATGCGCATAAGTTACATTCGAATTTTGCAAGAAACGCAATCTTATTTTTCAACTTTGCGCCGTCCCTTACGATTTTGTTGTAATGTATATAATGCCTATATATTATGTATAATGTACTTGCTGACAGAGGAATTCCTGTCTTAACTAAATAGTTAAGACAGGATAACGTCCTTAAAATATTGTGCATTATATTTCATAATAAAATTTTTTTTTTTATTTTCTTGTCTTGTCTACTTGAATATCACATTATCTAGTAACTTTACTGTCTCTCTCACCCTTCAAACCGAAACACAGCAATGTGAACACTGCTGCTTAGCGGTAAAAATATTTGATAGTGATCTATCTACGAATGCAGGCCGCCTTTTGTATTAGGTCTACCTCATGCGAATAATTTTTAAATAGCACCAATTTGTTTGGACTTAAATATTGACGAACTAAATTGAATGTTTCGCATTCCACAAAAAACCTGAGTAGAAGGTTCCTGAGGTCTCGGGAAACTCAATTCAGTCTCAGTCAAACTCTTCAGGACGTCTATGTCTATTGGTGAAAATACTACGGACGACATGTATTTTAACCTCGATCAGTAAATATATAATATAGGTAGAAACGTTTACTGGCATGCTCCCAAGGTATAGGTATACTATCAGCATAGTGAGAAAATGGAAATCTCAAATGCAATGACAAGGCTAGTTTATTGTAAAGTGAATATTTACGCAACGACTCTGCCTCTTAAAACAATGCGTAGGTACTCTGTCTGTGAAAGGCTAAATGCATCGTCTAAATGAAAAGAAAGTTGTCGCACTCGCTTAGCCTCAGAAGAGTGATAAGTTTTTTTGAGGCATAAATAGTTGTATCTTTCTTTCCGGTAAATTAAGAATATTGATTTTTTACAGCTTAAGGCCGATGGTTTGTATTTATGGTTTAACTTTCAATTTGATACTGATCTCGAGAAAAAATAGTCTCGACAGAACAGACAGGTGAACAAGAAAGTGATCCTATAAGGGTTTAATTATTTTCGTATTGAGGCGCGGAACTCTAAAAAGAACCTGAAAGTTTTAATCTATATTAATATTATGAAGCTGAAGAGTTTGTTTATTTGAACGTGCTAATCTCAGGAACCGTAGATCTGATTACAAAAATTATTTCAGTGTTACATAGTCCATTTATCGAGAAAGGCTATAGAAGAAAGGCTATATAACAGCACGCTAAGAGTAATAACAGCATAGCATTCATGATACTAGGATTGTTTTACAACTTAACGCGGGTTAAACCGCGCGGCGATGCTAGTGCCGCTAGCAAGTACAGAGCAAACTCGCATTATAGCTGATTCAGTCTAGCCAACTAGTTGTCTGACTGAATCAGCTAATTGTGGGTGGCAACAGCAAACATCGTTTATTGTTGTAATAAATTACAAACTGATAACTTGGGTGTGGGCAGGCCAATCAAGGACAGTTGTGTTCCCACGATTAATATTATTATAATCATAACCTATCACGTATAACCCACGACTTTGATGTGCAATGTATACACAATGTATATATATATATATATATATATATATATACACACGCATGTACTTATCAGACTTTGTAGAATAGTACCTCCCTGCTGTACAAGGTGTCGTAAGAGGCGACTGAGGTAATCGAACTGACAGATGGTGGTATATGCATCCGAAACAGTGGACCTGAAATACACAGGGCGGAGGTGGGCAGCAGCATCCACGTCTTGAAGCTACGCTCTGCGATTGCCAGTACGCTTGCCC
>JACJUM010002279.1:7043506-7150030 GCA_020976665.1 Heortia vitessoides | reverse complement strand
GGGGGGGTCAACGCCAGCCCATTGTCCAAGCCCGAAATCTGACCAAACAGGCACAGCACCACACTCACTGTCCACAACCCACATGACCTCCAAGATGCCATCACAACGTTCCAAAAACAAATTAGTCACAAATGCTATCTCTCTAAAAATCCTATCCTCATAGTTTGATCAATACACTGTCGGATTTCACTTCACCAAAACGTATTCTTTCCTTTACTTCACGAGACTTCTGACACGTGCGATCGCCTCAGTTGTCAGTGAGACAATGACATTAGCCTGCAAGTTCCAAGGTCGGAGGTCCGGTGAAAAGAGGTTGATTTCGATTATCCCGACAGTGCCGCATGGACTTATCTGAAACAACAGGAAAGCGTGTTTATCAATGCAAAATCAAATCTGTTTAAGATGTTGAGGTAATTAGGCGTTTTCTTTACAATCGATAATTTCTGATTGAGTAATATTATATTGACTTTACATTATAATGTTCAATGATGTCGTACATTTCTGTCGCATGGGACACATCGCAATACAATATATTATATGTAAATTATATATATTAATAATTTGTGTAGTTTTCTCAGATAAAAAAAAAAACATGTTAGAAATTATAGTAGTCGTAAAACGATTATGTCTGCTAGCATTACGGAAATACTTTATACCGCACAAAATAATATAGAAATTGATCATAAACTCTGTTGAAATATGAGAATTTATTAGTATAAATCTTATAGGATGTAACGTATTTATGTCATATCGTAAATGCATAACACAGTTAAAACGTGCATTTACCTACTATGTCTATGACATACTGAGAGGTCACCTCCTCAATTATGAATACAAAACCTTTATTATTTCATCTAGCGAACGTTTAAGAACCATTATATCATTGTGTATAACCACAATTATGGACGTGTATATATCAGTTTTTGTGCCTACATATTATCTTTTAAAACAGTAGTACATGTACATAAATCCTTACTAATATTATAAATGCGGATGTAACTCTGTCTGTCTGTTGCGCAATCACGGCTAAACTACTCTACAGATTTATACAAAATTTGGTACAAATATAGCCTAAAACCTGAGAAAAGACAAAGACTATTTTTTAATTCCAAATATTAATTATAAGGGGTCGAAAAAGGGGAAAGAAGTTGTATGGTAGTATCGCTATTTTCAAAGTTAGAAGCTTGAGACTTATTTTTTTTAATAAATATGACAAAGTTTATATACGTTGAGAGAAAAACGTATGGTACTCAAAAAAAATTATTCCTTGCGAACGAACGCACAGACACAGCTAGTTTTAGATATAACATCAGAGTTGTCAACTTAATCCGTACGAACTATAATTAATGAACCTCTGGTGTGTAATTAAAGAGACAGATCCTTTATTGTGTTTTTGAACTATTATTTATCAATTGTATAAGTATACCTTATACTTATAGAGCTAATATTTTGCCATAAAGGTCATCGGAGACCAATCAATTTATTGATTATGACATAATAATACCAAAGTTATCATTATTTAGCAATTATTACAAGCTACAAAATATACCTTACTGAATACATTTAAGATAAAAAATAAAGATGAATGTCATGGACCGTATACCAGCAGTATTGAAATAAAAACTTTATAAAAACATAGCATACGTATTAATTGAAGTTTTATATATCATAGGTAAGGTAAGGACCGCTAATTATTTTCCTGTTAATAATAATCATTATTAAATCAAAATATTTTAATTAAAGAAGCTATGGATTTAGTGAGGTTTCTGGATGTGCGGAGGTGGCAAGAGTAAGGATTAATCTGGATATATTTGAGTAAAATTTTGCGACAAATAAGTGTAGAATTACTAAATAATGCTGCAAACAAACCAACGCTGCTGACAGCCGTATTCTGCCATTAGCGTTTTAAGCGAAGGACAGCTGCAATTGTTTTCTACTCCGATAAATATTAAGTATTGAGATCTTAAGAAGCATAGATTAAAAGTTATTTAAGAGATTGCTTTACGTGCTATTAAATATATATATATATATATATATATATATATATATATATATATATATAAAAATTGATAGACAAATTGTAGGCCTCCCCATGAAAGAGTAATGATGCCTATAATTGCCACGTTGGGCAAGCGCAATCGCAGAGCGCAGCTTTCGCGATGGGGATGCTGCTGCCCATTCCAACCTTATGCATTTGAGCTACAATGTCTCAGATGGATATACCGCCATCTGTCGGTTCTGGTACCTTAGTCGCCTCTTTGACACCTGGAATAGAGGGAGGTGCTATTCTACTCTGCCTGTACCTCAGGGCACTTGTAAGTGATAATAATTGGTTAATAGTGATAAGGACGACAATTATTTATATGTATAATGCTCAATAAATATAGATATTTCTTAGAAATCGTGGTGTTGTCTTTTATTGTTTAAATTAATTTAATAGTCACGTTTTATGTTGTATACCTAAAAAATTTTTGTAATAAACATTTGTATCCTTTCCAGGTTTGGACAGAACTCATGCCCTCAAACATTTCAGTCCGAGAAAATGCAATATAAGTTGAAGTAATTTTAAAAGATAACGTCAATAAATTTTAGTTTTCTTCAAGAGAACAAGCGTCTATAAAGATGCAGGTATTAAAATATTCCAACTGTTGAAAGAGATGATTAGGGCGTTCGTGATATTTTCAATGGCAAAGGATCCGGAATAATCGGGTCACCTGGAGAGAGGCGATCCTGCATGAGGCCCACTTGTGCCCACCTTTCTTCGGTGGAAGGCTCACCCTGGGTGGTTGAGTGTGGTATACCACTTGGACTATATACGTCGTTCCTAGTACCTAGCTGCGATATGGGCTTAAATAGATTATTCCAAAAATTGTCTTTTATTGTTTTAATATACAGATATTATATTTCCTGACACTAGACTGTATGTTTTTTTTTTCAAGTAATCATACTGCATCGTAAAATATTACCATAAGAGCATTAATTTCTAAGACCGAGTATATTATTTTAGACAAACACTTACCTACAAGTATATGTATACATATTCATGTGAACAGTCAACGATAAAATTGTGACCATTTGACACAAACATTAATATTATTAATGGTCGTAATTTCGCAAATAAAATATGCATTCGGTGATAGGAAACAACTATTTGGAGATGCATCATGTTTTAAATTAGATGCAGCAAGGTTAACATTAAAAACTTGAATCGAAATGTTACTTGAGTTTTGTAAAATAACATCACTTAATACTGAAAGGTTACAAATGACTATAATTAATTTAAAATCAGGTTTCGAGATCAGTGTTGGTCTGATTGAATTAATTTTAAACCGATAAACACGATCATCTTGCAGAATCATTTGAGAAGGTATGTCTAATTATATTATTATCTGATGTCGGGTATGTTTAAATGCAAGATTAATGCCAACTTTTACTTAAGATCGAACAGCGTGCACGAATTGGTCTTAAACTGCAATACTATTTATTATAATATGCAATAAGAGAATTATATTGTAGATAATGTAATTATCTATATTTTTAGTTTTGTTTTTTTCGTATTTAGTTCATATAAAATTCTATTTATAGTTAATCTTCTTTTGTTCTGGCTTGTCTATAACGTGTCATTGTTGGAATTGTGGTAAGCAAAATAAAATAGTTTTTTGTTCATTTGGCTTTGAAAAATGGTTGATTTTATATTTAAATAAAGTGTGTAAAAAAATAAATATTTTGTGCATTTTCCTAAAAACGATACGAAAGTCCTGAGATAATTCGACTTAATTCTAGTACACATTTTCTTAATACGTAAAAGTCAGTAATTAAAATGTATTTATTTCGATATTACACATGTTTATTTTAAGGTGTTACAGAAAATAATAATAGTGTGGTACATGTCAGGGTGTCGCAAAACCGTGACTCATTTTATTTTTCTTTCAAGAATTCGTTTACAGTATAATACAATTTTTCATTAGATATTCCTTTAATTTACATTGATATTGCTTTCAATTTTAACCGATGTTGGAATCTTATTATATATTGAAATGGATCGGTATAATAAGATAGTATTCAATTACATTTCTTTTCTTCATTCATTTCTCCATTCTTGGTACACAAGTTTACATTACCTTTAGTTTACCTTAGTACCTTTAAACTAAGTTACAACGATCAGAGACCGCTTAATTGAAGTATACAGCGAATAAAAATAACATCAATAATGTAATCATTCCTGCACATACAATAGATAGCGGCGGCAAATACGTCAAATAAGACAAATTATTTCTGATTGTTTACGTAGATTGAGAAACACGACATATTATTTCTTCGAATCAAGAACAAATCATCTTTAATTATCAAACAATTAAATGCGGCTATGCAATTACAAAGGCCTAATGAAACAATTATTATTGTCCACATAGGAGAATAAAGGACTGTATAATTTGTAATCACGTCAATCAGATCCATTTCGACATTTCGACAATGGAGATGGATAGGTAGTTACTTGATTTGTTGCACATAGTATCATTCGGTGATTGCAGCATACGAATTTGACCAAGATTTGCATTAAAACGATGCTACTGAGAACATTTGCTTGTAATGTAATAGTTGATATGTAAGAAATAATTACGTCAGCGAGTGAGCTGACCCGAGCATTGCTAACGTATTTCTTTATATCTTAGTGCCGTATTACAAATTAGAGGTCTAAAAAGTATAAAACTACTACTAGTAGTAGTTCATGTTGTACTATTCTACTCCGTGAGGTACCGGCAGAGTAGAATAGTACCTCCCCTGGTACCAGGTGTTGTAAGAGGCGACTGTGTATGTCCACCCGCAACAATGTAAATGCAATAGGGTGGAGATGGATGGCAACATTCCCGTCGTGAAGCTGCGCTCAGCGATTGCCAACACTCTTGCCTAGCGCGGCAATGATAGGCAAATTTCTTTTTTCTTTCAATTATAAGTTATGAAGGTATGTACTTTATTTTGTTCTATGTTTTTCTTACTCATATTAAATAATTGTATCCCACAATAATGTATAATTATTTCATAGAAAAACACGTCACGATTTTTATCATAGAACTATTTTATGAATAAGATTGAACCAGATAGGCGGATAGTATTTTATCTGCTAGAAAAACTTTTCAACAGTATTTAGGTAATATGTATATGCCATAATCGCGTATCAATGTAACATAGAATTAGATAATAAATGATCTAATTGATAAATATGAGAATCAAAGTAGTAATTGGTAGAAATTTCGTATTCAGTTTTATAAAATTTCTTTCTTAGTTCTCCTTCACAATATAAAAGGAACCCCAGGAGTTGACATGTCAGTCAGTCAGACAGCTTCTCCCTTAATCCAATATATATATATATATATATCTATATATAAATTGTTTTATTTAATGTTTTATTTTAATAAAAATTTTTGCTAGATTCTTGTAAACTGTTTAATTATTGGTCTTTAATTGTTTGTTTTGTTCTGATTTATTTTGTATGCGTTTCAACTTTGTTTTGTACCTTGGGTGTGACTTCTAATGGCTGGTATGATAATGATAAATGCACCTTATTCGTTTATGATAAAATGACGTATTACAACTAAATTATATTGATGTCATGTATAATAGTACCGTACAATACCTATAGTCATGGTAGTGAGCGACCGTGGGGTACCGGTAGTTAGTTAGTTATATATTATCAACGTTGACGTAAAAATAAGGCATAACAATTCAAAGATTACGTCATAAGTTATGTGTTATATACACTTCATGATTATTAATAAGGGTTTCGGTGTCTTAATTAATTCAAGTGCAAATGTAATTTGTAATTTTATATAACTTTTTATACAACTGTATCTTGCAAGAGGAAATTTTGTTAAGATTCTACAGCATGATAAATTGAATAACTTAGTAACGTAATGTAGTTTCATCTGCGTAATTACGCGTCGCTACACATATAATAATGATTATTATTTATATGATCTTCATAATTACGACAATTTCTTTGTGAGAAGCGATTTGAATGGATACGTCTATTGTCTTTAGTATACCAGGCATGGCTCGTACATTGCTAGTTGCTCTATCACCGACATAGTCAATGTTTTCTCTTGATGACAGTTAGAGATAGAGCTATAAAATACTCGTATATGCTATGCGCTTTATTGTAACGTATTTATTGTTACTTTGGAACATTTTTTAACAAATTTCACTCGGAAGGATGAGAACCAAATAGTGCACATAGTAATTTAGTTAAGTCTAAACAACATCTAAATAAGGCAAAACTACTTTCTAGATACATACATACATCTCGACTGTATTCCATCACGGTAGGCAAAAACTAAGGATTTCGTTTTCGTAGTAGTCCTTTCATAGAGACTTATTTATTTTTGATTCTTCTGACCTGGCCCTTCTGTAATACTTCTTCTACCTGGTTAAGCTATGTTCGTCTAGGTCATGCTTTAACAATCTTCTATTTACTTCTGCAATATATAACTGTTTAGTCCATCTTCTATTTTCACCCATATCTTATATTTTTCTTATATTTATACCTAAAATCAATGTACAGATTCTATAGTAGTTAGTTGTCTTAAATACCAGTCAACACTGATATATTCATTATTGCTATCTACCTAGAATATCGATATAGTTTATTTTAAGTCAGTCTATTAGGGGATTATTCTGTTTATAGATTTTTAGATTTAGGACAGTCACATTAATCTTTTTAGCTTCAGAACACTGAACGCTATTTAGTGGTAGAAATAGGTGAAAGTGAAGTAATAATGCGTCTTTTATTCGATATCTATAATACGTGAATTTAAACTTTAAATGATATAGAAGCTGTGATGATATAGAAGATATAGAAAAATGATATATATATATATATATATATATACGCATATATATATATTTACTGAAAGGAATTTACGCGAGTGAAATCGCAGGGCCGTGTTAATGTTTAATGAAATAATATTCTTGGCTAACCGTTGTAAACATTATATTCTGAACCGGTATCTTATAAGTTTACCACATTCAGGTTCATCTGACGATTACTGTCTGGATATACGACTAACGAATAGGTCATGATTAAACCGCTGTTCATTTTGAACGGACTAGTCAATTAACATAATGTTGCAAAACTCGACGGATTTCCTTGATAGCCTCGGAGTCGTAAAGTCATATCGCATGTCTCAGTCGTAATGTTGTTAGTTATATTTATTGTAAATTTGATTGTCGTAAACAGGACAACTTTACACTTATCCATAATATTGATCGTGTAAGCTGTGCTCTGCGATTGCCAACACGCTTGCCCAGCGCGGAAATTATGGGCAAAATCCCTCCTTTCTTGGGGAGGTCTATGACCAGCAGTGGGCTTCTAATGGCTGATATAGATCTATACAAATAAAATGAATAGCCGAATTTTATGTACGCGTGTAACTCTACAACGAGAATTGGGTAATATTTTTTTGTTGTGTTTGTAAATGTCAAAACTTAGTTGGATGTCAACGATTCAACGGGATCGGGTATGAAAATAAAGGTTTACCTAATTTTTGTTAAGGCATTAGTTTATAGGTTTCCCCAAAGATCCTCCCCAAAGAACAGGATTAAAACTCACACAATTAAAACGTCCTATGTACCCGAACGAAGTTGGGACGGTCGCTAGTATTTTATAAACCTTTACATGACAATCAGGGCCCCGCGGTTTCACCCGCATTAAGTTGTAGAACTTTTATTTCATCATTCGGGTGATTTCAAAAGAATCCTTTTTGTGCAAAACATTAAGTTTCTATTGCTTAATGTTTGGACCCTGTATTGACATGTCTGTCAGATTTTCCTTTTACAAATAGAGATACAAGATAGATTATGATTGCTAATGGCACAGATATGAATTACCTCATCCATATATTCATGAATAGTGTAAAAAAAATCCTAACTACTATATTTTCGTCGTAGGTAATAATAGCGTTTTGGCACAGCGGTGAATCCGTCCAACATTTCACATGCCATCCCTATTATTATACAAGGCACGAGATATTTTTTCCCAATTACCCTTATTACTTCAGTTGGCGTACTAATCGGTATGTTCAAGTAATTGTGCATCATAATGGATAATGATACAACTCGTACGAGTATTGTATGAGATCTAATAACGGAGATAATTGATAATGAGAGCCATTCGGCCACAATGAATCTTTCATGGATTCATCTGACCATGATTTCTGCGAAACTATTATGAGTACTTCTGTTGTTCATTTATTATAACTAAATTTAAATGCGTTAAATGCACATTCAACGAGAATTATATATAATTGTTCATTAACAAATAAACCTTGTGTGTGTTTTCTCTTGCAAGATTTTAAGAGCTGCTAACGACTAAATTTAAAAAAATGAGTCTAATTACAGCCCTATTTATTTTTTAAATCAAAATTTTAGATACACGGTTGCAGGTCTACTGATATTAATAGTTCGTTACCGCACAATTTTGGAAGATTAAGCGTCGATAAAGATTCTACAGAATAGCCATTATCTGTGATTGTATCTTGGCATGGTAGTGTAAAATTATATAATTTTATAGAATTCAATACATACAAATTTCTCTTTTATTTAAAGAATTGATATACAAGATGAGAATATAAATATTTACTCGTGCATAGTATATATATTAATTAACCATCAATATTATTGTTTATTGCTACAATAATGAATATTGAAATGACTTTTTAATGCTAGATAGATTTTGGAAAATTACTATTAAAACGGATTCTTTGCGATATCGAGATATAAGAAGATACGAAAACGACATAGCCTCGCTGATTTTTAATTTTTTTAGACCAATAAGGTATACAGTCCTCTTCATAGTAAGCATCACTGCAACCTATAGGCTAGTAATATCACAAAGATATCACTAGTGCGTTGCCAACCTTATGACTTGAAGGTATTGTGTCACATTACACTATGATTACACTGCCTCTCTCACAATTCAAACTGGAATACAGCAATGCAAACACTGCTATCTGTTGGTAGGAATAGGTGAGAGTGAGGTTCCAATGCAGATGACCTTTCTATTAGGTTAAGGATAATAGATTACATAAGATCTTAAGATCATGGCTAGTCATGGAGACCATGTAAAGGCAAGCGCGGTGTGAGAAGCCCACCCACAAAGAGGGTAGGCGATCTTACTGGAACAGCAGGATCGCGATCGATGTCACTCGTATCATTCAAGCAGTATTATTAAAAGTCAATCCAGCAGTGGTTGTCCTCTTCGACTCTTCAGCTCCTAATGGTCTGATATTGTAATAATAATCAAGGAACAGATTATACAAATTAAGTACAAAATCATAGATTTTTGTTTATTTAATAATTTAAAAGTGCCTATCATAGGCCTACTTAAATAAAGATATATTTGGCTTTGACTTTAAACAGTAATAGAAGACATCTAAATACAAAGTGCGGTGGAGAAACGCACACATAGACAACGCTCACGGACTGTATATCATATTCTGTATATCTCGCACCGGCTGGGATGGCCACGTTCCGATCCCGCAACCTTGTGGGGGGTGCGGGATGTAACGCCGAGCCAATTAAATATGAAAACTGAAGTACATACATGTTACCTTCTGATCCTTGTGGAATTAAGCATCATATACGAGCTTTAGAATATTCATCTACGTGTATTTTAGGAGAAATTAATTCACTTGTATAACACATTGATATCATGTTTACTGAAAACAAAATAAACCTAAAAGGCCATTATTCACATGAATTCGTTGTACATTACGATAACTTCTAACAGCTTTGTGGGTTTAAGCCATACAAAATGACATCGAGTGAACGTCTTTCCAAATTATCTCATTTTGCGCATTAATTAAGACATATCAAAGGATCCTATAAAAGTATATTTCCCAGCGCATCTCTTCATTCCTTATTTCTTTTTTTTATATTTTTACATGTGTAGTAAAAATCTAACCTATTGTATAATACATTTATTATTAGTTTGTTACGCTTTTAGTACTTAACCAGAAAACTTATTTAGATGTGAACTTTTGATTCCAGTGAAGTTCCCATAAAATTCCCATTAAATAAAGTCCATGTGGACGAAATAGCGGTTAAAAAGTTAGTATTTCATATTTGAATGTAGCAAGGTTTAAGTTACGAATTTATCAAAGTAAAAATTATTGTTATTTTTCAAACTAATTAATCTAGATACATAGAAACACCGGAACATACTTCTGCAGAGTCAATGCTAGGGTAGTCATCAAACGTCAACTGATAGATGAATTCTTTGATAAGGAGTAAACCAAGGGGCGAAAGAAAGTCAAATGATTACTTCGGGTTTTATCGGTAGATACTAACTAACCTGCTATGAACTTATTTATGAGATCTATCTGGTGCCGGCAGATTAGTATTAAAGTAGGACACTCAATGATCTATTGTTTAAATGACTCTTATAACACTTTAAAGTCATTGGTAATTTATGTTTGTGTTTGCTCTGTGTATGGGTGTAAAATATATGTATTTAAGTAGTATATTTGTGATTCCTCTGTTGTCTGGCATTCGTAACACAAGTGCTTTAAGCGACTTACCTCGGAGTCAGGTCAATGTATGAGATGTTGTGGGAATTTATTATTATTATTATTATGTGAAATTGTAGTAAGAAAATTCATTGATAGTTTTTTGATTTTTTTTTGACGATTTGAAAGTGCTTATGATAGACCTACTTATATAAAGAATATTAGATGTTGATACCGGCAAAGATCCTCTTTCGATATGACCACTTTCAGTTAATAAACAGATTACGCCAAGCTTGAGGGTATATTGGTCTCATCAATCTCAATTTAACAAGGCCCATAAAAGGCTCTAGTCTCTTCAAAGTCATGTGCAATATATATACACATACATAAATGAATCGCACCAACCGTTGCCTGCGAGCTTACGTAATTTTTACATAAGTAACCGGACCAAATGTAACTGGCTATTTGCACGCGAAGGAAATCGTTCATTAAATAGTTATCTATAGTTATGTTTGAGGAACTGCAATTGATAATTCTAAAATACGACCAATAAGTTTTTTTTTCATTATTATACTCAGTACATTCTTACATGAATCTAAAAAAAAATTAAACAAGGTCAATAAGTCTCCTGCTATAAAATGGTGGTGCCAATGGTCCATGTAATTTTAGCTTATAGCCTTATTGATAATCAGCATGCTATCAGCCCTAAAATGAGAGAACTTGGAAGTATGTATGGTGTGAACTTTTAAGATATGGTGTAAAAAATGATGTTGTGACAACAATAGACAAAGGAATGTTGATATGGTTTGGACAAGGTGAAAGAATGGGTGAAAGTAGAATGACTACACAACAATATAGAGCGGAAGTGAATGGAAGAGTTGGTATAGGATGACCTAGGCGAACATATCTTAACCAGGTAGAAGAGGTATTAAAGAAGCGCTAGGTCAGAAGTACCAAGAATAAACGAGCATGTAAGAAGGGACTAATGCAAGGAATGGAAGCAATAGAGGTATGCCAAGATTGTAACAAGTGGGTATCCATAGTCTCTGCCTACCCCTATGGGACTCAGGCGTGATGTATCTATATATGTACGTATCAGGCGTAGATTTTCTACTGTTGGACATTGGTCATTCCGAGTGATTTTCATAAAAACCGATTGTTTAATCTCCATTCCAGAACAATACGGCCTCATTGACCGTCGGTGCGGGTGCTGCGTCTAGCTAGCCCATTGCCACCTGATCATCCGCGTGATAATGGCGATAACATATCACCAACTTTTTATAGCATTATTAATGGAAGTAACAATTTTTTTTATTTTAGATTCATTAATATAAGTTAGGCGTCGATTGCTCCAGATTTCATGTTTATATTCAAATTTTACTCGTTAGAACAGTGTCATAAAACATTAAAATGGTTTGTGTCTTGATCCATATCTATATTAAATAATAAGATATGTTTTTTTTAAATAATTAATTAGAAACTAGTTTTAAAAATCAAGGACAATTGTGTATGTCTTATGTAAAAGGTTGTTTTGACACGCCCTACTTTTGGTCATCTTTAATGCCTAGTATTGCAAAATAGCTGTCAAACCGGAGTAAATTATATATTTTAGCGGTAACAATAGATGGGTATGGACGTAAATAATGCGGTTAGATACTTATCGCTGATTTTATTTACTTTGTTATTTAACATATTGTGAACGCATTTTTAGTTGCGTAATGGACTTGAATTCTTGACAAGCAGAACTGTAGGTGTAACGTTTGTTAAGACTTAGGAACATAAAATTATAGCTAAAGTTAACTACAGAAAAGTATATCTAGAAAATAGTTTATTATTTTATAAAATAATAATAAGGACACCTGTGAATTACGTTTTTTTGTAGCCAAGTTTAGTTGTGCAATGGACCTTCTTACTATTATTTTACTTAATTACTTTTAGATTACAGAAATAAAAAGTTTGTAAGTGTAAATATTTGTTACTTAATGAAGCAAATGTGATTTTTATTCCAGAAGATGTTAGGTTCACATAGATTAAAACCTACATATAAGTTTCTTTAAACATAACAAGTTGAATCGGTCCCTTGCTGTATTTGTCTTAGGAGTCCTGTTTATTCCTTTTGTCTTGGGATCCATTTTTACTTATTTAAAATATAATTCTACAAAAACTACTCAAAACACTAGTTTTTAGACTTTTGGAGGCGATTTTATAAATTAGTCTGAAAGTATTCGAAGTTTTTAAAAACACATTTTTATTACAAGCATTTCAGTGCTTACAATTCAGCTTATTCGCATATATGTTACGATATACACTACAATATAAGTTTGAATTAATAAAGATTGATGTTACTTCAAATCCACAAATTACAATAGTAGATTTAATAGTAAGTATAGTCTACTTTTGTTTATTATTTTCCGTTGAATTTCATCGTTTTTCTATTAAAATTGTGGATTATAATGTACCGTACCGACATGTCCTGTATAAATCTATACATAAATGCTATAATTTTTCACATCATTAGTCGAGCTGTGAGGTAACACGTCGCCATATTCTAGCCGGTTTCACTATCTCATAATATAGGCCAACCGGTTCCATTGCTCCGAACTGCACTCTGTATTAAAATTATAACATTTGCCTTCTTATTTCTGCATCTATTTTTCATGTCACATTGACCCTTCGTTAGCATTGCAACGTAACGTTTAATCTGACGGAAATCATAACAATGAACTATATATTACCAAAACAGAACAATTAGTTGAAAATAATCATTCTTCTACAGGTTACCTTCCCTAATTGTCCTTACTCTGCCTGCATAATGATTTTTATACTGTCTTTTCATTTGCATGGAACTCTCTGTTTCAATGCTTTCTTAGCTCATTTAAAAAATGGAGTAAATACGTGGTCGGCTGTTCATGCGATTATGTGCGCAGCCCCTTATGTTACATTGGCCCTTATTGGCTACTATTGGCTTAAACAATAAGGCGTGCCCGCCTGCCTATTTTGCCATTTTCGTGGTTAAATAAAATACTACTCAATTCAATTGGTGTCTCTATTTATCGTGTTTTTTATAAATTCTACTAGCAGCGCCATACGGTTTCACTCGCGTTAGTTGTAGAACAAACCTAGTATAATTTATGCAACGCTGTTATTGGTTCTAGCGCGACGTAATACATTGTTTGTATCAAACAAATAAGAAAAGTTAACACTTTAGAATCTTAAACAAACAACGAACTTTCAGTGACACCCCGACCTTCTGCAATAGTCTATATTTAAAATGAACAGGGTGATTTATTTCCATAATCAGGTTAACTAACCCACTGCTATTTATTCTAAATTCAACACCTACTTATTCCTCTAAAGGTCACCCAATAACAACTTTCAAATAGTTTTGCACTGTCATAATTTGTATCACTTTAGTATTTAGTAATCAAACAACCGAAAAATTCATCCAAGGTTGATTAAATTCTCAAATATTTTAGGTATTAACTTTGAAATTGAAAAATGCTGAAAAATTGCTGTTTAATTTTTAGAGAGGAATAAGCGATGACTACCTTTGGCAAGTTAACATTTAATAACTTAGTTTAAACAAGAACCTGATTTGATTACAGTTCAGGAAATCTTTAAAACAACTTTTTAATAAAACTTTATAAATCTACACCATTACAGTCAATGGAAGTCTACTACTGGGTATAAGCCTCCTCAAGTAGTTTTTACAGAACATTAATTTTATTAACTCAACGAGATTATATAGGTAAAATCAACTAGTTTCTGTAAGGCTATGTATGACTCAGCCTGATATAACCTGTAACGAGCAACATAACATTAGTGTTGGAATAATCAATTTCTGTAACATTATCTACACAGACAGTTATTAAATAAATCATGGTTGCCGGTATACAATCATGCCACTGGGTTAATAGAGACTTTTCTCATCTCATTTAATATTCCTCAAAACGGTGAGCGCTGATTGCTTCAGGAAGTTAACTATTCACATACCAAACATTAATAAGATAACGGTAGTTTTAATTAACATTATAGTTAATAATATAGTTATAAATATACCGTAAGCACCCTTGGATGTAATCATTTCGTGCTCGAACGGGAACTTATTTATTAAAAGATTTAAATGTTTTATCACAGCAGTATTTTTATTGCATCCTTTCTGTATTAGTGAAACACGTGGTGGAATTACTGGGTACTGTGGTGTAATGTGTAGGTCTTAAGCTCTATGACGCGGGAGTGATAACTTTGGGTAACATCAGCTTTTATACGTATTTATATATATATATATATATATATGTTATATATATGCAAACTGTCACTGTTAGAAAAAGATACTTTCATAAAAATAGAGTTAGTGTAATAAAATACACTTCTTAGTTTACATAAATAATATAATATATACACACAACATCTCATACATTGACCTAACTCCGTGCTCTTGCTTGAAGCACTTGTGTTATGGACATCAGACAACGGAATTACAAATGTGATACTTAAATACATATTATTAACAACCAGACACAGGACAAAACACAAATACCATCATATGAATACTTATAATTTCCCGGGAGGGAATCAAACTCACGACTCTTGGCGGCCCATTTGATCAGAATCCCTACCATCTATTGGGCCCACAAAAAAATATTTTACAGTGATAAAATCGCATAGTACGTGACTAGTTTAAACCGGTTCGATAATCTGAACAGCCATTCATTTTTCGACACTATCAGATCCCAGTAATCAATAGGTGCACCACAACAAAAGATAAACATTCATGTTTAAGCCAATTTAAAGAAAATGTTCACTTTCTTTTTCTCAAAGATTGGGCTATCAATGATGATACATAACACTATCTCAGTTATGTACATGATTTATCTGTTATCATGTAATTAAGAAGATTACTTCTATATGTGATAGACTTCGATCTTTATCGTTATTTGTTCGCAACACGCGAGAGTTCCGATACTAATGTTCTATTATGAAATATTCATCAGTCAAATCAAATATGTTGGAGCATTAAATTAAAGTTCTTTTACCTTTAAGATCAGTGAAAAAGCTATGATTAAAAGATAATACTTTACGACTCGTAAAAAGTGTGCACGTAGAGCTAAATACCTTGTCATCAAGAGTAGCTACGCGACAAGGTATTTAGCATTTCTGTTACGCTGTTTCTGGTGGATAAGATAAGCCCATTTCAAGACCTCTAACAAGACCTAGAATAGAAGGCTACTATTCTATTCTGCCGGTACCTCACTCTGAAATTCTAATAACTTAAAACGTCAATAATTTTCAATAATGAACAGTTGTTCATTATCATTCTCATCAAAGTAGCCGTAGCTGTAGTTTTCATAAGGTAGACCTCTTACAAAGGTCATCTACATTGTACCTCACTCTCACCTATTTCTCTTCACCTTCTTATCTGTCATGTCAGATGACAGATGTCAGTCAACTCAATTTATGAAATGTGGAGTGAATTTATGAAAAAGTAAAAAAGAATACATATCTTCAACGAAACCATGCATCAGTCGAACATTCTTGTTATTACTTGATCTCATATTCACAAGCATTAACATATGTATAGATTAGTCTTTACGTATAAATAAGTTAAATTGCATATTCATTTATTGATAAGAGGCATGCATTTCAAATATCATATCAAGATCTTTGATAGAAAGCAAATGCATGCGAGTGTTTTACGTAGCGATGATTCTGGTATAATGGAATTTGACATGATAATCTCTTATTATTCATATAAAATAGATATAATCATGTGTAGATTTTATAATAAAATCTACACATGATTATATCTATTATATAAAGAGGTAAAGTTGTGTAATTGTGTACAATATTTATATATTTGCTTAATTTTTTCTTTTACTTATTAATTTAATTTAAACAGCAAATGAAAAATACTTTTATGTAACTGAAATAATTGGAGCTCGTCTTGACTATAATTTTTTAATTTTGATCTATAATTGTTTAAAGTAAAAAGGTACAACATATTATTTTATTACAAATGCATTTCAATTATGTCGGTCCAATTTTGGCGCGTTCCGTAGTGTTTCTTTCTTGTGCGTCAAAGGTCGTGGGTTCAGTACCCACCCAGTACAAATAATTATATGATGATTTTTATTTAAGTAGTATATTTGATACCTCTGTTCTCTGATGTACGTAACACAGGTGCTTTAAGCTATTTATCTCGGAGTCAGGCCAGTCATAAGAGGATGAATTTATTCTTATAAAAAAATATATATTTCATAATTGTATTTATTCTACATAAAATATAGTCTAGTAGTGCAGTCATAAGCAATAATATGTGTTTTTTATATATTTGTGTATTAAATATGTATTTAAGTATTACATTTGTGATCCCTCTGTTGTCTGATATCCGTAACACAAATGCTTTAAGTGACTCATCTTGCAGTCATGCCAGTCATGAGATGATTAATATATTATTATAAAAAAAATATATATTTCTTGATCCAGTTATTCTTGATGAAATCAAGCTGTATTTCACTAAGAATAACTAGCACTAATTTGATCACTGAACACCGATAATTTCCCTAGCAACTCAGGCTCGCTAAATAAAATCGAAAGTGCAGAGAAAACAAAGAGTATTTATTGCGCAATCGCTCTACTCCACTTGATAATGGTCCATTCCACAACAAGTTTACGGCTGTTGAAACTTTACGTATTGTAGTATTAAGATAGTACAATACGTCTAGTGACTATAGAAAAAGCTTTTAATTCTAGCCGGTTTTTAAACCTGTCTACATACTCTCCTGCTTTTGATTGTTTGGAGCGCACTATAATGTAACTCAAACCCAAATTACTCAAATCAATAAGTTCATTTGTCTATTTTTTTTTTCCTTAAACAATGTCCCAGATTATTTTGAATCGAAGATAAGACTATACAATACAAAAAAGTTAATTGAGTTGTCTAGAACCAGCAAACAATTGACAGTATATACATTGAGATACATTTTAAAAAAAGGAATATTGTTGGTACGTATTCGGTAAAGTACATAAGTCTGCATAAAAAAATCTATTAATTTATAATTTTAACATACATATTAAGTTGGAAAATAGGAGTTGCTAGCTAGATAGAAAATCTCCGGAAAGACTACAAATCTGTAATTGTCAGTACATACAATATTTCTACGGGTTGAAATATGAATAGAAAAATATGTATTCTCCAAGAATTAATAATAGGACGTGATTTTAGTAAAAAGCGGATGATGTCGAAGCGGACCGCTAGTACCTGGATATATACAGAACAAATTCTTGTATCAGAATAACGCTGCACAGTCGTCAGACATATCATGCGACGGTGTTAATAGACGGCGGCACTGGTGGGAATCAAGAGTACATTGTATCGCGAACCGATTTCGCCGTCGAAACAATCTCGGGCGATTACCAAGTAATCAACTGCTGCGAGATTAGATTTATGCAACATTATGTAAACATATGAAATAGTTAATAGTAATTGGTTTATGGATTTGTAGTTTGTAAATACTACATGCGAAATTGTAACAATTTTGTGATTGTTTTGAGGATAAGGTCTCCGAATATCCCTAGGTGACGATGCTGATCCTGAATTTCCCGAGGTACCGAGACATCGGTATCCCGCAAAAAAACTAGTGGAAATAAAACTAAGAAAACACTTCTTACTGCTTTGGAATGCGGTTAATTGAAGTTATAATTATATACGGTTCTATACTTTTAAGATGCGATTTTTAAAAACGTAATTGCAATTAAAATTATTTATTAAACAATTCCTTGCAGTGTAGTAATGCGAAAAATTAAGCATTGAAAGTATAAGTGTAGGGGATCTAATTCGTGTGCTGCATTGGCAATTGCTTTACTAGCATTCTGACTGCAACTATATTCTATTGGCTTTTCTCGATCCTGCTAGAACTTTTGCATTCCTGGAATCAAAATATCCTTTGTCCCTCTGTCAAAGAAAAATGTTTCAGTTTATCCTGTCGTTTACGTATGGTATACTGAGGTACAACGGATTACTACATGTCGCATGTCATTATGGACACATATGTTCCAGGAATTATTATATCTGTGTGATAGGAATCTGTGCGATACCATGGAAGACGAGTCTAGGAAACACGCTCTGTGGATAGAATCATAATGACCTGGTCAGTTCGGAGACGTCTGCGGGAACTGGAGCACAACATTGAGTGAGGAGTAATCCGAGTTGCCCCAAAAAGAGCGGTGATGTATAAATTACGCTGAGCAAGTCTCATGAGGGGAAACAGTTGCGTCAACACACAACGATTAAGAAGAAGTCCTGAGTCAAACCGATCCGACTATTATAACTGCATAGGCGATGCGTAGTGGTGGATTAATTAAAGAAACCATAGGGAACCTCTTGTGAATAATAATATTAAATAAAATTCAGTTTATAAAAAAAATGAGTATCAAATATCCAATTTCATAAAGCACTTCATTTATTCGTGCAGACATGCAACAGACAGACAAACATACATATATATACAATAGCGACCCACCTTGGCTTCGCACGGGTAGACAATTGTTTTAAGCCTTGAATAAAACATATATGGATCCGCTAAAACTGTCATTGTTTTGAAAATGTTGTACCCACGATCTAGCCCATTAGCATCGCATGCGATGAAAATCTTTACATGGAAATTTTTGTCATACCTTGGATTACACTATTTATTAGTAACGATTCCTGTTTTTTTAATAACAAATATAGTCTATGTTACTCAATATGTATAGTCTATGTAAAAAAATTTCGAAATCAGTCTAGTAGTTTTTAAGTTAATTTGTGCCAAATATACATATTTATATACATCGTTTCCTCTTTATAATATTAGTGTAGATTTAGATTAGTATGGATCGACTAACTTGGCTTACTATGCCAAACTAAGTATATACAACCTGTTTCGTCCACCAGCCGGACACGCTCAGTTACCTGTATTTCAGCAACAGCTAATTATACATGGGCTAATTACGTTACATATTTTCGTTTTATGCAGGCAGTCGCAATCTAGACAAATTGCTGGGACGTTATTGCACGTATGACAAAATACTGTCTGAAACGTCAACTAGACTAGACACTTTACATGTGGTAGACCTGAGGTAGAGCATGAGGTCAACGACCTTGTGGAAGAAATATTGCACATTGCCGTGGTCAGGTTTGAAAGGTGAGAGGAGCAATGGAATTACTGGGTAATGTGACATAATATTGTCAAGTGGTTGGCAAAACCTAGAGATATCACGCTGCGGTTGCGTATCATATAGGCTGCGGTGATATTAATTATTACGCGGACTGTATGCTTGTATGTCGACCGAATACAAAAGTACTTTAGAATCAAGTGAAAACTAGGAATAATTTTATTAGAAAAGAAGTTGCTGCACTAAAATTAAACAAGTTGCCTAAAAACATTCTTTAAAAATTTGAGTTCAAAATAGAAAAAAATCGCTTTAAAATCAAAGCGAAAGATTTCTGAAAAAACTTTTTAATAGCTCCAGTGAGCAAATTAACACTTACCATCTCTTTGTAAACAGTGATAAACGAGACTGTTTACTTTCGGTACGTGTATGTTAATTGTCAACGCCACAAAACAGTTAATCTATTCGTAATTATATCAATGTATCTAGAAAACGTTCTATGAAACGTTTCTATCTACGATTCTAAACACTTGTCGAAAGAAATTTCTAAATTTCATTCTATAGGTCGGTGGAGTTGTAAGGTTCTGGAAACGAGATCATACACGGGACTGAAGTAACGTAGGTCGTCTTTGTGGATACCAAGTAGATAGAAGATCGGACTGTAACTCTAAGACCGTTCTAGATATAATCCGCAACAATTAGATCCTATTCTGAATCTCTTGGTGAGGCGTATGACCAGCAGAAGACATCCAACGGCTAATGTTATGATAAATATTCTTTTTCATATTCTTCTTCTTTATACCCAAAACAACCTTTATTACATAAGCTGCACTAAAAAAACCTAGGTTCAGACCCAATACTATTAAGATATTAGATCCATGATATCATTTAACGTGTCATTTGCGTCAGATGAAATTTCTCACCGTCTGCCTTTTAAATAAAATGTTAACCTTTGTAAACAGGTTAATAGGGCAGTCATCGTTGATACCAGCTTGAGAGTGAACTCATCGTCAAATTAATTATAAATGTCACTTGAGCTACAGTTATGCGCGTATGTTGGGAAATATTTTGTTGACGAAATTTCAAAATTTTAAAGTTTGGTTAATGCATAGGTGACACAAAAACCTCCTCCTTTTTTTTAAGTCGGTAGAAATGTCCCTAACAGTTAATATTATACGTGAAACTAAAAATACATACAGTATTAAATTTACAGTTTACACAGTTAATTAACTTCAAAATTTGTCTGGTAAGTCAGTATGAAACTTTGCCGTTCTTAAGGTTATTCGAATGAAATTTTTCTGAAAAAAAGGTTCTTCTTTAAAAGTCAAGAAACACGTGTAAAATTGTTTTTCAATATTACCTTTAAAGGCGGAAATAGGGGTGATTGCATGTTCGTATAAAAGTTCTACAATTTAACGCGCAATTTAACGTTCTACAAAACTACTGCTGGTCTAAGGTGGAGATGGGTAACTCAGAACAGACCACAATTGAAATTATTATAGGAGGCTTATGCTAATGCTTAAGATTAGAGACATTTTATAAAATAAAACAAACGACACTAACATTTACAACTTCCTCTAACCCCAGAATAAAGGGCTATAATAACAGGCCCAATAGCGCAGATTGTAGTGATTCTGTCTTGTGTGCTAAATGTTGTTAGTTCGATTCCCACCCAGTTCGTGCCTGGGTGTGTAATATGGGTGTGTATATAAGTAGTATATTTGTGATTCCTCTGTTGTCTGGCGTCTGTAACACAAGTGCTTTAAGCAACTCGCCACGGAGTCAGGTCAATGTATGAAATGTTGTGGGAATTTATTGTAATTATTATTATTATAATAACATGTGTAATAGTGTGGATATGCTATATTTTGTGAATTTCCGCATAATTACTGCACGAGTCATGCATCAATAGACCCAATTTTGTAGGCTATGCAACTACAGTCAGCCACGAGGAAACTCAAGCATGATTGATCGATGTAGGTAGGTAATAACAGCATAGGTCTACAAACAACTGTTGGTGCTAGACTCCACCTACCGGTTGACAATATTTTATAGCAACAAACAACTCTGGTTCTTTTATTAGTCTACACCGGTCAAAGGTACGTAGTCCTGGTAGAGATGCTACCCATTAGACATTTATAGACTTTTTTAACATATAAATACGAAACTCTCAAAATTCATCATCATCATGATCATTACGAGCCCGATGGCGCAGATGGTTGTGATCCTATCTTGTGCGCCAAGAGTCATGGGTTGGATTCCCACCCAAAGCATAATATTTATATGATGATATTTCTGATTCCACTGACGCCATTAGTCTGGCGTCTTAACACAGAGTCAGCTTAATGTATGAGATTTTGAAGGAAGTTTTTATTATTATTATTTATCATCATCATGACAGTCTTTAGAAATCTACTGCTAGACATAGACCCCTCCAATAAAGGGTGAATTTTGCCCATAATTGTCGCACTGGCCAAGCGCGTTGGCAATCGTAAAGCGCATCTTCTGCGACATGGACGCTGCTGCACATCTCCGCCCTGTGCATTTGAGCTACACTGTGGATGAATACACCGCCAACTCTCGGTTCTGATACCTTATTCGCCTCTAACGACACCTGGTACAGAGGGAGTTATTATTCTACTCTACCGGTCCCCATGGAAAATTATAGTTATGGAAATATTATTATATGACCCATCTGAAGTCGGCAGACGTGATTAAGGCAGACGTAATTAAATGAGCAGTATGCTAGGTGACTCTTTAACCTAACCTGTATTTCGAAATGGAAAATATAGAAACTTACATGTAATGGCCTTACTAAACAAATCAAAGAGAGTAGAGTTCATTTTATGGGCACCATTTTATGTTTGATACAGCGACTTTTGTACGTGTCCGCATTTATTATATTGCACATTTAGTGGACGAGGTAATCATCCATTTTCCCTAGGAAAAACAAGTTTTTCAAACATGTATTCTATCTAGATTTTAACAGGGTTTATTTATGAAGACCGCATTCACTTTCTATCCTGCACCAATGATTCAATAGCAATGCCTTCAAAACAAAACACGCAACTCACGTGCACTTACAACGAATATTAGACCCAATGTCTTACTAATAGAGTTTACTGTTTGCGATATTACAAAATGGAATAGGTTAACCTGTAGCAGATTGTATATTAAACGTAAACAAAGGTTCTCAGAGTAAAAAGTCGTGCTAAATGATTACTCACGGTTGCACCACCCAGTTAGTAATTAGCTTAAACTAGCGACCTGCCTTTATACTCTACATACAGACTATGTTATTTATAACATAGTCTGTATGTAGAGAGCTGTTTGATATTGCATACTAAATAATCACTTCTACAACTGTTGTTATTATAGACTGTTGTATCACTATGTGATTAATTATGCAAATGCTCAATTTGTTCCGATAGAATCGCTTGAGCAGTAAAGTTAATAAAGCTCGCTGAACCGATTGTTCTATTTGTAATAAAATATATTTATTTTTTCATTTAATACGAGAATCATTAGCGTATAATTTGTAAACTAGTTAGATATGGGGGCACGGCAGTGCCCCCACCAAGTCGAGCAAAAAAGCGTCACGGCCGTACCATCCTTTTCTCGAAGCAACTCGGAGCAATTCAGGCCATTTTCGACCCCCTGTAACTTCGTTGTGGATAAAACTAGAAGACTGAAATTTTCAGTAACCATGCAGGCATTGTAAAGACACGCATATTTCAAATTTCATTCAATTTGGACCAGTATTTTAAGAATTATAACGGGTCAAATTTCTTAATTTTGTTTAATTTTGTCACTCACTGACTCATGATCATCAAAAGTCTAAGGCACTTCTAGCAGACCTAGAAGCTTCAAATTTGGAATGTAAGTAGTGTTTGGCGAATAAATCAAGGAAAAACTAAAAAATCTAGAAAAAACCGCAAAAAAAAACTAAGCCCATACAGCCAATCGGTATTCCCGTCATGAAAACACGTGTATTAAATTATTTATTAATGCAAAAAACGTACCTACGTGCGTATTCGTACTTATTACGAGTGCGTAAGGTTGTATAGTTATATAATTATTATATAATTATAGACGCTAGCGAGTTAGCACGGCCGTTGCTACGCGCCGCGCGAGGGTGCGGGGCGGGGACAGTGGCGCGGCGGGGACAGTGGCGGGGCGTGCGCAAGTGAATGTCGCCGAGCGAGCAGCAGCCGCGCTCATACGCGCGAGCGACCCAATGCTGTTCGGATGTGCCCAGAATTCTTACCTATAAGTTTGGGATTTTCATTGATAATTTCGATTGCTATATTATTAGTTTGACGACTAAAGGCTACTCTCATTGGTTTACTGATATTATTTGCTTACAATTTACTGTATTTGCTTACAATTTAGACGTTGTTCGAATAAATAATTTAAATTAAATATTGATACTTTAAGTACCTAAGTATTTATAAATTTCTTATTACCTAATCGTATTTCTGCATAAAAATAACTTTGCAATCTAACTTGTAGGTAGTCGCAATGGATTCAGTAATACTGTATGTGAATGATCAGCCTTGTCCACACTGGGCTGTTCCTATACCTGGTGATGGTTCGTGTTTATTTCATTCTTTGTCATTCTCTATGTATGAGAATATTGAGTCGTCGTTATTAGACTTGCTATAATCGAGTATGTGGTAGCGCATTGGGATGAGTTACAAGTGTATACTTGTGACGAGCATGGAGACACCTACATTAACGCTAATTTGTATACAACGGCAATGGTAAAAACCAGTACTTACGGTTCCGCGGCTGAACTCATGGCGGCCGCCGCTTTGTATCCGTAACTGTTTACAATATACAAAAAGAAATGAGATCCCATCAAAAACAATACTTGTCAAAAAAAAACCAAGTCTCGCAATTCAGTTGTTCTGCAGTAAAAAGTTGTGAGATCCATGTAATACCAAGTCGGTTATTAATTTATTCAGTCTCTACTTAAGCGACTTTCTGTCTTAATACGTCCAGTCTCTAAGACCACGATCGTGGTCCATAACAATTGAAAATCAATTGTGTCTGGAATCTCCGTAGTTGAAGCATTAAGTTGTTACGTAATAATTAACAGCATCTTATAGTGACGCATATCGATATTAAAATTCTTTAATGTTTTATATAAACATATTGAGACTTCGCCATCGCCTGAAAACACGTGTAAATTCAATCGCCTGAAAACACATGTAAATTCAATTATTTAGTGCGATGGCCAAGTCTCAATATGTTTATATAAAACATTAAAGAATTTTAATATCGATATGCGTCACTATAAGATGCTGTTAATTATTACGTAACAACTTAATGCTTCAACTACGGAGATTCCAGACACAATTGATTTTCAATTGTTATGGACCACGATCGTGGTCTTAGAGACTGGACGTATTAAGACAGAAAGTCGCTTAAGTAGAGACTGAATAAATTAATAACCGACTTGGTATTACATGGATCTCACAACTTTTTACTGCAGAACAACTGAATTGCGAGACTTGGTTTTTTTTGACAAGTATTGTTTTTGATGGGACTTACTTTTCAATTATGTACCAAATTTATATTTTATGTGAAAATTTGTCGAATACACAAAAAAATACATCTTTAACAAATTCTGGGGTGTTAAAATTTTCACAGAAGTTTCCTTAAGAGAAAATATTTAATATTATTTTATTAAACACCTTAAAAAGATAAAATAAATAAAATGCATAACTACAGCTTAATTTTTGACAACTCAATATAATTAACAGGACTATTATAAATTGCCGTGAGGTACCGGCGGAGTAGAATAGTACCCTTCAGTGAACTAGGTAGCGTAAGAGGCGAGGTACCGGAACCAACAGATGGCGGTATATCCATCCGAAACAGTGCAGCTTAAATGCACAGGGTGCAGCGCGCAATGCTCAAATGACCAGCGCGGCAATTATGGGCAAAAATACCTCCTTTCTTGGAGAGGCCCATGTCCAGCTGTGGACTTCTAATAGCTGGTATGATGATGATGATAATAAAATAAGAGGCTCAAAGAGGCTCTTTTATAAATATGCTAGGCTTGCTACACTGTTTAATTACCGCGCAGTTTAATTTATCCAGACTTTTTTTTTATTTAAGTTAAGTAAACCGTCTTTTAAAATCGTGGTTTTATTAATTAAAAAATTTTTTTATATTTTTAAAAATATAAAAAAATTTTAGGTTTTAATTAATTTTTGACGAAGGTTTTAGTTAAGTAACATTATTCCTACTGTACACTCCAATTTTCTGTTACCGTCTGCTATTTGGATTAATATTCGGCTTGATGCAAAACACCTATTATGGTGTTGACAATCATAAACGATCTTAAAAACTATCTATACTGCTGCTATATAATAAATCATTCCAGTTCTCACAAATAAAATATCATTGTTAACTAGTTTATGATCAATAAATCCAACGTATTGTTCACCCGCTGGATTTATAACCCAAGTTTATCACTGCATTGAAAGTGCAAGCGAACTTTCGCTCATCTCCTCTTGGATTCGCTTCGAGATACAAATTATTTTGATGATATTGTTATTAGCATCTCTATTTGTACCAGGTGTCGTGAAAGAGATTGAGGTACCAGAACCAACAATTTGCGTTACATTTATTCGTACCGTATCTCAAACTGTACAGGAATGAGTGGCTTAGCAGCTGTCGGTTTCGGTCCCTAAGTCGCCTTTTACTTTTAGTTTGTCAGAATAGTCGAATTAGTTCGGATGAAACATGGAACATATATGAAAGCCGGTATGATATACGTTAATACCGGAAAATCATGGTTCCTATAGGATTGATTGGCTCTTATTTTTCATAGAGCAAGGGAACGCCAGCCTTAACAAACAAGCAGACAGACTCACTTTAAAACAGTAATCGTATTACAATTATAATAAATATAGTTTGCATAACAAAAGATAGTGTTTTATAACAATAACAAAAATCCCATCTACGTGTAATTAGTTGTAATATATCAAACTGATGAAGGCGAATACATAAATATGCAACGTCAATTAAAACACAAAAGAATGAACAATAACAGCTGACATCCTGTTAACTGGTGTGTACGTACTTTCAATTTGCCCTGTCAGGTACTAATTGCTTATGTAATAATAGCAATTTGTTTTCAATATGTGTTAGGTAATCTTATATTTCGGTAAGTAGGAACAGTGGTCTGAACTTTGAAAAACATATACACTGTACTGATATGCCCATTACTTTTATAAATGCTGTAAAAATACAGAACTTAGTTTTTTATTAAAAAATATTAATGTCTTGAAAATTACTTTTAAATCTGTTTGTAATATAAATTTAAATTTGTCAAAATTGGAATTTTCTCTTGCAAAGTCTATTAAGTGTTCCATTTATTGATCATGGTAAAATGGTAAACACGTAATTAATTCTGTTAGATTCATTATTGTACAAAAATGTTATGCATCAATTATTTATTTAAATGTGTTATGCATTCTTTTACTTATCTATATTATCGTAATGTGAAAAAAATTAGATAAATTTATCATCCTTAGTAAAAGTATAACGTTTTAAAAATCAATTAAAATACTTTGCTTTAATAGACCAGATCGACAAAAAAGCACACACGTGATAGTAAGCGTCACTGCAGCTAATAGACGCTCATAATTACAAGGATATCACTAACGCGTGACACCAACCTTGTGATTTGAGGATATTATATAAATTCACTGCCTCTCTCACCCTTCAGACTGGAATACAGCAATATGAACATGCTATTTGGCGTTAGAAATAGGTGGGAGTGAGGTACCAATGCAGACGACCTTTTGTATGAGGTCTACCTCATGTAAATCGATTATGTATACGCAATCGATTCCTCACACGTTTATCATTCCTGTTGGTATTACATACACAATTAAGAAATATTAAATAGCGTAATATAAAACTGCAAATATGTTACGGCTATATAAATAAGAACCGTACATTGCAAATATTCAACTACATTTATATAAATATAATCGCCAAATACTCACAAGTATGTAATTAATAACACCAACAGCAGTAATAAAATTACCAAATGTTCCAAAAAATTAACTGAGCATAAAGCTTTGAATGTTTGTCTTCAACACTAGACATTTTTTGCACAATGAAGGCTTCATGCACATAGTTGCAATATAATTAAAATATAGGTTATGAAATATTACTAGCTTTATTCTATTCTAAATTATTAGAGCACACGACTGTACGAATATAAATAATAAACACAAAGTCAAAAAATTACGTAATTTTGGTACCCAAATCAACACCTTGTATACGAGTACAACTTACTATTTCTAAATAGTTTGCATGTTAACCAATATTCTTTTTGCAGAATTACTTGAATCATTGGAAAATCACCGGAAATGTTTTACGTGGCCATTAAGAAATTAATTTATAATATATAATATTTAGAAAATACAGAAATATGTTATATTTAAAATATATTCTGCGATTTAATTGCCATGAAATAATTTATTCCTTTAATATTTTTGATGTGATGTTTTTTATGTCTTAAATATTAATCTTACCCTTATAAAAATAATAAACAGTTATTATTTTTAGGTTAATAGAAATATGCAATTTATACGTAAGTTTATAATAAATTAATATTGCACATAAACTCGAAACTCACAGACACATTTACTGAAAAGTGACTGATAAATCCTACTACAACTTTAATGTTACACCCAAACTATATTTAATTAAAAAATATATATATAATACAAAATTCTTTAATAGCTTTTGTTTTAAAAAGTTTAAAAACTATAAGCCTTAATACCTCGAAAAAGGGAATAGAACGTCCTCTTTTCTACGCAAGAGAGAATAGTAAATAGTGCAACACAAGTTTGTCAATTTAGTAAAACAGTGCAGACCAGTCAAATAGCGTACAAACATTGATGATAACAGAGCGTGAAGTTCATAAAATTGCATATCTTCACGGCTGCTTACTTGCAATCAAAAAACTGTTGACATATACATTAAAAAAACATTCATCGTGTTTTGTTTTAAATTACTGTGTACTCCGTGACCTTGCATTGTTTTGCGACGTAATATTAAGAAATAATCATTATTTTTTTCAATTTACCTAGCCATATTTTTCTATCCAAATTAGGCTTAATGCATGAAAAATACTGACATTAGACCTACTTACAAGACGTAATAAATCAAATCGTTTTTTAAATGATAGTAAAAGCATAATGCAACACAGATCAAAATTCTAGCCTCATAATTATTTGAGAGGTTGAATAAAGCTTCGACATCACATGTAACACTTACCCTACTTAAAAGTGACAGAAAAGTCGTCGTAAAAAAAATTGCACACCAATATTTATTATCCACCATATATTATCTATCAGTATTTTTTGCCTTAAGCATCGCAAGGCCTTGGTTGACAGATGTTTGCCAGGCCCTAGTTCTTCATCGAATAAAGCCTTTATTCGGCCTCGGACGATTGCCATATTTGAGTATAATACAGTATTTGTTATGCAGGAAATATAAATATGTATAAACTAGGTATTATACATTGGATTTTTCGGTATAAGTCTAACATGGAAAATTTGTAATTACACACCCAAGCAGACGTTTGTGTAAAGAACAATGGAATCGTCCGAAAATAATTAGTCATCCATAAATGTTTTTTTTTTCAGGTGGTTGACATTTGTGTTTTCATTTCATTCACCTTACAGTGAGAGGACGTCGATAGGACATTTAATATGATACACGTAAACAACACGCAAAAGTTCTAACTAACTATATTTCTTTAATACCATGATGTTATGTTCAAATTTGTATTTTTTTTATTTTTAGTAATATTATTATTTCCTTTACTTTTCACTTAATTTCCATTGCCTTCTTTTGGTTTATTCAGGAAAAACCTGTTATTAGCCTTGTTTTGTTTTTATTTACTATGTTTAAGTCGTTTGTAAATACGCCGTTGGTTTTTTTGAAATACAATAAAACAAAACTAACCCCGGAGTTGTTCGCGTTGACTTCACTGTATATTAGATCTCTTAGAAATTACAAGAGGATTGATGTATCGTATCATCTTTATGTACGTTACAAGCTAGCTACATACCAAATATGATCAACTTTAGTTTTATGGTCAGATTTTGATTGCATTATCATAAATGAATAAATTTCACTTCTCATCAACCCTGATTTTGGTCCATATCCAAAATAATGTATTTTTCCGTTGATCTCTTAATCTGATAGATTTTATATACTGTTCTGAGGCTTATTACATATTCACTTCGTTTTCTTGGCAAAAAATAAATTTGAGCAAAATTTTCAGCTGCAGCTTGTGTTCTCCCTAAGCTAAATTAATTATCGTCTATTTCTCTACACTCATTAATTTTGAGCTTATACCTCTTTTAATACTAATAAATTAATATGTATAAAAAGTAAATTCATATATTTCAACGTGTTTGCCCAGGATGCATTTCTGAACTACTGAAGCGAGTTTAATCAATTATTCCTTACTGTATACAATTTGATCCAACTTGAGAAATAGGATAGTTTATAGTATCTAAATTTATAGCCGCAATATTTTTTCATTGTAAACATATAAGTATAGTCAAGACAGGTTTGCTAGTATGAAGATGTTATATTAGAGTTAATATGCCTAAAAATTAAGAAAAATAATAATCATACGGCCCGCATGATGGCTCCGCCAAACCATGTTATCTGAAAATTATATGTCACATTTCTCAATAATTTCGGTAACTTTCCAAAATATATAAGCCTATATAATAATATTGGCAAACATGTAAAAGTGAAGTTAACTGACCTTTGCAAGGACATAAACAAAAAAAGTAAAAGCATAGACTAACACTTAACAACAAATAATGTTACATTCGGAACTTTTTATTAGAGTCAATCAACATAAAAAGCAAACGACGCGTTAAACACTTCACTCAAGGCTCTGTAATATTTGTTTAAATGGACTAAAAAGTTTTATTAATAACGGAATCCGTGATCTTTGCCAACTCGATACGCGACCGTGAAAAATTAAATTGAATCACGAGCACATAAAAAAACTCACAGAATATTTAGTTGATCTTTTTTAATATCCGAGACAAGGTTACAAGCCCATTCATACTGCAGATTATTGTAAATACTATCATAGACATCTACAAATCTAATTATTTCAGAATTTAATACATTGAATAATAATTTTCTTGTTTACTAATAGCGGCCCGCGCTTAGTTTCTACTCCTGTAAGACTAATAATTAATAAAAGCAGCTTAAGCTACTCATTATACTCCCAGCTATCTGCCAATCAAAGCTCATTTAAAAAGGGTTCAGCTGTTTTAGAGATTAGTCGCTAAAAGCAGACAAAATTTTAGGAATTGTATTTTTTTATGTTATTATACGGTAATAAAATAAAATAGCTGGGGCGCCAGAACTGACAAATCGAGGTCTGTTCATCCAAAATAGTGTAACTCAAATGCAACAGGGCGGCAATGAGCAGCAGCATTCCAGGAGCGAAGCTGTGCTCTAAGATTGCCACCTGTCACCTGCCCATCACGGCCATTATGGGCGCAAACCTCCCTTTTTAGGGAAGGCCTATGTCCTATGTTGTATTCAACTATCAATTCTTACACCATTTTTGTTATAATGCTTACAATTTTCTCATTTATCATTTTTCACACAGGCTAGCAAGTAAGTGGTAAATGTCCAGTTTATTGTATCTTTATCCTTAAGAGAATATTTGACAAGATCAAAGTTGTATATAACTTTATTTTTTATATAAATCTGAAAAGAAATAAAAATATTTGAGGCTTTATACTTCATGTTTTTCTTTTAATGTTTTAATCGCATGTTTTAACGGATTAATCAAATTAATCACTGGCAATGGTCCATCTACTTTATTTGCTTAACACGGACGGCCTTCGTTTGCCTGGTTTAAACAAAGAATTCGATCTAGGAATCATTTTTTCATTTTTTTACGAACGCCTACAATATATCCATCCTACTCTAGCTCAGAGTTAATTGATCAACTTTTGTTCTGAGTGAGACAAGGTCACAGTGTGACAATGGTTTTTAGGAGAATGGCGTTTGAACGACATGGTAACGATGTTATCTTTACTAACACGACTAAGACATGAAAAATGACGCAAGAGTACGTTGGTAACCTATAATTATGGATATACATACATTTATGAAGAAATATATTTTTGTTATAACACTGGAAAAAATTAATATGTATATTTTGATCGCTATCTCAGAAAAAGTCTGTGGTAAATGAATGTAATGTTGTATTAGATAAAGTAGGTAGTATAAATGTATATTTACTTATTAACTAAAGTTTTATTAAACTTTCGTTAATAAGTATATATCACTGAAGTCCTCCTAATCGGCTGGTCCAATTTCAATAATTTTTTTGTATACATTTGTAATTTTTTTTTGTGGCGCCCTAGTTGATAAATATTCATAAATCAGCAGATGGCTGTGCAGTCGGTATCTAGGTTATTAGTATATACTGCAACTAAATGGCTGGACCCACTTCAATGATCTTTTGTAAATGCATTCAAGTGGAGGCCTAGATGATATAGATACACAAATCAGCTAGGCAGGTGGCGTTGCAGTCGGTATCTAGGTTATTTATATATATTATTTGTTGCTGATCGCTTCATCGAAATGTGCTGCAGGTCAACGTTTGTCGGATCCGCTAGTATTAAACATTAACATTCCATATTTGTATAGCTGAGTCTTTAATTATTTATTGTTTTCATATCTAATGATGCCATCTACTGTCTGATATCTCAATCTACAAAGTGCATCACCTCCATTTGACATTGAGACGCAATTCTGCATCATTCCCGATTGCCAGTGCACGCTAATGTAGGATAATCTAATAATTACAAGGCTAAGGTCAGACACACCGACATAACAGCTACTTCAGATCATATGGTTCCGCGCTCATTAGCATGACCTACTTATGTGCAATACGTTAGTATTCAAATGTTACGGATTTGATTCCTTATATAGGATTTCATATGGAACGGACCGGATGGCGCGTTCAGTAGTGTCTCTATCTTGCGAGCCAAGGGTCGTAGGTTTATTCATGTGATGAACATTTGCAATTGTTCTGTCTGGTTACTTGGCCAATTGGTATAATATATAATTTCTCCGTTGTATGATATCCGTAATACAAGTAATTTAAGCTACTTATCTCGGAGTCAACTTAACTTAAGTGGTATGGAAATTTATTAGTGTTTATAAATATATATACCAATTAACTTAAGTTTCAGCTGTATGTAGGAATTTTACACATAGTTTCTACTCATGGTTGGTGTGTTTGCAATCGCAATATGAGTAGCTAATATTATAATAAAAGGCAAATTTAGTTCAGTCTATTATGACTCAGAACCCTTTTTATACATTATAATAATGTGTTTAATGTATGTAACATAAAATACATTATTATAATGTATAAATAATAAAAAATTACACACATCTCACACATTGACCTGACTCCGAGATAATTCACTTAAATCATTTGTCTTACACTTGCACTCAGACATCAGACGGAGGATTTATATATATAATATCTCTGTATAAATATTTAACGCCCAGACATTGAAAAAACACAAATATTATCATATAAATATTTGTCCTGGGTGAGGTTCGAACCCACGATCTTTGGGGCACAAGGTTTACTACCATTGCGCTATTGGACCCATTTAAATGAATAGTTCTAAATCTGAATGACTAGTCTTAAATGGCGGCAACTCTCGCTTTGTTGCGTTACACCGGCATTTCTTGCAACGGTCAACGTACGCATCACTACACTCACTAATGAAAGTGGCTACATCACTGACTCTGTAACCCTAAACGCTGACATGCTAATAACAATCTTATGTTTTGGTCCTTAAGTACAATTGTAGTAGTGTGCCATTTTAAGGTCGGAAACGTGAATGCAAGTTCTATGAATGAACTACATAAACACGATTAAAAGCAATTAACCCAATGACCGGTTGATTGATTTGGAATATTGAAAGATGTAAATATGAAAGTTGGGTTTCTTAAATTAAAATTTATTATGAGTAAATACAAATCTCATATTACTGCTAATAGTGTTAGATTTACAATTTATAGAAAGGATAAGCCTTAAATATAATAACTTCTTAAAGAACCACCTTCCCTGATACGTGTTTTTCAAACTGTAATTTTATACGGTTATACTGTTTGATTTTTTAAATTAGGCCTTATATAGTTTGATTTCATATTGTAAGATACTGATCGCGGATATATTTATCTGATCTAATCGTTTAATGTCAGTAGTGGTTGTAATAATAAAACATTTTATTATAACAATCGGGCGGTCCCGACTTCCGCTGTAAATAAGTTCTCTCGATAAATTTTTTTTAGTTCTCACGGATTCTATTTTTCCAAAACCATCAGCTATTGGCCAGAGAAAGTACGAACACACACTCAGGTGTTATTTGTATGTTTGTATAGATGACTGCGCTTCGGTTTGTTAAAGTGACAACCAACTGTACCTTCTGAGAACTTAACGATAATAATATTTAATAAGAATATTATTGTTACAAAACAAGAACATTATAAGAAGAAACTCCTTTAGAGCAGAGCAGGATTTTTATTAGTGTACTTAGAATAACAGTAAGATTATAAAATTATACATGCTCGTATAATTGCAATCTATTTTTGTATTAAAAAAAATTAATTGTCAAAAACGAAAGAGAAAAGAAAAAGACGCAGGGTACTGGCGGAGTAGAATAGTACCTTCCGGAACCGACAGATGACAGTATTTATACGAAATAGTAGTAGTAAACAGTGTACATATCCTCCTCGTGAATTTACTCTCTATTTACGAAACGGATAGTTATTATACTGCACACAAATAAAATAGACTATATTGAATATATATATATATATATATATATATACCCGCTGATTACCTGATTGGCTAATTGACTTATGCATCAATGCACGGCCCAAACTATAAGATTAGAAAAAAAACAGTATTATATAGCCCACTTCTCGAAATAAGTTAAAGAATATATAACATCACGCTAGGACAAATAACATCGGAGCATTAATGATGATTATGAGGTCTGTTCAACTTAACCCTGGTGAAACTGCGAGGCGCGGTTAGTAAAACATTAATAGTATATGACGTATTATACATGTCATATCAGACTAACATTCGATGAAAGTTGATGCGTGACCTGCGTCACGAGCTTGTATCAAAACACTAAACACGTTTGAGTATCATCGGGTATCAATTTCAAACAAATTTCATAACGACATTTATACTCGTTACAACATTTCATTATTTTTTAAGTGAACACGTCTATAAACTAATTGGCATAATGAGAGCCAAATGCCGATTAATCAAGCCGATGATAACACACCTAGGATTAGCTGAGGTCGAATGTCGGTGAGTTTGCGAAAAGGAACCCAACAGAATAGTAAGTTTTTTAAATAAAATTTAGCCTATGTCCTATGTCTACGTAAGAGTGCAAATTTAAGGAAGTTTGGTTGCGTTGATGAAACTTAAAGAGGTAACAAACAAACGTACAGGCTTAATTTTCACATTTTTAATATTAGTTGAAATTCGGAGCGTTGTCAAATTTTAGTAAGCAAGATATAGGTTCTGCGACGTATGGGCGCCAAACTACATATCAGTTAAATTTGAATTATATTCTAACGACATTCCCACAACATCTGATTTATTGACCATTTTCCGTGATAAGTCGATTAAAACGCTTGTGTTACGGACATCAAAAATAGAGGAATTATAAGTATACTGCCTAAAGACATATATTTAACACTTAGCCACAGAAAAAATATAAATATCATCATTTAGATATTTGTTCTGGGTGGGGATCGAACCCACGGCCTTCGGCGCACAAGACAGGATCACTACCATCTACGCCATCAGGCCTGTCTGTTCTGATGTTGTATATTAATAACTACTGAACTATCTGTTTACAGTTTATTGGCATCATAATCGATTTCATTAATCAGTTAACGGCGAAAGGTAAATGAAACGTTGTACATAAAAAAAACAGTTAAATATACTGCGTTTCATAGTCGTTAAGCATTTATTTTATTACCATGTCTGGATCCGTTCAAGACATTAAAATTCTACAATTATAAACCAGTGCTTACTTAAAGAAATCAAACCAGGTAATTAATATAGCATTCTAATTAAATTAATATGTATAATAATATAAATATAGGCTTATAGCGTAGGCTTAATATTATTATTATTATTATATATATATATATATATATATATATATATTTGTGAAAACACAGCGCGATGTAAGGGATATTACAATAAATGAAATATCGGTTCTTGACCAATTTTAAATCAAATAACATAAAGAAAAATAATGTTTTTACTCATTAACAAAAACAAAGGTCTAATTAGCCGTAGGGTATTGGTAGGTAAGAATATTACTTCCCCCTGTACCGAGTATCGTAAGATGCGAATGAGACACCGGAGCCGATAGATGGCGGTATGTCTATTCGAAACAGCACAGCTAATACGCCCGTCACCAAACTACGCACTGGAAGTGCCACCTCGCTTGCCTAGCACGACAATTAAGTGGCAAAGTCCTCGTGGACAAACAGTGGACGCCCAACGGCTAATATAAAACGTGTTTATACAATAAGAAAGTATGAAAACAAAAGAAACAACATGTAGTTAAATTATTTGAAATCTTCAAATTTTTAAACTGGTGAATTTTCTATCGATATAACGGATGTTAAAATCAATGACAACATCAACAACCAATTTTGAACAGAAAATTGACCTCATTTGTAAATGTTGGCCTGTAGCTTTGTGTAAATAATGTTAGTAATTAGAATAGAGTACTAATTCACTTCCACGTTAGCCGCATCAAGGTCTTACGTCAACCGAAAGCGACCTCAGTTATTAAATATCGAAAAATTTCGTACAAAGCAACAATCGACCGCAATGTCGGAAGACCTAATGGTAATTAGACATTATTCAAAATGACTTCTATTATAATAATTTTTCTAATATTTACCGAGATAAAGATGAATTTAAATTTTGGTCGTCCATTATTGTGCTAAAGGAAACTAAATGATTTTGAATGCAGGTATATCTTTAACTTTTTTTATATTTACTACTCATTTTGAATCTAATGTTTAACGGTTTTGAAACGTGGTTGATTTTAATTATTTTGTTGGGCGTTACACAAGAGAGTACACAATAGAGTCCCAAATGCACTACTTTTTCTATTTGGACATAAAACATAAAATGTATTGCTTACTAACTACATAATAAATATTTAAAACATTTAACACTATATACTTGTCGCAAAATAAAGGTGATAAACTTTCCTCTCAATAAAAAATTATATTTGTGTGGTGTGGTCTATTTGTTTACGGACGATGCGCACGTGTTCCGTGCTTCCGATCTAGTGTTCCGTTAACGTTTTTCCGCGTGAAAGTTTAAATTCCTACTTTAAATTATTATTTAACGTACAGTACGCGTATGATGTTGATATCGATTATAGACAATCACTTTCAACAAGCAATGGAATAGGATCACGTGGTTACGATTGCCTGTGCGTGACCGTTAGTGACGTAATTTACATTTATACACAATATTTTACACACGGGCGTTTCATTCATTAAAATCGAACATTAGAAGATCAGTTTCATTTCATTTAAAGTATATAAATAGAGAGTTTGAATAATAATTGTATGATTATAACACACTCGATGCTTAATTATGCAATATCTTTTGGTTTAGTTTAGATTTATGTTATAATTTATAATTAGGCTAGAAAACTTTATGAGTGATTAGAGTCTTTACCTAAAATTAAATGAACAAGCTTCCCATTTAGCCATGTTCAGCTATTTACGAACATGGGAATACTTACAAAATTAAATTTATCTTTTATAACTTCTATGGAATCTCCTTTGTTCGCATTTATTTAGATATTTATATATAATAGAGTATTATCTAACATTTAAATATAAATTATTAAATACTTTAATGTTGATAATTTTATCTAAGAATCTAGATATAATTATTTATATGGAGTACAAGTTTCCACATTAACTAGATTTTAATCGTTATATTCACAGAAATGATTGTGTTCTCATATTTTCTCTGAAACCTGACAATAACAAGCAATGATGCAATATTTTATGTCAGATTTGTGTATGCTAATGATCAAATGACTTCAAATAGATGAGAATTCTGTTTTTTTTATCTCATTGTTGGGTATTACTATAATTCTTTTTACGACACCGTTTTTCTACATATCATTGCAGCATATATACCTAAATAATACGATTAATTGGTTCGCCCGCGTAAACTTCTAAAGCTCTTGTTTTTCAGGAAGCAAAAATAGCTTCTTTAAGCTTAACTATCTACATACTAATTGTTTATTAAGATCAGTTTACCGACTATTTCGCGAAAGAGCAACTTACAGACGAAAGGAATCCAGCTTTTAAATAAATATTCTGCAAAATTTTAACAACTGTTAAATACAATTCATAACTTTATTTCTTTGTTTTACGCCTAATTTTTAAGTACACGAAATAATTTTTAAATATATTATTATATATTTTATTATTTACAGCACAATTTTCATGTTATAAATGGTTGATAATTATAATATTTATTAGGTATACCTAGTGCAGCTGGTAATAGACACTTAAATCCATATCCAGCTATAATATATAATAATAATTCCACTACACTGTACATACATATGTACAGTGTAGTGGAATTATTATTAAGAACTGCTTCAGATTACTATTTAAAATAATTTCCAAAACCTAATTACACATTCGTGGCTTCACTGATAATTTATTATATGAACACAAAGCTTCTTCTCATTAAAAGCTTTAGTAATATTTAATAATTCTCGGAAATTAAAATGTGATCAGATAATAGCTAGCGCCTAATAAAACACCTAAGGTTTGTTCACTGGTGAGATGAATTATGTAAACAAACAGGACTATTTATTGGTTCAGCTCTCGGCCGTCGTCAACTGGTTTGACTTTCTCCCGGGAATCCGGATGCGGCATCGGTAAGCAAAATAAATGCTTAAGCTGATAAAACTGAATCACGAAATAATTAAACTTAGGTACTTAAAAGCTGCTTTCATTCCGTTAAACTGTACAAGGGATATTCTGCAATATGTTGTTACGTAGATAGTATAGATGTAGTTACGTACTTTACGTAGAATCATTTTGATGACTACTGACATAATTTATTTTGATTAATATCACATAAATCATAATCCTAATGTAGTTACATAATAATCAAATCAATAAAATATTTCCAATAAAAAAACACTGAAATAAATAAATACGTAACCATTTAGCGCATTTGATGTGAAATCGCTTTTATTTTGTATAAAAATATTGTGGTTTCTTGTTATTTATTATGTTTCTCTAATTGCATTTGAGTTATCTTAAAAATATCTATCAGTTTTGTTCAATATCACCTATATCAAACATAAAGTTTTGTTCGATATCGTCGAGTAAATTTCAGAAAATATATTTTATTGTTTCTAATTTTTATTACTTTTACAGCAGGTTACCTTCTAAATCCACTTACTTAGAATGTACATCGCTGTGTCAATCTAGTCAATACCTTATAAACTATGAGATCTACGATTACTTGTCTGAGTACATGGCGTTACCAACTTTTTGCAAACGGGTGTTTGGCTAATTGCTGTTTTTATAGAAATATACGACCGTATTTGTATAATTTAAAGGCATAGCTTGATTAAAATTTTATCTATTAATATTAATATAATTTTTATTATTATTAATTTAAAAATATTTTTTGTAAATAAATTTTGCAATACTATCAGGGAAACCCTCAATAGAAAGAGTAATTAGTTTTATTTTAATACTAGAAATATCAGGCTTTAATTATAAAATTATTTATTATGTGCCAACGACATCTAATAAACAAACTTTATGTAAAAAACCTACTTTTTTAACATTTTTTTTTTATTAAAGTCTTAGTAGCATTATAGGAACAGCTACTTAACTACTAAGAGTATTTTGAATAAAAGATGTGGTTCAAACACAAAATCCTAGTCTCACTGCGTTTGAGTGTTTAGTTAGAAAAATTCTCAAATACCCGTATGCTTGTTAAATGCAGTTAATGTTTTGTGTAACAAGTAAAATTATGTAACCGGCATACTGAGCGCGTTGATGTCTTTTCAAGCGGAGCGGGCGCGCGCATGAAAAAATGATAAATTATGCTAATACTTATGATATAATTAGTTTTGGGCAACGATTTGTGATGTTAGGTAAGTTATTTAGTATATAAACACACGTTACTCGATTTCTTCGCGATACAAGATATTTAATCGCATAAATTTTTTCTTGTTGTTCTTTTTTTATGTTGAGTTGTAAAATGTTTTATGAATTTAAATGTAAGAAGCAACATTTAATAATTTATAACAGAATGCACTATAAACATATAAATCTCAATTTCGAAGAATGGCACCACGAAAAACTTAGCAAAATCTGTATTAAATCCAAATGAGTCGTCATGATTAGGTGTGCACGCTATATCGTGACACAGCTTATAATTATCGTCAGTATTAAATTACAAGAAATTGATTTCCAAATTTCATTATAGATTTTTCTAAGACATGCACGATATTTGGGAGTTCTATTACTCTGTTTCAGGTGTTTAATGTAGGTTCATAGTTAATCCTAACTAAGATATTAGTTTGAATAAAATATTTTGCATGTCCAAGTATTAAAGAAATTATTAAGCTAACTAGTTGAATTTTTAAAGGAAGAATTCTATTAGATAAATATACTACTCACCGTCAGGAAGACGACTTAAATTATAATCCGATCAACTTTCGTTTTTTAAACACCGGTTAAGGAGTTCACGGTTCACTTTCTCGGGGATCGAGTTGAGTTCGTCCGAGCTGTGCGAATTCGTGCGGTTGCGTGCTAGCGTGCGAGCGTGCGGGCGACCGGCTGCGTTCCTTGCGGGACGACAACTGAGAGACCGACCACCGCGTTCGTTACCCTACGTCGGGCTTCGCACGGTTGACTCGTGGAAATCAATAATACAAATTGCGTCTGGCTTTGTTTTGCTTAAGGGCAGTTCGCCTTGCAGTGCGCGAACGCACTTTCAATGGATTTATTTTCGGCGAGATCTGTGTTGGATATATGTATATCGATCTGTAATGTGACTGACAAAGAACTCAACTATGCACATAGTTTTGTCTGATATCCTAATGGCCCGAAATCTGGGGTCTTTCTTGGGTACATCTTGCTGCCATTGAATGTGAATTTAGAAATGCATATCTGGCTGTAAAATGGTGACGCGTAAAGGGTTTGTGATAGGTAATTTAATTTTGCAAAAATTGTTATCAAGGAATTTCATTTTTACTATCTACATATTTAGTACATAAGAAATCGCAATTTAATTATCTAAAATGTAAAATGTATCTGCTAAGTAACATACCTAAATTAACAAAATAGAATAAAATTCATATTGCAATATTATAGGTAATTGCTCTTCATCCACATTTAACTTTTGTTCAAATACGGTTCAAAACCGATTGATTGCAGCGACTTTGAATCTACAGTGATATTGTTACCTGACCAATGTTTCTTGTTGCTTACAATCGTAGATAAAATATAATACTTGGATAAATCAAATACGGACCCCTAAGACAAATAATCGTTAAAGGTATCAAAAGCACAATTGAAAATTTTAACACAAGTTTATAAGTTTTGAGTTTATGACCAAGTAAGCCAAACTTGACTAACGGCATCTATTAAAACCAAAGTAGATTTTTGTGCCTAAATTATTTTATTTTTAAACGTTACTCAATGCTGATATTTTTTAAACATTATTTGAGGTATTGTAAATTATTAATTGACTTCTATGTTACGAATATATAATAAAACTACAAGTATTGACAAATTATTACTATAGTACCTTCGCCACGTGGAGGCTGCCATTCATCATGCCCATCCCCGCCCTAACAGCGCCATAACAGGGCCATTCGAACTATGCTGTTATATATATATATATATATATATGTAACCTCAATCGCCTCTTACAATACTTGGTACAGGGGAAGACACTATTCCACTCGGCTAGCATCGCTTGTACTCGTTTCAATGTATACATATTGCTATTTTTGAATCAAGGGCTATGAACGTAAACACATCACAGCAACTGTATCAAGAGCAACAGCTATATATATCAAAAATAAACTATCATGTGTGTTTCCATTTCAACAGTCACGAAAGTGGATCTTATACATCTGACCTTGTCTGTCTGTCCGTTACGCAACTGGTACACGTGAGCGCACTCGATTGGCCATAGACAAATGATTTCATTTTTGCATTGGTGTCCGATTTTGGTTTACCATAAAAAATTTAATTATTTATAAATTTTACCATAATTAATTAAACGAATTCACGCACATGTTTGGATACATTACGATTAAAATTCAATTGTCGTCATTTGATTTACTAGGAGTGCTCTGCGGTATCACTCGCATTAAATTGTAGAGCTTTCATAATAACTTGAACCCCTATTTTAATAAACATGTGTTTATGAATATAAATGACCTTTATACTGAATTTAATTCGAATAACTTTGCCCCCCCCCCCCCGTTTTACCCCCTTAGGGAGTGAATTTTAAATAATCCTTTCTTAGTGCTCCCCTACGTTATAAAAGGATTTCCTGCAACATTTTAAGTTTATAATCCTTATAGTTTAGGCCCCTACGTTGATATGTTAGGATATAGAAGAAAAAGTGTTTATTTAAGTAGGCCTATCATAGAAACTTTCAAATCTATGAGTACAAATTTTCTAATTGTAATTTTACACAAATTACCGATGACTGACAACTAGTGTTGTCAGAGTCAAACAAATAGGTCATTAAGTGTTCTACTTTAATACTAGTCTGCTGGCACCAAACAGGTCTTATAACTAAGTTTGTGCAGGTGCACTACGTGAGCCACCAGAAAATAATCTGAAGAAAAACTGTTGGTGGTTCCAATAACACCTAATGGTAGGTATTACTGGAACCCATACCGGCGTCGCCGCTAACAAACCGTTGTCCTAATAGTAGATATTAGAGCAATTCAATTCAATTCCGAGTAGTTTCATCATTAATATAACCTTTCAAGCAGTTATACGCCTTCGATATAGGTTTATCTTTTGCGCAATTAACTCGTGAGATGCGTTAAACAACAAAATAAAATTCAAGCTAAATGCACGCACGAAAATGAAAGTACGAAAGAGTGCATAATGACAATACATATTGGCAATAAATTAAGGCTTCGTATATTTATCAAATACATTCCTGACACAGAGCGTTGTACATATTCTAAAAATGTAAAACAAAAGCCGCATGATGGTACAGGGTTACCGTAGCCTAGGGACCCCTGGCGTATGCGCATTGCCGACCATCTAAAAAACCTATTCCCGAAACACTTCACTTATAATTTGGAATCAAACCAAAGTGCTTTTACCTTTATAAACACACTGTACGATAATTGTAATTTTAAGGAATAAATACAAGGTATGACTATAAACTCACTGCTAAAACTAGTAATTTCTGATGCTGACAAACAATAATAAAATTTTCACATCCTCTTTTAAATTGAATCGGAGATATTTTGATTACAGATATCTGACATCAGAAGAATCACAAATGTAACACTTTAATACACATGTTCAAAACCTAGACACAAAACAAACACAAATATCATTATATATAATAAATATTTAATAATATAATGAAAGTCATACAACTATTTGTCCTGAGTGGGGATCAAACCCCACAGCCTTTGGTGCACAAAGACCAGTACCATCAGCACCATCGGGCCCGTCAAAACTGCCATACAAACAATACTGCGCTGACAAATATGTTTATGTGAAAATAACACCAATACTATATAAATACATTACAATTACATTTACTCACTGTTCAAAATAAAACTACTTCTGAACTGCATTAAAATGACAAACAAAGGTTAAAAAATTAAATAAACCGCTCCATGAAGCTGTTCAAAAAGTTGTCATTCACTTTTGTGCAATATTTTACAGCTATGTAAGGTTGAATTCTGTTTGAATTCATATTTAAATATAGCGCTGGTAAGTAGAGCTCTTGACGGACGCGGACGGTCAGACACAATTATATTTTGCGTAATATCAGTGGTGTGTATGAGGAAACGAAATTATTTTTGCTTGATCGACTTCAGTATAATAGGCATGCGCATGCGACTCAGCTTTATACGTACCAGACCTGAATTTAAACATGCTAGTGAGAAAGTATTTTTACGTGCGGCCCGTTGGGGCGGATGGTAATGGTCTCTTGCGCCATAGGTTCGATATCTATCCAGGGCAAACATTTATATACTACTAGCGGACCCGACAGACGTTGTCCTGATAAATAATCTAGATACCGATTGCAACGACATCTGCCGCATCTGGCTTATTTGTGAATTTAAATCTTACAGCCCCCACTTGAATGCATTCACAAAAATTCATTCAAATCATTTTAGTCGTTTAGTTGCATTATAGATAAATAACTTCGATACCGACTGCAGCTCCATCTGCCAGACTGATTTGTAAATCCAGGGCATCCAAGCGCATACAAAAAAATATTTAAATCGGTCCAGCCATTTGGAAATCAGTAGAATTATATATATAAAGATGTTAAATATGTATTAAGGCATTAAGATAATTTTTCATCATCATCATCATAACAGCCATTGTGAGTCCACTGCTGGACATATACCTCACCAAGAAAGGAGGTTTTTTGCCCATAATTGGCGCGCTGAGCAAGAGTCTGTTACTACCGATCCCCACCTTGTGCATTTGATCTGCACTGTTTCGGATGGACATACAACTATCTGTCGGTTTTGGTACCTTAATCGCCTCTTACGACACCTGGTGCAGTGGAAGGTACTATTTTACTCAGACAGTACCTCACGGCAAAAGATAATACTTACTTAAAAATTAGCTTGTCTCAGCCTTCAGGCAGGACGGGGAGGCTTTAAAGGTATTTGGGATTCATCTGTCTGAAGTTCACAACACATGTACTTTAAGCGACTTGTCTCGGAGTCAGGTCAATGTATGAATTATGTGAGTTATTATAATAATGGGCCCTAAAAATAAACGTATTTGTAATATGTACGCGAAAGGTCTATCTATATGTCATCATCACCACTGTGGCTGTAATACCTACTACTGTTAGACATATCCTTTCACGAAATATATAGTTGTGCCGATAATTGCCGCGCTGGGTAGAAGTGGTGGCAATCGCATGGCGTAGCTTCGCTACAATAATCCTGCTGCCCATTCCAGTCTTGTTGCTACGCTGCTTCCGCTAATCTGTGTGTTTGAATTTTTCAGCCAACTCTCATGACAACTTCTCTATGATATCTGTATATGTATTTCGCTAGTTTAATATGTGGATAGGTTAAGCCTTAGGAAACATCATTAAATACTTTCGTAGGTGAAGTTTACGCGGATAAAGACACACTCGAAAGTAATATAACTGCAAAAATCTGTATGCCTGTTTTCTTCTAAGTTTTTATGGAGGGGTTAATTACTTTTGGTCCCGTAAAAGTCTCGTCAAGCGGAACGCAATAAAGTGAGTCTACGCAGACGATGTTGTTGATGGTGTTGTTGAGAGTTAGCATACATACAAACAAAGCAAATGTAAAACTTTTATATCCTTATTTTTTTATTTAAAACTGCGCTTATTATTATTATTAAATTGATAGTTCGAGATGCACTATTAAAAGTTAATGAAATTAATTATACATTTGATTATTTAAAAAGTTGCCTTAATAACCCTAAAGATGATTTTAATATAAATACTACTAGCCAATATAATTTTAGGTGGAGTTCTTGTAAACAATAATAATATGCATGTTTAGTAAGGTTTACAAGGCAAAGACATGTTTTAAAAATCTTAGATATTTATAAAAAAAATATCGTATAATTCAATATAGCATTATAAATGAAAAAACTAAATTATAGAATAAACTTTTAAATTTTCTATATTGTGTTCTCATAATTGACATATCACATTCCTAGATGTGGACTGTATCAGCTCAAAATAAAATATTTCACAATTCTAGAAACATCGCATTTCGCAAATTATGCGCGATACACGAATAATACGAATTCCTTCAGGAAGATTTCAACAGACAACATGTTCAGAAAAGTCTTCTATACGAATAAATATCATAAACACTGATGAAAATGAATGTAGATTTCAAGGGATCTACAATATTGTACCGTTTACCACTTTTGAGATAGTGCCGTCATTATCTAGGGATGAGATATATATTTAGTTGAAATTATCCACATATCTGCCGCTCGAAGCGGACGCAAATCACGGACTCGGCAAACATAAATCAGCCATTTGAAAGTTCCACGTGGAATGAATATGCATGCGATCGCGAGGCGGATGGAACGCCAACCTTGATACCGATTGTATCTCGATTCGACATGTTTTGATAGTCTGCATAAACGTATCTACTACGTTGAAAATAAACTACCTACTTGCATACCAAATTCTTTTTGTGGGTGCTAATAAGCGAGGAAGGAGTAAACAAAAATTATATATATTAATTATCTGCCGTAAGGTGCCGGTACAGTACCTCCCACCTCCCACTGCACAAGGTGTCGTAAGAGGCAACAAAAGTACCAAAACCAACAGATGTTGAGGTATATCCATCCGAAACAGTACAGCTCAAATGCACAGCATCCCCGTCGTGAAAGCTGCGCTCTGGGATAATTATAAGCTCAACTTCAAACTGCTGTTTTTTCTGTTCTTGTATTTTTATTTCAATTTATATATTTAGTTGGATGAATTCGTTCAATGTATCTTAAGTGAATGTAATTCGTGTATCTTAAATGAATATGTCATAATCTTTTGGATTAAAAAAATATTTTTCAAATACATATTCATTATAGAAAACGTCTTTAATCATTATAATTAGTATTTTGTTTATCCACCGATAAAATGTATTTATTATGCCCTAGATTTACAGCATACCAACTCTAAGAAGAACTGGCAATAAAAAACATTACAATCATAATGGCATCATCAGCAGTCAACTCATCATTATTATATAAAACTAGATCTATATAAATAGGTGTGTAGTAACGAACTAAATAACTTGAATTTTGACTATATTTCAAAAGTAATCCAGTATGCAAATAATGTATAACGATCGTTATCAAAACCCGAGAGGCTGGCATTTGGTATAATGACCAATAAATATATATTTAACAGTGATAACAATGCTTTGAGCATTACCTAATCATGATTAAGGACGTAAAAAATAAAATGTAAATAGCATACTCTGCCTGAATAGGATTGTTTTTTTTAATACTCTACTAGTAGAATAACAAGGAAGAATACGGAGAGTAAGCGATACCATAGCCTATACACGCGCTGGCGTCATCACTAGATTATCACTAACAACGTCTTCAACATTACATCCGTAGGATCATCATCGTATGAGCCGTGGTACGTCCCCTGCTGACCATAGGCCTCCACAAGTGTTATTTTTATTAGAGGGCTTTTGCACATAATGTATTTGATACCATAGTATTTGAGCTACACCAGTTAGGATGGATATAATAATAATAACTTTATTCAACATCAAAAGGAAACTTAAACTAAAATACACTTGATACTTAAGTACCTAAACTAGGTATAGCCTGTTCTTATAGACACCTATGCTCCGTAGTGAGCATGTAGGTGTGGATGTGTGTGTATATGGTCTAATATAATACAAAGTTTGTTAATATAACATATTATTTTTTTAATATAACGCATATATTCCATAAATACACAGAATATGAAGCTATACTGTGTATATACAATATACATAAACAATAATAGTACCAATAAATATAGTCTGGTCTAGCATAATATTGTTAGCAATTCCACTGTCTTGTTGTAATACGGGCATCATTTAGTTACAGTATCTTAATCACCTTCAATGACACCTGTTAGTATTCCCATTTGCCAGTACTCCACTGCCTAAAGATATTATGTCAAATTATCAAATAATTTATTAATCGCTCTTCAGGGTGAAAGAGGCAGAGAAGCAGCAAGCAGAAGCCTGTGTTCAGATGCTGACCATGAGAAGTCTACCCTTAGTATATCTTGGATATCAAGCTCAATTCCTAAGTGAAAAAATAAAAATTAACATGTATTTATTTTGACATTTCAAGCTTGACAGCAATTTTGACATTTATTTTTTTTGACATTACAAGCTTCTCTTGATATATTAAATCAATCAATGAAATCACATCTTCGATGTAACATTAGCAATATTTCGATAAATTAGTTAAAAATTGCTCTGTGGTTAAACTTGTACTAATCTAAAATGCTTTCTGCGCGTCAATCAAATAAATTAAGTATTAAAATTTGCCGCGTGTTCAACTGTTTAAAAGCTTCTTTTGAAAAATAATATAAACTTGGAATTACTCTTACAGAAGAAGTAAATAAAAAAAAGTTTCTAATTAGGTACATAACATAGTACTAATTAGATTACATTTACTCAGATAATTCCTTTATGGTTTCACACAATCATATAATTTATATGCAATACATTGTATTTTTATTGCCTAAATATTTAGTGCAGTCGACTTAACCGTAGCCCTTTTTACAACGTATGCAAAATCTATTAGAAAGGCTCGATATTAAATTCAAGGCGATTTGGTTCGTGAAATCGTCCCTAGGGCGAAATAGGACGTGACATGTTCATATTACATTTTGCTAAACTAGTAGTAGTTTTACGTTAGTATACGTTTAATAAAATATAGCTAAATATAGCCAGTGGCTAATCGATGAGCAGCTACACAACGGGTTTTAAAAACAAGATAACCTTAACTAAGCAATCATCATCATTAATATCATCCACAGGAAGTCCAATGTGGGGATAAAAGCCCCCAAGATAGAAGGATTTTTGCCCTTTTTGCCGCGCTGGGCAGGCGTGGTGCAATCGCAGTGCGCAACTTCGCGACGAGGATTCTAGTGCCATTCCTGTTGTAATTATGCTGCACTGTTTCGGATTGATATACCGCCATTTATCAGTTCCGGTGCCTTAGTACAGGGGAAGTACTATTCTCCTCCGCCGGTACCCAAGGCTATTATACTATATTGTATCACTCCATTTTGTTTTCATCAGTCTTCTCATTTGGCACTTGTGGATGGAAGCCAATTTAAAGGCATATTCATCTCATAGATTTATATTGTCATTGTTAAGTCACACTCGACTAAAAATTAGGTGATGAACTGTGCCTAGGTGTTGTATATTTGTATTTAGGTAATATATTTGTATGTGATACCTATATCTACATCCGTTTATACAAGTGCTCTAACATACTTATCACGGAATCGGGTCGATGTATGGTGTTATGAAGACTAGTTATAAAAAATGGGATCGTTATAAAAAACAAAAATAATCAATCCTATAAGAGTATTCATTTAATTACGATCCCATTATATGTTTAATATATAGATACAAAGAATTAATATGGCATTCAATCAATATTTAATCGACTCATAGGTACTATTATTTAAAATATTCTGAATTTCAATTCAATCTACAATATAAGCTTAGTATTATACATTTTTAATGAAATACATACCGCTTTTTGGTGTAAAGAGTATTCAAATATGTATATTTTTATAAAACATGCACGATTGTATTAATGAGGGTACCATTGAAATAAAGATGCTCCGACCTCAGAAGTGGAGCGGTAGTACCTGACACAACCGCTAGGTGTCGCTGTTTACAAATATTTTTTTGTCCAAGCATATGTTTGTAAATAACCTTAGTCTACTTGAACCTCTAAGTCAGGGTTATCTAATATAATAACGAAGCATATCTGTAAATCGAATATTGTATGGTCCGCAAAAAATATATAATTTTTATTAAACGTAAAATCGTAGCAGTCTGGTAGACAAATATTCGCAGTTATAATATTAGTATGGACAAATCCACTTGTTAACTTGTTCTTCTCACCGTAGCGTTAGTTGCATGTTGCTGTGGAATGAAATGAATAACAATTAACATCGTAGAAGGACATTAGAATTAGGAAAGAGTTGCATTTGCTAAAATATGCGAGTGAAATATCGTACGGTCCATTAGGATCGAACTCACGTACTATTTCACCGAATGTCTAGACTAAGATCTTTTTGAAAGCACTAATCTAGCATGTTGGTATAGGTATCTGGCTCCAAGGTCGATATTCATTTGCTAACGGATACTGAGTTGTGAATTTAATATTTCTTGTACATATATTTTTTTTATTATATCATTGAAACTTGAGAATATAGATCAAGTTCGACTACTTTTCTGTCGCAAATTGACATTTGACCTTAATTTGACGTTTTTATTTATTAACATATTTATATTTCCCATTCCCACGATTCTAGGTGTTTTGGTAATTAATAAGTCAATTTAAACTATATTTTTTTTACGAGATACATTAAATAATCATAATTCCTATTATTTTTTTTATTTTTACAATATATTCGTTTATTTTAAATTGAAAAACCAACCCAAAAAAGTTTTATTAAATAAGAAGTAAACAAAAACAAATTTAAAAAGTTTCCTTCGAGCCGGATTTGAACCAGCGACCTATGGATGTCAATGATCGTTTTCCCTCTACAGTCCACCGCTCTACCAACTGAGCTATCGAAGGGATATATGACAGGTCGAAAATATGAAATATTTAAAACAAAACATCAATAAACTAAAATAGAACGCTTTAAACTCAACTGACGCCATAAATTAATAGTTTTATTTAAAATTTATAGCAATTTTTTTCAGAAATTCTAACTTAACACTGCTACGAAGATAATTATTTAAAGTCTTGACAAAATTTTTAGAGAATTTGTTGATATGAATAAAAAAGAAAACACGAAAAGTTCCATTATCATTGCAAAAATAAAATGTATTAAAATTATACAAAATGTTATGAGTATTTTTTTAAAAGAATACTTTTATCAAACAAAATTAAAATAAAATATTTTATTTGATAAAAAATAATATGTATTGAAACAATACAAAGAGATATATTATAATAATACAATACAACAAAATACATTTTTAAAGAATACCTTTATTTACAAATCGAAAAAAAATGCGCCCCCGGGTGGGCTCGAACCACCAACCTTTCGGTTAACAGCCGAACGCGCTAGCCAATTGCGCCACGGAGGCAGATGATGAATAGATTGAAATTTAGAAAGAGTTTTTACATCAACTTCAGATAACCCATTAGTCTTGTTAAGTTTTATATGGACCACAAAAAAAATTATATAATATCATAACCTCAATCTATTAAGGTAATTAAATTAAATTAACTAATAATAAAATTAATTTCGGTGACATGAAAAAGTATTTCTGTCCGTTTCTACTGCATATATATTCTAAACCCGATATGTATTTATTTTTAATACCTGACCCGGCATAAGTTGAATGACTAATATTGCTATTAAAAACGGAGTTTGATTGTCGTTTTTTAATGGCACTCTATAAAAAAATTTAGGGATGGACATTTTTTTTAAGATGTGACTATAAAAACCACCACTTACATCAGGTAACATACGAAATATAATACTTAAATACATATTTTTAACACCCAGACACAGAACAAATATCATAATGTAAATATTAATCCTGGGGATCGAACCCACGACCCTTGGCGCATAAGGTAGGATCACTATCTGCGCAATCGGGCCCGAAGAATAGGTAACAATCTACTAAATATTTAAATAAAATTCATAATCACAAATATTAGAAACCAGCAAATAACTAATGTTTTATCGATTTCTAGCTTAAACTATCAAATATTCAAGCAAAATCTCATTTAAATAAGAAACAAACAAAGAATACGCAGATACATACGTATATAATTACTATGTACCTTACCTTACCTTACCTATTATGTATAAAATAAGGAATGGAATTCACACTTAAGTATATTCTAAAAACAAATAGCGATACGTATGTCATATTTATTTATGGGCAAATATCTCTTTTCTTAGAGACGCCTATGCCCAGTAGTGGACTTTCAAGGACTGGTGTGAGGTACCAAAGCTATGATAAAACCACATATTGTTTACGCTTTTTAAAAGTAGCTGGAACGTGCGGCAGGTATTATGAAGTTTAACAAACATCTATATTATTATCTGAGGTGCTTTGTAAATGTATCACAAATACCACCTTTAAAAGGGCACGAGCAGGGCGTCGGCGACGTTCGTGACTTATGACACTAAAGGGATCTAAGGCTTTGTGCCTGATTGAGGCTATTCAGCCCATTCATACTGAATAGGTGCCTTGCCCACTATTATTAATCATTGTCTATGGACCTGCCGTTATGTTCTAAGAATTTTGTTATAGACCAAGAGTTACTAGATGATTTAATGACATTGTTTTTTTTTGCTTATTAGATCAACAAGAGGATTATTTTGTTCAGAAAATAAATAACTGTCATCAACTTTATGTTCAATACAAGATTTTAGTTATAAAATTGTGTTTTAAACTTTATTTATACGGTAGATCGCAGTCAATTTTGAACTTAATAGCCGATATTTAAAAATAAATGTCGATTGTCAGCTTTAGACAGATTTAAGTGTTGATCTGTGGCTTTGCATACCTACCTGTTTATAAATTGAAGGCAATATCATACAGGGGATGAAATTATTTATTTTGTTTGTTAAGATAAAATTGAAAACTACACGACCGTATTAAATATCTTTTACACCATCAAAGTAATAAACATTCGCCGAATTACATAGAATAATATTATACCTATATTGTAAAAAAATATCAGACTTAAAGTTCAACACTGTAAGCAAGATTAGAGTTTTTAAGTTTTACGGTGTAACGATTGAACTCCAAACTAAAGGAGCTATTTCAAACAATATTTCATTATCGGCAAGTAACATAGTCTTTATTTTATTTTCGTGCTGCGAAAAGCTACGCGGGTGAAACCGTGGGGCACTGCATATATAAAATAACAAAGAAATGCAAATTTCATCCTAATACTATGTAATCAATATTTTATTTGAATTTAAATAAGAATAAATTTAATAAATTTAAAAAATCATATTTCGGTTATATTTTAATTAAACTAAATTTAAGAATACCATACACAAACTTTTCTGATTAATAGGTAAAAAAAATTTAAGCTGGGCTTGAACCAGCGCCCTTTGGGTGACAATGTAAAATCATTCCTACACCACTACAGAGTAGCTGTATATATTTCTTATATCATTAATTTATTTAATTCCTGGCTCTTCGTTGTGGCGCCACCGTCTATTAAGAATAGGTACGATAATTTGATTTTATAGAAAGCGTACGAAGTCACATTCATTGTTCTAAACACTTTATCCAGAAATAGTAGGTAATAAAATGTTTCTTTAGAATAGGAAGCAGACTACTTTCCAATAGTAATAATAATTAATAATTTATAATATACTTTAACATTCTAAGGTTTTTTTGTAAAGTTCTTTGTCTGATTACAAAACATCATACCTTTCGGCTGTATTATTAACATACATTTAAGACTCAAGCAAAAACCATAGTATAAATTTTAATGTAACTGCACAATAACATAGTTAATACACCAGATTACCGAGGTAGCAAGTATAATTTTTGGGCCCGATTGCGAATTCGGTAGTTTTTCTATCCTGTACGCCAAAGGTCATGAATTCGATCCCCATTTAGAACTAATATTTCTATAATGATCATTTTTAGTCAGATGTTAAATATGTATTTAAGTATTACATTTGTGGTTCCAATCTTGTCTGATGTCGGTAACACAAGTGTTTCAAGCGACTTATCTTAGATTCAGGCCAATGTATGAAACGTCGTGTGAATTTAAAATTTAAAAAATATAAAAAAAAATTCTATAAGAAAAAAACTCGTAAAATGCCAATAACTGGGTGGATTTAACCATATTAGTAGTTGAACTATACGCTTTGTTATTTCAACCTTTAACCATTGCCTTCACCTTTCCCGTTAAGTGGGGCAAATATCTGCGTGAACATTGGAACCATTCACTTCCTCTTTGGGGTCCGGCAAATCCTATCATGATGGCTGGGCATGTCACAATCGCGGACAAGGCTAATCCAATAACGTTAGGTTTACTATTAATTAGTTTCCTAAAAAATGTTTCCTGTCAAACTATAATTGAAGTACTCGCTTCCCGTCGAAGTTGCACTGGAGTTAGTAACAACCTCACAACTAGAGATACGAAAACGTAATTAATCATTTTTGATATTTGAATTATTTTATTATTATATGAGAAGTCGATTCGATTCCTACCCTTAACATATATTTATATAATGATATTTGTATTTGCTCTGTGTAGGAATCACAAATATACTACTTAAATACCTTTATTTTATACTCAGACACAGAACAAACATAATTACATCATATAAATATTTGTCCAGGGTGGGGATCTAACCCTCGACCTGTGGCGTATAAGACAGGATCACTACCAGCTGCGCCATCGGGCCCGTCAAACGTTCACTACGAAAATAAAAAACTTTCATAACGGATTTAAAAAGCAGTTTATTTAACTTTTTAGATTTATTGACGACGTTTCGGTTACCATGCGGCAACGGTTAGGTGTCGGGTTAGGCCGCTAGAGACAATATAATTTCAAACATGATAATTACGATGTAAAATAATATTAATTACGATGATCTCCCATATTTTAGATTCGATATCTCGGATTTGTTTTATGTCCGCCATTATGAAGGCATATTTTACGGATAATTACTATCAATATTATAACAATACCATGGTCTGCTTTAGTTGCCAACGATACCCTCTTTAGAGGAGAAAAAAAATCAAATGAAAAGTAAATAATAATAAACTTTATTGATAAACAAACACATGAAGACCATTATCAGAGGCCGCCATATAGAATAAGCCTGTATCGTGAAAAATATTGCTGTACATAGTCCTTAAAAAACTTCCTCTAATTTGGACAACTATCTATAGTTATGTATTAAGACTTGCATTCATATCTATGTGAATACAAGTCTCAATACAACTTTTGGTTATATTCGCTGTAATGACTTTTTTTAAACTTGTTCATAGTTGAAAAAGAACTGACAGATCAACTTATACAAAACCTACATAATTCAATTACTAATTTAAACTTAATAAAGTTTATTATAGCCTTGTGTACCTTAATTATTCTTTATTTTTAAATTTAAATGCCAAGATTCACTTGATAATCATCAATCAATTTTTCCAAAATTGAGTCAGATTACATATCATCAAAAATAACTCCATGCTTCTTGAATGTATTCCTTTTCATAGTTTCATTTTAACTGTCAATGCATTGAATATTGTCAATTTAATTGTAACTGTAAATGAAAATGTATGATTCTGTTTACTAGAGTTATTATTTTAGTATGTATTACATAAAAATCTTGTTAATAGGCCTTGACATATTTGATTAATTCATATTAAAATCTGTAGCTGATTATAAGTATAACAAAACGACCTCAATTGATATATCACGTTTGAATTACATTACGGTAACCCAAGGTGTTGGACCAGACAATAGCCAACGCTCAATAGAATAACATTCCCATGGCGATTATAAAAAGGAATACTTTTGCAATCCATTGTTCAACAAAACACTTGCAATTAATGAAAACTTGGGACAAGAAAACTTACAATTGTAGAGTATAATGAAAATATTTGAGCTGTTGTAACTTTATATATTTCTTCATAATTTTTAAAGCTCAACAAAGAACTGGTAGCGTGACTATAGAGCGGCCATAAATGGAAAAATGACAGAGGGAATCGACAAGAGGGAAAGCCTCCGGAGCTTTCCCTCAAGTCAATGCTCCTGTCACTTTTGGAAGCTTAAGCTCAGGAGTCTTACTACAATAGAAAGTATGAGTACGTACAAACTAATTGTGAAACGCGTAAGACGTTGTAGATTATTAGGGTATTATTTTACCTCATTATCATCATCCCTCCCCTCCTCCTCTGCAAGAAAGGAAGGGATTTTACCTATAATTGCCGCTTAGGCAGGAGTGGTGCAACCGCAGAGGATAGAATCGCGACGGGAATATTAGAACCCATCCCCACCCTGTAGCATGTGAGGTATGGTGTTTTGGATGTATATACCACCATCTGGTTCTGGTACTTGAGTCCCCACCTGGTACAGAGAGAGAGATAGTATACTACATACTGTAAAATTACACCCGTGTTCGAGTTTCAAATTCGCCAAATGGATTCGGTGAAATTATAAATGTCAATACGTTTTTCAACTGTTACAATTGACAAATCGTTGGTAATATTAAATCAATAAGTGAACATTGAGCAAAACTTTTTGGTTAAACTCACAGTACCCCTCACTTTTTTATGGCCTATAAGTAAGGTTACATACAAAAGAGTAAAAAACAATACTTGGCACGGACAGTGGCCTATTTGACGGGACAATTGTATGACTTATAAAGTTCCCACGAAGTGGCCATGTGAACATGCCTCATCATCTTTTGACGAAACTGACATATTCTTGTACACGTATCATATATATTATAACAGATTTTCACCCGCATTTGCTTTATATCAAATCCGACCAGGATTCGGGTTCGGGAACTCTTTAAAACAAAAATAACTTCTGTTTTAAAGCTTGTAGCTTGTAGCTTTCACATATAAAATTTCATCAAATTCAGTTCACAAATAAAGAAATAAAAGCATTACAAACAGACGGATATTTCAGATTTATGGTACGAATATGCAGCTCATTACAACTTCGCAAGGGTAGCCACCCGTTTCTGAAATAGTTTCGCATCAGCATGCAATCTTTTCTTAGGTTGGCAAACAAGCATACGTACCTAATAGTAATCATTACCAAAGACTATTGACTTTTTTGCTAGGGACTATGTCGACATACAACGATATGGCCCGCGTAATGGTAAAGTCACCTCAACGTATAGATGCTCCTATATCACAAAGATATCACTAGTTCACTGCCAACTTTGTGACGTGAAAATATTATTCCACATTAACAGTGCTTTTTGGCGAACACAACACAACAAGGCAAACACTGCTTTTTAGCGGTAGATATCAATGAGATTGAGTTACTAATGCAGACGACCTTACATTAGGTATATTAGAAACGTTCAAGGTCATATTACTCGGTAATTCGAAACTACAAAATTTTTAATGTCTTTTCGCATCTGCAAGCTCAAGTCATAAAATTTTTTCAATTTTCAAAGAATGAACCGTAACGAATAAAGTTACGTTACGAACATTTCGTTCCGCTCTGACCATTTTAATGTTATATTTGACATGTTGTTTATTGTAATATAATATATGTCTCAATCAGGTCAATGACCTGCTCCTCTTATACCCTATATAATTATTATTGTTATTAAAAAACATCAGCCGTTATCATATTTAAGCCGGCTGAAAAAAAACATTCTTTAAAACCGAAAAAAAACGTTTGGTGGTTTTTAATTTGTTATATTTGTTATGATATCGCGTGATAACACTAATAGAAAGTGTTAGCCATAAAACCCACCCAAATATGACTTTTTTTTAAAACGCCATAAACCATAAAATTTATTAAATAAATTACTAACACCATTTGCAAATGTAAATTGGATATGGTATGAAGAGGCTTTATTATTATTGTAAAACCAAGCCCTTACTTGTAAAGTTCAACAGTCCGTTTATGATTTTAAGCACACTGATATATCACGAACTCAATAAAAAAAATCCGTTTCGCTAAATAATATGTCTACAAAACAAACCCGTGCACGTACTAAAACAATATAGCCCACACTTCACAATGCAGCGTTGATTAAAGCACATTAGGTTTCGATCCGGTGTTTCCTTCTCACACAAAAACTGTTGCAAGAAATCAAACGATCACTCTGCCAAGAACAAAGCCTAGTAAAGTCACGACCTTTCGTTTTTGCTGTGTGGAACATCCAAAATCTATTATTTGTTCGCTTAAGATCGATTAAGAAAAAACAAACAGCCTTCTCTACACGCCATGAATAGGGCCAATGACACGAGAACATGCTGAATACCAACTTTAGATTAGAAAAAAAAGTTGAGATTTATAACACGAAAAATATGTAAAGGTGCAGAGAAAACAAACTGGCCAGAGGTTCCGTTTTTACCGGTCCAAAAAATATGGATTATGCAGAATGCTTTTGCCAGAGAAGATAGGTCTATCCTTTAGAAAGGACCTTTCTTTTCTACAAAAGCATATGAGTAATAAAAATTGAAGAATAGAAAGAGAGAAAGATCAATGCGTAAAATTTCACGAACCCATAATATTTTTAAAGATCTATCCATCGATCATGTTATGGAGTTAACAAGAAAAATCATTACTCCGCCTTACATTAACTCTGATCTTCATATATAAATGTACTTCAACTGCACGTATTCAAACGGACGAATAACAGAACTATGAGAGATTGTTTTTGGCTAGGGAACCCTAAAAATATACAAGTACTTACCTGGTGAACCATCTCAACCTATTTGATTTTTAGTGGTAGGTTCAAGGTTCCATAAACATTGCAAACGATACGAACATATAATTATATTCGTAAATAGGAAACTATTAGAACATTGTAAAATATATTTGGTAAATATTTAAGTGCTTGATTATAAGGTAAATAAAACAATGTTCTTATTGGTAATATTTTTTAACATTGGGTATAAAATTTATATAAAAAATGTAGACTTATAGCTTCCTGACTAACACTACATTACAGATACAGAGTCCTGCTTCAGTTAATAAATTTTACGGTATCTGAAGTAGCTCGTATCCTACCTCATCCAAGTGCTAAATTTCATTATAATTGGTGAACCGGTTAAGTCGTATCTATCATATTAGCCTGCCTGAATAAAATCGCTTTATGCGATAGGGCCGCCAGTTGTACAGTATTAACTAGTTATTCATCGTCTGTCTGTTATTTGTATTATTATTAGTATTATTATGGTAAAGACAAATCAGTAACTGTCTACATAAAACCTTCGTGTCAAGTTATTTGTTCGAGATGAACTTTTTAAATTTTTGCTAAATGTGTACAGTTTGAATCAACTTGAGGAATAGAATAGTTTATATCACAATTTATAGTCGCAATATCTTTTACATGATAAACATATATAGTTAGGACGGGACAATGTCTGTTAGGTAACATCATTTCATCATCATCATCATATCAGTCACAAGACGTCCACTGCTGGGCATAGACCACATAAAGTATCCTACAATACGACCGGTTGTATGCGGCCTGCGTCCAGCGCGATCCTATGGTTTTAGTCAGATCATCTGTCCATCTTGCGGGTGGACGCCCTATGCTACATTTCATCAGCATGTATTCTAAATAAGCGCCCAGAGGACAAGCACCATAATTCATTCACCATACAATATATAATACCACATTATCATGTACTGGCAGTGCCCGCGACATCGTCCGCGTGGAATAGTGACATGGGGGTTATAGTAGCCTGCTTCGATGAGTGCACTACCCAAAACTGAACGAATTTATTAAATCGAACCAGCGGTTCCTGAGATTAGCGCGTTTAAATAAACAAACAAACTCTTTAGCGTTATAATATTAGTATAGATTAGTAATTACAAATTCGAAAAAAAAGTGTCCGAAAAAAATATATACGTATATTTTTAATAAATCAATGGTCGAAATAATAAATGAAACCTTATAAGTGTTGACATTGGTTTTTACGTTAATAAATTATAATGAATCCGACAACAGCCATCTTTGAGGTAGTTCACCTTTTAAGATTGATTGAGATTATCAACATTATATATTTATTCACATTTCGCGAAGGCCTTTTCAAGAATTCACACTAACATGTTAACTTAATTGGCAAGATAACACCTGTATCTCATAACTTTATATTCGAAATTATGTTTGTAAACTTTCCTGAAATTCACACGGAACCACGTGGTTATTTTACTGATGTATAGCTAGTCTATCTTCTATTACGCTATAATTTTCTACGAGGTCCTACCTACACAATAGCTATCGCAAATATCCAGGAACAGAAACAGTAGGTAGGTACAAGAGAAGCCTCTATTTGCCTATAGTGTGAATAAATAAATTTATTGGGTTAACTGGTTACGAACATACAGAGTATAAATCTCACTTAACAAAATATATTTACAATACAATAATAATAAAATAATATTTACGTGCTTTACTAGATTTGTAATGGAGACATATTTTTTTAAATCGGTGACATTATTTGCTACACACATACATAATTTATTTCTTTATAATAATAGATCTTCTTTATAATATAGATGTACTAATTAATTTCATTCCATATTTTATATTACAAATAGGTATTACTAGATTTGTAATGGAGACATATTTTTTTAAATCGGTGACATTATTTGCTACATACTCGTACATACATAATTTATTTCTTTATAATAATAGATCTTCTTTATAATTTAGATGTACTAATTCATTTCATTCCATATTTTGGAAAAGCTTTTTGGAATATATATTTGGAATGGAATATTATAAAGCAACAAACCAAAATAGAGTCTAAACTGATTTTGGTCAGATATCAGACACGTTTTCCAATGTCAACAGAGAATTATGGTTTTAATGCTATATAAAAAAAAACCATCAAGTCTTCGAATTTTATGTTGAGCAGCCCTAGGCAATATGAGGATGGCATAACCTTAAACAGAGTTCCTTGTATTATGTACTAGAGTATAAAGTCAAGGTAAGTCAATGCTCTTTCTCAAAACACACGAATACAAATAGTGAATATTTTTGTAAATACCTAGTTCATTGACCCGTCTTTTAAAAAAAGAATACCTACCCGTATTTTAAGAATTGATTGTTCACAATCTTTAAGTTTTCCGGATTTAATACCATTAGAGACGTAAAAGGTTCGATTCCCGCTCTAACTCAAAATTATTTTTAAAAGTTTGGATGTTTGAGGTTCGCGTCCAAAAAAGGATTCCTAATTAATTGTACTACGCCACAACGCTTAATACGTATAATAATTGTGTTATGTCTTTAGGTTGTTTAAAACACTTTTATGCATTAAACAGCATTAAATGGGACGAACTAAATATAAAGTTATTTTGTTTAAATAACGTAAATTAAATCATTATAATTTTATTATGTAGGTATTCATTCTCGGCAAACGTAATATTTGGGTATGATTTTTATTCAAAGGAAATATATATATATAAAAACCTCATAATTTAACTTGTTTGATTAAAGAAAATATTTCAATTTGCAGTATTAAAGTTTTAAAAGTAGATGAAAGCTATATTAGAAAAAAATTTCATCCTTAAATTTAGAAGTATGTATCAACATTATGTTAGCTTCTTGAGTGATAAGTTAAAAAACAGTCTAGTGGATTTATTTGGAATTTCTTATCATACACCTGCTTATTTATTTTAGTTCGTTTGCAAAAATGCCGCTAGATGTCAGTCTTCGCAGAAAATTAGTTATTACTCGACCAAATAGATGACACTATCAGCTTTCAAACCACACAGCATTTACAGATAATAATAAAATTATCGTTATGATTTCATTGAATGTTTTTAATATATTTCTTTGCATGTTTGTAATAATTCAAATGCGGATCTGATTAGTATTTCGTTTGTGAGAATGGTACTTTACAAAATATTTAGATATTACCTATGGCCATATAAATACAGATATTCTTTCAACAGAACGATGAACAAGAAAAAATTAGAAACGAGATATCTGTGATCTTATCTCAACAATAGCTTATGTAACTGTACACGAGCTTTTATACCTACTATATTTAATACAGGACCAATATCTAACTTTCCAATGTTTTCCAACAGTTTTCACGATTTTTGTGGCGCCTTTTCCACAAGCCGTGATTGGTCACAACGCCGTGACGTCATCACACCCACGCGTACTCTGTGACGCAATTCGATCGATGCTTCGCTTCATCTTTTTCTCTCGTAGGCCTCGCTATGCGAATTGGCAACTTCTATCTCATTCTCGCATGTATGAATGCTTCGAAATTCAAAATCGTAGGCGTCTCGTGCGTAGCCTGCCTTTGGTGTCAATGTAGTGGGTTGGGATTCGGATATTTACGATATTGGTCTATTTTAGAGTTTTGTTTTGTTGGTAAATAACTTTGTACAGGACAAAATAAATTGAGATGTTTTTACAGAATAATGACTCGAATTATATCAAAAGGACATAAAATATTTGGTAACAATAGCAATTTGTTTGTACCTACTTGAATTTATTTTGCTTTACTCCAAGTTGAGATGGATGCCGTTACGAACATTATGATTAGATTAGGATTAATGATATAATACAGCGTAGTCAATATGAATTATATAAATAATAGGCATTATTTAACAATATTATGCTCTCTATTTCCGATAGTGCCACAATTCTCCTAGGACATTTACTTTAACAATTTAACCTATGCCATACCTATACCATCATAGATATTACCTTCGATGAGAAATTGTTATTTTTTAAAATTGACATTATTATATTGCTTTTTCAACATCTTGTTCTGACAAAATCTTAATATATTTGTTGCCTCAATGTTTTACGTAAGATGGTTGCCTTTAGACTAAAGTACTCGTATAATTATATTTTTTTACTGATCGCTCTGTCATATACGAATCAAATTCCAATGGCCGGGATTTATAAAATGCCATCCGGGACTGCCATGAAGTTTGTGCAAACGGTGCAATCTTTATTTATAGAATTACAGCACGTGTAACGTCCATTTCGTTGTATCATTTTTTTATAATTCAATAAGTACTCTTGTACGGATCCTGACTAATATTATTGATGTGAAAGTAATTTGTTTTTATTTGTTATTTGTATTTCTTCAATAATTTTTTTAACATATATTCGAGAGATGGACATAGGCCTTACGAAAAAACTTACTATTGGGATTTCTATGTTTAGAATTTTAGTACTACAATAGGTACCTACAATACAATATTATAAATATTAAAGTGAATTTGTCTGTAACCTCTTCACGATAATATACGAACATGAAGCCGCGAGTAAAACTAGAACTTTATATGTAAAAGACATCCATTGAGCGGACGAATAATTTTAAAATTATATTAATATTTTGCCTTCTATTTTTTAGCAAAAATTCATGACTAATGTCTGACAATCATTATCGTTTATTCTGTTCAACCTATGAAATATAAAAGGCATCGCCAAAGATAAAAACCGAGAGACTAACATTGACTGGAAAACATTTAAATTTTAGGGACGTTATAAAGTAGCTCTTTTATTTTGTATATTTTGTTCCAATTCAGAAACTTGCTAAATTCTTTCTCGAATTTTCATATTAGTATTTGGGCTTTGGGGTTACTAGATATTAACTCAATCACACCAGTATGAGTTGCAGCTTAAATGCTAGTCTTCAACAATCATTTTTAAATCCGTTCGGGTTTTTTGATTTAAAGACGTTCAGGAGCTCTGTAATATGTACACGAAGAAACAGATCGATGCATTAAACATTAAATAGGTTAGAAAATATTGACGGAATTTCATAAGTTATGTCACCTTGTCTATTGATACTAGATAACTGATTATTACATGTAAGACATTATAAATATTCTTTGTCGAGATTTAGCACTTGTATTAGAATTAATTATTTATTATATATTTATTAATTCATATCTAAACCTAAAGGTATATTTTATTAAATGATTATATCAAGCATTATGACACGATGGTACAATGGCGATTTATGAGACGTCTTGTAAAACGCCCGGTACGAAACATTCTAAGCCGATCCCGCATAGATTAATTAACGTAGAGGAAGTAAGGAAAATGTTCAAAGCAAATGGAAAACAATAGTTTGCAGAAATAAAAAATAATCATTTTTTAAAAGTAAATCGGAATGATACTTATATTCCGTGACAAATATTGCTCATACTTGCCCACGATTCCTTTTACATTAAGATGAGGATAACATAATCTTGCTTAGAGGTTAATTGTCTTCTGCCATCTACAAATATAAGACTATTCAGTAAACGTTTTGAGTACATCTTTACGAATAATATACTCTTTAACGGCTCTAAAATGTAGTTTATTTAATGTTTGCTCTAACACAAGATTTGAAAGTACATAAAAACTTTATAAACCGTATAAAGCCAGTTTTAATATGGGTAAAAAGTAATAAAAATATTAAACATATTAATTTCTTTTTACATTTTATTAATAGGCCATATTAATATTTTTTCCCCAATCATAATATAAAAACATTTCTCGATCATCACATATTAGTTATTGCAATTCTCTATACAGTGGGTTTATGGCTGATTCCTGCTCATATGCGAAAAAATACAGGAAAATATAAATTGCTCATAATTTACAAAAGAAATTGTGTAATGGGTTCACGCAAAATGAGACGACTAATAAATATCATACTTATGACTCTATTTTATCAATATATATTTTTTATTAAATACATACAAAACATACATTTAAAATATAAATATGCGCACCAATAATACAAGTAGCTATTTTACTGTAATTCACATGGACTGCATTCTTTGATCATTCTTAGGTAAAATAGGATAAGACTTTTTTATAACCGTATCTAACATCTAGATTATATCGATATCGGCAAAATATCTGAAGTCTAGTCAAGAGTAAACAGCATTGGACATTACATAATATAAAACTTGCGTATATGGCACTAATAAATTGACAACTGTCTTCTAAACCAGACTATGTAAAAGAAATCGACAAGCTTTTACTTACTGAGAAGGGTAAATTAGAATTGGTACACGTAAAAAATTACTATCCAAATACTAGTGAGGCTTAAATTCTATTGGGTAGGATCGTGGTGATAAGATGTTCTGAAGAAATCTAACTCCAAAAAGCTACATTTTACGAACACGTCAAAGACACAAATCCTTGAGTTCTTGGGCATGTAAAAATGTTATTTGTTCTACAAGGACTCGTACTGAAGTATTATCATATTAACATGAGTAGGGTAGGCTTCATGCGCTTACATGCGAAGACTCATCAAAATCAGTTTTATCAACATTACTGAATTAAATTTTATTTCGACACTAAAGATGCTACAATCCAAATTATTGGTAACACTGACGACAGAAAAGGATATGAGAGTCATTTAAACAATAGTTCATTGACCTATTTAAAATTGATCTACCAGTACCGAATCGATCTCACAAGCTAAGTTAAAGCAAGATAAAAATTTGGAGTAGGATGTATATCCTCTCTGCAGCTGCAACTTTGCCCATTTTAATGAAAGTGAATTCTATCCAGACTGCCCATACCCCAACTTTATCGATACCAACCTTGTCATCATCCCTCTAGTCTAGGAAAGATAAATGGTAGGTATATTATTTTTGGCTGGAGCCTGGATCGGCCTCGGTGGAGGCGCCATGGTGTCTCACCGCCAGTCTGGTCTCCTACGGCATTGCGTCACTCCCCTGGAGACGGCTAAAAATAGCTGTGCAGTTGACCTATCTAGAAGTCAAACTTTGGAGACACTTCGGTTGGATTGCTGTTTTTGAATGAAAATATCCTTTTATTCTTGGTGATTTAGCTACGGACTGTGTTTGTTTAAGAGCAGAATTATTCAGCTTATATATGCTATGTTTTAACTCATTCTGAAGCTGCAGTACCGTGGTTGATTAGGAGAACAGAATCTCTATAAACATCTACAACATATATCACAAACGTAAATATTTTTTATCGCATGTCCTCATTCGTATATTTATGATCGATGAAACAGTCAACTTTTGCAAATAAATACTTATGTCAATTAAAAGTTTATTGGCAAACAAAACCTGTGTTTCGCCTGCTGTATGATTCTTTAAAAAACAATAATTTATGAACTTGGTTTTTATTACAAAGTTCATCTTAAACACAAATTAATCAGTTGGACCAATATAAATAACAAAGAAGTGCATTTTTATTTATATTAATATTTACACATTAAAATATTAATTTACTAATTCAGGAAGTCTTCTTTTCATAGCTTGTTTCTTGCTCGGTTAAGATAAAAAAAACAAGGTAGTTAAAATATATCGAGTTTTTCAAGACATAAAAAATATTTTTATAGTGAAATGATTGTCAGAACATAGCATAAGTACTTCTACTGACTACCTGTATAACGAATATAAGTAAATATCAAAAAGTTCTAATTAATAAAAAATGGATTGCAGAATTTGCAGAAATCGGGAAAAAATATCAAGCGTATACTATTTCATATCTTAACAAAACTAGACAAAATAAAAGATCTGTATGTTTTATTAAAAAAAACCTTTTGCCCCAGTGTTTTTTAACTATATTTAAACTGCAACAATTTATTATGACGTCATAAAAGAATGATGGAACATTTGATCCAAGACCATGTGCTATAACTAGAAATAAAAAAATATTTATTATCGTTTTGCTTATCTTTAATGATAAGTGTAACAAATAGTATAGCAGATAATGCATCACATTTAAACTAATATACGTCAAAGCATTGTATAAAACACCACAACAAAAATACAAAGCCAACTTCTATTTTAGGAATGAACTGTCCTTGCTTTTTAATCAAAACACGTAGATAGCCGGGCTACGTTGTAAGGAAACAATTACATTAACTTGATAGTTGTAAAGAAAGCTGTCTAATAATGTCCGTCTAAAGATAGCGTCGTAAAAGCCGCCGAAGCGGTCTTCTATCTACGCCGGAGCTGACCGTAGCACGCACTACGATAACTTGGTAGGCGCTACGGATTCGCAAGGGCTGTATTTATAGCCTCGATACTAAGGAACGATTTAAAAAATAGGAGTGAGTGTAAAGTTTTAAAAAGGAGCAGAGCTTACATTACTCATACATGCGCGTAGGTGTTTTGGCGGGTCGACAGGGCGCATGCGCGCCCCTCGGCTGTCCGCAGTCCTGCCACCATTCTTCAGTTGCACACAGCCTTCCGCGGCGCTCTGACGTCATGGACTCGCGCTTAACTGAGCAACCGTTTTACCAACAAAAAACGAGCTAAACCTGAGCTTTCGACGTGATAAACAGTGCTAAACACATCTCAACAACCAAGAGGATCCGATAGTGACACTCGTTTACCAGTTCCAGTGTTCAGAGAGGCGTAAAACGGTAAACAAATAGGCGCTCTGCCATGGCGATTTTTGTGAATGAATTTAAGATGGAGGACGGTCGTGTGAAAGTGTAGGGGCGATGTCGTAGTTGGTTTTTATGGTCGTTTATGGTCGGTGGTGGTCCAGGGTGGCGGCGGCCGTGGTGGCGATGAGGCGGGCGTGGTGTGGAGCCGCGTGGGGTTAGCGTGTGTGCGTGCGATCGAACTCAATGAATGACGATGACGTGGGATCCCCGGCTAATGTCACTTTGATAACGTTATGCACGACTATCTACCCAATAACTAGTTGACAACTATTATTTTTAGAACCTATATTTTCGTAGATATCTGACGAAACACTTTCGAGACGGATGCCTAAGACCTCCGCGGCGCTAGGCACTCTGCCGTTAAATATACTTTTAGAATCATTGAGTTTATTGATTGATGTATGAATGGGAGCCTTCCACGGTCTGTCAATTAAACGTATAGCTAATTGGACATAAACTAAAGATGTTTTGCTTTCAAATATTAGCGTTTGCATTGAAGTCAAAGCATTCTACAATCGATATTGCAACCTTGTGTAAAATTACTAGAAATGTACTTGAGCAATATGCATTAAGAATGATTTGTGTGTTCAAAATCTGTTTAAATTAAACAGCAACTTCAGAATAATAAGATACTTTTCAAAGCCCGTCTGAAAGAAATAATTGTGAATGGATGAGTCGATTATATTGCCAAATAAAACTTAGACAATTATATATACGTATCGCGTGTTATTAAACATATCTAAGGAGCCATTTTCATTAGATTAATAGATTATGATACAATCATGCAACCTTATTTCATTCAACCAAATAATAAACTTCTTTTTATTCTGCCACAGGTAAACAAACAGTAGATGTCAAATCAAAAATAAACAAAAGGATAACAGTCATCAAACAACAAACAGTGGGACATTACAAGTGAATATCAGAAACATAAGTGAGATGAAACTGTCTTAAAGTCTGTCTTAAACGTAATTGGTGGAATCGTGTGAATGAGTTTGGACCTGGCCAAAAGCGCGTCTCTGTTCTCAATGGAGAGGGAAATGGAACGGCGCCCACGCAGTCTGCTATGACTGCGGCCCGGAAAAGTCTGCACACTGATACCACAATATGATAAAGGTTGGTAATATTAATGACAATTATTTTCAGGTATTACAGCGAAAAGTGAATGTTTGTTATCTGATGAAAATATAGTTTTGAAATATTGAAACCGTTACTTTTAAAAGTTCTTGTTAGCCTAGCCTAGCCTTAGCCTAGGCGTCAGTCGGTGATTTGTTGATAAAGATATATGAATTGCTGGTGAAATGCGTACTATATTACAAAGTGACAAAGTTCTGATTCATATTTATCCTTCTGGACAAAGCTCTAATGATTAACAAATTAAAACCTATAATAAGTTCATAATAAAATATTTTATGACGACCTTAAAAGAATCGTTCTATTCAATTACATCTAGAATTATATATATTTTTTTATTATAATTTAGATTTTGAAAAAGTTGACGGTAGCTTGTTTACGAAGGGTGACGTGTGACGAAGATATAGAAACGAGAGTGGATGTAGTAATCAGTATAGGGATGGACACATGCGTGAGAAGTCAATGTATTTTGTAAGGTGTGAGAACTTTACCGAATGCTATTCTAAATTCTTCACTGACCCATGGCGGTGAGTATTGGTTATGGAAGAAGAAATATGCAAGTAATATCAATGGAAAGTCTCTGCTTACCTCGATGAGAAATAGGCTTTTGTTTTAGGAATAATCGTGAAACTGTAAGCTATTATTATTTTCTGTTTAATATACTTTAAAAAGAAGTCTAGAAAAACAATCTACAATGATAAAAAAATCTCTACTTCATTAATACCTTGTATTAAAGTTTTATGTTTGAACTTAATAAAAAATAAATTAACATCCTAATACAACCTTATTTACGAACAAACTCTTAGGAACAATTAAACTGGCATTTTCCGTAAACTTGAAGTAGACCTCGTACAAAGGTCACCTGTATCGGTATTTTATTTTCACCTATTTCTACCGTTCGCAATGCTGAGTATCGGTTTGAAATTACTTTGTCATGTCACACAATTTTTTTAAGTCACAGGTTGCTCATTAGCCTCCTTGCGTTCACATGATAATTTCAAGGATATAGTGACGCTTGGCATCACGTAGAGAAAATGCTTGATTTTGAACTTATCTACAAGGATATACAGTGATACAGCTTTCGCAAAGTGATCCAATAAGCTACCAAATGAGAGTCTTTATGCTTTTAGGCCATCGCTTCCTATTTGTAGGCAAACCTATTGTTATATTTTAACAAAAGAATAATAATAGTCTTGTCAATTCTACAAATAAAATCTATCCATCATACAATCCATACATTAATCTTTATTTCGTATCCAAAATTATATTTCCTGTAACGCACTACAACCCTGGTTATTCCGAAGTGGGCAATCTGAAGTTCTATATATCAAAACTATTGTCTATTTGTTTTATATATTATACGTATCCGTTGCCAAAATGATGTTACTTGCAGACTTACAGACATCCAGTCTGGGAGGGCTGCCAACTCCAGAAACTTATGAATGGGCTGCCCTATCTCCATATCTGGCAATTTGAAATATTACCACCTTCTTGCTCAAAGTAAATGTTATAATGCATTCCTCTTTTGATACTCAAATACCACATTCAGATTAACGCCACAGCGCCCGACTAGGGCGCTGTGATGTTTTAGAGTAGAGTTCCTATCTTGTGGGCCAGAGGTCGTGGGTTTGCTTTCCACCGAAATCAAACAAATATTTATACCTATGATGAATAATTTAATTATTTAACTTTTCACAAATCAAAAATACAATGGTGAACTTAATGCCTAGTGGCATTATCTACCAGTCAACTATCGGGCAAAATAGAAAAAGAGATGAGGTCATACAATACACTTAAATAAAAAAACTTTAATTTTTTTTTTAATTTTAAATCAAAATTACTATACATACGCAGATACAGGCATATTACTATTATTTATACCTGATGTGAATGAGTTAGGAAAAAAGGTAAATGAATTAGAGACTTTAGAAAAAACATGATTCAGAAGGCTATTTAAATGTAAACTTACTCGATGATTTCTTGATATTAAGAGGAGGCGCATTCCAAAATTGAATAGGTATCATAATTGTGTTTGTTCTGTATCTGGGTGTTAAAGATATGTATTTAAGTTTTGTATTTGTGATTCCTCCGTTGTCTGATGTCCGTAATATAAGTGTTTTAAACAAATTATCTCAAATTCATGAAATGTATGTGTGATTGTAATTATTTATTTATTCAATTTTACGAGTTACTTAAACCATTATCTATTTCTATAAATATATTTTTATTAAGTGGTACTTGTTAAGTTGTTCAAGTTACTTCGTTCTCATATTATGTTCATATCATTACATTGAGTCCTTGCCCTTTCTTCGTTTCTCTTTTCTTTGTATCAGTAAATTAAATTGTACCAGCGGAGTTGAATGGTACTTCTCTTTGAAACCGATAGATGGCGGTACATCCATCCGAAACAGCGCAGTTTAAATACTGCAGTGCGAGGGTGGGCAGCAGATTCCTCGTTGCGAAGTTACACTACGATATCCACCACGCTACCGTGGCAATTTTGGAAAAAAAAACCCCTATCTTAGGGAGGCCTTTGTCCAACAGTGGACTTTAGATGGCTGATAGATGATGAAACTAAATTGGCTGCTAGTGAATCGGTTCTGTCAAAACAAAATCCACTCTATAAAGAGGACTGCGTAATGTATTATTTATTATTATAAACTCGCCGAGAATAGTCGTGGATGTGGCAGCTAAGACTTATTTTAGACGGCCTTGGCCTCCTGCAGTTATTTATCGGATGATACGCGATGTCGCGCGCCGTCGATACCCCGTCACGTTGATTCTAGTGAATTTTGAATAATACCAACAACTTTGTTTATTGATTCTCGAAAAGAAAGGATACGCATTAATTCTTTTAAACATTTTTAGTATTGAAGGATGAAACTCACACTTTGAGCGCCATTATTTATACTAATGTTATAAAGTTGGAATTTGATTGCTTGTTTGTAACGGCTTAACTCAAAAATTACAAAACCAATTTTAAAAATTCTCTCACTATAAAGAGCTGTTTTTTTTCAAATAATATAGCTTATGTTATATCTACAAAAAAAATAGGACACCGCTACCTAAAATCTAAACAGGGTTTTTGTACGTTCGAAACAAATAAACTAAAAAATTACTGTGCTCATTGCAGAAACTCTTTCAAGAATATAAAATTACATTATCAGCAAGTGACATATTAGATCCCCATATTGTCACGGAAAGAGGAATTACGTGAGTGAAGCTGCAGAGCGTGCTAGTTACTTTACATGGTTGTACCTAACATGTTACACTTGAAAGGAGTTGGAGATTACTGTTACTCAAAAAATTCATAAGCCCATTGATTTTGCCTACTTTAGATATATATATATATACACATATATTGCAACTAGCAGAGCCCCGTTTCACCCCCTTAAGGGAAGATTTGCGAAATATATTTACTCAGAATTACTATATATTTATAAGGAATTTCATTTGAATTACTTCTAAAACAGCAAAGTTTCATACTAACTTTGTACCCCTGTCCTGACTCTTTACGAAGTGAATTTCTTTCGTAGTTTTAAAAGAAACCCCTGTGCAAAATATCACGGTTCTAACATTTATAGTTAAGGCCCTGAGTTGATATGTCAGCCAGTCAGTCATAAATTAAGTCATTATATCCTCATTACTAACACAATATTAAAACCAGACATTAAAATAAAGATATCTATAGACATGACTGCTTGGTATGTGTAACATATAAAACACTATGCAAGCCTAGTTTTATTGCTAACAGTATATATTCGGCGTATACTCGGTATGTGATGTGACATTAAATGCAGAATATCAATCGATTTATCATCAACTTGTATGTTTTGGTCAAATATGGCTCTGACGTAGTGTCAGTGTGACCTTTACTGGTTCAGACAGCGGCGCAGTAGGGAGCAGTGACGTCATCCATGGTGACAATCGTCAATGAAAGGCTAAGTACGCAGTCCGTCTAGGTTATTATTACGGGCACAAACAAGTATACAGTAGCTGCAAGAAGGCAAACAAGTTTACAAATGCTTTAAGGGAGATCGATATATTGTATGCTGTTTGCTACGAAAAGACTATTTGTATAATTATATAATCAATTTATACGGGGTACACTTCATACAAAGTTCCTCTGCATTGGTACCGCACTCTCACCTACTTCTACCGCCAAATGGCAATGTTTACATTGGTGAGTTCCGGTTTGAAGGATAGGAGAGGCAGTGAAAATACTGGGTGATGTGACATAATATATAATTAAAATTAAATTATACATATAAAATTAACAAAATATTTTTTCACTGCCATTTTACAGAAACTAATGTTGTTTGAGTCAAGAACAGAGTTTTGACAACAGGAACAATAAAAAAATCTTATTTTAAATTGTAACGTCCAGTATCAATCTATTTAGTAAGAACAATTAATGGGTTTGCATTGTAAAGCTAAATTAAAGTCATATCTGGTTAGACGCTCGTTGCTAATACTGCAGCAAAATATGAATCGTAATTACATCCATCCTATGACTTTAAACTATCCATACACCATATTTCATTAAGATCTGTTCAGTACTTTTGCATTTACCTACATTATTATATAGAGAATGGACAACAATTATTACTTGTTTTCTGGAGTTAGTTCTCTAAACATCCAATCTGTCAAAATTTGCAACATGTAAAAGTGACTAAAATTCGGACAGACCGGTGTACGTTGATCTATTGCTTTCTGTACTTATCCTCACGTAAGATTTTAAATGTTTCTGGTAATTCTATACTATTTTTTTACACCAGGTCGATAAACAAACATACAGTCCGCGTGATAGTAAGCTTCACTGCACCATATAGACGCTCATAATATCACAAGGATATCACTAACGCGTTGCCAACCTTGTGATTTGAAGATATCATGTCACATTACCTATTTGGCCGTAGAAATAGGCAAGATTGCGATACCAATGCAGACGACCTTTGTACAAGGCCTGTAAAATATGATTTAAAAACCTAAAGAGAGCCTCAAAAGCAAATAGCAAAAAAACACAATAACTGTAAAGATTGTCTTGAAACAACCATAAATAGAGAAGTTACTAATTTTCGAAAGCCTGCGAACCGTTGGCGGCCGGCCCAATAACCGACCCAGTTGCATTGGCGGAGTTACGAACCTTGTTAACGACGCCTTTACACTGCATACATATATAATACTATACATATGTAACTATTCAAATTTATGCTCATTGCATCAATTACATTGTTTCTACTATTCTACTCTGTGATACCCGCAGAGTAAAATAACAGTACTTTAATTTGCCTAAAGATTAAAAAAAGGCGTCTACATTAGTACATCAGTCTTACTTAGCATTACCAAATAGTTCGTATTACCGTGTACCAATCAGAAGGGTGAGAGAGTTAATAAAATTACCGTGTAATGTGACATAATAGCTTTAAGTCACAACAAGGTTGGCAACTTTATGCTGTGGTGAAGCTTATTATCTCACAGACTGTATGTTTGCTTGTCGGCTTAGTTTAATAAAAAAAAGTGTCGTAAGAGGTGACTGAAATAACGGAATCGAGTTGGCAGGATATCTAACCGAATCAGTGCAGCTAAAATGCAGCAAGGCTCTGTTGGGCAGCAGCATTCCCGTCGCGTAGCGACGCTTTGCGATTGCCACCACACCTGCCCAGCACGGCAATTATGAGCAAAGTTCCCCCCACTTGGAGGTCTTTGTCCAGCAGTGAGTATATTACGGATGCTATGCTGATCTATTAGAATATTATAGCACTCACAGATAATTATAACTTATCTTAATAAAAACTAATAATATGCAATAAAATATTGCAACTATAAATTGAAATATAAACCATCTCTCAATTTAACAAGAAACTGTTATAAATAGAAAGATATAAATATTTTTACGCTCACATATAAACATACACTGGATATTCCTTTCATTGTACAATTGTGCATTCTTGTTAAACATTGTCGTCACATTGCAATGCAAATTCTAACGAGAATGATGTCAGTGGCGACGCTTGTGTTTTAATTTGTCTTTTTAGAGTGGATTTCACCTACACGGTATGTCACGGCTGGAATCCTGGTCAAGATATAAAGAATATATGATATGTGTCCTGATAGAAAATGCTTTTTATTTTCTCATGTAGCGTGCCTCGTTTTTATAAAACAGTTAGGTACCTAGTTGCTAACGTTTACAGCAGGTGACAGCGTATTGATTAAATTGATTGATTATATCAGCTAGTAAATGTTATTTTCATCAATACCATTTTACGTGAGGTAGACCTTATACAAAGGTCGTCTGCATTGACTTCTCACTTTTATCTATTTCTACCACCAAATAGCATAGTTCGCATAGTTGTGTTCAGGTTTAAAGGATGAGAGAGATAGTGAAATTACTGGGTAATATGACATATCTTAAAGTCATAAGGTAGGCAACGCGCTAGTCCTTTTAAAATTGCGAGCGTTAATATGCTGTTACTATCACGTTGACTGTAAGCACGATCTGTGATCTACGCTTTCCCTGTGCGACCGTTCCTGGCAAAACTCTTTCTTGGGTAGGCCTATGTCCAGAAGCAAGAGTTCTATGGCTGTTGTGATAGCTTTGGTCACTTCGTCTCATGTATAAGTTCGCTGGACAAAATCGAACAAATCTTTTTCTGAGGTTAACTTTAATAGGCTTAAATATGTGTGTCATTCTGTAGCGAACCCTAAAAAGAGATTACATAGTTACTGCACGATATCAGTGTATTTTGGTTGCATTAGGTAATTGGCAAATTTCTAGTGTATATTTCGCTTTGCAAGTAGGTCGCCAGTCGTTGGGCGATTCGCCAGCAACACAAAACAGCTGCCGAACATTCTTGTGCTGCATTGGTTGCGTATAATTATCAGGTACAGCTGTGTAAATAAATAAATATCTTCACACAATATCTCATACGTTGACCAGACTCTGTCATAAGTCGCTTAAAACATTTGTTTTGCACATCAGGAAACAGATAAATCACAAATGTAATATTTAAATAAATATATTTAACACCCAGACACAGGGCAAATACAAATATTTATCAAAAATATATTTGTGCTTCGTGAGAAACCTACGACCATTATTGCAAAAGATAAAACCACAACCATCTGCGCAATCGAGCCCGTCGATGTCTTTATTAATATATATTTTAATTATTATGTTTTTATTATTCAAGACAGAGTTAACACGATTTCTAAGCAACTTGCGCGGTCGAAGGTGTCCGCCAGGACAAGTTGTATTTTAAAATTAAACATTAACAGAATATATAGTCAGTGGCAGACCATAAACACAATGCAAATTCGGTAGTGTCCCTATCCTGTCGTGGGTCCGATCCCCGCCCAGGGCCAACATTTGCTGTGTACCTTAGTGTTGGCAATTGGTGAGCGCAGATTTGGCGTCGGGGATGCTGCTGCCCATCATCACCCTATGCATTGGAACTATACTGTCTCAGATATACAGCCATCTGTTGGTTCTGGTACTTTAGTTGCTTCATATGACACCTGGTAAAGTGGAAGTACTATTCTAATCTGCCGTTACAAATCAATCAAATATTTATTGAATTGCTTTCAACGCAAAGTTATTGTAGTTTTAAAATCTGTAATAACAAAAAGTACTGATCTGTGAGACACTGATACCTGATTTAAGTAATAATTGACCTGATCGGCCATTAGGCCCCCGCCGAATTTACACACATATTCAAAGTCGATAAAGTGGTGACGCGTGACTGTAATAAACTCTACATTCAAGGCATTAAGTTCAAAATTTGTTGCGTGACATATGAAAAGTCAAATGGAACTTTGCTTAAAATTAGTATTTCAAATCTGTGCTAGTAGTCGCTCAGTTGGACTAGAATCTATTTTATTTAATTCAAAGTTAATTTAATTATATAAAAATAAATGTATACTTATTTATTTTAATTTATTTAAATGGATCATTTACGTCATTATTATACGATCATTTATCAAAACACAATAGTTTGAAATTAAATATTAAGTCTAAATTTAAGATCATTTATAGATAAACACAGCATACACAAAACAAGATAATTTGTTTCTAATTTCAAATCGCAGTTTAACATAAAAAGGGAAACGGAAGCAAAAGTGGCACGCTCAAAAAACAAGCAATTGAAAGATATTTAATTTTGATCGCACAGTAAAGCGAAATACATTCAGCGTCATGGAGCAAACATCGACTTCAAAATGTTGGCAAATGGTAAGAATAGGTATAAGATAGCAGAGGAGGCGTGCGGGAGCTAGAAAAATATTTTCTCTAGTAAAATTGGACATCGGACGTAATAAAATTGATTATCTTGTAAATAAGCATGAAATCTAAGAAATCCCTATGTTTTTCTAAACTCATCATTTTAAAATATGCTAGTCTATCAGTGTAATGAAAATATTTACTTGCTCTACCTCACAAAAGGCCAAGTGCCGAGTGAACTTTTTTTTAACTCGCTCTATCCTAAGTGAATGAGAAGCGTAGTGAGGTCTCCACACAGCACTGGCATATTCCAAACATGATCTTTAAGGGGAGTTGTAGAGAAGAGTCTTTGTTGATGTTTGCTTGATCTCTTTGGAGTTTTATAATGAAGTTCAACATCTTTGAAGCTATTTTTATAACCCTGTTAATGTGAGGAATGAAAGTTAATTCGAATCAACTTTCATTCCTCACAAAACCCAGATCCCGGATCACCTAATTTGATGCCTCAAATATAATACGTAGAAGGCAGTGCAATTATTTTCCTGGTAAACCTCACAAAGGAACACTTTTCAACATTTACGCTCATTGCATTTAAACTACACAAGTCGCTCAACAAATCACGATGTTTCTGTAGTAGCTCGGATTCTTAAATGGCATTTACAACTCTAGACAATTTTAAGTCATAGATATAGGGTAGAATTGTTAAAATGAGATGGAAAATCATTGATTGAAGCGTTATATAATACAGGTCTCAAATAGGAGCCCTGTGGTACACCAGAAGTAATGGGATACAGATAGAAGGAAAATCCATTAACGATAACGTAAAAAAATCACCGATTGAGATAATAGTCTATCCACTTTAACAATGGTCTAGAAAAACCGTAAATTGATAGTTTATTAGTGAGCAAGATTTCGGGAGAGACTCAATCAAACACTTTACTGATTTCCGTATAAATCAATTTGTTTAACTGCATCAAATGACTAAAATAAGACTTTTATAGTTTTGATAAGATTTTTTCAGCAGTTTTGTGTATAGGAACAATTTTCGCTAATTTCCACACTCGGGGGAATACGCCAGTAGCAAGAGATTTATCAGATATTCCAAAATTGGCACAGAAAGATTTGAAACGTAGTTTCTGATGAATAGTGGAGGTATACCATCGGAAACAGCCCCTTTAGGTATATCCAGGCACTGGTCTGATACTGTAACGAAACAGTTTGTGCCACCAATTTCTGATTTCGTTCGCGTCCGATCTGCCCAAGAATTCTGCGTTCCAATTAATTTCAGATAAATGATTGTTAATTTTTGTATTATTTGCTTCATAAAAGTTTTGTTTACTTATTTTGTTTGAACAAAGTATTATTTTCTCGTGGTTTAGAAAGTTTTTTGATAATGGAGGGTAAAGCGGGTCAACACGACTTAAAATATCAACAGCTTCCACTACTTCACAAGAACTTACATCAGCAAGAACTAAACCCAACACCTTATTCTTAGAATTCTTAAAGAAATGAAGAATGAAAGAAATACATTTAAATGAAGATTAAAATTAATTATGCCTTTAAAGCAAGAATACTGAATATAAAAATAAAAATGTTATTTATTGAATGTGATAAACTTTTTTGTAGACATTTTTTTTGTAAGAGCTCTCATCATTTACTTTACACCGAAGAGAATATAGTCACTAGATAAGTAAAGTTATTTTGAGTGTCATGTTTATTTTAATTAAGTTATCAAGTGCCTATTGGAATAAAATATGCTTAATGCACTTCTTCGTATTAATTTAAACTGTCTCAAACATCGCGGTCGTCCATCCACGCAATCACCTTAAAAAGCAATACAAAATTTTCGGTTTACGTATTAATATATAGATAAGTAAAAATATCAAAAGAGAACAAAACTTAACGCAATCACGTTGAGTACACTGACTAGAGGTTGTGCCTTAGGGAACATAAAAGCGAAAGCTCGAACTGTTTTAGGGTGTTATGAGATTCCATGTCGGGGAGTGGTGTCCGTATGAGCGTTGATCCCGCATAATTCATGAGGTTTGAATCCTGTGCTCTCTCTATTGTGTGTTTCGGAGCTCCTTGCATCGTCTAGTCTTGTGGCAACTATAGGCGAATAATATATGTTATACTAACGACTGTAGAACATTCGAAAGCACTTTTCCAAATCATTTTTATCAAGACCTTTTTTTAAACTTTAAGTCAAGATTCTAGCACAGGCAATACAGAATGACCTTGACACATATAAGTACATAAAAAATGTTTGAATTCATGACAAAATTATATATTTTGTCCGTCAGTCAGTGACGTAAATGCTTTTACGCTCTGCTAACTTTAACATAAAACTAACTACACTTTACGTATTTTATTGGAATTGTTTTCAATAGTAATTAGGATAAAATGTCAACAACATATATAATGTATGTATACAACATAAATAACCGATATAGTGCATAAGTTGTGATAACATCACAAAATACTAAACTAAATCATTATTTTCTACTCTTTTTATGTAAATACTAACAGAGCTCCAGGTTCAATATCGTCAGTTTCTTTCCCCGTAATATTGTAGGAATATAATATAGCTTATGTTATTTGTCGATAATGTAACTTTCCATTAATAAAAAAGTTGATAAAACATTTCGCATTATCTTCCATTTTAAGTAGTATTATCTATGTATGTAACAAATAAACTAAAAAAAAAAACGGCGCCGAATTCACAAATTTTATAAAAATATAGCCTATGTTACTCAGTAAAAATGTAGTTTGGTAAAATATTTTTTTTTAAATAAGGATCAGGAATTTTTGACGTTATTCGATACAAATCTTTCTTTTTAAAAAAGATAATGAATATTAAATAGGTCTTACCTAAAGTTTCTAATATTTTGGAGCAACCATAATAAATACTAATTAGGAATATTTTGCATACGTTTGTTTATCGGTTTCGATTTGTAAGTTTAATTTGTAAAAACAGAAAAATAAAATTGTTCAAATGGATATTAAAGACTGAGGAAGAATAAAAGCTACTCTTGATTCCAGAAAAATTCTGCCTCACGTATTATAACTCAGACGAAGGTGCGGGCGGTAAGAAAGTAGACTTACACTCGTAAATTGATTTAAACTAAGCTGCACCCAACTGTGCAATCTCACAGATTCATACAAAACGTTTCCTTTAATACGATTTACATGTGGTAGACCTCATACAAATGGTCGTCTGCAGTGGTACCTCCCTCTCACCTATTTTAACCGCCATCCGCCGTCCGGAACACAACACGCACTGTGTCTGAAGAGTAAAAGAGTCAGTGAATTTACTGGGTAATGTGGCATAATATCTTCAAGTCACAAGGTTGGCAATGCGTTAGAGATATCTTTGTGATATATGAACGCCTATAGGCTGCGGCAACGCTTACTATCAATCTTGTTTGTCAAACTGGTCTAATAATATATTTGAAATTGTTGTAAGCCATATTAAAACTTCATTTTCATTCTCAACTGTTCTCAAAAATAGCGAATGGCTCAACCGAAATGTTGTACAAACAATTAAAAAAGGTAAATAATACATGCGTTTTAAAGCCGTTAAAAGAACAGTTTTATTGTTAATGGACGCGTAAATGTTAGAAGTTATTATTGCGTGGGAAGCAATATTAAATTCAATCATGAATAAAAAAATATTTCATTGTATTTTAACAATACCATTCAACATTGCAACAGTTATATACCTTAAATTCCTACGAACTGATGCCATTCCCTTCTATTTCAAGAACTCCAATAAATCAATAGTGCTATCTGAAAATAGGTTACACTCTATCTGCTAATAGAGGCACGCCATTTGAACTTTCAGTTGCAGATTATTTTTTTTTTTAGTTTTGCTGCATTGGATGCCGTGTTCATGAGATATCTTGATGACGTCTGTACCGATTTGCCGCTTATAAATAAAACGAATATCGAAGGTTACCCAAGAATTAGTCGTTGTTTTGCAATATGACGTCATAGAAAAGAGATCGTCATCATCAGCATCATATCAGCCATTGTAAGTCCACTGCTGGACATAGGCTAAGAAAGGAGATTTATTGCCGATAATTGCCGCGCTGGGCAAGCGTGTTGGTAATCGCAGAGCGCAGCTTTCGCGACGGGGATGCTGCTGCCCATCCCCACTCTTTGTATTTGAGCTGCACTGATTCGAATGGATATACCGCCATCTGTCGGTTCTGATACCTTAGTCGCCTCTTGTGACACGTGGTGCAGTGGGAGGTACCATTCTACTTTGCCGGTACAACATCGTACCTCACACAGCCTTGTCGTACTGGAAGAGGACAACGTTGATTTGTAGTTTGGTTACAAGTCAAGTCAATTTGTCAAGTCACATGAAGCAAAAAACCGAGTAGTTTTAGTATATATATATATATATACTAGCTGCTCCCGCGAACTTCGTTCCGCCTTAGAGGGGATACCTAAATTTTCTAAGTTTCCGCGCAATTCTTTATTTTTTTTCTGTCATAAGAACCTTCTCCTTCCCTCGGTTCTAAGCTACATCTCTACAAACTTTAAGCTAAATTAGTTCAGCCGTTCTTGAGTTATAAGTGTAGTAACTAACACGACTTTCTCTTATATATAGATAGCCGGTACCCGCGACTTTGTCTGCGTACTTTTAATTTGAATATTAGATATTAGCTATGGATTAAAGGAACGGTATAGATTTGGATATAGCATTGGGTGGCAGAAAGTACTCAGGAAAATGTATTGGTCCCTTGTGTCCAAGAGACACAATGACCTAATGGATCGAAAAAAGTACCTAAATCTTTGTAGCGCAAATTTCTCTAATCGCATGCGTCCGACAACGTCGTCTGCCCTCACGTATCTGCCCGTTCGGGTAGGCATAGTTATGTAGATTCGTGGGCTCCCCCACCACACGACAGCGCCGTTGCCGGCCGCCACACTTCGGCGAATGTGCGCGACGACGACCGACGACCAATGACAGCGGCGGTGATGCAGAGTATTCGTTAGAAGGATTTTTTACTTTAAAGCCAATTTTTTTTAACTTGATACACCCAAAACTTCTAAATATCATGTTCCTAGGTTCAGTGCTTAAGATTTTGTATACAATAAGTTTGGTTTCGTAGTTCCCGTTCCGAATCAGTTCCGTTCCGTTCGAATTTCGGAATTCCGTTTGTAGAAAAACTCTGCACATCCTAAGAGACCTACGTACCAAGTCTCATGGTTTTATCTTAAAAATGACGAACACCCATACAAACTTTTAACCCCTATTTCACCCCCACACTGGTAAAAAAGTGCAAATGCTAAAAAAAACGATTTTTGTATCTTATTTAGTGCTTAAATACAAAATGTAATGTTTTTATCTTCAAAAATTACGAACTTCATACAAACTTTCAACCTTTATTTCATCCCCTCACAGTTCGAAATTTCAAAAACGCTAGAACAAATGTTTTATTATTTCTTATCAAGTGCTTAAATATAAAGTTTCATGGTTTTATCTTTTAAAATTAAGAAATCCCATACAAACTTCCATCCCCCTTTTCAACCCCTTACCACCCCTATTTTGCAATAAAAAGTAGCCTATGTTCTATCTCAGGGTCTAAAGATTGTCTGTGCCAAATTTCATTAAAGTCGGTTGAGAGGTTTAAGCGGGAAAGCGTAACAGACAGACAGACAGACAGAGTCACTTTCGCATTTATAATATTAGTAAGGATAAGGATATATATATATATATTTGTTGTTTTCATCAACATTAATATAGGATCTCGAAGAAAGGGGTATGTGTCTATAGATGCCAGCCTATGCATTCATAAAGCGTATCTTCTCGACGATAGTTCTGTTGTCTGCCGCTGTTGCGTTTGAGCTATATTGTTTAGAATACTTTTTTTAAGTAGACTAGGTTGACAAACAAACGTACAGTCCGCGTGATATTAAGTGTCACAGAAGCCTATAGACACTGGTTATTTTATAAGAATATTACTAGGGCATCGCCGACCCTGACTTGAAACTGTTATGTCACATTACCCAGTAATTTCACAACCTCTCCTCAAATAAGAATACAGCAATGTGAACACTGCTATGCGATAGAAATAGGTTAGAATGAGGTACCTATGCAGACGACCTTTTGTATAAGGTCTTCCTCCTGTAATATATAATTTTTTCTTAAATTCCCACATCTCATATATTGACCTGACTCCATCGTAAGTTGCTTAAAGCATTTGTATAACGGACGCCAGACAAAAGAAGAATCACAAACTAAACCATCTGCGTCATTGGGACCGTCGTATATGTACCATAATATCGCTTCTTACAACAACAGGTACAAGAAAAGGTTCCACTTCCAACTATTCCACTCTGCCCTACCCTAGGAAACCTGCACAAACCCTAGGAAAAATTCAAGATGTTCGCTATGGTTTTGGTAGCATAGTGGCGGTGCAGTCTCCCGGTATGGGAAAGATGCAGGTTCGAGTCTCACCTGACACCTAAGACGAGTTGATTTTCTAGTAAATATCTATTTAAATATATTTCAGTATATTTTATGCATAAAACCTCTCAAAGAAAAAAAAACAATAATTATCATAATATTTACTAATTGATTCAAACTGTCAAACCTTTACAAACGAAAGTGTAAAGAAATATCCGCTGCAAAATATTAGTGATTCCCCAGTTTGGCAGTCCCTTCAAAGTCCCAGTTGGAACAGTGACAAGCATTTGAGTATTGTCAAATAGCCTATGCAATAGGATCTAACTTCAAGATCCATTAACTCTGCGCATACGTGGCGCGTGCCCAAACTTGGCTCTTAGTCAACTAACAAATTTTATTTTATAGTGATAGTAAGTTAGTTATTAAAGAATATCCAACCCAATAAGTCGGTGGACCGGTCGTCGCCCAATATAATAAAACTTATTTTTATTTCTTTTAAAACGCGGATTATTTCATTTCTACATTTATACGTTAAAAGTTTTGATTATCTTGCGGTAACCGTATTATAGAGTGGTTTAACTTTAAACTGACGTTACGCAATTTTATTATCTTCTCTTACATATAAGAAAATGTTATCATACATCATTTCCCGGGATGAACTATTAACTACTGAATCGATTTGAAAGAAATTTTGCTTTTGAAAAGAAAGTTTTATACACCTATGGTACCGGAACGTGGTCTCTTACTGTTGGCGTTCTAAGTTAACTCAAAATAGCTCATTAAGAGGGCAATACTTGGTGTCTTTTTGCGCGATCGAATCAAGAATGTGGAGATTTGTAACAAAACCAAAGTGTTCGGCTTGCCGGGCAAATAAGTAAGTTGAAATGGCAGTAGACAGGGTACATAGAACCGATGGCCGATGGAGTCATAAGGTTCTGGAATAGAGACCACGTAACGGTAAGCGTAGCGTAGGGCGTCTACACGCAAGATGGACACATAATCTGACTAAAACTCCAGGATCGCGCTGGAAATAGGCCGCATACAAGCGGTCCTATTGGAGATTACTTGGGGAAGCCTATGTCCAGGAGTGAACGTGATATGGCTGATATGATATGATGATAGAATTTATTTTCCTTATGGATACTTACAATTTAAAAAATACAGCAAGCCGCGACGTAATCATGTTCAGAGTATATATCCTACATATCATACTTCGACCTGAGTCCGAGATAGGTGGCTGAAATCACTTGCATTACGGATATCATAACTGAAGAATTACAAATATGTAACATATACAATAATATTTTACATGATAAATAACACCCAAACATAAAACAAACACTAATGTTCGTCACCACCTGAGTGAGGATCGAACCCACGATAAGAACCACTTACTATTGAAATAAGTACACCTAGTAAAATGGTAGGTAGTAAGAACAAGAAGAAAACAAATTCAAGTACTGTTTCTATAAAAATAAAAAATCACTACCTGTCCGTTAAAGAAAATGATCAGAGTAAATCTCTTTGAATTGCCAAAAATAAAGGCGAATGTGAATTCAGAGATGTTTTATCTCTGTTTTACTTTGAAGAAACGTACGGCCCCCGCTCCCGCAAAGCCTCCCTGTTTGAGAGGAAAGCCTTTTAATAAAACACTGCTTGCTGTGCGCGGTTATTTAGGTTGCATTTTGTAACGTGCGCCCGCCAAATGTATTAATGTTAAAGCTATGAGTTAAAAATGTAAGCGTCGATTTTACATTAATTTGAAACGAAACTTTTACAGAGGAGCCTTTTTGTTTTTATTTAAAGAAATTCATGCAACGTTATTAGTATCTATAATAACCACTCTAAAAAGAAATGTAAGTAATGATAAACAAATTAAATTAGTTATAAAGCCATCATTTAAAAAATATAAAACGCGGTTTACTTAATTTTTGAAATTTTTCGGTCGACGTTTTGGCTACCCTGCGGCAACTATTTTCAGGAGTGATAACGTCCTTATATGTCTAGTTATATTCTTTTTTATGATTAAACAGATCTAACATTTAAATCTAGCTACTTTACTCTGATTATACCGCCAAACAGCAGTGCTCGCATTGCTGTGTTCTTACATAAAAAATAATAATAAAATAAAAGTAAATAATAACGCCGTGGGGTACAAGCAACGCTGTGGGCTACCAACTGAGTAGAATAATACTTCCCCTGTACTAGGTGTCGTAAGAGGCGACTAAGGTACCAGAACTGACAGATGGAGGTATATCTATCTGAAAACGTGTAGTTAAAATGTACAGAGCGGGGATGGGCAGCAGCATCCCCGTTGCGAAAGCTGCACTCTGGGATTGTTACCACGCTTGCCCAGCGCGGAAATTATGCGCACAAAATTTCTTTTTTGGGGAGGCCTGTGTTCAGCAGTCGACTTCCAACGGCTGATATGATGAATATAAAAGGTGAAAGCTGTCTTCTGCAGACTTTAAACTCGATTGTGTAAAATAGTATCTTCAAGTTACGCGCCATACGCTAGTGATATCCATACGATGATGATACACTAAGGTGACGCATACCATCACGCAGGCTGTATGCTGGTTATAACATTCTGGAGTTGACGCGGTAATCGAACCCGCTACTCTAGTTTTAAAGATAACATCATCATCATTATATCATCATTCATCACAACGTTTACTGGTCATGGGCCTCCGCAAGTGATTTCCAATAGAACAAGCTGTATGCAGCCTGCGTCTAGCCCGACTCTGTGGTTTTTATCAGGTGGACGTCCACCGACTCTGTGGGTGGGCGTCCGAGCATTTGCTCCATATTCCTTACGGCTCCATTGGTTGTCGGTTTTGCGTAGTACTATGTGCCATGCCTATAGGTTTGCAACTTAATAATTTGGTAGACTGTGTTGGTTCTTTTGTTTATTTTACTTATCTCCTCAATCCTGATTAGATGCGCAAGAAGACCAAGTATTGCCCTCTCCATAACTCGTAAGGTTATTTTAAGTTTTAGTACGAACTTGACTGTATTTATAATTCAGCCTGCTGTTTTTCCATATTGGCTAGGAAGTTACGGAGGCACAATTGCAAGCAATGACACGAGACGAATCCACTTAGACTGACAAGATTATCCCTCGGTCCGCCAGATGTTTGCAATTCACTATCTCTATACTTGCGGACTATTTACATACACGTTAAAAGTTAGGTTAGTATGACATGAGAAAAGTCTAATAAAGAATACAAACTTGAAGTTATATTTGAAAGAACCATGTAAACTCTACTTGGGTCGTTATTTATAATCTCTTGATATAAACAGTTTTCGGTTCGCACAATTTTAAAATGTTTATTGTTTTCTATGGTATGCATGTTGTCTCAGAAGTGACTACAAGAATAATATTTGGAGGTCAAAAAAAAAGTTCTAATTTTTTAAAATATAACTAAAGTAAAGTTTATAATATCTTTTTTGCAAAAAACGGATGATGTAATGAAAAAAAGTATTCTTTATTTTTTTATGAACTATTTGGATCATAAGGTAACCTTCCTAATTTCGCTAAAAAATCGACAAAACTATTTTTAAAAACTTTACCCTTGGATAATTTTTTTTCAGGCATTTGGTTAATATGGACTATTCTAAATTAAATTAAAATTGTATTTTTAATACCTTCAACTCGCCGAAAATGTATTTAAGGTTAAAAACGTTGAAATTGCCGGATTAGTAAATTTGTGTCATATCTAAATTGTCATATAAAACGAGTTTAAGTATATAAAATTTGTATTTAAAGCATATTTATAAGTGTAGTACATAAATACATTTAATATTATATAAGACAAAGATAGCCCAGATAACAATAACTTTAAGATCTTATATTGAATTGAAAAAATACCTATCCAATTTAAGTAAAAAAAAATGTTTTTCCTTAAGGAAACAGCACACGCTATTAAATGCTGCAAAACTTTTGCGTCTCCAGACTAGAAGGAGAAAAAAATCAAAGAAAAAAAATATCACGTAACGAGTTTAAAACGTACTGCCCATCAATAACTCGGGTGCTAGTGACCTAAATAAACAAGTGTAGATAAATAACCGATACAGAACCTGAATACAATTCGATAGTATAGAACTGATTTTCGTAAAGAGATTTACCGCCTTGTGCATTATAAGTTATCATCATCACTATCAAATGTCAACATTATCATCTGACAATATCAACGAGCTGTGCCGTGAGCTACCGGCAGAATAATATAGTACCTCCTACTGCACCAAGTGTTGTAAGAGGCCACTAAGTTACCAGAACCGACAGGATCTGATCGGTTTTGACAGACCTTTTTTAGGTGTATAATACATCTTAAAAGTTCTACAAATAATTCATGATGGAATATGTGTACTTTTAGAGATAACTGACAAATAATCATTTTTTATCGTCATTGCACCTATGCAAATCCGTGGCTGGTCGCTAGTATAATTAAAAGAAAAGAATATATAACCCTAAATTCAATTTACACGAACTTAACATTTCCGGATTATCAAAAATTTTGAAAAATGCAACGAGAGTAACAAACTACAAGAGATTGTCTTGTGCAATATAAATGTGCAACATACACTGTTAAAAGAAATGGTAACAACCAGCTAATATGTATTTAGATACACAACACAAATCCCAGACTTGTGGGTGTGAATTGATAGACTTTTTATTAACCTGATTTGTGTAGGTTCAACTGCAGCTATGTTGCTCTATTTTCATACTCTAAGTATGAAAATAGAGCAATATTACGTTAAGACTACGTTGAAGCAAGTTGCGGGCGGAAAGATAATTTCGAGACATTTTTTTTTTTAAGCATAAGTGATAGTATTGTAAAGTTTCATTAAAATACCTTCAGTAATTTTTGTTTAAAGAAATGACAAATACTCACACTTCTTAGATGACATATAAGCTTTTACGGTTGTTACGTAAATAGATAATTCATACAACATTACTAACGATGACCTGAACCCGAGAAAGTCGCTTAAACTTGTGTTACGAACATCAGACAAGAAATCACACATACTGATACAAAGTGCATATTAGAAACCCAAACACAAATGATCATAGCATAAATGTTTGTCCCTGGTGGGGTTAGTACCCATGACCATTGGCGCACAATATAGAAACACTAACAAATGGGCCAATGGGCCTGTTTATACTTTAATTATGCTTAAATTTATTTCGTACAAGTGTATATAAGTTATATTTTCATATAAATGAATACCGGAGTTATAAAGAGTGTACAAGTTTATAACTTGACTTAGACAGCCGTAAATTCCGCTAGCGACGGTTAGCATAGACTCAGCAGGGCACCGTGCACCGGCCAATAAGGTCGTCGCATTGCGCGTGCGGACGCCCCATTGGTGGGCCGAGCGGCGAGTTCGTTCAACTTTGAATCTGCAAAATGCTGCAGAATTGCCAATAAAATTATTAAACTATTTTCCCTGTCTCGTTTTGGCCTATATGCGGTTTGGTAGGCATTTACGCTTTTTATCTAAAACTATTTCTCACTTTTTTTTCATTATAGTATTTTAAATAAAAATATCAACAATAAAATTAAAAGAATCTAGTGACAAAATATCAAGCAGGAAAATTTCAGTTGGCGCCCAACGTGGTATACAGTTTGTGTGGTATCGCACTACAACAACAATTAAACACCATCATCATGTCAGCCTTGGGACGTCCAATGCTAGAAATGTATTAACCAGAACTATACTTTTTCAAACATAATATTTCTACATACTAAAACATTATAATGTCGTGTGCAGTATGTCATTTCCTTCAAAGGCTATATTCATGGGAAACATTACAAAAATTACCGGCCACTTATTACCGGTAAATAGACGGTAAACTTCAAAGTTTCAGCTGAAAATACGTTTAATGGCACTGAGTGCTGGAGTGAGGCAGTAAACAGTGTCGCGCCTAACATTTTCTTAAAGTAAATGCAATTTGCATCCGACCCCGCAATCGGTTTCTGCATAATATTAATTGATGACCTTATTCCTACTTGACTTGCGCTTTATTTATAAGCGCGTAGTTCGATCAAGTTTCAATATTTGACGTATTCAGTCTTTATATTTAGGCTAATAATTTTATTAAATACTACATTGAATTATTATTACGGGAGACGTGCCCGATGGCGCAGATGATGATTATTCTAACTTATGCGCTAAGGGTCGTGGATTCGCTACCCAGGACAAACTTTTTTATGACGAATATTTGTGTTTGTTCTATGTCAGTGTTAAATGTGTATTTAAGTGTTATACTTGTGATCCCTCTGATGTCTGATATCTGTAACACAAGTGCTTTAAGCCACACATTTCGGTGTCATCATCAATTTATTAGAAATATATATGTATATACGTCGTACCGTGAGGTACTGGCTAAATGGTACTTACCACTGCACCAGGTGTCGTAAGAGGCGACTAAGGTACCAGAACCGACAAATGGCGGTATATCTATCCGAAACAATGCAGCTCAAATGCACAGGGTGGGGATGGTAAGGCTCTGCGATTGCCAACAGGTTCAGGTTCTCTTTCCCGGAAGTCAAAAGAAACGACTGAAGTACTGATACCTACAGATGGCGGTATACTAATTTGAAGAAATGCAGCCCAAATAGGTGGGGATGGGCAGGATCATTGACACCACCGCCAGTCCAAATCGTACGTGGCAATTATGGGCAAATCGGCTATGTCTAGCGGTGGATTTTCTACGAGTACTATAATAATGACAACTTATAACTACATAGTATAAAACAAAGCCGCTTTCGCTGTCTCTATGTATACTTAGATTTTTAAAATGATACAATAGATTTTGATGCGGTACTGTGATTCAAGAATAAGGTTTTATGTTTAAAACATGCATCATATAGTAGAGAAACAGTGAACATTTTAGAAGTATCTTAATTGATGTGATAAATAAACTCATTAAGATAATGTACTTCAGTATAGTACTCAATAAAAGGTCTACATTAAAGCCCAGGATGGTTTATCTCTTAGCAATAACCCATAATAACCATTTTTTATCCTAATTGAACCCGTGCTAAGCTGGGGCGGGTCGCTAGTTCAAATAAAAATTTAACGTTCATAATAAAACTACATACAACAACCTTAAACGTTGTTTTTAACGTGTACATTTTTCTGTTCGACATTTCGGTAGCTTAAGCGAAAAATGTAAAAGTTTGACACAACTCCCTTTACAAGATACTTTGATATTTGCATAGATAATAGACTATTCTAAAGCAATTTTAAACCCGCGCTGTTGTAAGTTCTTTTATGTAATAAAATGTAAACCTACTCTATAATAGGAGCAAGAAGCTTGAAAAATAGGTGCACATACAAAGTTTAAATGAGTACTCGGCAATTGTGTACATTGCAAGTTCGGAAGGAGTGCATGTTTATATTACAGCATATATGTTACTGGGAGATAATTTTTTTTTATTTTCTGCTAGCTGAACCGATAGACTTTGTCCTATTATAACCATATGTTTGTCGTAAACAAATATTACTACTATAAATTGATATATATACTATCCTATCTCTCAAATTGGATTAAACTACACATTAAGCAATAAATTATGATAATCGGTTCTGTAGTTTTAAAATCCACCTTGGACAGATACTGTGACAGGTTATTTTTCTGGGTGTTATAAATATATGTATTTAAGTAATATTTGCCCTAATCATAGGCTAACTATCAATCGCAGAGGATAGCTACGCGACAGGAATGCATTCACGCTCTGTGCATTTAAAATAAGTTATTTCGGATGGATATACCGCAATCTGTCGGCTTCGGTACCTCAGACGCTTCTTATGACACCCGGTATATCGGGAAGTACTAGTCTACTCTGCCACTCCCACGGCTATACATATATGGCACAGTTAAATGTGTTGTGAGTATGAACAGTGTTAATTTATTGGTAATCAATATATAGGTATATTTTAATTTATGACTTAGTTGGCTTTCGATTTGCTTATATGGTCCGTGTAGTAACATTATAGCCGAAGCCCATAGATGCTCGTATTACCACAAGGATATCACTTACTCGTTGGCAAACTTGTGAAGATATTGTCACATTACCCAGTTATTCCACACCATTTTTTACCCTTTAAGCCGGTAATGGTTTATTAGCATTAGTTAATACAAATCTGAAAACAGAGTTCCAAATTTACTAGCTATGTTTAAAAAAAATTACTAATAAAAATAATGAATTACCAAGAATAAACTAACGTATATGGAAGAACTAATGCGAATAAGGGAAGCGAGAGAGGTATGCCAATATACCAATATGCCAATCTCTACCTACCGCGATGGGTCACATGCGTGATGTATGTATGTATGTATTATTAATATAATTTTTTTTGTCTTATAACAACACGTTGGGCGCCAAAACAGACCGCACTAAAGTAAAGCTACATTTACATATTATCTCAGATAATCATTTCACTAAAGCATTATACTATTACACACTAGTGGGTCGTAGATAACAAGATATAGTCTGAAAGCCAATATTTGTACTGATCGCTGAGCTAACCTGGGTCCAGGTGGTACCTATATCTAGAAATAGGTCAGTATTACGATGACCTGCAACAACGCAATATCCTAACGACACACTACCTCAAGTAACTATAATAGACTTTATCACTCACCTATTTCTGTCGCCAGCCATGGAGCAGCGCTCGCGTTCCTTGCAAGGAAAATGTAGAATTACAAGTCAATTGAAACATAATATATAATATTTACTAGAATAATCAACTTGTGTCTAGCTTCAGGCGGCTTACGTATGACTCCCTTGCTGGGGGTATGCACTTCCTAGTGTTATTTTCTGAGATTTCAGCGCCATCATCATGAGACAAAGTGGATTTTTTCTATTAAACGTTATCTTTAATATAAAATGTAACATGTCCATTGGTGACACTGGCGTTTCGTTAGTATCCCTATCTTAAGCACTATGGATCGTTGGACCTCCATCCCCAGGACAAACATTTCATCATCATCATATCAGTCGCGGAGTACCGACTGATATGATGCGTTTGGTACCGGCAGTAGAATAGTACCTCCTAGTATTATTATTATTATTATCGAAAGCGTATACAATAATTCATACAAATAATATTTTAAACTGTTAAACTTATCCTTTGAGTCTATCGTTAAAATACATAATATAATAATTCATTTTTCGCTTTTGCTTCTCTTCGTTATGAACCGTACAAAGCTTGTATTTTTAGCAATTACGACTAACTTAAATGCCTTTAACTAGCTATTAAATGTTTTTAAAGTATTGTTTACAGATACAAACGAACCAGTCACGGTTAGTACCGCTAGCATGTATAAAAGTAGGTTGTTGAGAAGAAAGAAAGCGTGCGTATTATACGAAATATGGGGCAAGTTTGTAGTCTAAAAAGTATATTGAATCATCCATAGATATCATAATGCGAAAATTATTAAACATATTTTAAAGAAAAAAATGTTATTCGCTGGTTATAAATAATTGAAACTTAAAAACATATAGGATGAAATATATACAATTATTTATTAAATATGATTGCTGTAAGGTACTGACAGAGGCCGTGTGGTACCGGCAGAGTAGAAAAGTACCTCCCACTACACCACGTGTCGTAAGAGGTGACTAAGGTATCCGAGACAAATGCTTAGAGCAGGGATGGGCAGCAGCATCCTCGTCGCGATAGCTGCGCTTTGCGATTGCCAGCACTCTTGCTCAGCGCGACAATTATGTACAATAAACCTCCTTTCTTGGAGAGGCTTATGTCCGGTGGACTTCCAATGGCTGGTATGATGATGATAATGATGACAATGGATGACAGATAAAATCGCAATACCTAGTGTCATACAAATACAGAAATATATCGAATAATTGAAAAAAAATTGTATAAATACGTATTTGCTTACATTAAGTTCGTTGCTTAGCAACTGTCACCCCATCATTTCAATAGGATAGAACCATACCTCATATTAACTTCATACCAAGCCTCATATTTTCAGCTTATATAGTCATCCTTGTCAATCTTGACAACGGCTGCCGTAGAGTGACTGAAACATCGCACATAAACATCTATAAGTTTAATAAACCGCGTGTTAAATTCGTTAAAAAGTAGATTATGAGTAGTGGTAAGTAGTGAAAACTAAAACGCGTAAATGTTAAAAACTATTAACTATGTACCCAATGGCTAATAATATAATATTATTGCTGGTATGGGCTCCATTAACATAAATAACCGTGGAAATACTTTCTTCTTTGAAATTAATTGACTTTAATCGATAAATGCATATCAAATAGTACTATCTTTATTTTTTTCTTTTTTCAACCATAAACATCATATCAGCCACAAAAGTCCACTGTTGGATATAGACCTCCCCAAAATAAGGGACATTCATGCTAGAAACTGAGGTTTATGGAAGAACAGAATAACGATTACTCATATCAGCTATAGAAAGTCCACCGTTGGACATAGGCTTTAGTGGAGCTACCACTAGGCTGGCAACAATTATGCGAACTAATTATTAGGATGCGTTCGCGTTTCATCAACTAGTATTATAAAGATTCCCCTAATTTTTTACATATTATACTTATTGACATTTTATATGAGATCTATTTAAATATATCCGTTTGACAATCAATTTTCGTGAGTTAACCGATATTCGATTTTCAAATGCTGGAAAATGAAAAACCTAGGAAATTATATAGATCAGTAAACTATTGCACAACTTTTTACATTTTACCATAAATTTGCTTAGAACCCTACTTACATTAAGTACATGTTATATGTAAAACAATATATTGGGTCACAACATATGAGTATTTTTTTAAATAGCTCACACAGTCAACCTTTTTTTTACCTTTGTCCGGGTCTATCCTGAACTAGGTCGCAGGGACGTTGGCCTAGAACACTGCGTATCCTTGTGATTTGCTGGTGGTAATTTATTGTTGGCACTGTATCTAAGGAATTGGAAAGCATTTTATGATTTAAGAATTAACATTTTTGTAGTGATATATTATATTTTGTGCCAGAAGCTTTTTTTTCTTGAGTTGACTTTACTATAGATAACCTTGAGATAGACAACATTTTTATTTGGTTATAAAACAGTAAATATATTATTATCCATGGAATAATATAGTAAATATATTATTATCTATATCATTGATCAATTTAGTCACATAGTTTACGTCAAACGTTTTAAATTTCAGGATCAAATACTTGTACATACATTGTATTGATAACTCTTTTAATACTTTGCCTTATGAAATCAAAGAGGATAAATGAATGAATAAAGAACAATATGATAAATACAATTGAACTTATTTCGAAAATTCTTTCACTAATTGAAGGCTACATTCTTTTAAAGTTAATACGTATAGAGATATATAAGTTCTGTAATTGTGATATAGCTATATTTACAAAAAAAATAGAGAGCCCTCTCTTCCGGAAATATAACGTAATTAAGTAAACGAGATTTGTATGTTTGTATATTTGTTACAAATAAACCCCAAAACTACTAAATTAATTTTAAAAACTCTTTTTCTTATATAATTTTATATTATAACCTAGTGATATAAGCTGTATTTATCTCCATATTTTTATCGATGCCTTTGATACAACAACGAAAGATCACAAATTATCAATCGAGAGATATTAAATCTTTACCATCAACTTCAGTAAACTTTTGTACAAGAACATCAAATCGCAATTAGTTTCTGATAACCGGTGCTTGCCCGTAGCCCTGCTCGCTGTAACTGGGTCACCAGAGCATCAGTCTAAAATACGCGCGCGTAACCTTGTAATTTTGCATAACCTGACATCGTTGTAGACACTACCGCAGAACGGTAATTCGATACCACAATTGCTGGAGCATACACTAAACTTTGTATATAAGCGATGCGTTTTTTTATTTTTTATGACAAGGTAGTATAGTTTAAAGCTATACACTACAAGAGAGCTTTTATTTAAGTAAGCTTTACCTAGTACTACATAGACGTATGTCTTAGAACGCTTTTTGACATAAACTGATGTAATACTTTTAAGCCATACGATTTTTTAGCAATTATATACGGTCCGCGTTTTAGTAAGCGAATCCGCAGCCTGAGACGCTCGTATTATTACAAGGATATCATTAGTGCGTTGCCAACTTTATGACTTGAAGTTATTATATCACATTACTTAGTAATTTAATTGCCTCTTTCACCCTTCAACCCGGAACACAGCAATGCGAACACTACTATTTGCCGGTAGAAATGTGAAAATAAATGTAATAAAAAAAGTAGTAAGTCATCATAAATTAAAGAATAATAATATGTAAAACACGTTTGGATTAAGATTAAGATTTTTTGAAAAGGTAATTGAGGGTAAATAATTTGCGATAGCATTTGTTCAATACTAAATATCTTTAATTGATATCATAATCAATACTTACTTTATTCTAAAAATATATTAATTATATTTTAAATATTTAATTGCTTCTCCAATGCAATTATCACCGTGTATGCGTCATTCACGCATATAGACCTAATTTATGTTAATCTACTTCATTGGAAATAGCAAATTGCAATCTTTAATAAATTATCATAATCGGTGTATTCTTCAATTATATAGTACATATTTAATTACATAATTCATTAATTTTACAAGGTCAGTACTTATATTATAGTAAAATAATTAATTGCGTCAATACATTTTTCATATTTTTTTAATTAACAACATACATTGCTACCAATTGACCGCGGCCAATTCATCAGTCCATGATAGGATGGTGTCACAGAATCCCCAACATGTGCCTATAAACCTAAAAACAACATTGATTTCGTTTTCAATTTGTGTTGATATTCATAGAAACATAAGTTACCATTTGTCGGATAATTACATTATTTATCTCAAAAGGTGTGTGAATCATATAATAGATAAAGGGCTTGTTTAGAAAATAACATTGCCAGTGCTTGCTCAACCTATTTCCTTCCTATACACACCCATAAATATAGTGTTAGGTTGTAACTCGTACTTCTAATCCTGATTCACGATAGTGGAGTATTAATAGCGTAGCGAAGCGGAAGATTCTCTTCCGTGCTAGAAACGCTTCCTAAATACATTGCAAGCACCGACTTCGTGCCGTTGTCCTGGTGCTAGATTGCACTAACATTGATCGTTGCCTGGAGCTTTCTAACGTTCTCAGAACACCCGTGTCGCGTATTAAGTCTTATCAACAGTATAAACATTTATTTATTTATTAACGGAAAAGTTAAACCTGCGGATTTTTACGGTGCGTTGACAAGTATAATAACTGACAACTGACAAGATTTTATAAGATTAAAAAAAGGTTTACACAACATTTATAAATGAAATAGTAATATGTCACATTAATTAGAGTTTTTATGGTTTAAAATAAAGGAAAATATGATGAAATTTTAAATGAAATCCCCCTTGTATACCTATTTTTATAACTACTCTTAATAACTAACAAACTCAGGATAGTTCCATCAGTATGAACCATGCATATCAATATTTAGTTAATGAGATATTAGTTAAGTCCTTGGATAGTTAGATTTTATTGGAAAAAAAATATTTTGTGGTGAATTGGTTGATAATCAAGAGCACAGGCTACGTTCTTTTAACAATGGCGTTATAATGCAATGTAGAAATTTACCTACCTCCCAACCTTCAAATCAGAAAACGCCTTTGTTAAATGTCTACAAAAAGTAAAACTACATTTTACTCGTATATACAGTGTTCCTATTAAAACAGGTTGCATTTTTTTTCGAAATTGACTTACTGCACGGCGCATTGTGAACTTATGTGTGCAAAAATAATCGTGTATTTAAAGAAACATTTTAAGTAGGTCAATGTTTGATTTAAGTTAATATTTCAACTAAGAATGTATACCTAAATATATTGTAAAAAATTTTCTTGACCAGTAGAGTGTTGTCTCCTCCATTCGATTTCAGCAGTAGATATAGGTGATATGCATTGTATTATAGAATTATTAGGTTCCGTAAAATTGTGCCGTGTTTGCGCCGGCGTGCCCCAAGTAGGTCGGCCCGGGGCCGTCGAACTCTCCCGGTGCACCTTTTTGATTTTGTCTGCTCCCGGGGGATCTCCTTAATGCCGTTTAAATTTTGTGTTATCTGAAATCACGTTCACGGAATTTTAATTAAGAGTTCCTTGGATATTCTTTTGCGTTGTAAATTTTAGGTAGCCATTTCGATATTAAGTAGTAGTATATTTAAATTTTAGCTTTTATAAAAATGAAACATATATAAATAATGTTCACCACATGAATATAATATTTCAAGTAATCGGAAAGTAAATTACTTTAGGTAGACCTCATACAAAGGGCGTCTGCATTGGTACCTCACACTCACCTATTTCTTCCGCAAAACAGCAGTGTTCGCGTTGCTGTGTATCATTTTGAAAAATGAGAGGGGCAGTAAAATTACTGGGTAATGTGACATAATATATTTACGACAAAAGGTTAGCAACGCGCTAGTGATATTCTTATCATATTACAAGCGTCTATATGCTGCAGTAATGCTTACTATCACGCGGACTGTATGACGGTATGCCAAACTGGTTTAGTAAAAACATAAAAAAATTAAATTTGTCGTTAAACAAATTATCTGCCTTAATAACTCGCTCGTTATATCATGTACTTACAAATTAATATATGTAACAAGCATATACACAATATATGTATATATATCACAAAAGGATAATACAAATTAAATATGAAACCTGCCGTGGCTGAAACAATAATACAATCTCGCCACTCACGATCTATAATTAAATTTGGTAATATTTGAAGGGGGGTATGAAAGCTTTTTCACTTCGCTTCCCACAGATGCATCTAAATAATCAAATATTATCTCGTATCTCGTGCTCTTAAAATATACAAATTTAATTTCTACACCAAATATATTTTTTTCATACAAGTATATAAAATACTATACCTACTAAAAATTTTATTTAACGACTACTTGATTGTTAATTGTGTTACTGTTACTGTGAAAGAGATGTCAGATTACCAATAGATACAATCACGTTACATATGAATTGAATATGACCTTATTAATATATTTCTTTCCTCGATCTAACGTCATTGGCTAGCAATTGTATTTAACAATTATATTTACTCTGTTGTCTCGCAACACCATGAATTAAATCTTATCATCATCATCATCATACCAGCCATTCGAAGTCCACTGCTGGACATAGGCCTCTCCAAGGAAGCAGGTTTTTTGCCCATAATTGCCGCGTTGGGCAAGCGGTTAGCACTCGCAGAGCGCAGCTTTAGCGACGCGAATACTGCTGCCCATCCCCGCTTTGTGCATTTGAGCTGCACTGTTTTGAAAGGATATACCGGCATCTAGCAGTTCTGACACCTTAGTCGCCTCTTACGACACCTGATACAGTAGAAGGTACTATTCTACACTGCCGGTACCTCACGGCAAATTTAATGTTAAACTCTGTAAAAAGGTGACAAATGTGAGGTAAACCTCATACAAAGGTCGTCTGTATTGGTACCTTACATTCACCTATTTCTACCGCCAAATAGCGGTGTTCGTATTGTTGGGTTCGGGATTGAAGGGAAAGAAGCAGTGAAATTACTGGGGTAGTGTGTTATAATGTCTTCAAATCTCAAGGTTGGCTACACGCTAGTGACATCTTTGTAATATTACGAACGTCTATAGGCTGCGACGACGCTTACTATTGCTACGCGATCAGTATGCTTATTTCTCATTTAAAAAAATTATATGAAAGTTAAATAATAAAATAAATTATATTTGAATATTTTAATAAATATACGATAGATTTTGGTTTCCAAAAATGTAAATTTAAAGACATAAGCTTTACTTAAAGGTACATATTGCCTGGTATCTTATGCAAATATACCAAAAAAAAGCGTAAACGAGACACTGGATAAAAAAATTACCTATATAAAAGAAATAGCAACATAAAATATACACGAATTTGAAACCAAAAGAAGTTTTCTTTGTTTTCCACACATTTTAAATGCAACGGTTGCCTTGAAGAAATCGCTCTATGCTATAAGGCCGCCAATTGTACTTCACTGTGTATAACTATAAATGCTATTAATCTGTAATATTTAAGTGTACTATAAAGTGTATTATTATTAATAATATATACCGTAAAATACGCGTCAAGAGAAAAATTATAGTAACGTGCAAACTTGTTATATTTATGCAAAAATGCCGTCATTTATTGAATGAGATCATAGTATATCACGTAGATATATTTAGATACATATTACTATTGCACTATACTTACGTATATATATATTGCCTATCAAAACCACCACCATTAGACGTGCAATATACGTAACAAATGATGACTTTGTTCAAATTTATTACAATGCGCGTCCAACATTAAATATTTCTGTCAACTGCCAATTTAGGCACGCATTCTATCACTTACAACGCTAAAAATGCAATCAAAATAACAAATTACGATCGTGTTTTGTACCGGAATTTATTACAGCAATTTTATAGCACTCATGAAAGTAGATTTTGGCACTGCACAATGGTTGAATTTAATCCCCTTGCAACCGGCCGATGTATAAATTCTATTTTTGGTGCTGTATCCTATCAGCATCATTCAATCTGGATTATCTTTGGCGATTTAGCTCCGTACCATATGACTAATCTTTTTTGCATTTAGCTGTTTGTTATTCTATTCGCATGTTACTAGTTGAAGTTTGATGACTATTTCATAGAGGCTCTCTAACTAATAAGCTGTGTAGTCTTTTATTTATTTTTTACCTCTAATTTATTTATTTTTTAAATAGTTAACACTCAAGTTTCAAAGGTCTTAAAAATTAATTTTTGCGACCTTTGAAGCAGAACGGTATGTTTTGTCATCTAATTAGATGAAAAAATAGTATAATCCTATAATAATCTATAAAAAACGATCTCAATGCTTTTTTTCTAAGATACATCTTTAGCGATCAGCTTATTTAACATTAGTTCTATCATAGATATCGTTAAGATAGATTTCATAGAGAGTTATTTTGAAATTGAATGTACGCCCAAGTATAGCACAGGTGACCGAAATAGACAATCATGATAATAAATCAAGAATCTACGATATAAATAGACGACGCCTAAACATGCCGCCTGTCAAGCGGCGAAATTACATGATTTAATGCAAATTCTCTACCGATTCCAAATAAAGAATATAAAACATGCTCTCTCAAAGACTATTTTCTGTATATCTAGTCTAGATCGAATATATTACTTGAGGTAGTCTTCGTACAAAACCTTTGTACGAAGACTACCTCAAGTAAGTCTCCATTGGTACTTCACTTTCACTTATTTCTACCGCCAAACAACAGTGTTCGCATTGCTATATTCCGGTTTGAAGGATGAGGGAGACAATAAAATTACTGGGTAATAAGACAATATCTTTAAGACACTAAGTTGGCAACGCGCTAGTGATATCCTTGTATTATTAAGAACTACCTGCTATACTCGTGGTGGTATAGCCTATAGACGCTTATAAAATTAAAGTTGATCCGATAACATTTTTAGCTTATTATCAAGCTGTATTTCATGATATCACTGTAGGGACTCGACTGCATCTTCAATTTACAACTTATGGCAAAAGAAGCACGCGAGAAGAAAATATGCTACTAAAATTAGAACATTTCGAAGTATGTACGATGTGATAGTGAGATATAGATTAAAGAATAATGTGACAAGAGATCAGGATGGTGTAAAAGATGATGTTTAACAATAGAGAATGCAAAGTTGAGATGGCTTGAACATTTTGTAAGGATGGATGAAAGTAGAATGACTGCACAAATATGTAGAGCGGAAGTGAAAAGAAGCATTGGTATAGATTGACCCAGGAGAACATACCATAACCAGGTACAAGGTTAATACATCCTCCAGAAGAGCCAGGTCAAAAGTATCAAGAATAAACGAGCATGTAGGAAAGGACTGATGCGAGTAAGGAATGCGAGAGCGGGGCATGCCAAGATCGTAGCAAGTAGAGATCCAAAGTCTTTGCCTACCCCGATGCGACACAGACGTGATGTATGTAAACTTGTAGTAAATTTTAACAAATTCAAAACAAGTTGATTGGTAGCCACTCGAACCATTTAGTTTATGATATGAAAACACTCTATTTAATTGCACTACACGGTAAGCGGTGTGTGTTGGTTACCATAGCAACCCATCTGGGCCAGGTCGGATCTTCACCCCGATCCCTGGGGCTGTATAGTGCACGCTCTGATTGGGCCACAATCGCATTAGTTGGGCCATAACAAAGTTATTGTAGCCAAAGAAATGTTTTTAACTCCCCGATGCTGTTAGGGTGAAGTATTAGGTTTGCAACGTCGATTAAATTTCTTATGGGTCTAAACAAACAGCCTGCTACTTGACAACATAATAATAATAATAAATTTTTGAATATAAACCAAACACAAAAATATATGACATAAATAGTAACTACATAGTACAATAGGCGGCCATATTGCAAATAGCTATTTCTTCTACCAACCTTTGGGTGGAAAGAGTGAATGAAACTAAGAGGTTCAAGGAAGTGTAAATAAGACAGATAAAAATAAAAATATCTGGATATATTCATTAGAATTTATCTAAATAAATGTAATTAAATATAACTACAAGTATTACTTATACCAGATAACAAAACACAACTAGCATTTTCTTTTATCTTTTATGAACAAGAATATTTTAATTTAAATATCGGACTTAGTGAAATCAGTAATTATAATATAAGGTCCTTACATAAGGCGTTTTGTCATGCTGACCTCTTTGATCTGAAATATCTCCCTTTGGTAAATAATACCAAATACAAATTTTAACTAGTACATTTGAGTTTTGAAAACAGCCATTCGTTTTTTTCCTCATTAACAACTGCCAACAGTACATAAAAAAACTACTCTTTTTATTGCTTTAAAACGCATAATAATGACCTTAAGAACGGTTACCTAGAGGTAACCGAACCTTCAAACAAAAAAAATGTATTAAGTTCAATAAACTGCGTTTTGAAGCCTTTAACGGCTTCATTTTTATAAAACATTCTAACATAACATCTTTGTCACACTTGAGATAGACTACTGTAGAATGCAATGGAAACGTTGACAAATAATGCAAATAGGAGTTTCACTGAATATTTTATTTAAATACATTTGTGTAGTTTCATAAAGAAGGCCCAATGCATTGTGCCCAAAGATTTTTTATCAATTGAAAAACAATCGTTCTCATGTCGTTTAATTAAGTTTGTTTACGGTGTACCTTTGTCTTCTCATATTCTGTCCTAGATTCGTATGTTTTACTACAATATAGTACACAGACGGTTACTAAAAGTTAGGATTACTGAAAATTTAGGGCTACCACATGAAATTAGGGAAACAAAAAATAAGGCATCCAATATACAAACTACTGACCTTATTGTAGTTTTACAACACCGAGGCCAAGTTGAGGCGGGCACCGAATCAATATGGTTGTTATCTATCGATAAGAAATAGTCTGTTGCTTTATTGCTTGTACATTCAGTTTATTTACATTAATTTCTATTATTGCATTCATTGACCGTGTTAATGTTTGTATTAATATTAATAAATATATATGTTGCTTATTTATGATGATGTTTTCGATAGTAAACATTGAGAAAGTATTTTGCGTAGGCATTACATATTACGTTTCTTTTCTACAGGTATTTTAAAGTGAAGGGGTACAATACTATATTTAATAATAATATAATATTAACGAATTAATGAGATAATTATCTATAACATTAATTCATTAATATTTCTTTGTATATATATGTTTTTTTCAGTAAAACTAAATAAGTGTGAGCTAAATCTGCCGCCTTAGACTCCAGTCTCTTCGGCCTGCTGGCTGGTCTAACAAATTAATATATATCATAAAAACACCAAACCTTATTAAGTTGTCCTTATTACTTTTATAAGCGTAGTCAGTGAAAATTTACTTGAATTAAGTGGAGTGGTGAAAAAATGTGATCTCTTGCCATTGGCCTTCTAAGCCAACTCAAAATAGCTATATAGGGAAATCTTTTTATGCGATCGAATCAGGAATGAGGAGATTCGTAACAGAACCAAAGTTACCGAGATTGCCGGTGGTTTATTTAGTTGAAGTGGCAGTGGGCAGGGCATTTGGTACGCAGAATCGATGTCCGATGGAGTTGTAAGGTTTTTGAACGAAGATCACGTACCAGCAAGTGCAGCGTAGGACGTCCTCCCGCAAGAAGGACAGACGATTAGACTAAAACCGCAGAATCGCGCTGGACATAGGCCATATACAAGCGGTCCTATTGGAAATTACTTGGGTAGGCCTATGTGCAGCAGTGGACGTCTTATGATTGATATGATGATGATGATGAAGGCAATGTTATTATCTAAGGGAAGTCAACTATAAAAAATAACTTCTTTGTATTTTTACAGAAAGAAATAAATAACTGCATTGTGCTGACAGCTATTTTTGCGACCGTGTAGTTACGGTGCAGATCTAGGAAAAATAGGCTATATTCAATTAAAGGGGACACGGAAGCGAACAGTCACGTCTGAACCGAACGGAAAGCGGGATGGCGGGATTTATAGCTTCGAATCTGATTGTAGCCTTACGAAATATTTTGCTGGAATCCGTACCTAAAATGTACCTTAAAGGTTTGTGTACTAGACTGCGTTCATGACAGATGAACCAATATTTTTGAATCATCAACGGATAGCTCTATTAACCGGTTATATGACAGGACGTATTATTGAAAAAGTAAATACTTTTGCTTATATTCTTTATATATGAAAAATTTTAATGTTACGTTCTTTGTCCGGAATGCACTCAAAAGTACTGTACCCGATTTGAATTAAATTTACTCTCGGTGTGCAATTTGATGTCACTTGAGAGATAGGATAGTTTATTTCTGAAATTATAGTTACACTTTAACATTAATATTTTATACTATTTGTTTATTATATGACGAGAAGAGTTATAATTATAATTATCTGTGATTGCAATAAGGTTCTATCAGGTAAATGTGTAATCTAATTGAATAAGTTTCTAATCATTCTAACATAATAAACTTATGATAACGTAGTTAATGGGATAATTTTTTTCTATGTATCCGGACAAAATAGGGGCGGCTAGTAGTACTAGCCGTTAGTAGTACAATTACTAGTAAATAGTAATTACATAAAAGTAGTTTATAGAAAAGGCTCAAAATCTAGTGAAAACCTTTCTTATGCTACTGACAGGAATCTTAAGTTGAATATTCACAAACGTAGAGCAAAAATAGAGGATTAATACCAATGTATGGACCACATTGACATGGAATGTAGGATTTTTTAACCAAAGGATTACATACGCATGTACATATACGTATATAGTCCCTTAACCAGCGTTTTAAAATAAGACAATGATTCTTTATTCGACTTGATTTGTAAAATGTTCTATCTGAAGCAACAGTCGCTCTAGAGCACTATTTAAAGTTATAAAAATAAAGTATTTCATTAGTAGATATAATTAAAGTATATTAATATCAACTTGTTATCAGCCTTAGGACGTCCGCTACCATATGGAGGCCATTACAGGAATAGGAATAATATAAATAGTATGCGGCTTGCTTCGGTAGACACTGCAGTTCTAGCCAGACTTTTTGTCCATGTCACCTTATCAGTTGCATCCTGCGCTGCGACAGCCGATACGTAAACTTGGAGATTGGAATAGATTCCAGAATAATAATCCCATTTGCCATAGGTTCTACTAGCTATGTTTCATGCCCATAGCTCTTTAACTCGAAGAACAATTTATGTATATTTCTATCTTTCCAGCGCGGTGCAATGGCGGTGCGGTGATGGCGGATGGCGGGTCGGGCGCGGCGGACGACGCGTGCGCAAGCGCGGGTACGGGCGCCAGCGCGGGCGCGGGCGAGTGCGCTGGCGCAGGCGAGTGCGCGGCGCGCGGCGCGGCGCTCGAGCGCGCGTACGTGCACGATGTGTACGAGCAGGCGGGCGAGGACAACGAAGAGGCGCGTACTCCGGCGCCGTGCGTGCGCACGTTTCTCTCCGAGCTCGAGCCCGGCAGCTTGGTCTGTGACGTCGGTCAGTATGGAGAAACCTTTTTTTTGGTAGATGTTTTATTTAAAACCTATATCTGTCGATGAACCAATGTTTCTCGATAGATATGTACGACGCAATGTCTTCTTGTCTGTGTTTATATATAGTTTATAGGCACTGTATATATGATTCATACTTTGACTGACCTTGAAGGGTAACTTAAAACCTCCAGTAAAATGTAATTCTATACTTTAATTTTCTCATATTCATTACATAAATCTTAGTCAGTTCATATTGGATATGTTAAATGTACACATATTCAATAACAGAACAATAGTTTCTGCTAGCTTTACAGTAATCAGTTAAAGTTACGCCATAGAATTATAATTTCTTGCATCTAGGGCTTTTTGTGTCTTCTGTAAAAAACTTACCATATATGTAGGCCCGATGGCGCAGATGGTAGTGATCCTGTCTCGTGCGCCAAAGGCTGTGGATTCGATCCCCACCCAGGACCAATATTTATATGCTGATATGTATGTTTGTTCTGTGTCTGAGTATTAAATATATATTTTTTAAGAAGTAAATTTGAGATACCTCTGTTGTCTGGCGTCCGAAACATAAGTGATATAAGCGACTTACCACGGAGTCAGGTCAATGTATGACATTTTTAACCTCCGGTTTCGTTAGAGCAAAGGCAGTGGGCTATATGTAGACAGTGTTTACGTTTACTTCAGCTTCAGATACCTGTAATAATACGAAAGAACACCAATATGAAATTATCTAAATGCACTAATGGTAAAGGGGGTAAAAACTTAGGTACTTCTTAAGTGGCAGGGTATTAATTTTAAATTTTGCTACAGCCCAGAAGTTTGCACAGCATATTGCGCTAACCTAAATACTTCGTCGTAGAAGTTCTATCCAAAAGGCTAACTTACATAAAAAGCTTTGCACTGGCGTAGCATTGGCACGTGTCCGACCTAAATGTTGTCTTCAAAATTCTATAAAGTAAAATCAGGACAAGTTCTCTATATAAATTGAGTACTGTTCTACTGTCAATAAGGAACATTCATAGGTAATTTGACCTGAGAACGGAAGTGAGGAGTTATACTTAATGAATTCAATTTGCTTCCACACTCTGCGCTCCTAAGGGCTCTAATAGATTCCATTATAAATTTAAGTTCATGCCTGACGCTGTAATTCTGCTGACGAGAACGTCTATAAGATGGATTTCTATACTCATTTGTGCATTTATCTTTAACATTAAAAACGTAGCTGGTTATTTTGATTGTTATTTATTTAACTTTATTGCACAAAATGTTACAAAATGTACAAATGGCGGACTTAATGCCAGATGGCATTATCTCCCAGTCAACCATTACACAAAATAGAATATATATATATATATAGTGGTGCAGGCAATATATATACAAAATAGATAAACGTGGCATATGATGTGAATATATATATAATAACGTACAAAATTACGTACATTAGAAATAGGGTTATTAAGTTAGAGAAGCAGCATCAGTAAATAAAGTACGGAGACAGCGTACTTTACTGATGTTATTGCAAGTTGTTTTGCTAGTACCTAGTAAAAAATGGAATATATTAATGACTTGGGAAGTCTGAGGCCCGTAGCGTAGTTTTTAACTAACGCATTCGCTTCAAAGTTGTAAAGGAAACATGCATGTAACTGTGTTTGAGTTAATTTATTATTATTCCTAACTCGCCTTGCAATTACAGGGCCTAAAACTATGTGGACAATCGTATAAGTTTGGCCAACAAATAACTGTTTATCGTTAAACGGA